>JAPPVO010000036.1:158791834-159448692 GCA_030407325.1 Camellia japonica | reverse complement strand
CACTTGCCCTTAGTGAGGTTTGCCTTTAATAACAGCTTCCAATCGAGTATTGGCAGCCTTGTATGGCTGACCATGTAGATCCCCGTGTGTTGGGCCGGTGGGTGATGCACCTTTGTTGGGTCCAAAGTTGGTTCGTGAAACGACGGAGAAATGGCACTTATCCGTAAGAGGTTGGCTACATCCCAGAGTTACCAAAAAGTTATAACTGATCGTAGAAGAGACCCTTGTCTTTTGAGGTGGGAGATCATGTCTTTTTGAAAATATCACCTAAACGGGGTTTGATGAGATTTGGGAAGTTGTTCTCTCGATTTATTGGACCTTTTGAAATCCTTGAGCGGTTTGGGGAGGTTACTTACCGTTTAGCGTTACTGCCACAACTTTCTAGGGTTCATGATGTGTTTCATATTAGTATGCTTCGGAAGTATAAGCCGGATCCATTGCACGTGTTGGATTAGACCGACTTAGAGGTAGATGAGGATGCCTCGTATGAGGAGAGACCGGTGAGAGTCTTGGATACATGGTACCAAGTTTTGCGAGGCAAGACAATATCCTTGATTAAGGTATTGTGGAAACATCATGGAATTGAGGAGGCAACTTGGGAGCGTGAATTGGAAGTCCAAGAGAAATATCCAGACTTATTTATTGGTGTTGATTATATATTGAGATTTGGATTATGCTAATGAAAAGTAAAAGCATTGTATATGTTTTGAAACACAGTAACATTGTATTTGTTATGGGGTATTTTGGAACATGGTTTCAATATAAGCATTGCATATGTTTTGAGAATATGGAATATCATGTGTGTTGTATCACTTTTGAAAACATTGTATATGTTGTGTAAATCTTGAACATTGTAAATGTTTTGGAAAATTGTGAATTGCACTTTCAATATGGGACTTTTGTATCGAGTTGATGAAAATAGATGACCGGAGAGTGGGTCATGGTGTTGAACTTATTAGATTACTGTTGTTGTGAATGGTTTGATAATGATTTTGAACTTGATTTGAAATTTCGAGGACGAAATTCCTTAAAGGAGAGAGGTTATAGCGATTTCGGTTTTGACCCGACTCTTGTTGCATTCCGAACTCGGGCTTATAGTTTCTGAATGTTGTTCATTGTCGTTTTTCCCTTTAATCCCCCTTAAATTTGGTTACTGGATTGTAGTTGTGTGTTTGGAACAGGTTGGTTGCTTGTATTTCCAAACCTTTATTGCCTAGATTTTTGCTCCTCCACTCGAGCGTCCATTCTTGTGCTCGAGCGAGCTTTGCAATTTTGCTCCTCCACTCGAGCGGCCATTCTTGCGCTCGAGCGGGCTTCGCAAACTCTCAATATTTTTACAATCTTGCAAATACCGGAAGAGTGTATTCTACGCTCGAGCGGCATTTCCTATGCTCGAGCAGGTGGATGCTCGAGCGTCCAATCTTGAGCTCGAGCGATGCCCTTCGTCTACAAAACTTCTGAAAGTGTGCATTCTGTGCTCAAGCGTCATTTCTTGCGCGCGAGCGTCACTTTCATGCTCGAGCGGACTGCGTGTATAACAGATCGCGAAAATGACATTTTTCATCACTTTTTCATTTCTCTCTCTCTCTCTAAAACTTTCCAAAAACCTAGATCTTGAGTTTCTCTCTCTAAAACTCATCTTCTCTCTACTATTTCACCTCGATCCATTGGGATCTTGACCCTAGTGCCTTTGAGAAAAAGGTAGAGCGTCTCAAGGGCTCCGTTTCGATCCAAGTAGAAGCTGATTTCGACGTCATTGAAGTTTCTCCTTTGTTTCTTTGGTCTTCTAAGCTTGAGGTAAGGATTTTTTGCACTTTCATATGGTTTTTAACTTAGCTATTTGGTGATTGTATAACAATGGTGGGCTTTGGGTGTATTTTGGACAAACCTAGGGTTTGGGTTATAAAATCAAAAGAGGGGTTTCTAAGTGTATATTGTGGAAATGGTTATGAGGTTAAACATAAGGTGGTATGGTTACAAAATAGTTGATTTTGGCCTTGGATTGATATTTAGAAAAAGGAACTTTGCTCTAAATGATTCGAATATTTATTTTGTATAAATACATGAAATTAGTGTTGTAAATATGAAATTGGACGAATATTGAAATAGATGGTGGAGTTAGATATGTATTACCACTCACCTTTGGAAATTTTGAATAAATTATCGGTCTTGGGATTGAATATCTATTTAGAAATAACTGTATTGGGCTATCGGTGGAGGATAGCCATGATTGTTGTAGAAATTATATAAGGATTAAGTGAATTAAAACTAATCTATTGTTGGTTGTCATTGAATATGACTATGTTTTAAATACATTGTATATGTATGATGTTTGGGAGAAGAAAGGGAATGTACTCTATTTTTTGGAGGAGATAGGGGATGGACTCCATTCAAATTAAGTTGCCCGAAGTGTCCTGGGTGAAAGTCCCAAAACCGCACATATACATGGGTGCTGATCCCGTAGACGAAATTTCCGTAAAATGGCAGATTAAAGTTTTTGTGCGATAATTGTGTTGATTAGTGTAGACATCCCATTTTTGACCGTCCTCAAGACTTGGACGTCATCATTTGAACACCCAATGATTGTGCTCGCTTGTGTTCGTTTTGAGTCCTTGAAGGTCTCGGCTAAGCATCTTGCCTTGGAGCCTCTAATCTTGTTTGTTTTGTGCTTGGTTGTGGACCAAGAGCTTGTTTCTTTGCTTCTGGAGGAGAGGGTGACCTTTTGGCCATCCCCCTAGCCCGCCGGACATGACTTGTGCCTGCCGGCCACCAACGGTGGCCAATCGGCTATGTTGATGGCCGGTCGGCCACTAATGGTGGCCGACGGCCATTTTTCTCATTTTTTAGATATTTGTTTGCCAACTGTGCCAGCTGTTGATCACTGATGCTCATCTCCATACACGTGTATGGAAAGATGAAGGCAAGCCTTTGGCTTGTTTTTCTATATAATGGGGGGTCTCTCCCCCATTTGGGGGGTTTCAAAAATTTGTGAGCAAATTTCCTCTCTCTCTCTAGAAGCCTCTCTCTCTTCGTATTTTGTGCTTAAAAGTGAGAATTCTCTACACATTTGCACTAAGACCCTTAGCCAAACACCTTTACCTTGGAGCTGAGGTTCTTGGAGGCCTTGTTTGAGCTTCTAAGGTTGGTTTGAGCCTAGAATTGTTGTTGTTTTAGTGTTGTGCTTCAAAGGTATAAGCCTTTACCTTGTAAGCTTTGCTTAATTGTTTGCTTTGCCATCTTTTTGCACTATTTTTGGCTTGGTTTTCAACTACAAAAAACTCTGAATTTTAGGCCTTAACATGTTGGTTTGAGTCTATTTTGTGTTAGGGGGGTTCTCTCTCCCTTTTATTCCTTAGCTTGTGAGCTTCTTGCATCATCTTTTAACATACTAAAGTCAACCTTTTTTGGCCTTTTAACCACTGAATTCCAGGGGAATTTTAGTGGTAAAAAGTATGTTTTAAGATCCAAAATAAGAAGGGGTGGCCACCCCTCCTTGTGTCTTGTTTGCAAGTGTAGATAGCCTAACATGTGAGCATGTTTTTCTGCCCTTTTGTGACTTGACTTCAGCATGTTTTAGGCTCTAATTTGGCCTACTTTAACTCTGTTTTCAGTTGTCTTGGCCATATGAGCTTTGTCTTGCATAGTTGTAGTGCAATTGCCTTCACTAGCTTTGTGTTTTAAAGCCTCTAACGTGCCTTGCTTGAGATGATTGCATGCTATAGCATCATTTAACATGTGATTTCAGTGCATATATCTCTGTCACACTCTCATATATTCCACTCTTTCATTGCTTTTGAGAGTTGTGTTTTAAGCCTTGTTTGTAAGCCAACATGTGAGCATATTTTTCTTGCTTTTTATGCTTTAATCTCAACATGTTTTAGCCACTATTTTGACATGTTTAAGCTCTGTCCAGAGCTGGTTTGGTCATTTAAGCTTGATATTGCATGCCTCTAGTGTAATGCTCTTCATTAGTTTAATACTTTTGGCTTTTGAGCATGTCTTGCATGTGTTGCTTGCATGATTTAGTGTCTTTGGCATGCCATTTCAGCACTAAAAAGTCTGCAACCTCCCTCATTTCTTCATTTTTCTATTTGTTTTGAGGGTTGGTTAACCTTATGATTGTGTTTAGGCTTGAGATAGAGCTTGTGCTCAATGGCTTTAACCCTCTTTTGAGGGTTCCTCCTAGCCAAAGGCATGATCTCTCTCATGTCTTAAATCATCCTTTGGTTGACCCCTCTCTCATTAGAGCACAATCACCTTGGACAAATTGACTAAAGAATGGCTTGGTAATGTTAAAATGTGTAAACAAAATGAATCAAGTAAAATATGACCAAGATAAGCATGTTGTATTTGCACTGCATGTGTTCAATCAGACGTTATATTGAACACAAGGTAGATTGGTCCATTTCATACTCAAAGTGATGAAATGAGCCAATCTCCTTTGTCTCCATCACCCTTGATCATGCATGATAAGGTGGTGGTCCTTCGAGTCTTATTTATGCATTCATTGACTTTGTACAAGCTTGACTCTTTGGCCATCATGCATTGAAAATGCTTGATTGGTGGCTTGAGAGCTAAGAATTACACCCCTTTGAGCTTAAGAAATGATAAGGAGAGTAATAGTACATATATTGTGTGAGAATACACTGATTTGCCTCTGTTTGCTCTCTGTTGCAGCAAAAGGGAGAATTCTACGGAAAGAGTGGCCGACCGGCCACCAGTAGTGGCCAACCGCCACAAACAGTGGCTGACCGACCAGTAATAGTGGCCGACAGCCACCTATGGTAGCCGAATGGCCATCAGTGGAAAAGTTATTCAAAATGTTCCTGTGTTGGGGGGCAAAAGCAGTCTGAAGATTGGTGTGATGCTCAGAGATCAAAGCAAAGTACAAATAGAGGCATCTAAAGGCAAGGCGGTGGATTTTCGAAAGGAAGCCAATCGAGCATGCATGTCTCCCTCGCCCGCGAGGCCAATTCATTGCTTTATTAGCTAGTTGTAACTAATTAATACATGTGTTGTAATTAATTAATTTAATATGTTTTGTAATATTTTAATTAGCTTAGCATAGCTAGTTATTCAATTGTATTAATTAGCTAAGTTAGTTAATTAGTTGTTTTGTAATAATTAGCTTAGCTTAGTATAGCTTAGCTTATTTATTTGGACCCTCCTTCGAGAGGGCGCAATGTTGTAATAAGTGTGTGTGCGTGTATGCATGTCTTCCAACCCCACTTCTTTCTCCCTTTTATTTAACTGCATTCGATGGTTAGATAAGGGCATATTTTGATTAGCATATCTTATGCTTGCATGTTTGCATTGTTCATTTGCATTGCATGCACCGAGGCTCGGCGTATCATTCAAGCCGCACTGTATTTCAATACCTATTTGAATACGTGTTTCAAAGCATGTTATCAAATTGTTGCATTCATATGCCATCTTAGATAGCCGAGCCTATTTAGTTGCATTATTGCATGTGTTGCATTAGGCATCTTACATAGTTAGGATCATGCATATTTCTAACGAGCTTTTGTTTTGGCTTGGAGTACACTGTAAGTTTTACGCTTTAGCATACTTGCATGAGTGTGAGTGATGCCACGTTTCGCATGCTTTCCATGAGGCTATGTGCTTATTTGTTTAACTGCATGAATGCCTGTGGATGAAGGCTTGATTGCTTGAATTGGAACAATTTGATAAATGTGCTTTTTTTAAACCCACTTCGCGAAGCGGCAAATCATCACGTTTTAAGCCCACTTGAGGTGGCACTTTCAAACCATTTTTCAAAAACAAACATGAGGTGTTTTGTTCCAAGTCTTGTGACTAAGCCTATACTTGTGTGTGCGTCACATAGTAAAATTAACTAATAATCATAATAAGAACACATGAGGCTTATAAAACAACATATCATGATAGTAGAGGCCGATCTTTGATCGGGCGAGCAGAGGTGCTCATTTCAGGACCTTCCCCTCTCGTACCCAAGTTCCCGAGCCACGGCAACTTTGGTGATGACAGACACGTGGCCTTTGGCACGAGTCAGGGTTTCCTAAATTTTCCAAAAATAAAATATTTAGGTGGCGACTCTGTAATCTGGCAAAGCAGTCTAGTTTTTGCATTATTTGATCTAAAATCAGTTTTCCAAAATGATTTACCGGATTGGACTCTTTGGTGTTTATCAGTTTCACATTGCACTTTATAGTATTAGATTCAGAACCGTGACAGGAGTTCGAACTGTAAGACCAATTCAAGCTCTCCGAAGGGGGCGCGAAGAAAGTTGAGCTACAATTAGATAACCACTGAGTTGTAATCTCAATTGGATTGTTGAAAGATAATGAAATTGGCTCGTGAATTGAAATGAATTGAAGGAAAATGGAATAAGATATGAACTTGGTATTTTATGATTATACAAAAATGTGAATGTTTTGTCACAGGCATTTGTAGACCGCCCAAACTCCGCGCCACGCGCGAGGGCGCGAATTGTGGTTCTTAGCTACTACAGTTCGGACTCATGTCATGGTTCTGAATCTAATCTCACAAAGTGCAATGTAAGACTGATAAATCACCAAAGAGTCCAAATCCGGCAAATCATTTTGGAAAATCGATTTTAATTAAGAAGTGCCAAACATAGACTACTTTGCCAGATTTCAGAGTCGCCACCTAAATATTTTGTTTTGGGAAATTTAGGAAACCCTGCCTCGTGCCTAAGGCCACGTGTTCGTCATCAGCAAAGTTGCCTCGGCTCGGGAACTTGGGTATGAGGCGAGAAGGTCATGAAATGAGCACCGCTCGCCCGATCAAAGGATTGGCCTCTACTAACAAAATATGTTGTTTTTGAAAACGCATGTATTCTTATTCCGGTTTATTAGCTAGCTTACTATGTGATGCGCACAGCATACAAGTATAGACTCAATCACGCGGATTGGAACAAAATAACTCATATTTGTTTTTGAAAATGGTTTGAAAGTGCTACTCGCAAGTAGGCTAAGACGCGGATTTGCCACCCTTAAGTGGGCTTAGAAAAACATGATTTTGCCACTTCAAGTGGGCTTAAAACTCACAATCATCGAGTTGTTCCAATTCAGGCAATAAAACCTCCACCCACAGGCATTCAAGCAGTTATAGCAGTTAAGCACATAGCCTCATGGCAAGCATGCTAAACATGACAACACTTACACGCATGCAAGGATGCTAAAGTGTAAACACTCACAGTGTACTCCGAGCCAAAAAAAAAGCTAGTTAGTAATCAATGCATGATCCTAGCTATGTCAAGAATGCTTAATGCAACACATGCAAAAAAGCAACTAAGATAGGCTCGGCTATTCTAAGATGTCATGTGAATGCAACTTGATAACATGTGTTCAAATTGGTATTGAAACACAATGCAGTTAGTATGATGCGCCGAGCCCGATGCATGCAAGACAGATGAATGAATGCAACCATGCGAAGCATAAGTATGCTAATTGCAACATGACCCTAAACTAACCATCGAAAGCGGTTAAGTAAAAAGGAGAAAGAAATGGGGGTTGGAAGACATGCATCACACACACGCACACTTATTACAACAGTTGTGCCCTCTCGAGGGAGGGTCCGAATAATAAGCTAATTAGCTAATCTAAACTAATCTATCTAACTAAGCTAATTAATCTAATTAAACTAGTTATTACACAACAAATTGAATAACTAGCTACAACTAATTATTACACAACTTTAATTAATTAACAAATTAACTAAGTTAGCAACTAACTAAACATGTAAACTATATGAAGTAGGCTGCCTCAGCTCTGCCTTGAACGATAAAGGATGCATGCTCGATCGCCTTGGTCGGAAATCCATCGCTATGCCCCAACTTGCCTCTATTTGCATTTGATCTCAGAACACTGTACAAACCTCCAGATAGCTTCTACTCCATCATTGTGAACTCCAGGAAGGCTGCCGACCAGAAAAAGGTGGTGTAGACCACCTGCCAACCACCTAAACTTGCTGTAGACCATAAAAAGTGGTCGGCCAGCCACTTTTACTGGTCTGCAGACCAGAAATTCTGCCACACTCCAGTTTTGCTGCAACAGAGAACAAGAAGTGGCACAGCAGTGTATTTGCAAGGTATGTGTGCACAACCACTCTCCCTATCATTTCTTAAGCTCAAGGGACTGCGATACTCGACTCTCGGGCCACCAACCGAGCATCGCAATGCACCATGGCCGAGAAGCCGAGTTTGCATAATTCAATATTAATGAATGCACGAATAACACATAAGGGCCTTAACCTCCATCATGCTTGATCAAGAGGGTCGGCGATCGAGAAATGAGGCACGTTTCATCACTTCAAGTATGAAACGTCTCTCGTTTCTCGTGTTTGGATTAATACCCAATCCAAACACAATGCAATGCAACAACATTCCAAGCATAATGCAATGCAACAACATGCGAGTACAATGTAATGCAACAACATGCAAACACGATGTAATATAGCAACATGCAAACGCAATGCAAGGTAACAATATGCAATGCAATGTGACAACATGCAAACAACATGTTCTTCTATGCGTGCTAGAATGGCATGCTCAAGATTCTATCATGCAAACAATGCATGCATGGCATGTTTAGGAGCTAAGGTATCAAGACAAGTGAAATGTATCACACATGAAGCATGCAATACAATGCTCAAATGCCTAAACCAAACATGGACAGACCTGAGATACTTCAAAACAGTGGCCAAAACTCAACAAAACCTAGGCACAAAGAGATGGAATGCACATTCAACTCATGGCTCGCAAGCAAGGCATAAAGGCACAACTCTTAGACGCAATTAAAGAGTGACATGCATGAGAATATGGCAATGCTACATGCTCTGAAATGAAGTGTTAAATGATGCCAAATCATCCAAACAACACAAATGAGGCATGCTAGAAGGCCTAGAGCATAAGACTAGGTAAGAGCAATGCACAAGGAGCATGCACTACTAAGCTTAAACCACTAAACCAGCTCTGGACAGAGCTTAACCATGCCAAGTTAAGGGCCAAGAACATGCCGAAATGGAGCTCAAGAGCTTAGGCAAACATGCATACACATTGGCTCACAAACAAGGCATGAAGACACAACTTTCAAACACATTGAAAGAGTGGAAAATGTGAGAGTGTGGCAATGAAATATGCTCTGAAATCATGTGAGAACTGAGGCTATACCATGCAAACATCACATTCCAAGCATGCTAGAGACTTTGAAACTCAAAGCTAATGAGCAAGATTGCACCATGGCTATACAAAGCAAGGCATGCATGACCCAAAACACTTAAAATAGAGCTTAAGCATGGCAAAACATGGATAAAATCATTCTGGAGTGTAGTCAAAATAGGCTAGAATGATGGTCCAAAGTATAGAGCATGTTAGGCTAGCAATGTAGAATTACACTACAAGTGTATGAACCACTCAAGAGACAACCAAACCTGCCAAAAATAGAGTCATATCAGGTCCAATAAGTCACAAAAACAAGCTTAAACAAAGCCACAAAGGAGTGTAAACACATGCTCATTTGATAGGCCCTCTATGCATACAAATAAGACAAGAGGAGAGGGGACCACCCCCTCTCGTTTTAGGCCTCAAAACCACATTTCTACCACTGAAAATCCACTGGATTTCAGTGGTTAAAAGGCCAAGAGAAGGTGATCTCAAAGGATTAAAGAGATGGCTCAAAACAAGGCAAAATAAGGCACAAAAGGGGATAGACCACCCCCAACACTAAAGAGGCCTCAAACAAACACTTTAAGCACTTGAAAATGAAGCTTTTTTTAGTTTAAAGTTAGGCCTAAAATATCATGCAAAGATGGCCAAATGTTTAAGCAAAACAAAGCTTAAAGAGGGAAAACACTCACCCTTGAAGAACAACTGGAAAACAGCAAGCTCTGAGGCAAAAACCAACTTAAAACCACTCAAATAAAGCTTCCAAGTACCTCAGCAACAAAAGGAAGGTATTTGAGTAGGTGTTTGTGTGCAAAGGTATGAAGAAGCAACACTTTAAGGCACAAATAGAGAAAGAGAGAGAGAGAGAGTAAACTTTTTGCTCTTTAAGTTTTTGAACCAGGAAAAGGGAGAGAGAGCCTCCCTCTTATAGAACTCCAAGCTTCAAGCTTCTTGGAGAAGCTAGAAGCTTGATGCAATCTATGCTCACCAGCTGGCACAGCTGGCATCCACAACCTCTGCAGAAAATGCAGGAAAGCTACCGACCTATTGAAGTGGTCGACCAACTACTTACACTGGTCAGCCGACCAGAAAAAGTGGTCTACAAGGAGACCAACTGCTCGGCAAGGGGGAGAGGTGGTTTGCACAAAGAAAGCAAGGTGGTGGCATGGCTGCCGACCAATTTTGGTGGTCCAAAGACCACCAAGACCAACTAGCTGACCAGAAAATTGGCTGGCAGGGAAGAAAAGTGGTCTTCAAAGAGAGAAACTGGTCTACAACCCTTATTCCACCCTTCAAGCAAAGAAAACAAGGTTTGTGCCGAAGACAAACCAAGAAGGAAGCAAGACAAAAGTTCGCAGGACAAGGCACGCAGCCGGAAGCCTCGAAAACTAGTCTACGGGCGCAAAAAGTGGTCTACGAGAGGGAAAGGTGGTCTGTGACCACAAAAAGTGGTCTACAAACCTCCATTTCCCTCTAGGCAAAGGCAACAAGGCATGGTCCAAAAACCAGGCCAAGAGGAGAATGTTAAGAGGTCCCGAGACAAGGTGCTCAGCTAAAGGCTCCAGAAACCGGAAACTAGCCTACAAAAGGGAAAAGTAGTCTACGACTACAAAAAATGGTATACGGACCTCTCTCTCCTTCTAGGCAAGGGCAACAAGGCATGGTCCACAAACCAAGCCAAAACACAAAGAGTTTAGAGGCCCGAAGGCAAGGCACTCAGCCGAAAACTCCGAAAACTCAAAACGAGCACAAACATGCGCGATCATCAAGCGCTCAATCGATGACGTCTGAGTCTTAAGGTCAGTCAAAAATAGGGTGTCTACAGTTGCCCCTCTTTGACAGAACTCGAAAGTCAAGAAGTGATGGGAGTGAATGTCAAAGCCCAGAGACGACCCATTTTTGACAAGGCCGAAGACTTAGACAAACAGGCAAGATAACAAAGAGATGCGCCCGCAGGCAGGGGCAAGATGCAAATGACATGCACAATGCCGAACATAACTTATGATCATGCAAAGAGGACTGATCTCACCGGAGTTCCTCTGACTGAATTGTTCATACAACATTGTCTAGTTGTGCCAGCTTCAGATGAACCGTACATACAATATCGTGCCTGCACAAAAAAAAACTTTGACAGATACAATATAGTAGAAACACATGTAGATAGAACGCGCATAACAATACACGTGAAAAGGTGCATAACAATGCAAGCGGAATATGCGTGACAACGCAAGTGAAGAGGTGCATAACAATGCAAGTAGAACGTGCGTGACAACGCAAGTAAAGAGGTGCATGACAGTGCAAGTAGAACGTGCATGACAACGCAAGTAAAGTGTGCATGACAATGCATGTAGAACGTGCCTGACAACGCAAGTTAAAGAGGTGCATAATGTAGACGTCCCCGAACGTCCTGGGAGGGAAATCCCGTTTTGTTCGCCTGTGGGGCTACTACAGTTCAGGACTCAAATTGTCACGGTTCTTAATCTGAACCAAAGAGTCCAAATCCGGTAAATTGTTTTGAGAAAACAGATTTTTGAAAGAAGTGCCAAACATGGACTGCTTTGCCAGATACAGAGTCGCCACCTAAATATTTTTTATGGGGGAATTTAGGAAACCCTGACTTGTTTGCCTAAGGCCACGTGTCCGTCATTACCAAAGTTGCCTCGGCTCGGGAACTTGGGTATGATTGGGGAAGGTCAGCTATGAGCACCCCCTCTCGCCCGATCCGAAGATCGGCCTCTACTAACCATGATATCCGTTTTTGAAAACGTTATGTGTTCTTATTCCGGTTAATTAGCTAGAATTACTATGTGATGCGCACAACACAAAAGTATAGACTAGATCGCCTAATTTGGAACGAAGCATTGCATATCCGTTTGTTTGGAAAACGCTTTGAGATTTGCTACTCGTAAGTAGGCTAAAACACGGATTTCAATGAGTTGTTCCAACTCAAGCAACTCAAGCAATGCAACCTTCACCCACAGGCAGTCAGGCAGTTAATCAAATAAGCATTTAGCCGCATGGTAAGCATGTTAACATTCACATTCATGCGAGATGCTAAAGCATAAATACTTACATCGTACTCCGAGCCAAAACAAAGGACATGTTAGCAATCATGCATGATCCAAGTCCATGTTAAGTGGCTAATGCAACACATACAAAATGTCACTAGAATAGGTTCGGCTAATCCTAGGATGACATGTGGAATGCACAGATAGCATGTATTCAAGTTAGATTTGAAATACTATGCATTTAGCATGATGCGCCGAGCCCGGTGCATGCAATACTGATGAATGATGCACGCATGCATAGCATAAGGTATGCTAAATTAAACATGTCCTAATACTAACCATCAAACGCGGGTAAGTAAAAGGGAGAAAGAAGTGGGGGTTGGAAGACATGCACACACGCACCCACACTTATTACAAATTTGCCCTCGCTCGGAGGGACCGAAAGAATAATACAATTAATTAACCTACTAGCTAATTAAAATATTACAGACAATTAACTAGTTAAGCAAATTAACTGAGCTAATTAAAACAGTAAACAGCCTCGGGAAGAGGGCCCAATGCAATGCACGCTCGGCTCCGCTTGAAAGCCACTGCCATGCACAAAATGCCTCTGCTTTGACTGTTATCCTCCTCTAAAGACTGCACAAGTCCCAGGGTTGCTTCTCTGAGTGCTGTGGAACACCACCGGCTGAGAGGAATGGCCACCGGCCAAGGGGAATGATCACCGACCACAAATTGATCCATCGGCCAACAATGGATGGCCGGTCGGCACTGGAGATGGCCGGCCGGCCAAAGCTTCCTGCAGAATCTATTTTTGACAGCAACAGAGGGCAAAACTTGGCATGGCAATGCATTTCAAGCAAATGTAAGCACCAACACATCCCTTATCATATTCATGACTCAAAGGAACATGGTTCTCGATTCTCGGACCATCAATCACGCATTTTAATGCGTGATGGCCCAAGAAACCAAGTTGTGCATTTTTAATGTGGAGTGAAATGCACATAAACAAACAATGGGGCTCAACCTCTATCACAATCAATTCAAGAGGTTAAGCATGCATGCCAATGTGATGCAACCTAGGCATGTGAGCTAGCATGCAATCATGGAAATGCAAAGAAGCATACAAGGCATACAAGGCATGAAGCAATGCAACCAACAAGTATGCAAGACACAAATGTGGGTGTTCAAACATGCAAGTAAGCATGTGACTTCATTCAATCATGCAACTTCAATCATGCAACAACATACAAGGAGAGCATGCAACAATATGCAAAGGAGGGACTTACACTAATTGGACAGCTCTATACTAAGCCCAAAACAGTGGCCAAAAGCTAAGGAAGTGGAGCCAAATACACATACAAGCATGCATATAAACATGGTCCATCACTTAGGTACAAAGAGCAACTCTCAAGCACACTTAAGAAGATGCAAACATGGACTAATGGCATGCACATAAGCTCTGAAAATCATGTTAGAAATGGTTTCAAACCAACTAAACAAAGACAAGCCAAGCATGCAATATGGTCCAAAACTCAAGGCTAACAGGCCAAAATGTAAGGTAGCTATACAAAGCATGCCATGGTCGACCAAAGCAACCCAAAACAGATTTCAAGCATACCAAAACAAGCATGGATGCTTCACAAAGCTTGGCCAAAAACATGCTAGAACAAGGGCTCCAAGCATAAGACATGTTAAGGCTAAATAATGGCATTACAAGACATGTATGCAAGGCATGCAAGGCATGCAAGGTGTGTCTAAACCAACTAAGAACAGAGGTAATACATGGAAAAATACTACCAAATAACACTTAAGACATGGCCAACATGCACTTAAATTAGATGCTCACACATGAGGCAAAAATGGCCCTTTTCAAGGACAACAAGGAGAGGGGGTGGCCCTCTCCTTCTTGGGACCTCAAGGCACCATCCTCACCACTGAAATCCCTTAAGATTTCAGTGGTGAAGAGGCCCAAACACAATGGTCCCGGAGCTCACCAAAATGGCACAAAAAAGGAGCCTAACAAGGCTTAAGAGGGGTCAAACAACCCCAAAGCTTAAAACACCCTTAACCAACTATTTAAAGCACTCAAAAACAGAACTTTTATATGTTATACACCAAGTCTAAAAACAGTTGCAAGATAGGTAAAAAAGCTATGCAAAAATGGGGAATAAAGGGGTAAGAATGTTACCCTTGTAGACCCTCTTCAAAAATGGTGGACCAGCTGGTTCTTTGAGCTCAAACCAACTCCAAAACTTCAAGAACAACCTCTTAGTACCTCAGTAGCTAAAGGAAGGTGTGATGGTGGGTGTTTGTGCACAAAAGTAAGACAAAACACACACTAAACACAAAGAGAGGGAGCTATAGATATAGGATAGATACACAACTCAAATCCTAAAACCAGAGCTCTCTCTCTCAATTTTTTGTAACCCTAATGGAGGAAGAAGAAGCTCCCTCTTATAGAACTCCCTCTTGTAAAGCTTTCAAAACAAGCTAGTCAAGAGGGAGATCCCTCCATACACGTGTATGGAGGGGAGCAAGGTGTATGCCAGCTAGCACAGCTGGCATAAAAATATCTGCAAAAGCAGATGCATAGTGGTCGGCCGGCCAAAAATGCAATTTGACCAAAAAAGATGGCCGGTCGACCATCTATAGTGCCGGCCGGCCAAACATTTGGCCGGTGGCACAAAAACACAGCCGGTGGCCTCAAGCCATGGCCGGTGGAGTGTGGGGATGGCCCGCAAGCCATTCCCTGCCCCTCAAAGGCAAAACACAAGTGTTTGGTGCAAAACCAGACACAAAACAGTCAAATCGAGAGATCCTGAGGCAAGGCGTGTAGCCGAGACCTCCGGAAACTCAAGACGAACACAAACAAGGATGATCACTGAGTGTTCAAGCGGTGACGTCCAAGTCTTGAGGACGGTCAAAAATGGGGTGTCTACACATAACAATGCAAGAGGAGTGTGCATAACAATGCGACGAATGGTGTGCACAACAATGTGACGAATGTGCAACTTCAAAAGCATGTTTGAAACAAAATGCCGAATAAGGAAATACAAGCCTTAACGAGACCAATTCAAACGTGACCTCCGATTTACCTCTCGAAGGGGTCACAACATACTTTAAAAGGATACACCTCGCTCTTGACGAGTGACGATGAGCCATGCATCGAAGACTTGAATTGAAGTTCCCGCAGGGAAATTTTGAGCCGAAAAGTGTACTTTTCTTGCATTTTCTCGAGAGCCAAGGACTCCAATCAGCATAAAAACACATAGGGAGGACAATGGGGCCCTGAAGACCATCCAGGAGGGCTGCCGACCAACTAGACCTGTTGCCGACCACTTGTTGACCACCTAAGTGGTCGGTCGACCAAAAAAACTAGCTGGTCGACCAGTTTAGCAAAATAGGGGCAACTTGGTCTTTTGAAGTTCGGCCCTTTAAGTACACAACTCCAAATCACTTTTGCTCACAAACACAAGGTCGAAATACACTTCTCTTTGCTCCTAGGAACTTTTCTCTCTCAGATCCACACTTTATACGCGTATTCCAATGCCCCCGCGAAGTTGATTCACAAAAAACTTTCGATTCTCTTCGTTTTGAACTGATCAGAATTTGTTTTCAAAGCTTCTTTCTCCATTTTCACCACTCGAGGTACGTTTCTCTCGAAGTTTAGCATCTTTTCCCGGGCTTTGACTTTCTTTGACTTTTTCTCTTCCCGAGAGTTGACTTTTGTTGACATTTTGCAATTTTGGCTCATTTCGCTCATTTTTGCTCATTTTTGGCACCTTTTTTCAAATGGCTGACCAAGCGCCACACGGCGGGGGTTCCCCGAGAGCAAAGGACGAGCCTGATGTCATACCATTGCCGCCGAGGGTTCGGCCTTTTGATCCAGAGAGGTACCACCCTCAAGAGCACATCCTACCCCCGAGCACCTTTCATCATTTCACAGACTTTGCGCGACGAGCACCCGCAGACTTGCTACTACAAGAGCCGGAGTCTCACTTGTCTCACCACGCGCGCGAGGTGCGTACTGCACTTTTACATTTTCTGCAATGTATTTTGCATTTCTTGCACACGTCATGCTTTCGCTATGTATTATATCTGCTCGTTCTGAACACATTTACATACACAGCACTTCTGCTCGTTCTGAACGTAACTCACAACACAGCATCCAGTTCATTTGGCACACAGCTCATACATAGCATTCTATTCATTTGGCACGCAGCTCACAACACAATATTCTGTTCATTTGGCACACAGCTCACAACACAATATTCTGTTCATTTGGCACACAGCTCACAACACAATACTCTGTTCATTTGGCACACAGCTCACAACATAGTATTCTGTTCATTTGGCACGCAGCTCACAACACAATACTCTGCTCATTTGGCACGCAGCTCACAACACAGTATTCTGTTCATTTGGCACGCAGCTCACAACACAGTATTCTGTTCATTTGGCATACAACTCACAACACAACACTCTGTTCATTTGGCACACAGCTCACAACATAGTACTCTGTTCATTTGGCACGCAGCTCACAACATAATACTCTGCTCATTTGGCATGCAGCTCACAACACAGTATTCTGTTCATTTGTCACGCAGCTCACAACACAGTATTTTGTTCATTTGGCACACAGCTCACAACACAACACTCTGTTCATTTGGCACACAGCTCACAACACAGTATTCTGTTCATTTGGCACACAGCTCACAACACAATACTCTGTTCATTTGGCACGCAGCTCACAACACAGTATTCTGTTCATTCGGCACACAGCTCACAACACAATACTCTGTTCATTTGGCACGCAGCTCACAACACAGTATTCTGTTCATTCGGCACGCAGCTCACAACACAATACTCTGCTCATTTGGCACGCAGCTCACAACACACTATTCTGTTTATTTGGCACACAGATCATAAGACAACACTCTATTCATTTGGCACACAGCTCACAACACAATACTCTGCTCATTTGGCACGCAGCTCACAACACAGTATTCGGTTCATTCTGAAACTGAATACATCCGTTCATTCTAAAACTGAATACATCTGTTCATTCTGAACACAGGTATCTTTCCGTTTCACCCGGGGATATGGGTCGATCATCGCGAGGGAGTGGTACATGGAGCTCCCAGATGTCGTTCGACATATTGTGGATGAGGCGGGGTTTGGCCCATTTTGTGTGGGGTTGTCGCGTCTTCAGGCGAGCAGGACCCTCATGGGTGCACTTGTAGAGAGATGGTAGGATACCACCAACTCCTTCCATTTCTCTGCTACCGGGGACATGACGATGACCCCGCACGACTTTTCGATGCTGACGGGCCTCGACGTGGCAGGCCGGCCGATCCCATACGATTTTGATATGGGCGAGTGGGAGGCAGCTTGGACTTATCTACTCGGAGCCCATCCGCCGATCTACAGATCATCATGCATGGTCAGGTACACCTGGTTTACAAAGCAGTACAGGGGGACTACGCCCGAGACTTTTAAGGCCATAGAGCAGTATGCCCGGGGATTTCTGATGTTCCTTCTCAGGACCATACTGTTCACCGACAAGAGAACACGGTCGGGCTTTATCTTATCAGTGCTCTGGTAGACCTATCACAGGTCTGGCACTTTGATTGGGGCGGCGCTGGCCTTGCTACCCTTTACTGTTACATGAGCGCGACCTTCCGCGGGCGCGAGACCATAGTAGGTGGCTACTAGAGAGCCTGGGAGGTACCTTCTGCCCTCTTGATTTACATTTTTGTATTTCATTATCTGTACAATGCACACTTCACCCGTTGTACAGATTACATTCTGTACTCCGCATTCTGCACTCAGCATTTTGCATTTTCTATACATCCTGTATTCGCATTCTGCACTCAGCATTCTGTATTTTCTATACATTCTGTATTCTGACTGCTACTGTCTTGCCTTTCACAGTTGTGGGTTTGCGCTTACTTCCCGACGCTTGCCCCGGATCTGGAGGTCGAGGCACCACTCGAGGTGCCATACTCACATAGATTTGAGGATCGGTGCCAGCCCAGACCCCGGGAGACTCAACCGTATCTGAGGCAGTATTTTGACACTGTACGGGTGACCGAGGTAATCAAGAACTCTCAGTTCTTCATGCTTTCAGCTTTGATTCATCTTACATATTTATGACATCTAATCATTTTATGCACTTGCTATCCGCAGGTCACCTGGCAGCCTTGGATAGCCATGCTAGGGTATTCTCGGTTCCAGTTTGCTAGGGTATGGGGCGCCTCCCGATACAGGGTTTTGTTTGAGGGACCAGTCGGCAGAGCCTGGTTTCTCAGGGAGCGCTTCATGCGCCAGACGATGGGCAATCCTGCTCAGGAGATCCCTTCACCGCCCCCATTGGACATGCGATCCATAGAGAGTCTCACTCCCCAGGAGGTTGACGACCTTATGTTGGGTGCTGACGCAGTCCTTTTCCTGGAGGAGAGGGAGTACACGACATACGTTCACACATACCTGATGCCTCCACTGACAGGTGTCCGTACCCCCATGAGGAGAGCTGCTGACATTCCATCATCGAGTTGCGCTCGAGCTACAGACATTCCTTCGACTAGCGGGGCCAGCACATCGAGGGGTAGGAGTAGGGGGATGCCCCCTGCTTGGCAGTGTGTTGAGTGGCCAAATCCTCCGACCGAGTTGACAGGCTGGTGGTATGGAACACCTAACCAGATTCCGCTGGAGCCTCTATTGCCGTATCATCGATATGTCACTGCCCCTGACTCAGCATCGGTATGTCTCACAGCTTTTCATCTATCATTCAGATATTTAGACATTCATTCATTCACTGATGACTTGAACTTGCATCTGCAGCCTCCCAGAGGATATGTTGTGGGGTTGCTCGATGCGATGGCCTCTCTTGAGAGCATGGTCTTACGGAGGGAGGCACTGCTGTATGCTTCCGGCATTCCGGTACTTTTTAATTTCCTTGTATTTATCATACTTCTGATGACATACTGAAACTGAACATTACATCGATTCACTGCATGTGTAGAGCACATCTGACACATCACATTCACATACTATATCTGCATGCACACACTCTATGCACTATACTTGCATCTGCATCTGATATACATACTCTGACTGATGTATTCAAACTGCCTTTTCAGGTCACACCTCTACAGCCAGGGCAACCCGGGCCTTCTCGAGTAGCGAGGAGAGGGATCCCGGCACGCGGCCGAGGGAGACATAGAGCGCCTGCCAGACATGACGACGATTCCAGTGAGGAGGAGGAGTCAGCACACCCTTAGTCAGAGACATCTGCGGGCAAAGATGATGACACCGGTTCCGGTTCTGAGGGCGAAGACAACGCCGAGGAGGATTCTGAGGATGGCAGCTCCGGTTCAGACGGGGATGCCGACGATGGTGGTGCAGAGGCTGCTCAGCCGAAGAGGGTGAAGAGGGCCTCTCGATCTTGAGTCAGATAGCACCGATGCAGATGTTTTGCTTTGTTTTCTTTTTACAAGTAGTTGTAGCATATTATACAGCGTTAGGCAGTTTTATTTTCCTTAAAACTTGTACCTTGTTGTAAAAAAGAAACCATGATGGAATGAAAACAGCTTTTTGTTCAAAAAGTGTTGCATTTGTATTCTAAGCATCGCATCGCATTTGCACAAAAATCAGATTGATGGAAATTGAACATTCAATGTATTGCCAAGTCAGGTAGTGAACCAACGTAACAAACTAAACAACTTATTAACAACTCGATAAACAATGAGCAACAACTCGATAAGCAAAGAGCAACAACTCGATAAACAAAGAGCAACAACTCGATAATCAAAAAGTAACAACTCGATAAGCAAAACTTAACAACTCGATAAGCAAATGCATTTTAGACAAACAGAGCAACAAGACGCATCTGAATCAGAAGTAAACTCAGACTTTCAGCATTCTCGACACATAGGAAGGCTACGAACTCTCTTCTGGAGACAAGAAAAGGCTGCAGACCACATTTTTGCTCATGGCTGACCACCAAAATAGCTTGCCGACCAGTTTTGTGGTCTGCAGACCAGAAAATGTAGCTGGTCGACCAGAAAAAGTGGCTGGCCGACCAGAAAAAGTGGTCGGCCAACCAGTTGGCCTAGGGACCTTCAGATTTTGGCCACCTGTCCTCTAAACAGTGCCTTATCCTCCATAAAGGCTCCAGCTTTGTGGTTCCCTCATTCTAACTCAGTTTTGCACCAAATGGAGGCATTTCTTGTCCAAAATCTCACAAATTGGATAGCTAACTTGGATGGCTCGGAAAAGCTAAATTTTTGAGGCTTCAGCATAAATGCACTATTCACGCTAAGCCGCACCCCGCTGCATTTTCCGTTCCTCCATGCCGCGGCAAGGTGTTGGAATCCGGTAACTCACGTTTTTAGCTTTGGCGGACAAGAGATATGTCCCCCTTTCGAAGACTTCCAAGCTTTAATGGAATCTGAGCGCGATGGAGAAATCTTGCCCCAGCTCCGCTTCGGCCACGTCCAAGCCTGAGGACGGATGTGCAGGCTCACTTTGCATGACGCTTGGTCATTGACTCGCGACAAAGTACTGGACATCCCCAGCTTGATTCGTCGGTTTTCTGATGCCGGTGACCGCGGCGATCATCATTGGCAGGGCTTTCGGCAACATGCACTTTGCTTGTGCATGTTGTCTCATTTCTTGCTTGCCCCAGGCTTCAGAGGATCCAGTGTCCGTTTGATTGAGGTTGCCCAAGGCTTAAAAGAGGGCAAAAACTGCATCGCCATGACGCTAGCTGAGACATTGATGGGTTTGGACGCTTTCCATCGCCGAGAGACGACTAGATTCGCGGGGAGTCCACTATTGCTGTAGGTAATGTTTCCCACCCTATCTCACATATATATCTCACATCACTCGACCCTCAGGCTTGGTTTTTTTCTCTCAAAACCCTTTTCTCACTTTTCTCTCAACGTACACCTCTCTATTCTTTAATCTCTCATTTTTCATCCCTTCCCAGATATGGTTGATGGATAAGTTGAAGGTTGTGGACTCATGCCCAGCATATTTAACTCGCGGCTATTTCTTCCGGCGACGTCTAGTCGATGCCCCTGACGAGGGATGGTGGTGCGAATGGATGTGTAGTTTGTCTACTACCAGTATTGCTTGGCGCTGCCCCTGGCTCAATTTACCAGCGATGAGCTACAGCATGACTCGCCAGCCCAGGATTCAGATGATCGGAACACACTGTGTCCTTTATTTCCCATTTCGATCCCGGTGCCAATTTGGACATGATCAGACTTGCCCGGAGGAGGGGATAGAGTACCCTGTCGCATTTCCAGTCCGAGGCGCACAGCTAGCTCGGTATACCACAGCATGGAGGACGAGAGAGCTTCTGGCCCCCGCTCTCACTTTCAGTTGCAGCCTCTCTAATGAGTGCATAGCTTGGCTTGATGAAGAGGCGCAGGTTAGGCCTACTTTAGCATTCAGAGGCTTCCACAAGCTCTGACTATGCCCCGAGTTTATTTGCTTTAATTAGTACTTTCAAGTTTTCTTTATGAATGTAATAAAAAGCAACTTCAATTTGTATTCAAGAGTAGGAGAACTCTTTACTGAAATCAATGCAATTGAAGGTTGTGGGTACTGAAAATTTTCCGTTTGGTCCAAAAATGGTTTAAGTCGTAAAAAGATTAATTTGAGCAAAATCAACTTTTGTTAAAACTTTTCAAAACCATTTTTGATATGGATCACAACTGGACACGCCTGAGATCTATCACTGAGATGTACAACCCCGGATTCCAGCAACTGGAAAGTTGCCCCTAGTCTGAATAGCACTGCACTGGAGATCACAACCGAGCCCTTGAATGCAGAATAGACAAAGATGACCAACATGATCACATGGACAAAGTTGATTTGGAAGTGTTTACGGCTAGACTTCATAATGAAGTTGCCTACGTATCCCGAAGATGGGAATCAAGCCTTACGTAGTTCGGTTCGGGTTCACTCGTGTATTAACCCTCTTCTTTTGCGCTCTAACTTTTGCCAAGGCCGCCCTTTTTGGGTTTTCAACCTTGCGAGCTCAGTTTTTATTATTTCAAATTTTTCATGCTCTAAGTTTTGCCTAGGTCTCCCTTTCGGGTTTTCAGCCTAGCGAGCCACTCAGGGATAGTATTTCTTCAACTTGTCCATGTTGATCGGCTGGGAGAACTCTAGGCCATCTAGGTCCATCAAAACGACAGCTCCGCCCGACTAGATAGACTTGATGATGTAAGGGCCAGTCCAATTGGGTCTGACCTTACGCCTAGGGTCGTGGATGGGAGCTCGGTTGTCTTTGAGCACTAGATCCCCTTCCTTCAAATTCCTGGACTTAACCTTCTTGTTGAAAGCCTTGGCGATTCTTCGTTGATAACCTTGGACGTGATATAGTGCTTTCAGCCTTCTTTCATCAAAGAGCATGAGTTCTTCAGACCTGCTTTGCTGCAAATCTACCTCAGCTATCTGACACTCAGCCAATACCCGTAATGACGGAACCTCAACTTCGATAGGCAGAACAGCCTCCATCCCATAAACCAAGGAGTACGGAGTTGCCCCAGTAGAAGTTCGAATTGAAGTCTGGTAGCCCCAAAGAGCAAATGGCAGCTTATTTGGCCAGTCCCAGTAGGTTTCCATCATCTTCTGCAGAATGTGCTTGATATTCTTGTTGGCGGCCTCAACAGCTCCGTTGGTTTGCGGCCGATATGTAGATGACTTATGAAAAGCCACGTTGTACTTCTCCAACAAGTCGATCACCTCCTTCTTGAAGTGGGGACCATTATCCGAAATAATCTCATTCGGGACCCCGTAGCGACAGATGATGTTGTTTCTGATGAACTTAGCGACATGCGAAGCCTTCAACACAGCGTAAGATTTGGCCTCAACCCACTTCGTGAAGTAGTCTATCGCTACCAGAATGTACTCATGCCCATTGGACCCCTTTGGAGTGACAGCCCCAATTACATCAATCCCCCAGACTGAAAATGGCCATGGCGAAGTCATGTTGTACAGCTTCGACGGCGAAATGTTCATCCAGTTTGCATGGATCTGACATTTGTGGCATCGCCGGACAAAGCCAATACAATCCTCATCCATGGTTGACCAGTAATAACCCTGTCTAAGGATCTTTCGGGCTAGCATCACCCCACTCATGTGCGCTCTACACTCTCCTCCATGGATGGCCTCCATCAGGCGCTTGGACTCTTCAGCATTGTAGACACTCCATTTTTGACCGCCCTTAAAACTTGGGCGCTACTGATGGTTTACTTGGTGGTGAAAGGTATGCATGGCAAAGGTTCGATTTCTTCGGCAAGAGGAGAGTTAAATCCTAACCTCACACCCCATTTTGGACCAAAGCTATTTTGGATGGTTTTTAGATCTTAAAACCCTCTCTTTCAAAAAAATTTTGAAATGAAGTTCCTACGATGTTCCGACGCTCGCATTTTGTCAAATGTTGCGTTTTTCGATAAACCGAGCAAGGACAAAGTGGAAATGAATGAAAGGGAGATGAACTCTTTGAAAAATCTTCCAAAACACCTTGTTTAGGGGTTTGGAGTTGAAGAAAAGAGGAGAAGAGGGAAGAAACCTAGTTGGAGAAGGAGATGGGCATGAATCGCTAAGAGAGAGTCGAGCAGCCCTCGCTAAATCAGGCCTATCCTTTTTTATATTTGGATTTAAGCTATGAGGCCAGCACCATTGTAAAGAATACTTCCGGGGCTTCATTTTTCAGTTAAGAATCTCCTAAAGCCGAGTCCAGATGGGGGAGATATGATTGGTTGAAGTTGGGCATCATTCTGGTTAGACCAAAACTGAGCATCCTTCACTAAAAGAGGGATATCTCTTAGCACACATGGAATTTTGAGGTGAGGCTTGCATATTTGGAAAGAAGACTTCCGGGGCTACAGTTTAGGCTCAAGAATGACCTAAAAGGAGTCCAAATGAAGGAATTAGACTTTCTTCAAGTCAGGGAATAGCATTGTTTTTTTCCATCGGCCTCTATGGAAGTCCACCGGCCACAATTTGACTTCAGCAGCTATATGTCAGCCAAAATTGAACCTTATCGGCCAAAAATGGTGGCAGGTCGGCACTAAAGATGGCCGGTCGGCCAGAAGTGTCCAAAACTCAGATTTTTGACAGATATTTCTCCTCCAGCTGTTTCCAGCAAGCTCCAGTTGTCCTATAATCAGATATTTTTGACCTTGAGCTCATTTTTGCTATATATGAGGCTATATCTCTCATTTTCAAAGGTAGAACTTCTTGGGCAAGTTTTGGAGCCTCTCTCTCTAAAAACTCCTCTCTCTCTAGAATTTTAAGACAAAAACCTCTGCCTCTCTCTCTAGAGCCTCTCTCCATTGCCCTTTTGTGCATAGGAGTCCATAGAAGTAGAGAAATACTTCTTGTTTGCATATACTTCATCAAAGTTGATCACCATTGGCTTGAGGTCCCTTGGAACCTATTTTTGGGCTGATTGAAGGTTGTTTGGCTCAGAAAAGTGATTGTTTTGTTGTTGTCCTTCAAGGTTCTTCAAGGGTGAGGAACTACCTTCTTTATTCCCCATTTTTGCACAAGATTTTAGCCTATCTTGCATGCTATTTTGAGCTTAACTTATAATTGATAAAAGTTCTGATTTTGCATGCTTTTGATCTTTGTTTAAGATCACCTTTGTGTTTGGGGTTGTTTACCCCCTCTTAGGCCTTGTTTGGCCTCATTTTTGTGCCTTTTTTGTGAGCTTCGGGACCACCTTGTATCTGGATTTCAGTGGTGGGGATGGTGTTTTGAGGTCCTAAGAAGGAGAGGGCCATCTCCTCTCCTTGTTGTCTTCAATACTTGTCATATTTGCCTCACATGTGAGCACCTTTGTTAAGTTCATGTTGGCCATGTCTTAGCTGGTATTTGTGGTTATTTTTCTGTCATATGCCACTGTTTTTGCCTATCTTGGTCATTCCATGCTTGGTTTATACACTCGTAGTGTGAATTTTGCAAACTAGTCTTGTATGCTTCATGTTTGAGCATGTCCTTCTAGCTCATGTTGACCTCATTTCAGTGGGGTTTTGGGTTGTTTTAGCATGTCATAACTCTGTCTAAAGTTGGTTTAATAGCCCTTTACATACACCATGCACTTGTAGTGCATTTCCATGAAATTGCCCTAACATGCTTTGTGCTTTGAGCCTTGTTTTTAGCATGATTTTGGCTTGACCCAAAGAAGATTTTAGCCTTTTTTTACCATGCTTAAGGTCTGTTTGGTGTTGTTTTGGTCATGCTTGCATTGTTTTGTATAGCCATGGTTCAACCTAGCATGTTGGCTTTGAATGTCCAAGTCATAGTATGCATTGCTAGGACTATTCTTATGATTTGGCATCATTCCATATGATATATCAGTGCATATTTCATGGTCATACACTTGCATTTGTCACTCTTTCATTGCTTTGAAGAGTTGTTGTTTTGTGTTTCAAGAATGGACCATTGTGCATGCCTTTATGCTTAGGCCTTTAGGATGCCATCTCAATGGGTTTTGGGGCTTATTTTGACATACCATAACTCTAATTTTCATTGGTTAAGCCATGCCATGTTTGGTTGTAGTAGGTGTAGTGTAGCACCCCTTTGTTGGCCTTACATGCCTCATGTTTTGTGCTCACCTTTCTAGCATGTTTTGGCCACATTCCATGCATGTTCTAGCCTTGTTTTGGTCTACCTTGGGACTATTTTGGTTCACCTTGGCCCTTTGAGGCTTGGTTGATATGGCCTTGGTACAAGCTCCTTGGCTAGCTTTGAGCTTTAAGTCCATTAGCATGCCTATGCCTATCACTTTGTGTGTTTCCATATCTAGGTTGCATTATAGTATTGCATGCTTGTTGCATTGCTATGCTGTCTGAATGTTAGGTTGCGCCACATTGCATTTGGCATGCTCGTGTTACATCGCCTTGCATTTCCGTGTTGCATTGTACTTGGTTGCATGCATTACATTGTGTTTGGTTTGGGGTGTCAAACCAAATACGAGGAGCGAGGAACGTTCGTACTTGAAGTGACGAAACGTCCCTCAATCCTTAGTCGCCGACGCTCTTGATCCAAGCATGATAGAGTTCTAGGCATTCATATGTTTTGTTGCATTCATTCTACATTAATTTGCACACTTGGCACCTTTGGCCATCATGCATTGAAATGCGTGATTGGTGGCCCGAGGGTCGAGAGCCATACTCCCTTGAGCTCATAGCATGATAGGGAGAGTGGTTGTGCACACATTGTCTTGTAAATGCCTTGCCATGCACTGTCTGTCCTCTGCTGCAGCAAAAACAGGATTCTGCAGGAAGATATGGCCGGTCGGCCATCTTCACTGCCGATCGGCTATGCATTGTTGGCCAAGAGCCTCATAAGTGGTCGATAACCATTTTCCAATGGCCGGTGGTCTTATCTCTTGGCCGGTGACATCCCACAGTGCTCAGGGAGTGGTTCAGAAGCAACCTTGGGACTTGTGCAATTTTCAGAGGCATAAAACAGTGCAAACAGAGGCAACATGTGGCATGGCAACGGGTTTCTGAGCGAGGCGAATCGAGCTTGCATCATCCAATCATTTCGAGGCGGAGCTGTGGCGGCCTCTTTAATTTCATACTTAGATTGTTTTGTAATTAATTTGTTAATTAATTAAAGGTTTTGTAATATTTAATTAGCTAGGGTAGTTGATTAATTATTCGGTTTGTATTATTTATTCGGACCCTCCGTCGAGAGAGCGAATTTTGTAATAAGTGTGCGTACGTGTGTGAATGTCTTCCAACCCCACGTCTTTCTCCTTTTTACTTACCTACTTTTAAATGGTTAGTTTTAGGTCATGTTTCAATTAGCATACTTATGTCAGCAGGTTTGCATACATTCATTCGTATTGCACGCACCGGGCTCGGCGCATCATACTAATTGCATAGTATTTCAATTCCAACTTGAATACGTGTACCGAGTTGTCGCATTTCACATGCCATTCTTAGATTAGCCGAGCCGAGCCTATTCTAGTTGCATTTTGCATGTGTTGCATTAGCCATCTTAACATGAACTAGGATTATGCATGATTTCTAACTAGTTTCTTGTTTTGGCTCGGAGTACGCTGTGAGTGTTTATGCTTTAGCATCTTGCATGTGTGTAAATGTTAACATGATAGCATGCTTGCCATGAGGCTAATTGCTTATGTGATATAACTGCCTGAATGCCTGTGGGTGAAGGTTGGATTGCTTGAATTGGAATAATTCATCGAAATCCGTGTTTTAGCCTACTTGCGAGTAGCAAAATTCAAAACCATTTCCAAACAAACGGATATGCGATGCTTTGTTCCAAGTTAGACGATCTAGTCTATACTTGTTTTGTTGTGCACATCACATAGTAAAGATTAGCCAATTAACCGGAATAAGAACACATGTGTTTTCAAAAACAAGATATCATGTATAGTAATGGCCGATCATTGATCGGGCGAGCGGGGGTGCTCATAGATGACCATCCCCAATCGTACCCAAGTTCCCGAGCCGAGGCAACTTTGGTGATGACGGACACGTGGCCTTAGGCACGAGTCAGGGTTTCCTAAATTCCCCCAAAAATAAATATTTAGGTGGCGACTCTGTATCTGGCAAAGCAGTCCATGTTTGGCACTTCTTTTAAAAATCAGTTTTTCAAAACGATTTGCCAGATTTAGACTCTTTGGTGATTTATCAATCTCGCATTGCACTTTGCAAGATTAGATTAAGAACCGCAACATTGAGTCTGAACTGTAGTAAGCCCATTGAACAAAACGGGATTTTCGCGGGACGTTCAGGCGCGTCTACAAGCATCAACGCATAGCTTGTGCATCCCGAGATGACCCCTCTTGTACAATTTACCCCCGCAGACGATGAACTGAGCAGCCATTCTTCGGATTGCCCTCTTATCTTTGGGATTTGCCCTGGTGGATACGCTTTCTTTTCCAAGAAGTTCCAAACGTCGTAATACCAGGGGTTCTCATCTTATACCTCATCTATGGCAGCAATTAGCTCGTAGGCCAGCACGAATTTCTGTTCAATGATGATTGGACGCATCCAGACTCCAAAAGGGATATCTATCATAGAAGATAGAGTTGCTAATGAATCAGCGAACTTGTTGTTCTCTCTTAACAGATGGGCGAAATTCAGTTTCTCCAACCGAGGAATCAGAACGTCCATGGTTTGGTGATAAATTCTCATCTTTTCTTCTTTAACCTTCCAATCTCCTTTAGCTTGAGATACAACAAGGTTCGAGTCCCCGATGACATCCAACCGTTTTGCCCCTAGTTCTTGGGCGGCTTCTAGTCCAGCAATACATGCCTCATATTCTGCCTCATTGTTCGACACTTTGAACCGGAGTTTGAATGTTAGAGGTATGCGGGAATTGTCGGGCGCTATCAGCAACACGCCTATCCCATACCCGTATTGGTTTGACGCTCCGTCAAAGTACATCATCCAGGTCTCTTCTTCAACGTGCAGAATGGCCTCGTCTGGAAACAGATACTCAACTGCTTCATCAACTTTCAAACTGGATGATCAGCTAGGAACTCCACTACCGCTCTCCCTTTCACTGACTTGCGCGTCATGTACTTCAGATCAAATTCGGAAAGCAGAAGCAACCAACGGGCTAGCCTACCCGTAAGTGTCGGTTTCTCGAAGAGATATTTGATGGGATCTAATCTCGAAACCAGTATTACAAAGTGAGCTAACAGGTAGTGCCTCAATTTCCTGGTAGCCCATACCAAGACCAGACAAGCCTTCTCCAGCGGAGTGTAGCAGGTCTCGTAATCCAGCATTTTCTTGCTCAAGTAGTAGATAGCCTTCTCCACTTTGTCCTCAGACTCCTGTGCAAGCATGCAGCCCATTGTCGTTTCAATCACTAATAGGTACAGAATCAACAGTTTCCCAGCTCAGGCGGTGACAACACAGGTGGGTTCTGTAAATATTGCTTGATCTGCTCGAAAGCAACTTGGCATCAGTCGTCCCATTGGAACTTCTTTCCTTTCTTCAGGAGACCAAAGAGTGGTTCACAAGTCAAGGTTAATTTAGCAATAAACCGTCTTATGAATTGCACTTTACCCAGAAAGCCTCACACCTCCTTTTCAGTCCTCGGTGGTGGCATTTCTAAGATGGCCTTGATTTTAGAAGGATCGACCTCGATACCCCTTTATGTGATCAAGAACCCCAGCATTTTCCCTGCTGTAATGCCAAATGTACATTTCTAAGGATTCAACCGCAACCGATACTCTCTGATCCGTTGGAAGAATTTCTGCAAGGCGGTGTAATGGCCCTCTCTTTCCTTGGACTTGACAATCATGTCTTCCACGTACACCTCAACCTCTTTATGGATCATATCGTGCAAGATTGTGGTTGCAGCCCGTTGATACGTAGCCCCAGCATTCTTCAACCCAAACGGCATCACCCTATAACAATAGGTTCCCCACGAGGTAGTGAAAGCAGTCTTCTCCCTGTCTTCGGGTGCCATCAAAATCTGATTGTAGCCTGAAAACCCATCTATGAATGAGAGCAGCGCATGCCCAGCAGTGAAGTCCACTAATTCGTCGATATGCGGCAGAGGAAAGTCGTCCTTCGGACTGGCTTTATTCAAATCCCTGAAGTCCACACATACCTGAATTCTTCCGTCCTTCTTCAGCACCGGAACTATATTGGCCAACCAAGTAGGGTATTCAGATACCAACAGGAACCCCGCGTCAATCTGCTTGGTGACCTCTTCTTTGATTTTCAGCGCCCAGTCCGGGCGGATCCTTCGAAGCTTCTGCTTAAGAGGTCGGGCCTCTAGGTCAAGAGGGCTCCGGTGCTGTACAATCTCAGGATCGATTCCAGGCATGTCTTCGTAGGACCACGCAAAAACATCTTTGAAATCTTTTAATAAAGCGACTAAGCGCTCGCGCTCCTCCGAAGACAACGTGGACCCGATCTGGACCAGCCGCAGGTCCTTCTCAGTACCAACATTAATTGTGGTGATTTCATCAACCAATGGTTTTACAAACCTCTCATGCTCTTAATCAATCAGACGTTGTAAAACCAGAGGAATTTCTTCCTCGTCGTTTTCATCAAAATTTTGAAAGTCTTGATTAATGCAATAAATTAAGGGCACAAAAAAGTACTCAGAAGCCATAGCCATACCATTCTCATTAATAACATCCAGTCCACCTGATTCCTCTATTACAACAAACTCAAAGGAAAAGAAAAAGACGACCTAGACAGGACAGTGGCATCCGGGTTATCACCCCCAAGAATACCGGACTCAGACTCAGACGAGCTGGAACCTGATTCTGACTCCACAGACTCAGTGGAATCAGATTCCGGCTCACTACCTGACCCGGTGCTGCTCGATAAAAAGCCCTCCTCGTATTGCCAGACGCGGGAGGGTGCGATGGATGCATCAAGAATGTCTGAAGATGGGCCCACAGCCGCTTCATTCCCGATCATGGAAACTGATAAGTTATCTCCCAAGCACTTTGGTACGATCTGAGGATCTAAGAGGAGACAAGCCAGCGCTACCCCCATTTCCAATTCTGTACCCTCGGACTCATCCTTGAATTGCTCAGCCTCAGCTGGTGGGTCTGTCTGCTCTGTGGCAACTTCATCCCCGGATAATTACAAGTCAAAGAAAATCTCAAACCCGGCAAGCGCCGCCTCTCTACATTTAGCCATGGCTCTAGGAAGCCGCAGAACAGGAAGTCTTCCCCCTCCCAGACAAAGCGTCCATTCAGGGTACCCTGGATAGGTCGGTGCATCAATTCATAATGCTTCCCGGCTTGTTTTGCCCTGGCTCTTCCGGCCATCTCTCTCTCTTTCCTCACCCAATCCTCCTTGGTAGGCAGATAACCTAAACCAAAGGTATGTGGGTTATGCGGCACTTCAGCCGATGCTGCAATGCCCTTCCGGCCACTTCGCCCTAATCCCATCCCGAGGATGTGCCAGAGCTTGTTCATAAGGTAGACAGACTGTGCACTGACGTATAGCCCCTCATCAACAACTACGATATTTTGTACAACCTGGGCCTTAGCTAGGGTAAATCCTGACAAAAACACATCCTCCGCACCATGCTCAATCTCCAGAACTAGTATAGAAACCTCTAGCGGGGGATGGATTGAAGAATTCCCAAAAACAATTGTCACCCACTTCCCGTGGGGGTATTTTAGCATTTGGTGTAGGGTGGAAAAGACAGCCTTAACTTGGTGCAGCCACGGCCGCTGTAGACGCGCCCGGAGAACTCCCGAGAAAATCTCGTTTTGTTCTCTAGCTACTACAGTTCGGACTCAAATGTCGCGGTTCTGAATCTAATCTTACAATGTGCGATGTAAGACCGATAAATCACCAAAGAGTCCAAATCCGGCAAATCATTTTGGAAAACTGATTTTTATAAAGAAGTGCCAAACATGGACTGCTTTGCCAGATACAGAGTCGCCACCTAAATATTTTATTTTGGGGAAATTTAGGAAACCCTGACTCGTGCCTAAGACCACGTGTCCGTCATCACCAAAGTTACCTCGGCTCGGGAACTTAGGTACGATTGTGGGAGGTCATGTAATGAGCACCCCCGCTCGCCCGATCAAAGATCGGCCTGTACTAAACATGATATCTTGTTTTTTAAAACACATGTGTTCTTATTCTGGTTAATTAGCTAATCTTACTATGTGATGCGCACAGCATATAAGTATAGACTAGATCGCCTAAGTTGGAACAAAACATTATATGTTCGTTTGAAAATGATTTAAAGTTTGCTACTCGCAAGTAGGCTAAAATGCGGATTTCAATGAATTGTTCCAATTCAAGTAATCCAACCTTCACCCACAGGCATTCAGGCAGTTATAGCAAATAAGTAGTTAGCCTCATGGCAAGCATGCTTTCATGTTAACACTCACACACATGCAAGATGCTAAAGCATAAACACTTACAGTGTACTCCGAGCCAAAATAAAGAACTAGTTAGTAATCAAATGCATGATCCTAGCTCATGTTAAGATGGCTAATGCAACAGATGCAAAATGCAACTAGAAATAGGCTCGGCTATTCTAAAATGGCATGTGAGATGCAACTTGGTAACATGCTGTTGAACACGTATTCAAGTAATGTATTTGAAAATACAATGCAGTTAGTATGATGCATCGAGCCCGGTGCATGCAATACAAATGAATGGATGCACGCATACGAGCATAAGGTATGCTAAATTAAACATGTCCTAAAACTAACCATCGTAAGCGGTTAAGTAAAAGGGGAAAGAAATGGGGATTGGAAGACATGCATCACACACACGCACGCTTATTACAACAATTGGCTCTCTCGAGGGAGAGACCGAATAAAGAGCTAACTAGCTAACCTAAGCTAATTAAACTAATTATTACAAAACAAATTGAATAGCTAACGCATTAACTAATAAAAGTGCAAACCAAAGCAAAAGCTAGCTATCTAAGCATGGCAGCTAAGGAAAGCAGTAAAACAGGAGGTTCTCAGAGGGAGAAGACTGGATGCATGCAATCCCGGTCGCCTTGTTCAGAAATCCAATGCGATGCCCCAATTTGCCTCTGTTTTCATTTGTTCTCAGAAACTTGCACCAAGCTCCAGAAAGCTGAAACTCCACCTTGGGAATCCTATGGGAGGGTAGCCGACCACTTTTGGTCTCTAGAAACACCTGCCGACCACTTTTGGTTGTTGAAAAACCAGCAAAGTGGTCGGCCAGCTACTTTTTCTGGCTGGCCGGCCAGTTGTTGCTGCTGAATCCCAGTTTTCTGCAACAGAGAGCAAGAAAGGGCATGGCAATGTATTTGCAAGATATGTGTGCACAACCACCCTCCCTATCATGTCATGAACTCAAGGGAGTGTAGTTCTCGACCCTCGCGCCACCAATCGCGCATTTCAATGCATGATGGCCGAATGGCGAAGTTGCACAATTCAATATAAAAATGAATGCACAAGTAAACACATAAGGCCTAAAACTCTATCATGTATGATCAAGAGCATCGGCGATCGAGAATTGAGACACGTTTCATCACTTTAAGTATGAAACGTCTCTCATTTCTCGTGTTCAGATTAACACTTAATCCAAACAACGATGCAACACAAGTATGGCACACACAATACGACTCGAGCATGCAAGCATGGAATGCAACTTGAACAACCTAACAAGGCTAATGGCATGCACAATACTAATGCGTGCAACAACTAGCATGCACAATGCAAATATCAATTAGCATGCACAATGCCATGATGTAACCTAAACATACACAATACAAGGTATAAGGCATACACAATGCGATGAACATGGCATACACAATGCGATGATCTACATGGCATACACGATGCAACTAGCAACCTAGCATACACAATGCAAGGAATAACATGGCATACACAATGCTAAATGCTAAGAACTAGATGGCATACTCAATGCAAGGCAACCATAGGGTTCTTAACACAATGTAATGCATGTATGCACAATGCAATGCAACAAGGGCAACAATATGCAATACACCAAGCATGCAACAACATGCAAATCATATACTCAATGGACTTAAACCGAAATGGACAGACCTCAGTCATGCCAAAACAGTGGCCATAATGCTAAAATGAAGGCACCGAAAAGATATACAAATATGCATGCCAATTGGCTCACCAATTGAGGCACCAAGGTGCAACTCTCAAGAGCACTTAAAGAGTGAAAAGCATTGAAGTGTAGCAACACTAAGTGCACTAAAATGAGGTAAGAAATGATGCCAAATCACTTAATCAACACAAGCAAGGCATGCAAAGGTCCTTAAGGCTTAAGACAAGCAAAGAGGACTACAAATGAGGCATGCAATACATGGCATAAATGCATGAACTAAGCATGGATAGAGCTCAAGTAGGTCAAAATAAGGACCTAAACGTGCTGAGACGAGGGCGCAAAGGCCTAGGCATGCAAGCATACGAGCTAAGGCATAAACTAGGCAACAATGCATAACACTCAAAGGCATTCAAAGCATGATTGAGGTAGGAACATGGCAATGCTAAAAGCTCTGAAATGTCATGTTAAGGGATGCCAAATCATGTACACGACACAAATGAAGCATGCAATGGTGCTCAAAGCTTGAGGCAAACAAGAGCATTTGTACTACAAGTATACAAAACATGAAGCATGTGACCAAGGCAACTCAAAACAGTCCTAGAACATGTTAAAATGAGTCTAAAACATGCATGGATGTAGGCCAAAATATGCTAGCATAAAGGGCATGAGGCATGGTGCATACAAGGCAAATAAGGTGGATTACACTACACCTATTAGGACCAAGCATGGGATGACTCGACCAATAAAAATTAGAATTATATCATGGCATAATAACCCCAAAAACACATTGAAATGATGGCTCGCAAGCTATGGCATGAAGGCATACGCAATGGTTCATGTTAAAGCATAAAACACAAACTCTCCAAAGCATGGAATAAGTAACAAATGTGAATGTATGGCCATGAAACATGGACTGAAATCACATAATAAATGATGCCAAATCATTGAAATAAGCCAAGCAATGCATGCTAGAAGATTCAATACACAAGGCTAACAAGCTAGATTGAACCAAGGCTATACAAAGCAAGTCATGCATAGCCAATACAACACAAATCAGACCTTAAACATGCTAAAACATGAACAAAGTCTTCTCAGAGCTAAGCCAAAAGCATGCTAGAATGACATGTTACAACATGATGCATGCTAGGCTATTTCATGGGATTGCACTACAAGTGTATGGAGCATGCAAAGGCTAACCAAACCAAACCTAAACAGAGTCATGACATGGAAAAACATCACCAAAAACATGCTGAAATGGAAAGAAAATGAGCTAGAATGACATGCTACTTCATGAAGCATACAAGACTAGATTGTGTGATTTACACTACAAGTGTATTAACCATGCATGGAGTGACCAAAGAAAGTAAAAACAGTGGTATGCCTCAACAAAATAACCACAAATACTAGCTAAGAACAAGCTAACACAAGCTTAACAAAGGTGCTCAAACATGAGGCATATTAAGGCATGTATTGAAGATGCAAGGAGAGGGGATGGCCCTCCCCTTCTTAGGACCTTAAAACACCATCCCCACCACTGAAATCCCTCTGGATTTCAGTGGTGAGAAGGCCAATACAAGGTGGTCCCAAAGCTCACAAAAAAGGCTTAAAAATAAGGCCAAACAAGGCCTAAGAGGGGGTAAACAACCCCAAACACAAAAGTGATCTCAAACAAACTTTTTAAGCATGCAAAAAAAGAACTTTTATCAGTTATGAGCTAAGCTTAAAATAGCATGCAAGATAGGCTAAAAGCTTAAGCAAGAAAGGGGGATTTAAAGGTCAAAAGCTCAGCCTTGAAGACCTCTTTTACAACTGCAACTCCAGCAAGTTCTTTGAGCTTAAATCAGTCCAACACCAAAAACAACTCCTTAGGACCTCAGCTACCCAAGGATGGTGTTTGAGTGTGTGTTTGTGTGTTGAACTAAGACAAACTACACTTTTGATGCACAAAAATGAAGAAACAATGAGATATGAATACAACACTATATCTATCCCTCTCAGCTGGTTTTTCTAAACCTAGAGGAGGAAGGGGGAGCTTCCCTCTTATAGAGAAGGAAAGCCAAAGCTTCTAGGAAAAGCTAAGCACCAAGGCAATCCCTCCATACACGTGTATGGAGGATGGCCCAAATGTCCTCCAGCTGTGCCAGGTGGAGGAAAATATCTCCAAAAAGGTGTCAAAAAGCAGCCGACCACTTGAAGTGGTCGGCCGACCAGTTCAAGTGGTCCACAAAGACAAAAACTGGTCGGCCATGGTGGGAGAGGGTCCAGGGCATGAAAACAATGCAGTGGTGTAGTGGCCGACCAGAAAAGATGCCCCAAAGACCAAGAAAGCCAGTTGTCCAACCAGAAAACTGGCTGGCAGAGGAAAAAGTGGTCGGCCAGGAGAAATACTAGTCTCCCACCCTTGGACCACCTTCCAAACAAGGAAAACAAGGTTTGTACCAAAAACAAACCAAAGCGGATGCAAGACGAGAGATCGGGAGGCAAAGCACACGGCCGAAAGCCCCGAAAACTAGCTGACGAGCACCAAAAGTGGTATGCGACCACAAAAGTGGTCTCCCAGACCACAGTGTTCCTCTAGGCAGAGGCAACAAGGTGTGGTTCAAAAACCACACCAAACGGAGAACGTTAAGCGGTCCCGAGACAAGGCACGCGGCCGAATGCTCCAAAAATCAGAAACTAGTCTCCAAACGAGAAAAGTGGCCTACAACCACAAAAAGTGGTCTACAACCACAAAGAGATGGTCTACAAGACCTCTCCCTCCCTCCGGAAGAGAAACAAAGTTTGGTCCACAAACCGAGCCGAAGCACAAAACAGTTCAAAGGCCCGGAGGCAAGGCTCTCAGCCAAAACTCCGAAACCTCTAAACGAGCATAACATGACCAACACCGAGTGCTTAATCGATGATGTCTAAGTCTTAAGGTCGGTCAAAAATGGGGTGTCTACGGCCGCCCCAAGAGTAGATTGAAAGTTGCGGGAACGTCCAAGACATGAAACTCAATGTCCCATTGCCCCGGACCAACCTGAGTCCGAATCTATACAGTCCCTATCACCTCTCAGCTGGTATTATTGTAGGCCCGTATCACCTGGGCCGTAGGCAAAAAATCCGCGGGCTCCAACCCAATAGCATATGTCGTTCTCGATGGGCACACATTGATAGCAGATCCTGTGTCAACAAGGACCACCGGTACCCACTTCTCTCTACACTCGACAGAGACATAGAGTGGTTTGTTATGATTTGAGCCCTCAGGCGGCAGTTCCTTGTCAGTGAAGGTCAAGGTCGGGGAAGCTCCTCTCGGAAAAACCAACCTTACCAACTGCTCGGGTGTGGTATCAATTGAAAGTTCCACCTTGTCCATGGCAGAAAAGACAGCTTGTCTGTGAACTCTTGAGGCCATAAGCAGTCCCCAGATGGAGATGTCTGCTTGGATTTTCTTTAGCTGTTTCAGTACAGCCTCCTCCTCCAGCAGTTTTTCTTTCTGCTTCTCTGCCTCTTTGTTCTTTCTGAACGCCTCCAGCTGGTCCAAGTGTGGGGACTTGAAATATCGCCCACTTCTAGTCATATGGTCCACATCCTCAATGTACCAGGTGTCATCCGGTTGGCCGCCCCCAATCTTCGTCGGTGTGGGCAAGACGTAAGTCGTCGTCTTCCCACCACATCCTGTCGGCGACCGACAGACAGCTGTCCGGTCCCGTTACAACTGTTCCTGTGCTCATAGCACATTCCGTCCCCACAAGGGCTTTGGCCTTCCTAGCCATCTTAAGATCCTCGATCTTTTCCTGCTCAAGCCGCTTCAGTGCCGCCTGCTGTTCAGTGTCCACTGTGCTCAAACTGCCCGGATCCCGAGCAAAATTCTTAACACCGGTGCTCTCCGGCGATTTCTCCTGATTGTCGGCCATTCTGGCCACTACTGATGTTCTGGCTTCTGATTGCCCCTGTTCTAGCTGAGACACCTCAATAACATTCGGCTCGTCGCTGAGCCACCCAGTATTTTCTGCTGACCCATCCAAGTCGAACCAGTTAATGTCCACATCCCCTGAGTCCTGCTCATTAAAGAACTACGGATCTGCAATGCCCTCTTCCAGCTCAGTTAGGTCATCTAACCCCTAACTAGGTCCATCTTCTCAAACCACACTGATCTCCACCCCAGCTGGCAACTCTACCTCCTGCTTAACCTGATCTGTTGATGTGATATAACCACTCGAGTTGTACACAAAGCTCCCAGACCCCTCAGGCTCTAAATCAACATTCTCATCTGCCTCCAAAGTCATCCCAGTTCTGTCTTCAACAATCACCACCACTGGTTCAAGCTGGGTTTGGGAGGTGCTCAACATGTACAAATCTGTGCTGTCCGGGATGAACACCTCAGGCTTGGGTAGGTGGAAGGGCATGATATATATGCTAGGGTCGTATGACACAACCCCAATTTGGATCATGTTGATGCATTTAGGTGGTGGAGCTTGGTTATGTGGTGGGAGAGGGTTGGTTGTGACATTTGGTTTTTCTAGAGGTGCGATCACCCTATTGTCAACGAGATCCTGGATCTCGTGACGCAGTCTGAAGCACTGGTCTGTGTCGTGACCATGTTGTTGGTGAAAGGCACAGTATTTGGCTGGGTTATAGGAGGAAGGAAGTTTGTCTGGTAATGGCCGCAGCTCCAGGGGCTTCAAATGCCCTTTCCTGATCAGAACCCCCAGAGCTTTGGACAGGGGCATGTATAGTGGGGTGAAGGTTCTCTGGCCTCAGGGTGGATATCTGGCTGTTCGTGAACTAGTACCGGACGCACCGGTGAATGGTGTGGCTGTAAGTGTTTTTGGAGGGGTGGTGGTGACCATGCCCACATCTGAAGTTCTGGCAGCTGCAGTATTACTCGTGCTTGCATTTGTACTGCGGGTAAACGCCCTCTTGGGCTGCTCTTTTTCATGGTCAATCAGACCCTGCTTCATGACGTCCTCAATCTGTACTTCGATCTCGTGTAAATCCGCAAAGATGGGAAGGGGTAAGACGATCATCTTTTGCATAAGCTTAGGTTGGAGGTTGCGTACAATCATCTGTATCTGATCCTTATCGACCGGCCTAGTGGTCATCATAGAAGCTTTGGCCCTCCAACGGGTTACAAAGTCGGAGAAGCCCTCTTTCGGCTCCTGTCTGGTTGTCTCAAGATCACGAGTTGTGATCTCGATCTGCGTGTTGTAGGAGTATTGAGCTACAAAGGCCTCAGCCATCTCCTCCCAGCTTCTCTTGACAGAATCTTCCAATTTTGCGTACCAGATGGCGGCAACACCTGACAGGGTCCGGCCGAAGAGTGATAGTTTCTGGAGTCTCGTTAAGCCCATTGGGCGCAAAATATCCAAGAACAGCCTCAGATGAACCATTGGGTCGCCCGAACCGTCAAAACGGTCTATATGGGGCATCTTAAACCGGTCCGGCAAAGTCACCGCCGAATCGGTGTAACCATCCTCTATGTCTGGAATAAAATTCACACCTTGAGCCCTCTTAAATAGCTTTTCAAGCTTACTAACCTTCAGGGTGGTTGGGTCCATCTTAGATTCAAAAGGTGTATCCGTTGAGAAGGCCGGTGTCTTTGAAATCTGCGGTAGGACTGGTGGCGGGGCTTGCCCTGTTGGAGCGTCCGTATCTTCCTGGACGTTTGCAGTATCCTTGAGTGTTGGAACTCTTGGTGGGGTGGGGGTGGGGGTGGATGCGAAGCAGATGCTCCGACTTGTTGCGGTTGCAGTTGCTGTTGTTGCTAAAGTCTGGCAATCAACTTTGTTTATTAAGCCACAACTTCTGCCTGGCGCGCAGCAAACTCGGCTTGACAGGCAGCATCCCGCTGCATGGCTTGCATAGTCTCTTGGAGCTGACACATCATGTCCTCCATACTTGCCATAAGGTGCTAATCTAACTGAACAACAGGTGTATCTCTCTCTCTACGGTAGAAACGGAAACCTCAGCCCGACTACTCACTGGTGGGGTGAATAATGACTGCTGATCTGATAACCGCTGTACTGATAAGCTACGCCTAACTGACCTCCGTCTAGTAACTGGGGGTAATGACACAAACACTGGTTGTTCATCAACTAGATCCTCAGATCAGGAAAGCCTTTGACCTCTGGTCCAGAGTGCTTGGGGAATATCTACCTAGTCAGAAGCAATGATGCTAAACTACCTTGCAAAAAGATAAATAAAGCATAATAAGGAAACAAACAACCAAAAAAACAGACAGCATTTCGGCTTAAAATAAAGACAACACACAGTTGGCATTTGTAAGCTGAACACACTGTTCTCAACACTGATCATTGTCCCTGAATCACTGCCTCAAATCTGATACCCTCAGGTAAAACTAATTCCTCCAAATACTGATGCCCACAGGCCTGATACCCAGACTTGCAAACTGATACATGCATTCCTGTAGAGACACACTCTAAAAGCACATAGCAAGCAAGTGAGAGCCAAAACACCCCTATAGAAGGGTAGGGTTTCCCTGTCCTATCTTGTCAGGAGCTAGGGTTTCACTACGCACACAACGGTTTCAAACAACCTACAATCGGGTAAGCAACCTGTCCTAGTTTGGAATGGTCACTATGGATTCCGATATGCACTAGGTCGAATGGTCAAAAAGGGTGCCTTGGTGAAAACCGAGGTTTGTGTTCCCGTTGTGGCAGAGCCCGCAATCAGTCAGCCTTATGGCATGCTTTTCCAAGCAAGCCTCCAGCAAACCGTTCAAGAATAGCATATGGCAAACACGGTGTCCTAGGCGCACCGATGCAAATACAATGCAAAGAAGCACATAAGTATAAACAAAACAACATATCATGAGTTCGAGTCAAGTTCTCTAAATCCCCAGCAGAGTCGCCAAAAACTGTAGACCGCCTGAACTCTACGCCGCGCGCGAGGGCGCGAATTGTGGTTCTTAGCTACTACAGTTCGGACTCATGTCACGGTTCTGAATCTAATCTCACAAAGTGCAATGTAAGACTGATAAATCACCAAAGAGTCCAAATCCGGCAAATTGTTTTGTAAAATCGATTTTAATGAAGAAGTGCCAAACATAGACTGCTTTGCCAGATTTCAGAGTCACCACCTAAATATTTTGTTTTGGGAAATTTAGGAAACCCTGACTCGTGCCTAAGTCCACGTGTCCGTCATCACCAAAGTTGCCTCGGCTCGGGAACTTGGGTACAAGGGGGGAAGGTCATGAAATGAGCACCCCCGCTCGCCTGATCAAAGGATCGGCCTCTACTAACAAGATATGTTGTTTTTGAAAACACATGTGTTCTTATTCTGGTTTATTAGCTAGCTTACTATGTGATGCGCACAGCATACAAGTATAGACTCAATCACGTGGATTGGAACAAAACAACTCATGTTTGTTTTTGAAAATGGTTTGAAAGTGCTACTCGCAAGTAGGCGAAGACGCGGATTTGCCACCCTTAAGTGGGCTTAGAAAAACATAATTTTGCCACTTCAAGTGGGCTTAAAACTCACAATCATCGAGTTGTTCCAATTCAGGCAATCAAACCTCCACCCACAGGCATTCAAACAGTTATAGCAGTTAAGCACATAGCCTCATGGCAAGCATGCTGAACATGGCAACACTTACACGCATGCAAGGATGCTAAAGCGTAAACACTCACAGTGTACTCCGAGCCAAAAAAGAAGCTAGTTAGTAATCAATGCATGATCCTAGCTATGTCAAGAATGCCTAATGCAACACATGCAAAAATGCAACTAAGATAGGCTCGGCTATTCTAAGATGTCATGTGAATGCAACTTGATAACATATATTCAAATTGGTATTGAAATACAATGCAGTTAGTATGATGCGCCAAGCCCGGTGCATGCAAGACAGATGAATGAATGCAAACATGCGAAGCATAAGTATGCTAATTGAAACATGACCCTAAACTAACCATCGAAAGTGGTTAAGTAAAAGGGAGAAAGAAATAGGGGTTGGAAGACATGCATCACACACACGCACACTTATTACAACAGTTGTGCCCTCTCGAGGGAGGGTCCGAATAATAAGCTAACTAGCTAATCAAAGCTAATCTATTTAACTAATCTAATTAATCTAATTAAACTAGTTATTACACAACAAATTGAATAACTAGCTACAACTAATTATTACACAACTTCAATTAATTAACAAATTAACTAAGTTAGCAACTAACTAAACATGTAAACTATATGAAGTAGTGTAGACACCCCATTTTTTACTGTCCTCAAGACTTGGACGTCACCACTTGAACACTCGGTGATTATCCATGATTGTGTTCGTCTTGGGTTCCCGGAAGCCTTGGTTGCGCGCCTTGCCTCAGGACCTCTTGACTCGACTGTTTGTGTTTGGTCTTGCACCAAACACTTGTGTTGTTGCCTTGAAGGGTAGGGAGTGGCTTATTGGCCACCCCCACATCCCACCGGCCCCTCCCTTGCATCACCGGCCGTTTATGGGTGCCACCGGCCATGGTTTCTTAACACAAATGGCCGGTTGGCACTATATTTGGCCGATCGGCACTTTATTTTGCCGACGACCTCTTTTGCTGGTCGATGTGACTCCTTTGCACCCTTGAGGCATGGTGCATGCCAGCTATGCCAGCTGGAATGCACCATCACTCCTCCACGTGCGGTTTGTGGCTGGTTTGAGCCCTTGACCCCCTAATTCCTTCTAGAATGATGACCCTTTGGCCAAGCTTCTTGGGGAAGCTTGGCCAGCTGTCCCAGCTTCTCCAAGAAGCCAATGACCATTTGCCCCCTTTGCCCCTTTTGATATAGCTTCTTGGAGAAGCTTGGAGTCTTTGTTTTTGCCTATATAAGCATCCCACCTCCTCCATTGTCAAGGGTGAGCCATTCTTGAACAAAAAAACCAGAGCTTTTGTATCTATATATCTGTCATATATTCCCTCTCTCTATATTTTCCCTCTCTCTCCTCTTGTGTGTGTGTTTCTAGGCCTAAAAGTGCATTTTGACCTCACTTTTTCACTAATACACACACCATTACACCTTGCTCCGAGATTAAGAGGCTTGGAGGGTTGATTCTTGAGCTTTTGGACTGATCTTGATCAATAGAAGGTGGCTGGATCATCTGTTCTTCAAGGGTTCTTCAAGGGTTCTTCAAGGGTAATCACTTTGCTTTAGTTTCCCCAAATTTGCACTAGATTTCTACCTGTCTTGCATGCTGATTTAGGCTTTGTGTATAACATAAAAAAAGCTTATATTTTCATGCTTTAGAACTTTCATTAAGGGTGTTTTGTGGTTTGAGTTCAAACTCACCCTCTTAGGCCTTATTTGGCCTCTTTGATGCTTTCTTTGTTAGGCTTTGTTTACCTTGGTGTTTTGGTCTTCTCACCACTGAAATCCAGTGGATTTTCAGTGGTGAGGAAGATGGTTTGAAGTCTTGTATAGGGGAGGGACACCCCTTTCCCCTTTGTCTCTCTTTACCCTTGTTTTTGGCTTAAAAGGCAACATGCATGCTTGGTTGTTTTGGGTACCATTTCAGAGTTTTTTTGGGTGTTTTGAGTCATGTTATGTCTCTGTCTTTGGTTGGATTTGTAGCCCTTAGCATGCATCTTATACTTGCTTTGTAATGCTCTACATTGCCTAGAAATGGACCATGTGCTTAGCCTAGTATATCTTCATGTTTTGGCCTAGCTTATTGAAGTTTTTGGTCATGATTTGTCATGCTTGCGGTCTGTTGGCCACTATTGTTGTCATGTTTGACATGCTTTGTATAGCTCCTTTGTATTCTAGCATGTTGACCTTGAGTGAGTGAGTCATTAGCATGCTTTGTTTAAGATGTTTAGATGATTTGAAGTCACTTCTCATGCTATTTCAGTCCCTATACCATGCTTACATGTTGCCATTTATCATCTCATTCATGCCTTAAAGTGTTGTAGTCTTGTGCCTTAAAGGATGGTCATAGTGTATGCTACCATGTTTAGGTATTTGGGCTGCCATATTATTAGATTTTGGGGTGTATTTTGATGCATTGAAGCTCTGTTTTTGGCTGAATAAACCATGCCATGAGTGGTCTTGGTAGTGGTAGTTGAATGCTCCCTTTTGCGCCTTAATCTTAAGCCCATTGGTTTATGTGTTTGTTGAGCACTTTGTCCATGGTTTTAGGCATTGTTGGCCACTGTTTTGGGGTGGATTGAGGTCTGCCCCTTTACGGTTTAAGCCCACTATTGCATGCTTGTCTCATGTTCCTTGCATGATTGCTTCACTAGGTGTTGTAGCATGATGATCCTATTGCTTAGATTGTCCTTGTTTGCATTGCATTTGCATCTTGCATGTTTAGCATTACATACTTGCCATGATAGGTTGCATTGCATTTGGAATGTCTTGCCTCTTAGCCTTAGGTTGCATTGTTGAGCCATGTTTGCATAACATGCATTGCATTACTTGGTTTGGGGTGTCAAACCAAGTGTGAGAGATGAGAGGTGTTTGTATTTTAAGTGACAAAACACATCTCAATTCTCATGTCACCGAGGCCCTTGACTTTGACATGATAGGGTCTTGGTCCCCATTTGTGTGTTGCATACATTTCCATTGAATTGCAATCTTGGTCTCTTAGGCCATCATGCATCAAAATGCATAATTGGTGGCCCAAGGACCAAGGGCCATGCTTCCTTGAGTCCCATACATGATAGGAAACATGGCCATGCTTACATATGCCCAAAATTCCATGCCATACACTGTCTGTCCTTGTTGCTGTCAAAAACTGTCTTCAAAAGGAATTTTCTGCCGACCGGCAGTATAGAGTGCCGACCGGCCATTGGTGTGTGGCCGATGACCTCATGAGCAGCCGATGGACATTTTACATGGCCGGTGGCCATTTCATCCAGCCGATGGTGTGAAGCAGTGTGCATAGAAGGTACCCTGGGACTTTGGCAGTCTTTGGAGAGGCAGGACAGTGAAAACAGAGGCGGCAGTGGTATGGTGCGGGTTTTCCGGGCAAAACGGATCAAGCATGCATCATTCGCGCATCCCGAGGCAGAGCTGAGGCCCCCTTCTTTTTACATTTGATTTAATTTGATAAATAGAATTTTTGTAATAATTTATTCTGTATTTGGACTGTGCTATTCAGGACTGTATATTCTTTTAGTCCCTCCGTGTGAGGGCGTATTTGTAATAAGTGTGCGTGAGTGTGTGCATGTCTTCCAATCCCACGTCTTTCTCCCCTTTTATTTACCTGCTTACGATGGTAGATTAGGGCACATTTAAATTAGCATACCTTATGCAATGCATGCGTGCATCCATGCATTTGTCTTACATGCACCGGGCTCGGTACATCACGCTAACTGCATTGTACTTCAAATTCCAAGATGAGTACTTGTTAATTACAGTATTTCACATGCCATGTCTAGGATAGCCGAGCCTATTATAGCTGCATTTTGCCTGTGATGCATTAGCCACTTAACATGAACTAGGATCATGCATTGATTACTAACTAGTTTCTATTTTTGCTTGGAGTACTAGGAAAGCTTTTATGCCTTAGCATACCGCATGCGTGTGAATGTTGTCATAATAGCATGATTACGATGAGGCTAGCTGCTTATGTGATATAACTGCTTGAATGCCTGTGGATGGAGGTCGAGTTACCTAAATTGGAATAATGCATTAAAACTGTGAGTTTTAAAACCCACTGGATAGTGGCAAAACCATCTTTTCTAAAAACCCACTCGAGGGTGGTAAAACCTACATTTTAGCCTACTTGCGAGTAGCAAACCATTTTCAAAACAAACATGAAATGTTTTGTTCCAATTTAGGCGATTTGGTCTATACTTGTTTGCTGCACGCATAACATAGTAATTCTAGGCTAATAACCGGAATAAGAACACGTAACGTTTTCAAAATCGGATATCACAGTTAGTAGAGGCCGATCTTCAGATCGGGCGAGAGGGGGTGCTCATAGCTGACCTTCCCCAATCGTACCCAAGTTCCCGAACCGAGGCAACTTTGGTGATGACGGATACGTGGCCTTTGGCACTGAGTCAGGGTTTCCTAAATTTCCCCATTAAAAAATATTTAGGTGGCGACTCTGTATCTGGCAAAGCAGTCCATGTTTGGCACTTCTTTTCAAAAATCTGTTTTCCAAAACGATTTGCCGGATTTGGACTCTTTGGTTCAAATTTAGAACCGCAACAACAAAATGGAGTCCGAACTGTAGCGAGGTCCCCCGCGGGCGTTGTTACAGTTTCTGGCGACTCTGCTGGGGAGTTTAGAGAGCTTGACTCGAACTCGTGATATCCTGTTTTGACTTCATTTATGTGTCTCTTTGCATTGCATGTGCATTGGTGCGCCTAGGACACCGTGTTGGCCATCTGCTATTCCTGAGCGGTTTGCCGGAGGCTTGTCTTGTCAAGGCATGACCATAAGGCTGACCGGTTGCGGGCTCTGCCAGTATGGGAACACAAACCCCGGTTTTACCGCGGCACCCTTTTTGACCATTCGACCTAGTGCATATTCGAAATCCATAATGACCATTCCAAATTAGGACAGGTTGCTTACCCGATATTAGGTTGTTTGAAACCGTTGTGTGCGTAGTGAAACCCTAGCTCCTGACAAAATAGGACAGGGAAACCCTACCCCAACATAGGGGTGTTTTTGGCTCTCATTTACTTGATATGTGCTTTTAGAGTGTATCTCTACAGAGAATGCGTGTATCAGTTTGCAAGTTTGGGTATCCGGCCTGCGGGCACCAGTATCAGTATTTTGAGAATCAGTTATATCTACGGCTATCAGATTCAGATTTGGGGAAGTGATCAATAATAGAATATAGTCGTTCAGCTTTGCTCGTATCCGTTTCAGTGAAGTTGAGTTGAGATGCTGTCTGTTTTCTCTTTTGCTAGGTAGTCCTGGAATCATAGCTTCAGAAGGCTCCACTATCCCCCGGGTACATTGGATTTGTGCTGATAGACTTTGTCAGGTCAGAGACTCAGTTCAAGGGTAATCAGGGCCAGAGAAGGCTAGTCAGGCACAGACCACCAGTACAACAGCTACCAGATCAGTGATCTTTGAGCGGTCGGGTTGAGATTTCCGAGCCTACTGCAGACACAGATACACCTGTTGCTCAGTTAGATCAGGATAATATGTCCAGTATGGAAGAGACGGTGCGCCAACTCCAGGACAGTATGAAAGCCATGCAGCAGGATGCTGCTCGTCGGGCAGAGTTTACCACCCGCCAAGCAGAGGTTCTGGCTCAACAAGCAAACTTAATCACCGAGCTTCAGCAGCAACAGCAACCCCAACAAGACGGAGCGTCTGCTTCGCACCCAGCTCCACCCCCACCTATGGTTCAAATACCCAGAGAGGCAGCTCACGTCCAGGAAAGTACGGATGTTCTGACAGGGGCAGTCCCACTGCCAATCCCACCTCAGTTGTCCAAAGCACCGGCTAATCCAGTGGACACGCCCTTTGAATTTAAGGTTGACCCAACTGCACTTAAGGTCAATAAACTAGAGGAGTTGTTCAGACAAGCACATGGAGTGAACCCCATCCCGGATTTAGAGGACGGGTATATTGAATCTGCAGTTACCTTGCCAGAGCGGTTTAAAATGCCGCATATCGATCGCTTTGACGGCTCTGGAGACCCAAGGGTGCACCTCCACCTGTTTTCCGATATCTTGAAGCCAATGGGTTTGACCACAGTTCAGAAGTTGTCTCTCTTTGGCCGAACCATGTCTGGGATAGCCGCAATCTGGCATGCAAATTGAAGGACTCTGTGAAACGGAACTGGGAAGAGCTGGCTGAGGCCTTTATTGCTCAATACTCCTACAACACACAGATCGAGGTCACAACTCGTGATCTTGAAGTCACCCGCCAAGAGCCAAATGAGGGTTTTTCAGAGTTTGTGGCGAGGTGGAGAGCAAAGGCCTCGATGATGGCTACAAGGCCTCCCGACAAAGATCAGATTCGGATGGTTGTGCGCAACCTCCAACCCAAGCTTATGCAAAAGATGATTGTGCTCCCCTTCCCCACCTTTTCAGACCTACACGAGATGGGGGTACAGATCGAGGACGCTATGAAGCAGGGCCTTATTGACCAGGAGAAAGAGCAACCCAGGAGAGCATTTACCCACAGTTCGGATGCGACCACCAGTGGTGACACAGCTGCTATAACTTCAGACATGGGCATGGTCACCACCACCACACAAAAAATGACCACCCCATTCACCGGTGCATCCGAAACTAGCTCACAAATAGCCAAATACCCACCTCAGGGCCAAAGGGTGTTTACCCCACTGTACATGTCTCTGTCAACGGCCCTGATGACCCTGATCAAAAAGGGGTATCTGAAGCCACTGGAGCCACAACCATTACCAAAGAAACCCCCTCCCTCACATAACCCAGCTGACTACTGTGCCTTCCATCAGCGAGCTGGCCATGACACTGACATGTGCTTTCGTCTTCGTCATGAGATCCAAAATCTCATTGACAACCGAACGATAGCTCCACCTTCAGACCCCAATGACCAAGTACCTCATCCACATCTCAATTTAATCCACACATTGGCCGTCCCTTACGACCCCAGCGTATACATCACCCCAGCCCATTTATCCAAACCGGAGGTGTTTATCCCGGAAAGCATGGACTTATGCATGATGGGTGCATCTGAACCCCAATCATCTCAAATCCATGAACCCACTACTTCTGAGCTGATGAAAATGATTGAAGACCTTCAGAGAACTGTGGCAGATCTAGCCTTTGGGGTTTTGGCCCCATCATCGACCATATCACGTACCAGGGAGTTTGTGTCTAAAGGCTCCCTAACCTTGGGACAAGTTGCATTGGAAAAAGGCCAATCCCTTGACGAAGTGGAAGCAAGTGGAAAGAACAAGGTAGGGGCAGGCATTGGCCCCCATGAACACCTTCGGTGGGATATTGAGGCTTTGAAAACTGAAGGACTGAACAAAGAGCAAGTCCTTGCGGTTGTTACAGAGGCTGTGGATGACACTTTCGCCACTCAAGTTGGGGGCAGTTTGAATCAAGGGGTGAGCCGGGAGAAGGGCCTTTATACCAGGAATGTTCCTTTCAGCCCTAATCCCGTGCTTGGAAGAGATCAGCAAACCCAGTCAACGCCTGCCAATCCCTTTGCTGGTGCATCCAGCAAAACTCCACAAACCTCAAAACATCCACCTCGAGTCCAGAGGGTGTTCGCACCACTGTACATGTCTCTATCAGCGGCCTTGAGGGTCCTAATTAAAAAGGGGCACCTGAAACCCCTGGAGCTGCGGCCACTGCCAGATAGACTTCCTCACTCCCATGATCCGGCCAAGTACTGTGCCTTTCATCAGCAAGTCGGCCATGTCACTGATAATTGTTTCCGTCTTCGCCACGAAATACAAGATCTGATTGATAAAGGAGTTATCGTCGCACCAGACCCTGCAAAGTCTATCGACACTGGATCGGTGAACTTGGGGGATAATGTGATGTGATCAAGAGATGAACCACCTGCGGGCGGCGTTCAGTTTACTTCAGATGTGGTGGATGGCGTGCACTGTCTTGAGCAATGTACAAATGCTGTTAATTTTGCTTTCTGACTTGGGTATTGGGTCAGTCTTGTCTTGTTGTATCGAGTCAGTCCTGTTTTGTTAGAGTCGGGTGATTTCGGGGGTGTTACCTCGAACATCACTCGCTTGTTTTGTGTCTGTCTCTTTGCTTTCTTTTGAGTCTGTTTCTGCCGAGGAGCCAGTTGTGCCAACAGATTTGATTGAAACAGCAGTAATTTTCACACTCTTGTGTTTGCTTCTGCCGTGTGCTAGTTGTGCCGGGATTTGAATGAAATGGCAGTGCATTCCACCTGCTCTCTTGTGCCTTGAAGTCATTATAATGACCTGAGTTTTTCAAAACCTTTTTGAACACTGCGGTGAAAACAAAGAGGGAGGAATTCCTCGGGATTTGCAAAACTTTGATCAAATTGAGAGAAAGAGAGGCGTGCTAAGCCCTTAATGAATGAAATCATGCTTGTTAGTGTGAGTACTGAGAAGGACCCTAGCTTTGATCCAGATTGGTCCTACACTGTCTTCAGCGCGAGCGATTTGTCGCTTTCTTAAAAACTTTCAAAAAATGTTTTGCGCGGTCCTGCGAAGACATGTGTGGAATCGCTCTTGAGATTGTGCAGCTTAGGATCGCTCTCGGCCTCGAGACTCAACCCCTTTGCTTTCAAACCTTGGACTTGGATTCAGAACGTTCAAAGGTCAATCATGATGTGAGGCCTGTGTGGCCAGATTTGAAGCAACCCTCGAACAAGAGGCACCAAAGTTAGATCAAGAAGATCAGACCTCATCAGAAGAAGCTTGCGAAGCTAAATCAGAAGCACCCCTCGAACTAGGGGCAAAAATGTCAGATGTGCTCGAAGAGCCAAAGGTGGATCCTTCTACGAATCAACACAACAGTCATTTTCCTGGATTCAGATGACTTCAGGATCTCAAAACCATTTGGCATGGACCTGTTACACTTTTACCCTTTGAGAGGCTCGCTGGGTCGAAAACCCGGAAGGGCGACCCAGGCAAAAGTTAGAGCAAGAAAAAGAACAAAACAAAAAAGAGAAATGAAGAAAAAGAAAAGAAAAAAAGGAAAAAAGAAGAAAAAGAAATGAAATGAAAGAAAAAAAATGATGAAAAAGAATGAAAAAAAAAGAAGCTCGCAAGGTCGAAAACCCGCATCGGGCGCCTTGGCAAAAGTTAGAGCCTAAAAGGGAGAGGTTAAATACCCGAGTGTACCTTAACCCCGAACTACGTAAGGCTTGATTCCCATGTTTGGGATACGTAGGCAACTTCATTCTGAAGTCCAGCCATAAACACTTCCAATTCAAGTGTGTCTATGTATTGGTTTTGATGGTCCTCGTCTTCTCTGTATCCGAGAGTTCGGTTGTGATCATTACCATGAAGACTGACTACAATGCGCTGCGGTGCCATTCAAACAAGGGGCAACTTTCCGTTGCCATTCAATGCACCGTCGTGCCGTTCAAACAAGGGGCAACTTTCCGTTGCCATGCAGCTCTCTTCAAGCACGGGGCAGTTTTCCTTTGGATCCGAGGTTGTGCATCTCAGGAGTAGGTTTCATGCTCGTTGAGCAAGTGGCTGTTTGCAAAAATAGTTTTTGAGAATTTTTACTAAGGTTGACTAATTTCTCGAAAATTGTTCCATCTTTTCCAAAACCGGACCATTTCTTGGACCCGAAAAAGGAAAATTTTCAGTGCTCATAGCCTGACTTGCATGATTTCAAATCAAAAATCGAACAAGCATGCTAATCTAACTCTCACATTGGTCAAAATTGTTTTAGTAGAAAGCCAAAAAAACAAAAAATGGTCAAAATGATGAACTAGGGGCACAGTTGAGTCAGGTGTCCTGTCTTTTCCCCGTTGCCACCATACTTGCCAGAAGAGGGCACAACTGAGGTTAACAACAAAAGGGCTGAAAGCTCTCAACATCCTCCAAGCAACGAGGTATCAAGCCAAGTGCGAAGCACGAACTGGACTGGGGCAAGATATTCCACTCCATCATCTGGACAGATCTAACCATGTCCAAACTCCCCGGCAGAGCATCGTCGACCGATGTCAGCCGCAGATTCGCTATACACCCAATTGTAGCGCGGCCCCTCTGTGGAAGAAACTCACTGTTGTGAACAAGAAAAGAATCTAGCAGAATGCTAGGGGCAAGAACCCGCAACTTCCTGTTTATCCATCAACCACCCAGGGGAGGGATAAAAAAATGAGAGATTAAAGAATAGAGAGATGTGCGTTGAGAGAAAAAGTGAGAAAAGGGCTTTTTCGTGAAAAATAGAGCTTGAGGGCCGAGTGATGTGAGGATCACAAATGAGAAAGGGTGGGAAACACTACCTGGTGAAACAGGCTCCCTGTGCATGTCTGAGTGTCGTGTCTTTTTGTTTTATCTCGATTCTTGTTTTGAGTCGTCTCGAGTGTTACTCGATGTGTTTAGGTTGTTTACCTATTGTTTTCTGTTGTTGAGTCTTTTTCGCTGTGTTCAGTAGGCTCAATACCCGGTTAAGAACTCATTTCTTAATTTCAAAAAAAAATCATCTTGTGCTCAGAGTGCTATGCCATTCTCCACATTTGTGCAAAAAAGGAATTTGTTCTTTCAAAAACTGCAGGGTTCAACCCAGGTCATGTGAGAACAGTAAAATCAGGATCTATCTGAAGCTATATAGGTTCCACACTGCAAAGCAAAAGAAAAGAGGGAAAATCGAAGCATCTGAGTGTGTTTCACCTCCAGCAAATTCCGTGGGATGTACCCCTTCAAGCCTTGTCAATGCTCCGAAGTATGGGTGTGCCTCTACCTCAAGCTCAAAATGTTTCTGCGGAAGTATCAACTCATGTCTCCGATGCGTAGCTCATTGTCAGTTTGCATGCACGAGTTGTATCCTTTTGGAATCTATTGTGACTCCTCCGAGAGGTAAATCGGAGGTTGCGTTTGAATTGGTCTCGTTAAGGCGTGTATTTCCTTATTCGACATTTTATTTCAAACACACTGTTGAGATTGCATCGAATATGCATTGATTATTGTGCACAGAATGTGTATGCACACTCGTTCCACTTGCATTATGATGCATGTTCCAATTGCATTGTTATGCACCCACTTCATTTGCATTGTGATGCACATCCCAGTTGCATTGTTATGCACTCATTTCACTTGCGTTGTCACGCATGTTTCGCTCACATTGTTATGCACTCATTTCACTTGCGTTATCACGCATGTTTCGCCCACATTGTTGTGCGCCTTTTTTACTTGCGTTGTTGTTCTTTCCTCTCTCGCGTGTACTACGCTGAGAGGCTTTTCTCTTTCCTCTCTCGCGTGTACTACGCTGAGAGGTTTCTTTTTGCTTTCCTCTTTCCTCTCTCGCGTGTACTACGCTGAGAGGCTTTTCTCTTTCCTCTCTCGCGTGTACTACGCCGAGAGGTTTCTTTTTGCTTTCCTCTTTCCTCTCTCACGTGTACTATGCTGAGAGGCTCTTTCCTCTCTCGCGTGTACTACGCTGAGAGGTTTCTTTTTGCTTTCCTCTTTCCTCTCTCGCGTGTACTACGCTGAGAGGCTTTTCTCTTTCCTCTCTCGCGTGTACTACGCCGAGAGGTTTCTTTTTGCTTTCCTCTTTCCTCTCTTGCGTGTACTACGCTGAGAGGCTTTTCTCTTTCCTCTCTCGCGTGTACTACGCCGAGAGGTTTCTTTTTGCTTTTCTCTTTCCTCTCTCACGTGTACTACGCCGAGAGGTTTCTTTTTGCTTTCCTCTTTCCTCTCTCGCGTGTACTACGCTGAGAGGCTTTTCTCTTTCCTCTCTCGCGTGTACTACGCTGAGAGGTTTCTTTTTGCTTTCCTCTTTCCTCTCTCGCGTGTACTACGCTGAGAGGCTTTTCTCTTTCCACTCTCGCGTGTACTACGCCGAGAGGTTTCTTTTTGCTTTCCTCTTTCCTCTCTCGCGTGTACTACGCTGAGAGGCTTTTCTTTTTCCTCTCTCGCGTGTACTACGCCAAGAGGTTTCTTTTTGCTTTCCTCTTTCCTCTCTCGCGTGTACTACGCTGAGAGGCTTTTCTCTTTCCTCTCTCGCGTGTACTACGCGGAGAGGTTTCTTTTTTCTTTCCTCTTTCCTCTCTCGCGTGTACTACGCTGAGAGATTTTTCTCTTTCCTCTCTCGCGTGTACTACGCCGAGAGGTTTCTTTTTGCTTTCCTCTTTCCTCTCTCGCGTATACTACGCTGAGAGGCTTTTCTCTTTCCTCTCTCGCGTGTACTACGCCGAGTGGTTTCTTTTTGCTTTCCTTTTTCCTCTCTCGCGTGTACTACGCTGAGAGGCTTTTCTCTTTCCTCTCTCGCGTGTACTACGCCGAGAGGTTTCTTTTTGCTTTTCTCTTTCCTCTCTCGCGTGTACTACGCCGAGAGGTTTCTTTTTGCTTTCCTCTTTCCTCTCTCGCGTGTACTACGCTGAGAGGCTTTTCTCTTTCCTCTCTCGCGTGTACTACGCTGAGAATTTTCTTTTTGCTTTCCTCTTTCCTCTCTCGCGTATACTATGCCGAGAGGTTTCTTTTTGCTTTCCTCTTTCCTCTCTCGCGTGTACTACGCTGAGAGGCTTTTCTCTTTCCTCTCTCGCGTGTATTACGCTGAGAGGTTTCTTTTTGCTTTCCTCTTTCCTCTCTCGCGTATACTACGCTGAGAGGCTTTTCTCTTTCCTCTCTCGCGTGTACTACGCTGATGAGGTTTCTCTTTGCCTTTCTTTCTTCTCTCGCGTGTACTACGTTGAGAAGTGTTGCTCTTTCCTCTCCTGTGTACGATACGCTGAGAGATGTTGTGTTTGAGACTCCGGGTATTCTCGGTAGTCGCTTTTAGCCTTCTCCGCGTGAGACGCCGTGAGAATTGCATAATTCTCTTACATCCTTTCTGCATTGTAGTGTAGTTTGGTGTATGCTAGCTTAGAACTGTCGCATGTATGCTTCGTTACAGCTTTTCTTTGCATGATCATAAGTTATGCTCGGCTTCGTGCATTGTCTTGCATTTTGCCCCTGCCTTCAGGCGCATACCTTGTTTGTCTTGCATGTTTGTCTAAGTCTTCGGCCTATTCAAAAATGGGTCGTCTCTGGGTTTTGACATTCACTCCCGTCATTGTTATGACTTTCGAGTTCTGTCAAAGAGGGGCAACTGTAGACACCCCATTTTTAACCGTCCTCAAGACTTGGACATCACCGCTTGAACACTCGGTGATTATCCATGATTGTGTTCGTCTTGGGTTCCCGGAAGCCTTGGCTGCGCGCCTTGCCTCAGGACCTCTTGACTCGACTGTTTGTGTTTGGTCTTGCACCAAACACTTGTGTTGTTGCCTTGAAGGGTAGGGAGTGGCTTATTGGCCACCCCCACATCCCACCGGCCCCTCCCTTGCATCACCGGCCGTTTATGGGTGCCACCGGCCATGGTTTCTTAACACAAATGGCCGGTCGGCACTATATTTGGCCGACCGGCACTTTATTTTGCCGACGACCTCTTTTGCTGGTCGATGTGACTCCTTTGCACCCTTGAGGCATGGTGCATGCCAGCTATGCCAGCTGGAATGCACCATCACTCCTCCCCGTGCGGTTTGTGGCTGGTTTGAGCCCTTGACCCCCTAATTCCTTCTAGAAGGATGACCCTTTGGCCAAGCTTCTTGGGGAAGCTTGGCCAGCTGTCCCAGCTTCTCCAAGAAGCCAAGGACCATTTGCCCCCTTTGCCCCTTTTGATATAGCTTCTTGGAGAAGCTTGGAGTCTTTGTTTTTGCCTATATAAGCATCTCACCTCCTCCATTGTCAAGGGTGAGCCATTCTTGAACAAAAAAACCAGAGCTTTTGTATCTATATATCTGTCATATATTCCCTCTCTCTATATTTTCCCTCTCTCTCCTCTTGTGTGTGTGTTTCTAGGCCTAAAAGTGCATTTTGACCTCACTTTTTCACTAATACACACACCATTACACCTTGCTCCGAGATTGAGAGGCTTGGAGGGTTGATTCTTGAGCTTTTGGACTGATCTTGATCAATAGAAGGTGGCTGAATCATCTGTTCTTCAAGGGTTCTTCAAGGATAATCACTTTGCTTTAGTTTCCCCAAATTTGCACTAGATTTCTACCTGTCTTGCATGCTGATTTAGGCTTTGTGTATAACATAAAAAAAGCTTATATTTTCATTCTTTAGAACTTTCATTAAGGGTGTTTTGTGGTTTGAGTTCAAACTCACCCTCTTAGGCCTTATTTGGCCTCTTTGATGCTTTCTTTGTTAGGCTTTGTTTACCTTGGTGTTTTGGTCTTCTCACCACTGAAATCCAGTGGATTTTCAGTGGTGAGGAAGATGGTTTGAAGTCTTGTATAGGGGAGGGACACCCCTTTCCCCTTTGTCTCTCTTTACCCTTGTTTTTGGCTTAAAAGGCAACATGCATGCTTGGTTGTTTTGGGTACCATTTCAGAGTTTTTTTGGGTGTTTTGAGTCATGTTATGTCTCTGTCTTTGGTTGGATTTGTAGCCCTTAGCATGCATCTTATACTTGCTTTGTAATGCTCTACCTTGCCTAGAAATGGACCATGTGCTTAGCCTAGTATATCTTCATGTTTTGGCCTAGCTTATTGAAGTTTTTGGTCATGATTTGTCATGCTTGCGGTCTGTTGGCCACTATTGTTGTCATGTTTGACATGCTTGTATAGCTCCTTTGTATTCTAGCATGTTGACCTTGAGTGAGTGAGTCATTAGCATGCTTTGTTTAAGATGTTTAGATGATTTGAAGTCACTTCTCATGCTATTTCAGTCCCTATACCATGCTTACATGTTGCCATTTATCATCTCATTCATGCCTTAAAGTGTTGTAGTCTTGTGCCTTAAAGGTGGTCATAGTGTATGCTACCATGTTTAGGTATTTGGGCTGCCATATTATTAGATTTTGGGGTGTATTTTGATGCATTGAAGCTCTGTTTTTGGCTGAATAAACCATGCCATGAGTGGTCTTGGTAGTGGTAGTTGAATGCTCCCTTTTGCGCCTTAATCTTAAGCCCATTGGTTTGTGTGTTTGTTGAGCACTTTGTCCATGGTTTTAGGCATTGTTGGCCACTGTTTTGGGGTGGATTGAGGTCTGCCCCTTTACGGTTTAAGCCCACTATTGCATGCTTGTCTCATGTTCCTTGCATGATTGCTTCACTAGGTGTTGTAGCATGATGATCCTATTGCTTAGATTGTCCTTGTTTGCATTGCATTTGCATCTTGCATGTTTAGCATTACATACTTGCCATGATAGGTTGCATTGCATTTGGCATGTCTTGCCTCTTAGCCTTAGGTTGCATTGTTGAGCCATGTTTGCATAACATGCATTGCATTACTTGGTTTGGGGTGTCAAACCAAGTGTGAGAGATGAGAGGTGTTTGTATTTTAAGTGACAAAACACATCTCAATTCTCATGTCACCGAGGCCCTTGACTTTGACATGATAGGGTCTTGGTCCCCATTTGTTTGTTGCATACATTTCCATTGAATTGCAATCTTGGTCTCTTAGGCCATCATGCATCAAAATGCATAATTGGTGGCCCAAGGACCAAGGGCCATGCTTCCTTGAGTCCCATACATGATAGGAAACATGGCCATGCTTACATATGCCCAAAATTCCATGCCATGCACTGTCTGTCCTTGTTGCTGTCAAAAACTGTCTTCGACAGGAATTTTCTACCGACCGGCAGTATAGAGTGCCGACCGGCCATTGGTGTGTGGCCGATGACCTCATGAGCAGCCGATGGACATTTTACATGGCCGATGGCCATTTCATCCAGCCGATGGTGTGAAGCAGTGTGCATAGAAGGTACCCTGGGACTTTGGCAGTCTTTGGAGAGGCAGGACAGTGAAAACAGAGGCGGCAGTGGTATGGTGCGGGTTTTCCGGGCAAAACGGATCAACCATGCATCATTCGCGCATCCCGAGGCAGAGCTGAGGCCCCCTTCTTTTTACATTTGATTAATTTGATAAATAGAATTTTTGTAATAATTTATTCTGTATTTGGACTGTGCTATTCAGGACTGTATATTCTTTTAGTCCCTCCGTGTGAGGGCGTATTTGTAATAAGTGTGCGTGAGTGTGTGCATGTCTTCCAATCCACGTCTTTCTCCCCTTTTATTTACCTGCTTACGATGGTAGATTAGGGCACATTTAAATTAGCATACCTTATGCAATGCATGCGTGCATCCATGCATTTGTCTTACATGCACCGGGCTCGGTACATCACGCTAACTGCATTGTACTTCAAATTCCAAGATGAGTACTTGTTAATTACAGCATTTCACATGCCATGTCTAGGATAGCCGAGCCTATTATAGCTGCATTTTGCCTGTGATGCATTAGCCACTTAACATGAACTAGGATCATGCATTGATTACTAACTAGTTTCTATTTTTGCTTGGAGTACTAGGAAAGCTTTTATGCCTTAGCATACCGCATGCGTGTGAATGTTGTCATAATAGCATGATTACGATGAGGCTAGCTGCTTATGTGATATAACTGCTTGAATGCCTGTGGATGGAGGTCGAGTTACCTAAATTGGAATAATGCATTAAAACTGTGAGTTTTTAAAACCCACTGGATAGTGGCAAAACCATCTTTTCTAAAAACCCACTCGAGGGTGGTAAAACCTACATTTTAGCCTACTTGCGAGTAGCAAACCATTTTCAAAACAAACATGAAATGTTTTGTTCCAATTTAGGCGATTTGGTCTATACTTGTTTGCTGCACGCATAACATAGTAATTCTAGGCTAATAACCGGAATAAGAACACGTAACGTTTTCAAAATCGGATATCACGGTCAGTAGAGGCCGATCTTCGGATCGGGCGAGAGGGGGTGCTCATAGCTGACCTTCCCCAATCGTACCCAAGTTCCCGAGCCGAGGCAACTTTGGTGATGACGGATACGTGGCCTTTGGCACCGAGTCAGGGTTTCCTAAATTTCCCCATTAAAAAATATTTAGGTGGCGACTCTGTATCTGGCAAAGCAGTCCATGTTTGGCACTTCTTTTCAAAAATCTGTTTTCCAAAACGATTTGCCGGATTTGGACTCTTTGGTTCAAATTTAGAACCGCAACAACAAAATGGAGTCCGAACTGTAGCGAGGTCCCCCGCGAGCGTTGTTACAAGTAGGCTGCCTCAGCTCTGCCTTGAACGATAAAGGATGCATGCTCGATTGCCTCGGTCGGAAATCCATCGCTATGCCCCAACTTGCCTCTGTTTGCATTTGATCTCAAAACATTGTACAAACCTCCAGATAGCTTCTACTCCATTATGGTGACCTCCAGGAAGGCTGCCGACCAAAAAAGGGTGGTGTAGACCACCTGTCGACCACCCAAACTTGCTGCAGACCATAAAAAGTGGTCGGCCAGCCACTTTTACTGGTCTGCCGACCAGAAATTTTGCCACACTCCAGTTTTGCTGCAACAGAGAACAAGAAGGGGCACAGCAGTGTATTTGCAAGGTATGTATGCATAACCACTCTCCCTATCATTTCTTAAGCTCAAGGGAGTACGATACTCGACTCTCGGGCCACCAACCGAGCATCGCAATGCACGATGGCCGAGAAGCCGAGTTTGTACAATTCAATGTTAATGAATGCACAAATAACACATAAGGGCCTTAACCTCCATTATGCTTGATCAAGAGGGTTGGCGACCGAGAAATGAAGCACGTTTCATCACTTCAAGTATGAAACGTCCCTCGTTTCTCGTGTTTGGATTAACACCCAATCCAAACACAATGCAATGCAACAACATGCGAGTACAATGTAATGCAACAACATGCAAACACGATGTAATATAGCAACATGCAAACGCAATGCAAGGTAACAATATGCAATGCAATGTGACGACATGCAAACAACATGTTCTTCTATGAGTGCTAGAATGGCATGCTCAAGATTCTATCATGCAAACAATGCATGCATGGCATGTTTAGGAGCTAAGGTATCAAGACTAGTGAAGTGTATCACACATGAAGCATGCAAGACGATGCTCAAATGCCCAAACCAAACATGGACAGACCTGAGATACTTCAAAACAGTGGCCAAAACTTAACAAAACCTAGGCACAAAGAACATGGAATGCACATTCAACTCATGGCTCGCAAGCAAGGCATAAAGGCACAACTCTTAGACGCAATTAAAGAGTGACATGCATGAGAATATGGCAATGCTACATGCTCTGAAATGAAGTGTAAATGATGCCAAATCATCCAAAAAACACAAATGAGGCATGCTAGAAGGCCTAGAGCATAAGACTAGTTAAGAGCAATACACAAGGAGAATGCAATACTAAGCTTAAACCACTAAACCAGCTCTGGACAGAGCTTAACCATGCCAAGTTAAGGGCCAAGAACATGCCGAAATGAAGCTCAAGAGCTTAGGCAAACATGCGTACACATTGGCTCACAAACAAGGCATGAAGACACAACTTTCAAACACATTGAAAGAGTGGAAAATGTGAGAGTGTGGAAATGAAATATGCTCTGAAATCATGTGAGAACTGAGGTTATACCATGCAAACATCACATTCCAAGCATGCTAGAGACTTTGAAACTCAAAGCTAATGAGCAAGATTGCACCATGGCTATACAAAGCAAGGCATGCATGACCCAAAACACTTAAAACAGAGCTTAAGCATAGAAAAATATGGATAAAATCATGCTGGAGTGTAGTCAAAATAGGCTAGAATGATGGTCCAAAGTATAGAGCATGTTAGGCTAGCAATGTAGAATTACACTACAAGTGTATGAACCACTCAAGAGACAACCAAACCAGCCAAAAATAGAGTCATATCAGGTCCAATAAGTCACAAAAACAAGCTTAAACAAAGCCACAAAGGAGTGTAAACACATGCTCATTTGATATGCCCTCTATGCATACAAACAAGACAAGAGGAGAGAGGACCACCCCCTCTCATTTTAGGCCTCAAAACCACATTTATACCACTGCAAATCCATTGGATTTCAGTGGTTAAAAGTCCAAGAGAAGGTGATCTCAAAGGCTTAAAGAGATGGCTCAAAACAAGGCAAAATAAGGCACAAAAGGGGGTAGACCACCCCCAACACTAAAGAGGCCTCAAACAAACACTTTAAACACTTAAAAATGAAGCTTTTTTTAGTTTAAAGTTAGGCCTAAAACATCATGCAAAGATGGCCAAATGTTTAAGCAAAACAAAGCTTAAAGAGGGAAAACACTCGCCCTTGAAGAACAACTGGAAAATAGCAAGCTCTGAGGCAAAAACCAACTTAAAACCACTCAAATAAAGCTTCCAAGTACCTCAGCAACAAGAGGAAGGTATTTGAGTAGGTGTTTGTGTGCAAAGGTATGAAGAAGCAACACTTTAAAGCACAAATATATATAGAGAGAGAGAGAGAGAGAGAGAGAGATAGAGAGAGAGAGAGTAAACTTTTTTATCTTTAAGTTTCTGAACCAGGAAAAGGGAGAGAGAGCCTCCCTCTTATAGAACTCCAAGCTTCAAGCTTCTTGGAGAAGCTAGAAGCTTGGTGCAATCCCTCCATACGTGTATGGAGGATGCAATCTGTGCTCACCAGCTGGCACAGCTGGCATCCACAACCTCTGCAGAAAATGCAGGAAAGCTGCCGACCAATTGAAGTGGTCGGCCAGCTACTTACACTGGTCGGCCGACCAAAAAAAGTGGTCTGCAAGGAGACCAACTGGTCGGCAAGGGGGAGAGGTGGTCTGCACAAACAAAGCAAGGTGGTGGCATGGCTGCCGACCACTTTTGGTGGTCCAAAGACCACTAAGACCAGCTGGCCGACCAAAAAACTGGCTGGCAGGGAAGAAAAGTGGCCTTCAGGGAGAGAAACTGGTCTACAACCCTTATTCCACCCTCCAAGCAAGGAAAATAAGGTTTGTGCCAAAAACAAACGAAGAAGGAAGCAAGACAAAAGTTCGCGGGACAAGGCAAAAAGCCGGAAGCCTCGAAAACTAGTCTACGGGCTCAAAAAGTGGTCTACGAGAGGGAAAGGTGGCCTATGACCACAAAAAGTGGTCTACAAACCTCTGTTTCCCTCTAGGCAAAGGCAACAAGGCATGGTCCGAAAACCAGGCCAAGAGAAGAACGTTAAGAGGTCCCGAGACAAGGCGCTCGGCCGAAGGCTCCTTAAACCGGAAACTAGCCTACAAGAGGGAAAAGTAGTCTACGACTACAAAAAGTGGTCTACGGACCTCTCTTTCCTTCCAGTCAAGGGCAACAAGGCATGGTCCACAAACCAAGCTAAAACACAAAGAGTTCAGAGGCCCGGAGGCAAGGCACTTAGCCGAAAACTCGGAAACTCGAAACGAGCACAAACATGCGCGATCATCGAGCGCTCAATCGATGACGTCTGAGCCTTAAGGTCGGTCAAAAATGGGGTGTCTACAGCATTGTATTTGTACATCGCACTTATATCTTCGTTAAATCTCATATATTGTGTTAGATTATTCCTACTGGGCTTTGGCTCACCCTATTTGGGAAAAACCATTTTCAGGTGTTGGTGATATACCTCCACCAAGGCAATAGTTTGGAAGGACATTTGGGAGCAAGAGCTTCTTTCTTTTGCGTATTCTTTTGTATAGTCAAGGGCTTTAACTGTATTGAGCTAGGCTCATTTTATTGTAACCAATCAATGACTTGGAAAGATGTAAGCCTATAGGACATATGATTACCTGTTTAGTTTTCAGTTCTCTTATCATTGTAACACATGTTGTGGATTCAAGATGAATAGTTTGTGAATGTATATCATATGTGTTATCTTTTGTATACGAACTTTGATGAATGAAAGCTTATTATTTTTATTATCTTTCAGCTCCTTGGTTGTATTTATTGTATAATTTTGGGGGCATTACACTTTGGTATGGTTTTTAACTTAGTTATGTCTTTTCAAAGAAATCATGGGATTTGGGGATTTTGATAAAAATCTAGGGTTTGGTTTTAAAATCAAAAGAGGGTTTTCAAATAGATCCTTGAAAATGATTGTGGGTTTGTAAATGTTGTTGAGATGTGATAAAATGGTAGATCTTTAACCTTGGAATTGGTTTATAAAGAAAATGGGATTTTACCCTAAAATGTGAATAATTGATTTTATAAAGAGGAAATGGAAATAATGTGGGAGTTATGGAATTGGAATGATGATGATGATGATGATGGTGGAGTTGGATGTGCATTATCCCTCCCATCTTAAGAATTTGGAAAGTATATCTTTATTGGAAATTATTTATCTGTTTAGAGATATCTGTTTTAAGCTATCACTGGAGGATAGCTATGATTATTGTATAAATTGCATGAGAATTAGGTGAATTAAAACTAATTTCTCATCCATTTGTATTGAGCATTGTTACATATTTAACACATTGAAAATGTATATTGTTTTGAGAAAAAAAAGATGAATACTTTGGTGAAAGTCTAGAAATTTACGCAGATAGGTGCCGAGCCTTCCAGTTAATACTGGTAAAAATGGCAATTAGTAGTGCTTGTAGCCTACTTGCAGACACGTCCTAGAGATTCCTAGTATTGTATTCATTGCCCTGTTTTCTGTTGTAAAAATGAAATGATTTCATGAATTGTGATATAAACATGGCATTACATAGTTTTTTGAAAGAGATATAAAAAGTTTTGGCATAAGCATTGCATATGCATTCACCTTATAACTCTGTTAAGATTTATACTCTGTGTTAGAATATCTTTACTGCGCTTTGGCTCACCCTATGTGGAAAACCACTTTCAGGTGCTGATGATATGTCTCCGCCAAAACCGTAGCTTGGGAGGACATAGAGCTGAGAGCTTCTTGTTTTGTTTTGTTTTGTTGTAATTATTTTGGTACAAGCCAAGGGCTTTACTTGTATTGAGTTTCAAACTCACTTTTGTTATAACCAAGCAACGACTTGGAAAATTGTAACCATTAAGGCATTCATGTATCTGTTTAACTCTTATTTCATACTTTTTGCTTATGACTCATGTTATAGATTCAGGATTAGGATTTATGAATGTATAATTACATGTGCCATATATTGTACAACTAGAATCATATGAATGGAAGGGTACTTTATTCAGAATTGTATTATTATTTAATGAATACCATGAGACGGTTTTATTGTTATATTTTGGAGGCGTTACAAATTTAAAATTAGATATATAGCTTGATAGGCCAATAGTTTTATTTCATTGAAACTAAAAATAGTAATCACATCATTCATGTTTTGAAATCACAAAATTTAAAGAAATAATACTAATATATTATTGACAATGATTAAGAGGATTTCATAATTAACTAATAATATTTTTATATAATAGTATAAATAGAAGTATAGATATAGATATGAATTTCATACCATAACCATTGAAACTAAAATTGTAATTACAACATTGCATGTTTTGAAATCACAAAATTTAAGGAAATAATATTAATATATTATTCACAATAATTAAGAGGATTTAAAAATTAACCAATAATATTTTTATATAATAGTATAGATAGAAGTATAGATATAGATATGAATTTCATACCATAACCATTGAAGCTAAAATAGTAATTACATCATTGCTTGTTTTGAAATCACAAAATTTAAGGAAATAATACTAATATATTATTGACAATAATTAAGAGGATTTAAAAATTAACCAATAATATTTTTATATAATAGTATAGATAGAATTATAAATATAGATACAGATTTCATACCATAATTGAAATTAAAAATAGTAATTATATCATTGCATTTTTGAAATCACAAAATTTAAAGAAATAATACTAACATATTATTGACAATGATTAAGAGGAGTTAAAAATTAACCAATAATATTTTTATATAATAGTATAAATAGAAGTATAGATATAGATATGAATTTCATACCATAACCATTGAAACTAAAATTGTAATTACATCATTGCATGTTTTGAAATCACAAAATTTAAGGAAATATTACTAATATATTATTGACAATAATTAAGAGGATTTAAAAATTAACCAATAATATTTTTAAATAATAGTATAGATAGAAGTATAAATATAGATATAGATTTCATACCATAACGATTGAAATTAAAAATAGTAATTACATCATTGCATTTTTGAAATCACAAAATTTAAAGAAATAATACTAACATATTATTGACAATGATTAAGAGGAGTTAAAAATTAACCAATAATATTTTTATATAATAGTATAAATAGAAGTATAGATATAGATATGAATTTCATACCATAACCATTGAAACTAAAATAGTAATTACATCATTGCATGTTTTGAAAATACAAAATTTAAGGAAATAATACTAATATATTATTGACAATAATTAAGAGGATTTAAAAATTAACCAATAATATTTTCATCTAATAGTATAGATAGAAGTATAAATATAGATATAGATTTCATACCATAACCATTGAAATTAAAAATAGTAATTATATCATTGCATTTTTGAAATCACAAAATTGAAAGAAATAATACTAATATATTATTGACAATGATTAAGAGGATTTTAAAATTAAACAATAATATGTTTATATAATAGTATAAATAGAAGTATAGATATAGATATGAATTTCATACCTTAACCATTGACACTAAAATAGTAATCACATCATTGCATGTTTTGAAATCACAAAATTTAAGGAAATAATACTAATATATTATTGACAATAATTAAGAGGATTTAAAAATTAACCAATAATATTTTTATATAATAGTATAAATAGAAGTATAGATATAGATATGAATTTCATACCATAACCATTGAAACTAGAATAGTAATCACATCATTGCATGTTTTGAAATCACAAAATTTAAAGAAATAATAGTAATATATTATTGATAATGATTAAGAGGATTTAAAAATTAACCAATAATATTTTTATATAATAGTATAAATATAAGTATAGATATAGATATGAATTTCATACCATAAACATTGAAACTAAAATAGTAATTACATCATTGCATGTTTTGAAATCACAAAATTTAAGGAAATAATACTAATATATTATTGACAATAATTAAGAGGATTTAAAAATTAACCAATAATATTTTTATATAATAGTATAGATAGAAGTATAGAGATAGATATGAATTTCATACCATAACCATTGAAACTAAAATAGTAATTACATCATTGCATGTTTTGAAATCACAAAATTAAAAGAAATAATACTAATATATTATTGACAATAATTAAGAGGATTTAAAAATTAACCAATAATATTTTTATATAATAGTATAGATATACTTTTTAGACTCAATGGTGTGGCACTTTGTTAAAAGAGTAATGGTAGAGATCCCAAAAATTCTACCAAATGCCTCACATGGGTGTGGGACCCACACCAAGTGGGCCCCATATTTAAGTTAACTCTCTCTCTCTCTTATTTATTATCTAATCATCAACCAATCTTTTTGTTGACACATCATTGGGTGTAAAAATTGAGTCTATAAAATGGGCTTGTAATTTTTTTCCTTTCATCAATATCTTTGTCCTCTCTCTCTTTTACAACCATCTCTCTCAAGTCTTAACAACACCAATACAATGCCTCCTCCTCCTCCTCCTCCTCCTCCTCCTGCACGACCATCATCTCCGCCACTAAACCACCCAAAACCTCCCGTGTTCGACGCATCTCTTCTCAAACACAAACTCAACATACCTCCACAATTCATATGGCCGGACCACGAAAAACCTAGCCTCCATGAGCCACCACCGCTCATCGTTCCGCCTATCGACTTGGGAGCCTTCCTCTCTGGTGACCCCCTCTCCGTCTCAACTGCTACTAGACTTGTCGATGAGGCTTGCAAGAAACATGGCTTCTTCTTAGTCATAAATCATGGAGTTAGCGAAGAGCTTATCAATGAAGCTCACAAGAACATGGACTTGTTTTTTGATATGCCATTGAAAGAGAAACAGAGAGCTCAGAGAAAAGTTGGAGATTATCATGGATATGCTAGTAGCTTTACTGGTAGATACTCTTCCAAGCTTCCATGGAAAGAAACTCTTTCTTTTAGGTATTGTGATGATGGTGGATCATCAAACGTGGTTGAAGAGTACTTGGTCAGCACAATGGGTGAAGATTTTAGACAATTCGGGTATGAAAAACTTAGGTTGTTCTATTTGGTTATGTTTTTGTTTCCTTTGTTTTCATTTTGTTGTGTTTTTGAAAACAAAACAATGAAATATTTAGAAATACCAATCAGTCTGATAGTATTTTTCAACCATGCTATAAACTCATAAAAATATCTAGAAAAATATATTTATGAATAATAATCATTTTCATTGTGGTCCACATCTCATCAACTTTAAATTTACAGTATATAATTCTTTCAGGGTGGATTTTAAAATAACTTTTCATAATTCATAGTATGTTAGATTATTTATATTTTTATAATTTTATTTTTTTTTTGGATATTTTTTAAAAGTAAGTAGTCAGAAAAGTTTCTCGAAAAGCTTTTAATATATATATATATATATATATATATTTTTATTAGCAAAGAAAGGAACCATAGTCCATGTAATTTGTGTTTTGCGTTAATTTGATTACTATAGTTTTATTTTTGAATTTTTTACATTATGTCAATTTACCCTAATTCATAACAATCCTTTAAAAGTTGAACTGAAATCAAGTGTGACACATCTCATAGTAATTGAGGGGTTAACATCCGATTTGAAATTATTTATTCTTGTTTAATGAATCGTATTTTTCTTTAATTTTTTTCTTTCTAATTTCTCAAAATACAAAGTAAAAATTTGAAGAGCAAAATCAATACAATTGAATTTATTGAGATCAAATTGATACAAGAATTAAATTACAAAATCAAAATATAATTTACTAAAAAAGAATATTATTAATGGATACCAAGAGAGGTACTAGATATCTTGTAGCTGTACTGTTTTAAATTATTTTAAGTAAGCGAGTTAATTTCATTATTAAAGATGATTTTGTTTTGAATTTAAACTGCCCACTTAAAAACATTAGATATTTAAAGTGAGTCTTCAAAAAACTTTAATGAAAACCATTTTCAAAAATATTTTTTTATTAGATTTTTTTTTTTTTTTTATTGTTGTAAAACGAAGAGTACAACAAAGGTACATCACAATGAAGGGTCAAAAATATAATGTAACTATTTGTTAAATATATTTTTAGTTCTTATTATTATTATTATTTTATTTTTTTTGTGTTTTCTCAAAAATGAAAACACAAAACGAAACAACCAAAAATTTAAAAATAAAAATACTCTTAATTATTCATAGCCATGTCTATCTCTCTCTCAATTTATTATTTAGCTAAACTTGCTTTTTTGTTTTTGTTTTTGTTGTTTCTTGTGTTTTCTTAGAAGGATATACCAAGATTATAGTGAAGCAATGAACACTCTTTCACTTAGAATCATGGAGCTATTGGGGATGAGCCTAGGAGTGGGCCCAACCCATTTAAGAGAATTCTTTGAAGGAAATGAGTCCATAATGAGATTAAACAACTACCCTCCTTGCCTTAAAGCTCATGAGACTCTTGGAACTGGTCCTCACCGTGATCCAAATTCACTCACTATCCTTCATCAAGACAATGTTGGTGGGCTTCAAGTGTTTATTGATCAACAATGGCACTCCATTCTTCCCAATTCACAAGCTTTTGTTGTCAACATTGGAGACACATTCATGGTGAGTACATAAACAAATGTTGAATAAGGAATATGCTATGAGTAAAAAATAGTTTGAAAACTAATCAAAAAGGGCTAAGCTTCCTCTCACTCTAAATTTAGGATGACAATTTCTTGTCCTTGATGAGAAAGCAAAGCGGGGATGAAGTTTTCTCTCCCGTCTTGCTTGTTGTCATCCTTGTTTCTCTCACCCAAAACATTTACAGTCATTGGATCATGTGAAGGTTCAAAAATCTCGAAACATATCTAATAGTTATAGATGTTTTGGGATTGGGGACACCAATATTTAGGAACAAATGATCTAGTCTTCAAAAATTATAATAATAAACAAACACACAAATATGTAGAATTTAGATACAGAGTTATGTGACTCTATTAAAATGACATTTAATTATATGACATCTAATTATTAGGTAATTTTATATATATAAAAAACTATTGTTAAACAGAATTTGTATACATAATACAATCTATACAGAATGATGTGGCAATAATATTTTTGTAAATCTGGCTACAATGACAAGTGTTTTGTCTTCAAATGAAAAGACTGCAAAATGTCGTATAGTTCTGTATGATTTTTTTTTTTTTTTACAAATTGTATTTTATATTACCTCTACAAGAAAAAAAACATATTTGGTGACCTTTGTATTTTTTTCATCGCCAAATCACTTTAGCGACCATTTTTCTTACTCTATAACGTTGTTGAATGATTGACATGGCTATGGATTCTTTGTCATCTAATCCATTTGTCTTTATGTCTCAATGTACTCTTAACTATTGAATTATTTGAGAATCTCGAAATATAATTCAATAATTGAGGATGCATTGAGAGACGAACAAGAAAATTTAGGGACAAGGACCTTGTGTCTAATGTCAGTGATGGTTTCAAAAAGCTGAGGATAAACTTGAATTTAGGGACAAAGGACCATGTGTTCAATCATATGAAAAACCCAAAATATCTGAGAATCTTATTAAACTTTTTCTAATGAAGTTTATTAGCATAAGCTTGAATTTTAATACATAAAAGTTTGGAAATGTTTCAGGCTCTATCAAATGGAATTTACAAGAGTTGCTTGCACAGAGCAGTGGTAAACAAACAAGTTCCAAGGAAGTCTCTAACCTTCTTTTTGTCTCCAAACATGGACAAAGTGGTGAGTCCACCTAATGGATTGGTGAATAGTGATAATCCAAGGATATATCCAGACTTCACTTGGCCAACTCTTCTTGAATTCACTCAGAAGCATTACAGAGCTGACACAGAAACCCTTGATGTCTTCTCAAATTGGCTTCAATGCAAAACCAACTGAAGAGAGTCCAAGAAAAGTAATAGAATCTTCACATTTTTTTTTTTTTTTTTTTCAAAGTGGCCGTATGTGCGTGGAAAAAAATATTCAGTTTTAAATTTAGTGTGGTTTGAATTTAAATAAAAATGAATTAATTTATGCATTTTAAATTTTTTCCTAAATATTTTTTTTCTGAAAGTCCTTAGTTTAGCAATCTTCAAATAATCTCTTTGGCTAAAAAGAAGTTAAATATAAAAAGTATGCTTGGTTTGACTAAATAATAAGTGATTTCTTCTTAAATAAATAACTTTTTTTATGCAATTAATTGTCTAATTTATATAATCCTCAAAATATTTGTAAGGGAAACTTCAATAGTACGTTTCATTTTTTACTAGCTAAACTATAAAAAAAAATAATTTTTTATTTTGTCTAATTTCTTTTGCTATTTATACACACAAAATATTCAAAGAGCCTTCTAAAGCTCTTCACATGTCGCCAACCTTGAAGAAATTTGTTAAAATCACTATTGTAATAACAAGCCTGTTGAAAGGACTGAAATATGATAATGTTAACTATAATAGCTAACAAGCCTCATTTAAAGAGTCCATTGGATGTACTATAAATAATCTCGTACTGATCCACTATGATAAAACAAAAAAATTATGAATAAAATGCATTCAAGTTTGGCTTATTTACTTTTTTAAGATGATTTCAATCAAACTTAAACTATATATAATCAAGTCGAGTCGAGTTAAGTAGCAGGTTGTTAAATCTTTAATTGGAAATTTAACGAGCAAATTTTTAATATATATATACATATATATATATATATATATATTAACAAGTCTAATAGTCAAGAAACTCGAGTAACTTGGTTTGTTGAAAATAAAAAATAAAAAATAAATAAAATAAAAGACAAATGATGGGTAGGTTGTACTTGGAACTGAAAATGTAAGTGCGAAGTAAAATCATGAATGTTGTAGACAAAGAAATCTGTTAGAATAGTTAGGACTAAGCAAGAAATCCATATAATCCGTAATATGATCCAATTCAGTCCAATCCAGTAAGTTTGAATTGTTTTTTGAATCTGTGGTTCAATTCCAGATTGAAAATTTAAAAATCCGTAGACCACGGATCGGTTCCATATTGAACTCCACGTTTCCGGATTGAAACCGATCCGAACCGTATACAAATAGTCTATATTTATATTATAGACCCTCCTACATAATATCATTTCTTATTTCATATAAAAGCTAAACCAGTTTTCTTATTGCTTTTGTTTGATGCTATGTTTACTTTTAATACAAAAGAGAACTCTGCTTTGTGTAATGTGTATCCAGTTTTATTGCTTTTGTTTGTTGCTTTTGTTTATTACTTTTGTTTGATGCTATGTTTATGTTTTTATTAAATTAAAATGTTTTATATTTTTTTTTTTTTAATTAAGTGAATCCGTAGTCCTAAACCGATCTAATTCGTGTTTAAATAGATTGGTTCAATTATTTAAACGGACTGGATTGGTTCTAATTTTTCAGGAACCGTAGATAACAGATTGGTCCTGGTTTTATCCCAATCTGAACCAATCCGGACCATGCTCACCCCTAAGAATAGTAGTATCATATTCAAAATATGTTTATGCAGTACTCTTTTCTGGAAGTGCTTTCCAAGAGTGACTGGCATTACGGAAAACACGTTTATTTTTCCATAGAAAGTTTAGGAGAAATATAGAAAGTTTTTGACAAAGTGGACTCAGAAATCGAAAGTAAACTTGGTCTAAAAAGGCCACAAAATTTCTTTTTTCATGTGAAGAAGCAGAATACGAGATTCTTCCACAGTTGTATGCATTTTCATTTATAATGCTCGCATATATATACTAGTGGTGAGTTTAAAAGCGATGCGTTTGTAATTTATATTTAATTTGTTAGTAGTTTGATGATTCAGGGGTGGTTTCATCAATTAAAAAATTATTTAGCAATTTTAAATAGTCTGATGAATAAGAAAACTATTCAATAATTATTAGATATGACAGTTGAAAGGCATTTTTGAAAAAAGAAAAGGGGAAGAAAAGAGGAAGAAAAGAGTGTGATAACATTCGTACCAAATGACGTGTGTGTTTTCTATAATGGAAATAGATATATTGGGACAGTGTGGATCCTTTTTTTGATCAACCAAAAACTTTATTGATGGAATTCAAGATGATTACAAATGAAAATATATCAATAAAGAGAAGACAAGAGTAAAAAGTGTGGGGAAGTATTTTACGAATGGCACCATGTGGCCGAGATAGCCCTGAGATGTCGGCTAAAGTGCCACGTTGATGAGTCGTGTTGTCGAGGTGACCACGACATTGTCGAGATGTTCTGCGGTAATACCAAAATCTCGAGGTATTCGGATAAGGGATAAGAGTCCTAGAACAGAAGAGGCTCTCAGTCTGGATAAGGATAAGGCTTATGAAGAGTTTATCCCTATCTAGCTGACAGTCTAGGATGAGCATTGAGCCTGAGTCCAATGAAGTCAGGCTTCTATGGGACTTGGTCACTGCTGGTTATAAAGGCGAGACACCCTCGTAGGTCTGGGGTAAGTTTGTACTTGTGAGTTTAAGTACTATTTTGATATCTGTGAGAGATAAAATTTGCTGACTTGATCGTCGGAGTGTCCCCAGGTAGACAAACCACCGCAGAATTCTCATCTTATTGTTGGCAGGTAGTTGGCTCAATCTATTCTGTTGATGCTCTCCAGATAAGTTCTCTGTTTGGTTGTGTGGTCGGAAATCAACACCTACAATTTGGCACCGTCTGTGGGAACTTAAGAAGAATAGATGGCCAACAACGGGGAGGAAGAGAGAATTGCAAACGACATCCACAGTGAAGAAGAAGAACATGTAGATCCTAATACCAGAGAAGAGAACCGTAATGAAAGAGCGCAGGAACCAAATCCTAGGGCGAATGACGCCAGAAAAGGGCGTAACAGCCCGAAGAAGAGAGGCCGAGATGAATACTACAATGAAAGCGACCTCCAAGTGTGGAAGGATAGATGCCTGACGAGGGATAAGGAGATGAAAGAAATGGAGAACAAGTTGACAGACCTGCAGACAGTAGTTAACTTTATAATGCAAAACAACGTAATGCAACCATCATTCCTATTGCGAGACACGCCGGCACCAGCAGCCAAAACTAATGCCTAGAAAGGAGGACATAAGACAATCCCAGTTGTTCCATAGCATGGCAAGGGACAGGGAAACTCACATCCATTGTCACGGGATATCGGGCGAACAGAGTTAGTACGAGGCAAGTCGTAGAGGACACCATGGACCAAAGGGACCTTTGTCAAAAGATCTCGGCAGATCCAAGGGCAAGGTCTCTATTTTGATGCAGTGGACGAAGGAAAGTCAAAGAGGACGCATAATTATACTGAGAGCAGCACACCGAAGAGGCTAAAATCTATTGATAACCGAGCTCCCGATAGAACAAAGGAGGATCTGAGAGATTACCTCCAGAAAAAGAGACTCAACACCGAGATCACGTCCACCGTCCAGCCAAGGACGCCATTCTCGGTGGAGTTGGATACGTTTAAGGCCCCAAAGCTATTTAACATGCCGAGGTTTTAGATCTACGGTGGTAAGTCTGATTTAGACTTTCATGTTGGTTTGTATTTGAATTCAATGGCTTTGTGGAGCAGAAATGAGCAGTTGCTATGCAAAGTATTCCCCTCATTCTTTGGAGAGATAGCATCAGATTGGTTCCATAAACTGCCGAAAGGGAGTGTAAAGAGTTGGGAAGGCCTGGCCGAGATGTTTGTGGCCAGGTTTGTTACGAACAAGTCGCAGCCACTGAGGGTAGACTCCCTGTTGGCTTTGAAGATTAGCGATAGCGAAGGCCTCTAGGCTTATGCCAAGAGATACTATGAGGTGTACAACCGGATTCCGGCTTGTAACCAGGAACAGACTATGGTGTCTTTCAAGAATGGCCTGGATGATAAATGCTCACTTCGGAAATCACTTGCAAAAACCTTGTAGAAGAGCATGGAAAAGCTTATGGCGCGGATTGAGAAGTATACCAGAGCAGAGGAAGACACACAAGGAACGAAGACATGAAAGCAAGAAAGGAGAAACGGTCTCGTCGAAGCGAGGCCAAGGAAATAAGGACATTGATAGGCTAGAAACAAGAACGAGGGCTATGCAGGCAATAAGCACGGTATTCAGGATTCCAATCTATAAGGTTTTGGAGAGGATCAGAAACCAGCCATACTATAGAGCACCAGAGAGGGTCCTTAGTGAGTTCATAGACAGAAGCATTAAGAAGATGACTTAGGGATGTAGGGCTCTAAAGTCACACTTAGAAGATCTAGTCAGAGAAGGTCACCTGAGAGACCTAGTAGATGAGGCAAAGACAAGAGAAGAGCACGTGAAGCTGCCCCAGGCACCAGCAGCACCACCCCTACTACCACCACCACAGCAGGCAGATAGACCTCGGGTAATCAATGTGATTCACTCGATGGTCAATGAGAATGAGGTTTGAGGGGAGACCCAGAGAGTAAGACACTTGCAGCATGCATATGAGGTTCAGCAGAAGAAGCCCAGAACATATGAATATCAAGGACCGATGATTTCTTTCATTGAGGCAGACTTGGATATGGTGCAGTATCTACACAATGATGCCCTAGTGGTAACTCTGAAGATTGGAGATTGCTAGGTAAGATGCATACTGTTTGATCAGGGCAGATCTTGTGACATCATGTATGTCAGATGTTACAAGGAGCTTGGCCTCCACCAAGATGATTTAGAGTAATCTGACAGCCCAATGATCAGATTTAATGGGACACTGGCATGGCCTCTAGGAGCCATAAGTCTGTAGGTGCAGGCAGGGAGCAAAAAGGTAACAACAGAGTTCACTATGATAGATACTCTCTCTCCATACAACATCATGTTGGGACAACCTTGGTTGCATGTAATGAAGGTTGTCCCCTCAATGCTGCACCAACTGTTACGATTTCCAATTGCACAAGGGATTGAAGAAGTAAAGGGAGACCAAGTACAGGCGAAAAATTACTCATGGAAGCAATGAAGTACACCTGCAATGTAAGAGAAGTAGAGAGTGCAAAGATTGAAAGCGAAGAGCATGAGGTCTTGGATGATGTCGGCAAAGAGCCAATTGACAAGAACGAAAAACCCCTGAAAAAGGTTCTTGTGCAAGATGGTAATGATGAACGATTCTTCCTCCTCGGCTCTGGCTTAGTTGAGGAAGAAGAAAGAGAACTGGAGGCTTTCCTGAGAGAGAACATAGAGGTGTTTGCCTAGACACCTTATGAGATGCCAGGGATTAGCCCCGAGGTCACCTGTCACAGACTTAACGTGGACAGGTCGGCAAAACCAGTCGTCCAGAGAGCAAGAAGACCGACATTGATACATGTGTAGGCAGTTGAGGAAGAAGTAGACAAGCTACTAGAGGCACAGGCCATCAGAGAAGTGAATTATCTCACCTGGTTGTCCAATACAGTGGTGGTGAAGAACAAGAATGGAAAGTGGAGGTCTGCGTGGACCTCACAAGCTTGAACATGGCTTACCCCAAGGATAGTTTCCCACCGCCCAAGATTGATCAACTGGTAGATGCCACATCGGGGCATGAGAGGGTGAGTTTTCTGGATGCATATAGAGGTTATCACCAAATAGCAATGTATGCCCCAGATGAACAAAAGACAGCATTCATCACCTCTAAAGAACTCTATTGCTACAAAGTAATGCCTTTTGGGTTGAAGAATGCAGGAGCTACATGCCAGAGACTGGTCACCAAGATGTTCAAACATTTTATTGGGAGGACAGTAGAGGTCTACATAGACGATATGGTTGTTAAAATCAAGGAACCTGGGAACCATCTGGCCGACCTAAAGGCAATATTTGACATATTGAGAACATACCGGCTTCGACTCAATGCCTCGAAGTGCGCATTTAGAGTTAGATCCAGTAAGTTCCTAGGATACTTGGTTACCAGGAGGGATATTAAAGCGAGCCCAGATCAGATTAGGGCCATCCTTGACTTGAAGAGCCCGACAACAGCCAAACAAGTCCAAATGTTGACTGGAAGGGAAGCAGCCCTAAATAGGCTCATCAGTCGAAGTTCAGATAAATGCAAACAGTTTTTTGGTTTATTAAAGAAGGTCACAGACTTTCTGTGGACAGAAGAATGTGAAGTCTCCTTGGCCGACTTAAAGAAGTACTAGACAACCCCACCAGTGTTGTCGAACCCGATACCAGGAGAAAAATTGTTCGTGTACCTGGTGAGTGTCGTGGTAATCCGAGAAGAAGCAGGTGAGTAGAAGGCAGTGTACTATGTGAGCACGACCCTAGAAAATGTAGAAACCAGGTACCTGCCTCTGGAGAAGTTGACATTGGCTCTGGTAATGGCCTCAAAAAAGTTGAACCACTACTTTCAAGCCCACAAGATTGTGGTGCTAACTGAACATCCACTAAAGTCCCTATTGCAGTATAGAGACCTGACAGGCAGAGTAGCTCGATGGGCTGTAGTTTTAGAGAATTCAAGCCGAGAACAACAATCAAGGGCCAAGTTTTGGCCGATTTTGTGGCAGAATTCTCTCCTGGCGCGATCCCAAGGCGGGCACCGATGAGTCACAGCCTAGGATATTTGGGAGAGGAAGAAGAAAACCAACTGGGGCCACAAAACCCCACGCCGGTAGAACAAAAGAGGGAAGAAGAAAGGCTAAAACCATGCGATATTTACATCGGCGATTCTTTTTGCCTCTTTGTCGACGATAGCTTAAACCGACAAGGAGTAGGGGTAGGAATGGTTTTGGTGTCGCTAGATAGGTGAATGATAGAATAATCCATCCGATTAGGGTTCAAAGCCTTAAATAACAAAGCAGAATATGAGGCGTTGATTGCTGGACTGAAATTGGCAGCGACTGTGAAAGCCGATAATGTGGTAGTCTTTTATGACTCTCAGCTCATTATGAATCAAGCGACAGGTGAATACGCAGCCCGGGATGAGAGGATGATAGCCTATATCAAAGAGATTGTCAAGTTGTTAACATGTTTCCAAAACTGCAGGCTACAGTAGGTTAGCTGATATGATAACAGCCATGCCGACGCATTGGCTAACCTCGCTAGCGCGATAAAGTCGGGTAAGGCAGGCTGGATGAGTCATGTTGCCGAGGTGACCATGGCATTGCCAAGATGTTCTGAGGTAATGCCAGAATCCCGAGGTATCTGGATAAGGGATAAGAGTCCTAAAACAGAAGAGGCTCTCAGTCTAGATAAGGATAAGGCTCATGAGGAGTTTATCTCTATCTAGGTAAGAGGCCAAGATGAGCATTAAGCTTGAGTCCAATGAAGTGAGGCCTCTAGAGGACTAGGACACTACTGGTTATAAAGGTAAGGCACCCTCATGGGTCTAGGGTAAGTTTTCACTTATGATTTTAAGTACTATTTTGATATCTATGAGAGATAAGATTTACTAACTTAATCGTCGGAGTGCCCCCAAGTAGACGAACCACCGCGAAATTCTCATCTTCTTGTTGGCAGGTAGTTGGCTCAATCTATTATGTCGGTGCTCTCTAGCTAAGTTTCCTGTTTGGTTGTGTGGTCGGAAATCAACACCCACAAAAAGCGTCATAGGGGACTCAATCATGTGCTAGCTCAAGCCACAAGGTTGGTGAGGGACCAATAGAAAGAAAAGAAGAAAACACCAAACTACTGGAAACAAAAGCATAAAAAACCAAGGCCAATAGTAAATTGTCCAAACAGCAGGTCATTTAGCAACAAACTCACCAAATAACAGGACATTTCTCTGTTTCACCTCTGAATCAATCCCCAAAAGTTGCCTTGATGCTCCAACAACGCCCCAGGACCATCCAAGTAATTTATCCACCACCAATATAGACCCTTACCTAGTTGAAATTAAAAAGAACATCATTGAATAAGAAATGCCACTCCTTAGTTGAAGCTTTGAGCCATAATGCAACTCTAATTTTTATCAGCTCACAAAGTTCCTATAAATCTGGTTTTGCTCCCCTAAAAACACATTCATTTCTGAGTTTCCAAAAAGACTAGAGAGCAGTTAATGGGATTGCTCTCCATAGCTTATTCTCCAACCTCCTGAAGTGCCCTCCCTCCCACCAGAGTAACAGTCCCTCTACAGTTCCAGGAATAGCTCACTGCACACCCTACCAATTCAAAATAACAGACCACACCTTCCAAACAATGAAAAAAGATAAGGCAACCCAAAATATAAAGGATAGAACAATCCCCAATAAAATTGCAATCACCACTCTAGAATCTAGTTCAAAATCTAAGGTTACCTCTTATATTTTTAGGTTCCACATTAATATTTAGACCACCCCATATAATACGAACAACAACACTCAAGCGGCGTGTCTTTCCTCTAATTCATCCACAAGGATTACCAAGGCCCACTCAACCCAAACAGGTGACTCCCATTACGTACGGATCCCCATTTAGCAAGATTAAACAAAATGGTCATGCGTATCTCTAACAAGCGACAAGAACCTATCTATTCCACAAAACTAAAGGTGAAGGGTAAAGGTCTCACTAACATAACCTACAGTACTCCTGCCTCAAATAGACTCAACTTCCAGAGAATGATTCTCGGTTGTCTAATGACCTAGAACCTTAAAAAAAAAAAAGGTTCTCACATCACATTCACACCCCAAGAAACAACTACCGATCACTCAGTAACCGAAATTTTCAAACGATTACCTCACACTACTACACAAGTCCTCATTCTCTTTTCATAAGAAGAAAAGATTCTAATAAGAGTTTCATCCGCCAATCATGGCCTTCGACAAACGCAACCCAATAAAACCATAGTACCACGAACTACATTCTTAAAACATAGCTAGTATTCCATGCCCACACATTTATTCAATTGTGTTTTTGAAATACTTAAGAACCAAAAACACTCGAAAATAATATTTCCCGACTTTTGAAATTAAAGAGATTATGCTTGATAGAAAACTTTATATATAAAAAAACATATATATGTTTTAGATGCGTACAAGTGATTTGTAAAAGTGAAAAGTTTGAAAAGGAAATTTATTTATTTATTTATTTATTTACATTGAAGTAGTTAAGGGTTATACACATCATAAAACTCCATACGCCCTTTTTACAACTATTTCTCCTTTACTCACATGTTCATCCATAACAATAAAGTCTCAATTTCGGCAAAAACAAGGTCATGCTTAATGGGAGAACTCCGTTCTTAACTCTTTTCTCAAACATATTTCAACCGGTGACTCTCAAACGTCACCCAGCCAATAATCCCATCACTATAGTGATGCCACAGTCCATTTACAATTATTCAAGCAATATAATAACCACTATAATAAGGTTAAATAAAACAAACAAATAGACTAAACATCACATTTGGGAAGTCACATCCCATTCATGACCACTACTACAATCAATCAATTACTCAATATTTATCTTATGTTTGCATCACAATTTGCACAATTAACCTATTTTGGTGATCACACACAATCAACTAGAAATTATTACCAAGCAATTTGCATGACTTGTCACTCCCTTGAGTGACACACACACACTCATCAAACAATCAATTCCTATTCACACATCTCATTTTTAGAATTTAGATAAGTTCTGAGGTGATTCCCTGTTAACCTCTCCTATTGCTACAACAATAATTAACACACTACCTAAGGAAACCTCCTACACTTGCATCATCTACCTATACTCGCACAACACACTAGCATTCCTTAGAATCAAAACCATGATACTAACTTTGAAACTATAACACAACTCCACACCACACTAAGATTGTGATGTCCCACAAAATCAACCTGAATTCAATACCTTCTACAAAATGAACTTACTCAGGGATAATTATTTACATCGTTAATAAATAAATTAATCTCTTATTATAAGAGAATCTCTCCAACTGAAATTCAATATACATCTTTCACTAAAATAATATTACGCCTCTATTACTAAATTCTAACAAAATCATGTTATCAGTACTTCAATCCAATTACTACTAAAGCTGCTCCACCCTTAAAAAATAATTTAACTCAAAAAGTCATTCACTATAACTTTTCAAAATGAAAATAAAATATAATTGTCACAACTGCTCAAGTCACAAAACAACGACACCAACTACAATATCATACCCACCACAAAAGTCTACATAACTCAAGAAACAAGGTTATACCCACAAATGTTCATAGTGATAGTTATTTTTCTCTAGTCAGTTCATTTATACTCAAACTCTAAAGATACTACCACAAGTTGTAATGCCACTTATTCACTCGAAGAGATTTTCTCTATCAACAACAATCATTCCAAAAAAATCTCCAACCACATAACAAAAATACTTTGTACCAATTTATTTCTTGACGAGGAGTCCGCCGAATAACTTCTTAAAGATGACACCATCACAAAACACCATGGAATAAAATTAAAATAAGGAATCACCCTCTATTAGGCAAAAGTAAATACCTTTTAATTAGGAAAACCACTTACCACTCAAGGTCAAATACACCCAAATTAAACCCAATAATAATATTAGATCAACATACCAACAACACAAATTCTCACCACTCTTATAGCAAAACGAAGGATCAATATAACGGGTTCACAACTCTTACACCAAGGATACAAAACAATTTTATAGCAAAAGGACAAGGGATACAAAATAAATCTCTAAACCGCACCATCACAACACACATCAAACTTAACCCAACACAATCATGTGTACTATCGGTTTACATAAATTTGTTTTTTGGACATATAGCTAGAATTTCTCACGGTGGATCAAGGATAAATTCCTATAAAAATACTCAAATCATAGCCATCTCAACCATCTCAAAGCACCTAATCATAATCTCCGTAAAATCACAGCATTCTCACAAGATCATTTCAAAAATTTCTCTAAAGACATTTGTTTGCTAATACAATTCTCGAGACACCAATCACATCATATCCCCAAACATTTGTATATTGCACTTGAGTACATCAACACTCAACTTTGAGAAAATTGACTCCACCAAACTCAAAAGCATTCAAAACCTGGCTACACATCCCAAAATGTCTACTCACAAATCATCATTTTCACTACTAGAAATTCCACCAAATATCGCAATCCCAATCAAATTTAATCTTATCCCAATCTATTTCAAAATTCTTTACCTAATTCGTTCACTTATGATTTACAACAAAGTTTCACATAAAATGAACTCTCTAAGAAACACGTCCCTTACTACACTGTACAATTTCTAACATGCCAAGACTACGTTCATCCCCCAAATACGTACCAAAATAATTGGCGTAAGGCCCAGCATTAACCTTACAAGTGATCAAAGTAGATCAACCTAACTATAAATAACTTAGGCTATTTCAAGAAAATTTTGCACTTCAAAATATTTCCGTTTACGACACTTTGATCATCATTTAGGTCACAACCAACCCATACTACTATAACAAGTTTAATTTCTAACTTACTCTACTCCCAAGGTTCTTCATCTAGCCCACTTCCACAGTTTAATATAAGACTTCAGAAATAGTCACTCTTCATACTGACAAACCTTTTACTATGCATCATAGTCTTTACCATGTAAAGATTACACTTACACCCATAATTCTACAAAATCATTTAGCTTATGATTCAACAACAATTCTAAAACCTCTTGACCCATCTGTCCATCGCCATTAGTCTATCCTACCATTGTTCCTAGGGAGAGACATTTTCAAGGTAGAGACAAGATTAACTCACAGTTTAATACTCCACATAAGTTCTCACATGTCGCACGTGAGTTAAACATACACCTATACATATATCTACAACAAATAAGGCAAACCAAGTAAACACATAGTCACATAGAGCACATACAATATAGCGATCCGGGCTTAGACCCGACCCATTTATTGCCTTTAAATCTGGAAACCATATCCATAGCAGTCGTCATTCCCTCTTCTCTTGTTGGATTTTGGTTGAGGATCGACACCATCCTTGGTGGTGTCGACACTGCCTTCTTTCTTATGTTTTGTTCGACTCCTGGGGTCGATACTAGCCTTAGTGGTGTCAACACCACCTCGTTACTGTGCCCTTAGGGTGGCTACTAAAATTTGGGGTCAACACTAGGCTTAGAGGTGTAGACACTTACCCTGTTATTGGCTTCTGTGGTCGACACCAGTCTTGGTGGGGTCGACCCATCCATTGCTGCTTTGTCCTGGATTACATGCTGAAATATAGGGTCGACACCACTATCGCCTAGGGTCGACCCTCGTCTGTTACAAAACATTAGTGTCTCAGATTTTCTTTCTAAGAGTCGACACCACTATCGCAAGGGTCGACCCCTCTGAGTCTTTTTCCAGAGTTTGTTCGACTTAGGCCTTACTTTTTGGGGATTCTTGACTTGTTCTTTTCATTTGACCTTGGAGCTATTATTCTATTAATACCTAGCCACTATAAATAGGTCTCAAAACATCTTCATTTTATTATTTTCCACCTATTTTCCCCTCTAATCCGTGACTCTCCCTCTCTCTCTCTTTCTCTCAAAGTTCACTTTTTCTCACTTAGACCTTTAGATCTACTCACCTAGAGGTACCATCTCACCTTGGTCCTTTGAAATAGATTGTAGATCATCTCAAGGGCTTCCTTTTGATCCGAGTGACTCGTGGTTTCGTTCACGTTGAGTTTTTTTGAGTTCTTCTCTTCCATCTTCTAAGTTTGAAGTAGGGATTCTTCGCCCATTCTTATGAATTTTAACCTAGTTATTTGTTTTTATAAAACCACTTGTGAAAGAAATAGATTTTTGAACAATCTCAAGTTTTGGTTCCAAAACAAAAGAGGGGTTTTCAAATGGTTTATCGGAAATGAATGTATCATGGGAGTCATAAATAAATAAAATAAAATTGAGTTATAACAAAACATTACATGAGGTATCACCAAACAACTCTTAGATCATAACTAAAATTTTGTCATAACCAAACATTATAATGTATTATAACTAACAATACAGTAAGTCAGAACCATTGACTCAAATGTCGTAACCAAATGTGCATATGATACACATAGAATTTCCCTAAAATAATAGATTTCATTTATTTAACCAATAAAATTCAACCCAAGGCACTACTTTTACTTGCACCAGGAGTAAAATAAATTGGAAAAATGGGTGAAAAGTCGATCCCAAATGGGTATAAAGTATTAGATCTAACATAAAATCTTATTTGGTAATAAGGATACGCCGAAAAAGTCGCAAGCATTGAAAAAAGTTAGTGACTGTCGGCAATGACCGGCGGCAGCAGGAGGTGGTGGTGAAGTAGAGAAATGTGTGATATTCAATAAATAAGTTGTTAAATAAGTGACATGTGTCACATTCAATAGATAGTTAATTTAGTAAATTTCAATAGATAGACAGATAAGTTCATTTCAACCAATAGTTGTCCTTTTGGACAAATTATGTCTTTTTGGCCCAAAGAGATTGAAAGATTCATAAATAGACTTATAGCCTAAGTGCCCAAATAAATTTTCCTCAAATCAAATAGCTATTGGTGTTTTTAACCAACAATGGTAGGAATTCCAAAAGTTCCATACAATCTCTCACATGGTGTGAGATCCACATGGGAATCATATGGAATGGGTCTTACACCTCTGTAAGAGTTTGTGTAAAAATATTAGAAAGTCTATGGTATTAGAAAATTACCATGAATTTCATATATGTTAGTGTTGTGAGGTCATACTCTAAGACGGAATTTGAATAACGATTTTATTTAAAAAGGGAAAAAGAAAAGATAAGTAAAATATATTTATATTTCATTCACTTTTCACCCATCTTTCTTTTTACTCACATTTTTTTTTTCTTTTCCAAATTTCTACTAAAATATGATAAGTGAATTTTGACAATAAATATAAAATTTTGAAATTTTCTGGGGCTTTTAAAAAAAAAAATTAGCAAAAATTACAACTACAAAAAAAATCTTAGGTTTGTGTCTTAGAACAAAATAAATCTTGAGTTTTTTATTTTATCAATTTAAATATTAATCTTTTGATTTATTTTTAATATAAACCATTTACATATTTTTGTTAAGTAAAATTGATGAAAAATAAGTATTTTAGTTATTGTATTCAACATAGGTGTATGAAATGTGTCTAAAATACATTTTTTTTCATTGAGTTTAATGACTAAAATATTATTTTTTTGGTCATTTTTACTGAAAAAAATTAGCCAAATGATTTAAATTAAAAATAAATTAAAAGATGGGTGCTTAGGCTATAAATCCAAATTTGAATTATTTTTGCTCAAAAGTCTACACATGAAAATAGTATGTCCATAAGGAAATGTTTCAGCAAAATGACCTAATTACCCATATACATACGTATCCTATCGTTATACACATTTGTCTCCCCCTCAAACCCTATTTCTCCAAACCCGTCTCTCTCTCTCTCTCTCTCTCTCTCTCTTCATCCCACTATCTTTCTCCTCCTTTTCTCTCCTATTGTAACGCCCTCAAAATAAACCCATAATAAATAACATAAACATGCATTATTATATTAAAACAATCATATAAATCCATTCATCAGAGTATTATGAAATAGAACATCAGAATAAATGCCCTACGGGCTTACATCTTGCCAAGCCAACACTTGGACACAATTCACTGAGTTCTAACTCAAAAACAGATAAAGCCCTAGGCTTGAAAGATTACATTGTTCAAATAAAAATAAATAAACAAATCTTCAAGTCCAATCCTCACAAGCTAAGTCCTTGGAGGGAGTGAACCACCTGAACCTGAAAAATAAAGTTCCCATATAGGGTGAGCCACAGCCCAGTAGAGAAATACTAAACCAAGCATAAGAATTAACTAAAGCATTAGCATCTGATACATGGTTAACACTCTACAATCAAGTTATAATTTTCATGACACAAATGTCTACATTGCCTATGACACACTGTCTATGGCACATTTTACTTCCCACTTATGGCTCAGAACCTGGCCAAATAACTCAACGGGGTTCCATCTTTTATTAACAATACTTCCAATTCAACAGGAATAACACTTTAAGTTAGACCTAACCACAACAAATACACAAGTTGGTATTGTATCAATCATAACCAATTCACTTCCATACTTCCCAACTGATACACATTTTAGTGATGTATCATATCCACAATAAATAGAAATATATCTATTAATCAATAAGCACACATAAGAGTGATGCTACTGGAGTCCATCCCCTATCTCTCCCAATAAATCCGGTTTAGAGGTCCATCCCCTATCTTCCCCTAAACCGTGGAGTTCATCCCCTATCTCCTCCAAAACCAATGCATATGCAATAAAACACACAATTGCCATATACAACACATAATTAATACACAAATGTTCTGTATTAACTCAACAGTCAAACAATTGACTCAATTCCAGTTATACCTAAGCCGCATGCAAGGTCTACAACAATCAATGGCTATCCTCCACCGATAGCCCAAAACAGTTATTTCTAAACAAGAAATAAATACATCAATGAATGTAAATTTAACATTCCCAAAGGTAAATAATTAAACTACCCCAAATATATATATCATCAATTCATTAAATTTCCCAATTCCATGAATTAAACCAAATTCCACATTATTCCTTTAAATTAATTATACAAATTAATCTAAACCAAAACCCTAAGGTTTCTTACAAAATTACCAAACTACCCCCACATACCAAAATACCAACACTTAGGATTAAAACATATAAATGGAGTAGGAAATCCCTACCTCGAAGATAGAAACCAAAAAGATAAAGACGGAGATGATAGCCCAAACTCCAAAGTGCTCCAAATCAACAACCGTTCAGATTAAAATGTAGTCCTCACTCTCCTCTACCTTTTTAATGAAGGAACTAGGATAGATACACACTCTAAATAGATCAATCCTAAGGGAGAAGATGAGTTGGGAAAGAGAAAACTCGTAACCTAGGGTTTTATAAACTGAAAGGGGCTGAAAAACTGTTTTAAAACACGAAATCACGATTTTATATTCAGCATCTCCGCTCGAGCGGACAAAACCCCGCTCGAGCGTACACTCACAGACTCCCGCTCGAGCGGACAATCCCACGCTCGAGCGGCGGATGCACACTCCCAGCATCTCGACAAACCAGGTACCCGCTCGAGCGTCCAAATCCCCGCTCGAGCGTCACTCCCACATTCCCGCTCGAGCGGCGCCCAACTCCCGCTCGAGCGTCCCACCCTGCACAAGAAAATACTGGATGGGTGTTTTTTTCCCGCTCGAGCGCCAAAACCCCCCGCTCGAGCGACAAGCTAAAATCTGGGCAACTAGTTTTGTTCCTAAGCTCAACCACCTGTTCCAAACCCGCCCAAACACATCCTATAACTCCAAATAAACCCCCCAACACATCCTATAACTCCAAAATAAGAAAATATAGGACGACAACAACCATAATACAACAAATAAAACAGCGGAATCCACGGAACGTAAGTCCGGATACAATAGTCAAATGGGAAAAAGACCGGGTCGCTATACCTATCTTCGTCGCTTCCCTTATCACAGTAGTCAGCAACGTCGTTTCCATCACCTTTGCCATCAACGACGTCTCCACAGCTCCGCTTCAAATCTGAGATCGCGGTAGTCCGGCATTGACTCCGATCTTATCGCCTTCGTCTCTGACGAACACCATCACTTGATCTAACAGCTCCACCGATGATGATGACCACAGTGGCGGCGGCGGCGGTGGTGCTCTCTCCTCTTCCATTTCAATCTGCTCTTTTTGATGCTGGTCGTTTGCACACTAAAATATTCTATTTATAACCAAATAATAACTACTACTCCGAAGTATAGCAGTTAAGATCAGGTGTCGATCCTCAAGGATTAATTGAGTTGTGTTGACTCAAATAATAATAAAGTAATTATTAAAAAGATTGATTTTGGAAATTGGTTTTGAAAATAATAAAACTAAACTTAATAAAATATAAAATAAGTAAAAAAAAAAGAAATATCTCAGGATTTTGAATCCACCACTAACCTTATAATCAGGGGTTATTGTATTAGTTTTTAGAAAATTATTAATTTGGATAAAATGATGTAATTTGATCAGAAATACATCGTCACGAAGATTTGTATATTAAAACCCGAAAGCCATGAATCATTTTCGCTTAATACGGACCGTCACCACTAAACTAGCCTAAACTATGGTTGATGCACGACCCATCTTACTAGGTATGACTTGGCTAACAATTTTAATGCATAACAGTACAAATAATTGTATAACATGATTTGAAGAAAATATTTATTGCACAAAAAGATCTAAAAGTTATACAATTTATCCAAATCAAATTAAAACTAAAAATATCAAATACAATTCATCCCAATTATTTGGTCAGGGTTTCATCTCTATCCTAAGAAAAATATTAGTTCCACATAATTGTAAACACACTACTCTAATATATACAAACTACTCCTACTTTTTCTTTCGTTTTATTTTCTCTCTTTCTTTCCTTGGCTTCCTTGGCCGGAGCCTCTGCCTCGCTGAGCTTTCCTCCTTCTCTGTTGCATCTGCTCTTCTTTTTATAGGAAAAACAAACAAACAAACAAACATAGCTAGTATAATAATATAATCTATCTATCTATCTATACTATTATATATATAAGCACATGACTTGGTGTCTAATAGTGTGGTGGCTTTTCCTTCTGCCACGTGGCAAATTTTTCTATCCAAAAATAAAAAATATATATATTATTCAATGGTGTGAGTAAGATTTGAACTCAAGACCTTGAGTGTGATTAAGAACACTCTTATCATTTACACAATATACATATTATGATATTAATTTCTTTATTATTTGTTTTATTCTTACTTATCTGAATTGCACACGCATTGCGTGTGCCACCCACTATACTATTATATATATGAGTACATGACTTAGTGTCTAATAGTGTGGTGGCTTCTCCTTCTGCTACGTGGCAAATTTTCCTATCCTAAAATTTTTAAAAAAAATTATTATTCAAAGGCATTGAACTTAAGACCTTAGATTTCATTAAAAACACTCTTACCATTTACACAACATTCATATTATAATATTAATTTCTTTATTATTTGTTTTATGCTTACTTAGTTGAATTGTACACACATTGCGTGTATCACCCACTAATATAAATATATATATATATATATATATTTATTTGTTTGATGGAGGGGGCGGCTCTGCAACACCCTCTCAAATTCTTTTCCTTTTTTTATTTATTTATTTTATAATATATAATATAATAAATAAAATATCTAGAATGTATAACATATATAATATAATAAGTAAAATATTTAAAATATATTATTTACATTAATATTTATACAAACATTCAAAATATATAAACCAAAAAAAAATATGTAAAATTATAAAATAGTAAAAATAAATAGACTAATAAAATGTATTTTAGCGTGCCAAATATGTAATATTTAGGCTCTAATCACACACCCAACTTACATTTTACTAGTCCTGGAGTAAAACAAATTAAAAATAAAATAAAATAAAATCTATCTAAGCCATTTTCGTAGAGAACACGATTGCATTTAGTATATCCAACTAGCCTTTGAACCCCTAGGTTACTCCTAGTGGGCGTGTTGTAATCTCGTGAGGGTTTATAGAGAATATACTCACAAAATTCAGAATTTTTAAAAAATAAAAATAAGAAGAAGAAGAAGAAGATATTTACAGAAGATAATTGTTAATTTTAATATATTAGCACAAGAATTGTCAGAATTTAGAATACTAGCAATTGGTAAAAATAATTTATCTATCTCAATTCTTAGTGTGTGCATAAATTATAGCCAACAAAAATATTATTTAATCTCTCAATGAAAGAAGATTCTAGTTCTATCAAAAGCATGTTTCAACTCAAATCTCACAAATATTGCACTCAACAAATGAATTACTAGATACGATGCAAATTTGTGTACCCTCAACATATGCAAGTGAAATTAATATAAACAAATCAAAATATCTTGCATATAAATGATGAAAGACGCTAGCATGAAACACAGTCTCTTCAAAAGAATGCTAAATGCTAAAAAATATTACACTAGCACCTCTATCCATTATGTCTGTATCTCAATTTTACCAATTCTAGAATCAAATAAGACTTTTATTAGGTTAGTCAAACAAGATTAGGGATAGGTAAGAAAATTTGTAAGAATTAGTATCTACTTTCTAAGTGTAAGAGAACAGTCAAAATTATTATTCCACGGTTTTGACATTCTCTTTCAACAATATGTACTAATGTACTCCTTTCCATAATCTTTCTTTATTTATTTTTTTTTTAAAATTGTGTTTTTTTTTTCTTCTTCTTCTCTATCCTCCTCCTTATCAATTCCTCATTATTATTATTATTATTATTATTATTATTATTATTTTTTTTTTTTGCTCCTAAAGACAATGGCCAGTTATCACCGGGGGTTTATTGAATAAAAGGTTTGGAATGTAGGCTCAAATTGGTTTCTAAAGATTTTTGAGCGTAGAGAAAGAAATGTTAACGCTTAATTAATACAAACTGGCCTAAATCATTTCCCAGAATTTGGTACAATTTTTCAAGTTTCATGATTTTTAGAGGGTGTAAATGTAATATGATTTCTCAACATTCAACCAAATTGAAAAAATGAGATTCAACAACGAAATAGTGAGCTTCCAAATGAATAATTAAGACTAAATTTAGTAACCCTCCAACAAAATAATGGCTCAAAACTCACAAGGGTTATAGGCTCCGCATTAGACATCAAGATGTTCAATTCTAAGTCCAAAAATTAATCAAAGAGTATTTAAGCGGCTATGTGCATGTGAAGATCCGAGATGAGATAAAAAAAAAATTATTGTTAATCAAAAGATAGTATAATAAACTAAGATATAATTAAAATGTTAAGGCAACAAAATTACTAATTAATCGCAAAACTTTTTAACACAGCACACACACAACACAATTTTTTATTTTTTATTATTTTTTTGAAAACAAAAACAAAACCACACAGAACGGCACACAAAGAAAATTTGATTATTATTATTTTATTTTATTTTTGGAAACACGAACAATAGCAAAAAAAAATTAATTATTTTTTGTTTTCAAAACACAAATAAAATAAAAATAAAAATAAACATATAAAATATACACAAACCAAATAACAAAATAAACACAAATTCCTTTTTTTTCAAAACACAAATAAAATTAAAATAAAAATAAACATACAAAATATACACAAACCAAAAAACAAAATAAACACAAAACGCTTTCTCTCAACTTAAATGACATTGTCCTCAATAGCACATGCCACAAAGGATTGAGAAGGAAAACATAAAAAAAAAAAAATAAAATCTTTTGCCTCTTTTAAGTAAATTCAAACCAACAATTACTTTTTTCGCTTCTTATAATTAATGAGATATGGGTCTTTCCAACAAAAAGTATTTGACCCATCCAAAAGTGAAAGTGAGTTAAAAATTCATCCTTTAACAAAACATGAGTAATAACTTAGGGTATTTATCTTTTAGTGGGAAATCATGTAAACAGACCCTAAGAACAGAGGTCAAAAGATCATCACCAATCACAAAATCCCAATCCAAATCATTGTCTAATCCACTCAACTCACTCATTATTTTCTCAGACACTGGATAAACAGGTGGAAGAGTATCCATGGAGATGGTCTCGACCCTATCTAAAAACTCATCAATATGACCTGAGGGTAAATGTTTTAACTCCAAATGGGGTACTTCTGCACAAGATGAAAAAAATGGGGTTGATCATCCTCGATGGAAGAAAAATGTGATTCTCTAAAAGGCATAGACAATGGCTCATCCATATCATTGTTATCAAAATCAAAATAAACTAGAGACTCACCTAAAGAACTTTCTATTGGAAAATGGGAGACAGTCTCTTCTTCCCTATCGAGAATATTAGCTATTTGCTCTAAATGGGCTTCCATTTTGGCAATCAATTGACCCTGGATATGCAACAACTCATTGGTGGAATCTAAGGTGTTTTAAAGAAATGTAAACACTATATCCTCGTTATCTGAATTTTGTTGAAGTGGGATTTGGAGTATAACAATTGTATACTTGGTACCATATTTTGAAGAATTTGCAACACTCTTCAAAATTGGAAGAATATTAAGATGGTGGAGTATAATGTTGATATTGAAAATAATCAAAAAGGGTTTCAAAATAATCGGCATCCTGACTCTCATATCCCCAAAAATTATTTCCAAAATACGCCATAACTCTACTATACACGAGGCTCCAAAACACTAGATAGCTCCAATCTTTACTTCTGTAAAAAAGGATTTTACAAGACGGCTCAACTCACTTTTTTTTTTTTTTAAATACAACACACAAAAAAAAAAAATAGTACCAAAAAAACAAAATACAAAAATAATAATAATAACAAAACACCTACAAATTGGTACAAATAAAACAACACTTTACAAAATAAAATAAATGTACAACATGTAGGGAGTCTCAAACTACCCCTTAAGTAAAATTAAATTGCAGTAAGTAAATTGCGATAAATAAATTACAACAAAATTTTATAAGATGATTAGGCGGTAGTCCGCTTTAAAAATCTTGCAAAAACACAATAATAATAATAAAAGTAGTCCTTTACAGTAGTCCAAATATCATTTGTCCAGTACAGGTAATGATAATTTTCAAACGTCAAGGTATAAATTTTTATTTTTTACATTTATATATATATATATATATATATATTTTGGTTTAGTTCTCCTACATAAGACAATCTGCAAACAAGAAAAACAAAAAGAAAATTAGTAACACCTGCACAAGAAAAATTAAAATATATATACATATATAAATGAATTACAATAAAAATTACATCTGAATCGAACAATGTACCTTTAGTCCCCGTCAACAGCACCAAAAATTGATACTGGCCGTTTGCATACCAAAATATTCTATTTATAACCAAGTAATAACTACTACTTAGAAGTATAGTAGTTAAGACCAGGTGTCGATCCTCAGGAGCTAATCGTGTTGACTCAAAAATAATAATTAAAGTAATTTTAAAAGATTAATTTTGGAAATTGGTTTTGAAAATAATAAAACTAAACTTAATAAAATATAAAATAAGTAAAATAAAATAAGAAATATCTTAGATTTTTTAATCCACCACTAACCTTATAATCAAGAGTAATTGTCTTAGTTTTCAGAAAATCATTAATTTAGATAAAATGATGTAAATTGATCAGAAATACATCGTCAATAAGATTTGTATATTAAAACCCGAAAGACACGAATCATTTTCGCTTAACACGGATCGTCACCACTAAACTAAACTAAACTAAACTATGGTTGATGCACGACTCGTCTTACTAGGTATGACTCGTCTAACAACTTTAACACACAACAGTGAAAATAATTATATAATATGATTTGAATAAAATATTTATTACACAAAAAGATCTAAAAATTATATAATTTATCCAAATCAAATTAAAACTAAAAATATCAAATACAATTTAATCAAGATTTCATCTCTAGCCGAAGAAAAATATTAGTTCCACATAATTATAGACACACTACTCTAATAAAATATAAAATAACAAACTACTCTCCCACTTTTCTTTTCTTTTTATTTTCTCTTTCTTTCCTTGGCTTCCTTGACAGAAGCCTTTCCCTCGCTGAGCTCTCCTCCTTCTCTGCTGCGTTTGCTGGAAAAAGAAGCAAACAAACATAGTTAGTATAATAATATAATATATATTTATTGAGGGGGCGGCTCTGCCGACACCCTCTCAAATTCTTTTTCTTTTTTTATTTATTTATTTCATAATATATATAATATAATAAGTAAAATATTTAAAATATTTTATTTACACTAATATTTATACAAACATTCAAAATATATAAAAACACATAAAAATATGTAAAATTATAAAATAGTAAAAATAAATAGACTAATATAATTTATTTAGCAGGCCAAATATATAATATTTAGGCTCTGATCACTTCTCTCTCTAAAACTCTCGCTCTCTCTAGCTATGAGCTTTGGATGGCGTTGATTTTTTAGGTATCTTTGATCTACAATTTAAGGGCGATGTAGAGGGCGGCGGCAAGCGACGGTGGGCGAAGGATGATGAGAGACTATTGAAGGAAGCGGTGGACGAGGATAAAAGGGTTGTTCGATGCTAAGAAGCTCTCTAGTACTCATTTTCCCTAGTGGGCACTTCTCTAAGGTTTGCTTCGTCGCCTCATTTCTCTACCCCTAATTGGCCAAACCATTATTCAATTGAGGTAATCCAAAGTCCAATCCGCTGATAAATTGCTCAATTCGGCCGATTGTGATGATGGTAAGGCTATTGATTTTGTTATTTTGATTACTTGTTTGTGGGCTGCTACAACATTGGTTTCTATGGTTTTGCTTAGTCGACATTTCATATGTGATGTCATTGTTGATACTGTTTGGGTGTTCTACAAGCTCTGCTTGTGTGTTTACTTTCTCAATTGCTCAATTCTGGTTTCAAAGTTTTTGTGATGAAAACTTTGTCGTTTTGGAAAATTACAAATAAAATTTAGATAGAAAATTTGTACAGATAAATCATGTAGTGATGAAATCAGTGGCTCTAGTGTTATGGTATGGCTGGTGTTATGGTAAGGTTTAGATTGTCCTCATGAGGACTTTTTTGGTAATATTTGTTAGATTGGGATAGTTTAGCTCAGTATCTATTCAAAAAATAAGAATTTCACAGAAGGCTTATATCTGTTCAAAAAATTAAACAAATAAGCTCAAAAATTGAGCAGATAGAATAAAATTTCAATAGATAGAATTTCACAGAGATAAAAATTCAACAGATAGAATTTCACATAGATAGATTTTCAATAGATAGAATAAAAATTTCAATGGATAGAATAAAAAATTTCAACAGATAGTTATTAATAAAAATTAAAAGGTTAAAATTAGAAATAAAATGTCTTCTAAAATAACAAAATTTACTGATCACTACAATATTTCACAAAGAATATATTTTTCACAAAAAAAAAAAAATATTCATGGGACCTAATACCTTGTGCTTTCTTTAAAATGAATATTTTACTAATTTTCTCTTAAAAACTTTAATATTTAAATTGATAAAATTAAAATTTTAAAATTTACTTTATTATAAGTTTCAAATTTAAAAAAAATAATTTAAAAATAATTTCTCCTATTTTTTATTTTGAAATTCTGGTGGCATTGCTAGTAAAATATTTGAGATATCCGTTTTCTAACCGAAAGGTAAAATGTGAAAAAGTGTAATCTAATTAATGTGAAGGACACAGTAGTCAGCGACGTATCGAGCACAGACAAGTGATACTGTTTGCACTTCTATTCTGCAGACTGCATTGTATCATCACTTCCCTATTTGACAATTTCCGAACAGAACTCACATGACTTTTGTTCAAGGGAATGACTTGTCTGATTATCTTATAGGTAAAAATTATTAAATAGAGGATTTTTATTGTAAGAGTTTTTTAAAAGAATAGAATAATCTTTGGTAGTTCAAAAATCCGTTGGGTTGAACAGCTTGATTGTCCAAAACGACGTCATTTTATGTAAATTTTTTTTTTTTTTTTTGTCTTATATCTGAAACAAAGGGAGGGAGTGAAAGAGAGGAGAGCAGAAGAGAAAAAGAGAGGAAGAGAAGAGAGAGGAAGAGGGGAGAGAGAGAGAGAGAGAGAGCGCTCGCTCCACCCATCATCGGCGCCGCCATCCTCTGGTGTATACATAGATCTGTGTATATATAGATCTGTATCTATCTCTCTCTCTCTCTGTGAATATGTGTGATGATGATGATTTCTATGTAATGATGATGATCTCTGTATCACTCTCTCTATGTGTTGGGTGATTTGGGTTTGATTTTTGTGTGATGATGATGATCTTTGTATCACTCTCTATATTTGATTTTTGGTTGATCTCTCTCTCTCTCCTCCCCTCTTCTCTTCTTTCTTCTTCTTCTTCTTCTTCTGAAGGAAAGAGAGAGAGAGAGAGAAAAAAAAAAAAGAGGCCAAAACGATATCGTTTTGAAATTTCGAGCCATTCGAGCCTTCAGAAATTCGAGCTACAAAACGGAACTGTTTTTAAAAATTTTAATTGAATGATATTTTCATAAATTCTAATCGATAAAAGTCTTTTGTTTAATAATTCTTAACGGTGAAAAATAAATTCTTACTGGTCAAAGATTTCAATTGTGACATCTTTTGGTAAGAGATTAAAAGCGATTTTTTAACTTTTAATTTTTTTTAAGTCATATCACTTCTCTACTTTTTTAACATATTTTTGAAAAAATAAAATAAAAAATTAACTTTTAACCTACTATGCAAAACAACCTATCTGATTTAGTTCAACTATCAACTAGAGACAAGCCAAATCTTTTGTTTAACACATCTTCACCATTGTCATTTTTGTTGTTTGGTGTCATTTTAAAATTAATAATTCAAAAACCAATGTTAAAAATATTTGTATTTACTACACTAGTTTTCGTCAATCTAGATATATCCCTTCTTCTAATACTATCATTTGCCGTCACTGTATCGCATCTGATGAGACTTAAGGCTTCTTTTCAATGTTTCATTCATGCGAAAAATCACGTTGATCGAATATCGTTATCCATTCGATCAAATCAAATTTGTATCAACAATAAGTACAATTTTAAAAGTAAATTTTTGACACAAATATGATTTAATCACGTAGATATTGATATCCAATTAACGTGATTTTTTACAGAGATGAAGTACTTGACAAGTCTTACACATTAACGGTTTTGATCATTAAGACAGGTCCAAAATAGGTCAGACTGGACAGTCCAATTAGAATAACCAACTAAAGACAGTCCAAAACCATGAATAACAAAATAAATTGTGTTTATTTGTGTAGTAGTATAATATTTGGTTGGAATTAAATATATGAATTTATGTAAAAATCTTCAATATATAAAATTTCTTTATTTTGAGCTCGTTTGAGAATTGACTATCTTAATTAATTTTTTTTGATTTTTTATATAAATAAAAAGTGTAAAAAATTAAAAAATAATAATAATGAGATGGAGTGTTTGATTTTTTTGACTATTAACTTTCCAAACACTCCTTTTGTAAAGTAGAGATTTTCACTTTTAATTTAATAGGACTGGATTGTGAAAACCCAATTGTTCGTCTAGTGTCACTTAGAGGGGATTTGTATTTTCTGACATTATTCCAAAACAAACATAATTTGTGTAAGATTCACTTGGAAAATGATTTGGAGCCCTAATTTTCCTCCCCCTAATCCCCCTAATTTCTAATTTGGGAAACTATTGCCTTTTTTTTTTTTTTTTTTTTACTTGATATGGAAATTAGGGGGATTAGGGGGAGGGAAATTAGGGGGATGTAGCAACACCCTTGTTGGTTCAATTTTACCACCTTCAAACTAAAATAAGTAGGTGTAAATTACACATATCTCCCTTGAGGTATGAAAAAGTATAATTAGAATATGTTTGGCATGAGCTATTTTGGCTATTTTAGTCGCAAAAAGACAAAATAGATTAGAAAATCAATAAGACAAAATGTCACATCCAAACCATAATTATTTCATTTTTTTCTCTCACAAAAATTAAAAAAAGTCAACAAACTCATCCTAAACAAAATTTTTTAGTCTCAGACTAAAATAAACAAAAAAACTAAAAACCTAACCCACATCTCAAATGAAAGCTTAATATCATAAATTCAACAAAAGCATTTTAACATTGTTTGACATATAGATTAGGCATCAATTAACCTATTCCTTTTTAGTTTTGCTAGAGATCTCAATTAAACTATTTAAAATTCAACCGATCACTTACATAGATGTAGAATGAGTGGTGTGTAAACATTTTTTTTTTTTTTTTATAGTTTTGTAAAAATGCATAACTTTCATGAATTTTGTTAGGTCTCGTTTGGGAATAAGTTATTTTAATAATTTTTTTTATCTTTTTATAAAACAATATACAGAAAAATAAAAAAAATTATGTGACAATTTATAATAATTTTTTAAGTAAAATTGAAAGTTATCTAGCGAGAGCTTAATCTAATAAATGAAAATGTATACCCAAATATTCCTTACATCTAATACGTATATTTCATATTTATATATTCAACAATGCTAGGTAACTCAAAATTTGTGGCTCAAATGGCTCAAGTCACTCAAAACGACGTCGTTTTAAAACGACGTCGTTTTGAGTGACTTGAGCCATTTGAGCCACAAAATTTTAGGCTACCAAACATTTTCCTTATACATTATATACTCAAATCAAATAGTCTTAGAGGGGTTTGGGGGATTTTTTTTTGCCTAAAATAGTCACAAAAAACAAAATAGGTTTTTTAGCCTAATAAGATAAAATATCACATCCAACCCATAATCATTACATTCTTTTTCTTACAAAAAAGTTAAAAAAAATCAAAAAAGTCAAAAACCCTTTTTAAATTAAGCTTTTTAACCCCAAACTAAACAAATGAAAAAGTTAAAAAGTCAACTCACTTCCCAAACCATACCTTAACCATGCTTAAAACTAGCTACGACTAGTGGCAATTTAAAGAGTACACAATTTAGGTGCTCGTCTAACTCCTAAGTTGATGAGAATCTCATTTATAATATCTGGTGGTGTTTTGAAAAATTGATAAAAAATTAATTTTTTAATTTTTTTATGATTTTTTTAATTTTTTATATAAAAATTAAAGGAGTAATGTGACTTAAAAAAATAATAAATTAAAAAATTAACTTTTTACTACTCTGTCAAAACGCCCCATAGGGAGTATATGCACATAAAAGTAAACAAAAGAGGTTTTTTCTTTCTTTTCTTTTTAACTTTTTGATTTATTTTTTTTTTTTTTGAAAAAAAAAAAGTGAGTTAAAATTTTAAAAATGACTTTTAACCCGCTATCCAGAATAGGTTGTTGATCACTTTAATCTTTGTTATGTTTTTTATAAAAAACAAAAACAAAGGGCTTGTTTGGTTTGTTTTTGGGAGAGTTGTTTTTGAAAAAAATTTTGAGGGGAGAGTTTAGAAATTTTTTTGGTTTGTTTGGTTGTATATTTTGGGAGAGTTGTTTTTTTGGGAGTTTGGGATGATTTGATATTTTGAGAGAATTTGAGTAGATGTGTGTGAGAGAAAAAGTGATTGAGAAGGAGAGAGTAGAGATAAAAAGTGATTGATTGATGTGTAAGAGAGAGAAAGTGATTTTGAAGATTTTTTTGAGAAAAACTCAAACCAAACAATTTTTTAAAATTTTTTTTCTAAAACTCATCTCCCAAATACAAACCAAACATACCCAAAAAATCTCTCATTTGATAAAGAATTGTCTAATCATCACATTTATGTCCCTTCCATTCTTTCAATCAATACCAAAAAAAAAAAGTTTCTTTTGAAAGTCATCATCATTAATCTTTCTTGCTCTTATGTCAAAATATAAAGTTACTATAAATTTTTTTTTCCTGAAAAATTCTATTATACATATTATATGCATATTTAATTATACTATTTTCTTATTTATTTATAATTAAATTTCTTATTTAGTTATGATATTATTTTAAGATTTTGATTATGATTTTTTTGTGTTTAATTATAATTTTATTTATTTTTATTTTTTTAATTATAATTTAAAAAATATAAAATTATATCATTTTCTTCTATGAATATAAAGTGAATATAATACCTACCTTATAAAAGATATGTGCCATAATCTTTCTACTTTTTTTCACTCTCTATCATCAAATAAAGCAATAGTCTATAGATATCAAAAGTGAAATTATACCTTCACCTTTATAACAGCAACCCTAAAAGATGAGGTAAAAGGTCATATGAGATATTTTTGTTAGTAAAATTATTTGAGTCTTTTTTTAAAAGGCTCTTCATTAAAAGAGAAATTTTATTTATTTTTATTTTGCTTTTGCATAAGTAACTAGCGTCCGTCGCTAGGTAAAAGATTTTCCTGTCATTTTACTCATATATGCTTGTTATTTTCATCTTTATTACATCTCTTGTTTCATATTTATTATTTTTTCTTTGCTCTAACTTATTTGATCATTTGAAAATATTACTGATGAAAGAATATGATTATTTAAAGAGTAAATTGCACTTTTTCTTTATATTTGGTCACTTTATCACTTTGATCCTTAAAGTTTTTCACTTTAGTCCGTCATGTTTCAAGTTTTTTTCAATTTACTCTTAAGATAATTTTTGTTCAAAATTAGAAAGAAAATGATACATTAACAATCACATTGCATAAAAATAATTTATTATATATAACTCATTTCTCCGTACAAACTTAAACCCAAACCCCAATATAATCATATATATATATATTTTTTGTATGACAGACATTTCTTGTCAAATTTTGAATAAAAGTTAGTTTTAGGAGTAAATTGAAAAAACTTAGAACATAAAGGGTCAAATTGAAAAATAAAAAAAAAACTTTAAAGGTGAAAGTAGGAAAGTAACCAACCATAAAAGGGATAAATTGTGATTTATCCATCATGTAAAAATATTATTTTAAAAAATAACTAAATAATATATTTTAAAAAATAAATACTTGTAAATGTCATATGTAATAAAAACAAATTGTATATTTTTATTTATGTTTATAGTATTTTTTTAAAAAAATTAGTTAAGTTAGTTTGATTGGTTAGTTAAAATAAAGAACATGATTCGAATACAGACTAATTAAACTAGTTAGGCAAAATAAAAAGAATACTTTTCTGTATATTTTTACAAAGGGACACACAGAGATCTACCAAATGTCTCATATGACTGGAGACCCACACCCACATAAGATATTTGATAGAAATGTTGATAAATTTTTTGGTATTGCTCACGTTACTCTTTTGCCTAATAATCTTGGAGATGCTCTAATTTATTTAAAATAAAATAACTAATTGTACTGTATATTTCTTCCCATCTTCGTTGCAATGAAATTTTTATCTTAATTATAAAAAGTAATCATTTTTATTCACATAATTATCAAAATCATAATATGAACGTTTATTTTATTTTTGTAGTATATTATGTTTCTTATTTTCCACAGGAGTTTGAAATCTTATATGATTTTAGCAATTATCAAAGCTGTCTTATCTTATCTGATTTCATTAATTAGGAAAAAAATTAATTCGGTGTAAATATTTTACAAAAATTATAAATAAATTATAAACTTTATACACGTTAATAATTAACATTATAAATCTTTTCATGATTTTGTAATAATTTTGTGATATTCCCAGTAATTTTCCCTATTAATTATCAAAGTTGTTTTATTGTGAAGGTTAGGAATACTAGTTGATTAGGGTCAAGTAAATAAATAAAAATTAGAATAAATAAAACAATAGTATAAAAAAAATTAAAATTACAGTATAAAAATTTATAGAAGCCCCAATTATTTCAAAAATAAGAATGAGCCACTTTGGCTACCACTGAACTCCGGATCTGGAGTGCTGTTACAGCAGCAACGGTTGTGAGGTATAGGCACCGAACTCCGAATCCGGGGTGCTGTTATAGCAGCAACGGTTGTGAGGTATAGAAGAGCCTGTTCTGAACTTATTTTGATAATTTAAATTATTCATATTATAAAGTTTGTTAAACATATCATTAGGAGCAAACTATGCTGATAATTCTTACATTTTAGTCTTTGTATCATTTTAGTCCCTGTAATTTTAATTGGTTTGATTTTGACTCTAAATTTATGATTGTCACAATTTAATCAAACTGCTTACAATTGTTACTATTTTTTAATGAAAAGCATGCACATAAATGACATGTGTCATATTTTAAAGGTAAAATCATTTATACCAAATTGACACAAAATCTAAAATTAATAGTAAAAATTGAGTCAATAGAAGGTGTATGGACTAAAATGATGTAAGAGACAAAATGTAGAGATTATCAGTGTAATTTACCCTATTATAAATGTAAAAAAATAAGTTAATTGGATATTTGTAGCATTATGATCGGGTTCTATTTGTTTTTAAAAATATTATTAAAATTATGATAGTGGTTTATTTTTTTACAAAAAAAAGTATGGTTTTATTATAGAATTATAAATATTCAATTAATTTGATTTATTTTATTTTATTTTATACAAATGATTTACTTCACAAATTTTACAGTATAAATAATTTAAATTACCAAAATATATTTGGAATAAGCCCCATAATCTTACAACAATTACTGTTGTGTAGCATCCCAGTTCCTCAAATTCCATCCCTATACCTTCGTTTGGCATACCAAGTTTTTTGACTTTTTAATTATTTTAGTCATAAAATGACAAAATAAGTTTTTTAACCCAATAACACAAAACATCACATTCAATCCATAATCATTTTATTTTTTCTCTCACAAAAGTTAAAAAAACCAAAAAGCCTATCCCAAATGAGACTTTTTAACCCTAAACTAAAATAACAAAAAAGACAAAAAATTAAAAAATCAACTCACATTCCAAACCAACCCTCAAATCAACCACCATCAAACGACCAACCTCTTCCACCCTAATCAACCCTCTTCCAGCATGCCCCCTCGGAACTTATTTGAAAATTACCTCATATGACACAATTATACAGAACCGTAAGATTGAAATGAGATGTAAAAAATGTAGGCAGGTACAAGTTATACGACACAGATATGATACTGACATAATAATATTAAATTTTTTGAAAAAAATAAGACACGATGTGTGAAAAATATGTACAAAATATATAATTTTATATATTTATTATATATTATATATAAGAACAAATAATTATTATATATGATATATATATATATATATATTTAAGTCAAATATAATAATTTTAAAATTTAAAAGAGGAAATATATGTAAATTTACATAATTTTTATTTTACCATTGATTTCAAGTTATTTTATGTAAACTTATAATATGTTTCATGTGTGTTGAAGTGTTTGAAAGTATATAAATGTCCAATGTTCAAGGATAACTTGAAAATTTAATAAATTTTAAAGACGTAAATTACACTCACCTCCGTTGAGGTTTAAAAAAATTACAGTTAGTGTTACATTTTTTACATAATTATACTTACTTCTTTTTTAGTAAGGTAAAAAAACTAAAATTAATGCAAATGGTGAGTAAATACTGAATAAACTAAAATAAATATTTATTTTATTAAAAACATATGATAATATTATTTTTTATTCATGTAATTAATGAATTATTGATAAAAAAATAACTTAATTATTTTGTTAATTAAAATATCAATGAAAACCAATATAATTATATCAAAAGTGTGGAATTAATTATATTTTTAAAAATTTCAAGGGAGGTGAGTGTAATTTTCTTAGTTTAAAGTGTAGGGTAAATTACACTTTGTCACCTTTATGTTTTATTTTTGTCACTTTGGACCTTAAATTTTTTTGAGTAAATTATAAATACACCGCTTGATATTTTTTTAAAATATAAATTGTCCTATGTGATTTGAAAAATTACAAATACCTCCATTGTTAGAATTTTTTATTTAATATAATTAACTGAAAAAATAAAATTATTAACCGCTTTCTTATATAATGATAAAATTACCTAAATTATTAATGAAAATAAATTTCTGATGTCATTAAAAACTCTTAATTGATTTGATAAGTTATTAATAAAATAAGTAATTTGTTATGAAATTAGAAACTTCAAGAGATGGGATGTAATTTTCAAAATTATATGGGACAATCGTATTTTAAACAAACCTCAGGAGGTGTATATGTAATTTATCCATATTTATATATTATATACTCAAATCAAATAGTCTTAGGCATGGTTTGGGAAGCGGGTTTGGGGGATTTTTTTGCCTAAAATAATCACAAAAAACAAAATAGGTTTTTTAGCCTAATAAGATAAAACATCACATTCAACCCATAATCATTATATTCTTTCTCTCACAAAAAAATTAAAAAAATAAAAAAAAAATCAAAAGTCCTTCTCAAAATAAATTTTTTAACCCGAAACTAAAAAATTAAAAAAGTCAACTCACTTCTCAAACCTTGCTTAACCATGCTTAAAACTAGCTACGACTAGTGGCCACTTAAAGAGTACACAATTTAGGTACTCGTCTAACTCCTAAGTTGATGAGAATCTCATTTATAATATGGCGTGGTGTTTTAAGAAATTGATAAAAAGTTAATTTTTAAATTTTTTTATTATTTTTTTAATTTTTTTATGTAAAAAATAAGAGGAATGATGTGACTTAAAAAAATAAAAAATTAAAAAATTGACTTTTTACCACCTTGTCAAAACGCCTCATAAGGAGTGTATGTACATAAAAGTAAACATTGGAGTTTTTTAAATTTTTTTTAATTTTTTGATTTTTTTTTTTTTTGAGAGAAAAATTAGGTTAAAATTAAAAAAATGACTTTCACCCACCATCCAAAATTGGTTATTGATCACTTTAATCTTTGTTAAGTTTTTTTATAAAAAAAAAAAAACAAACAAAAACAAAACAAAAAATCTCTCATGTGATAAGGAATTGTCTAATCATCAGATTTATGTCCCTTCCATTCTTTCAATCAAGACCAAAAAAACCAAAAAAAAAAAAAAAAAATTCTTTTGAAAGTCATCATCATTAATCTTTCTTGCTCTTATGTCAAAATATAAAGTTATTATAATTTTTTTTTCTGAAAAATTCTATTATACATATTATATGCATATTTAATTACACTATTCTCTTATTTATTTATGATTAAATTTCTTATTTAGTTATGTTATTATTTTGAGATTTGATTATAATTTTTTTGTATTTGGTTATAATTTTATTTATTTTTATTTTTTTAATTATAATTTAAAAAGTATGAAATTATATCATTTTCTTCTACAAATATAATACCTACCTTTTAAAATATATGTGCCATAATCTTTTTACTTTTTTTCACTCTCTATCATCAAATAAAGCAATAGTCTATGTGCCCGTTTGGTAGAGCTTAAAGTCAGCTTATTTTAGCTTTTAGCTTAAATTAAGTAGTTTTTGAGTGTTTGGTCTAGCTTAAGTGATCAACTTTTAGGCCAAGTTTGCCATTTACTAAATAATACAAAAAGTCAAAAAGTCACTATCCTATTTAAGTCACATCATCTTATTTAAATCACATCACATCTCTAACACATCACATCAAACCCAACCCAAACTTAACCCATATAAGTCAATAAGTCAAAAAGTGCACTTTTTTAGAACATCCCAAACCAACCCTTAGGTTAAAATAAGTCAAAAAAGTGATTATTTTGTGAGTGGGTGAGGAGGTGCTTTTTTGAAGCAACTTAAGCGGGAAGCTGGAATTGAGGGGCAAAATAACTAAAATGCCCCTCATCAATCTCAAATATTACCAAATGCCCACTATATAAACAACAATGAAAATACTATTTACTCCTCTCAAAGAGTGATTGGCGATTTTCGGCGTGTGGAGGCGATTTCCGGTGTTGTGCTCTCTCTCTCTCTCTCGATGAAGATGAAGATCTGGGTTGTTCGATCTGCAATCCCACTCGATATGATATGCAATCTCACTCAATTTGATGAAGATCTGGGTTGTCTCTCTCGATCTGCAATCTCACTCTCTCTCTTTGCGCATGGTTGGGTCAATAGGGTTTGGAAGCGCGATGGTGATGGGGACGACGACATAGCGGGATCTGGGTTGCTCGTTGATGACGATAAAGATCTGTCATCATCTTTCTCTCTCTCTCTATCTGTTTCTCAGGAACCAATTCCCATCTCCGGCGTTGTTCAGGCGGGTGAACGGTGACGAGCGACGACACTCTCTCTCTGCCATTCCAGATCGCGACCGTGGCTAGGATTGCAAATCACCGGCGGCATACAGATGGCTCAAGAAGAAAGAGAAGGAAAAAAAAAAGAAATAAAATAAAACAAAAATAATAATTAAAACAAAATAATAAAAATAAATTAAACAAAATAAATTGAAATAAAAAAAATAAATTAAACAAAATAATAATAAAAATAATTTATTAATATTGAAATAAATTGTGCAGTTTATATCCACTAAATAAATTACACAATTTAATTGTAATGAAAAAAAAATAAATTAAAAAAATAACAATTGTTATATTATTAATTGTAATAAAAAAATTTAATAAAAACAGAATCAGAAATGTCAAAAAAATTTAATATTGTATATTTTTGTAATGAATTAATTATTAATTGATACTAATTAATAACAATTGTTGATTATTAATATTATTGATACTAATAAAAATTAATTATTAATATTAATTGATATTAATTAATAATTTTAGAATTAATTCAGACTAATTAAGCCATTAATTGATACTAATTAATAATTTTAGTATTAATTGATACTGCTTAAGCAATTAATTGATACTAATTAATTTATAATGGAAAAAAATTATTACAATAATACTTCCATTACTTTTTTATCAAGTGTATCTATTTTTATATTAGTTGATACTAATTAATACTAATTATATTAACTTTTATTAATGAAATAATTTTTAAATTAAAATTGAAAAAAAAATGACAAAATTATCATTTTTATATCATATAAGGGCAAAAAGGTCAATTATACAGAAAAAGCTATTTTACAGCTTATTTACCAAATACTATTCTGCTACTTAAATCTATAATCCCACAGTTACACCAAACAGGTTACCAGCTTATACTCACAGCTGTAAGTTATAATCTGTTAAATTATAATCTATAATCACTTTCTCACAATTCTACCAAATGGGTCTATATGTCATTATAGATATCAAAAGTGAAATTATACTTTCACCTTTATAACAGCAACCCTAAAAGATGAGGTAAAAGGTCATATGAGATATTTTTGTTAGTAAAATTATTTGAGTCTTTTTTTAAAAGGCTCTTCATTAAAAAAGAAATTTTATTTATTTTTATTTTGTTTTTTCATAAGTAACTAGCGTCCATTGCTAGGTAAAGGATTTTCCTGTCATTTTACTCATATATGCTTGTTATTTTCATCTTTATTGCATCTCTGCTTGTTTCATATTTGTTTTTTTTTTTTTTTTGCTCGAACTTATTTGATCGTTTGAAACTATTACTGTTGAAAGAATATGATTGTTTAAAGAGTAAATTACACTTTTTCTTTATATTTTGTCACTTTTTCACTTTTATCCTTCAAGTTTTTTACTTTGATCTTTCATGTTTTAAGTTTTTCTCAATTTACTCTTAAAATAATTTTTATTCAAAATTAGAAAGAAAATGACACATTAACAGTCACATTGCATAAAAATAATTTATTATGTAAGTACAAACTTAAACCCAAACGCCAATATAATCATATATATATATATATATATATATTTTATATGACAGACATTTCTTGTCAAATTTTGAATAAAAGTTAGTTTTAGGAGTAAATTGGAAAAACTTAGAACATAAAGGGACAAATTGAAAAAATAAAAAAATAAAAAAAACTTTAAAGGTGAAAGTAGGAAAGTGACCAACCATAAAAGGGATAAATTGTGATTTATCCACCATGTAAAAATGTTATTTTCAAAAATAACTAAATAATATATTTTAAAAAAATAAATACTTGTAAATGTCATATGTAATGAAAACAAATTGTATATTTTTATTTATGTTTATAGTATTTTTCTAAAAAAAATTAGTTAAGTTAGTTTGATTGATTAGTTAAAATAAAGAATATGATTGGAATACAGACTAACTAAACTAGTTAGACAAAATAAAAAGAATACTTTTCTGTATATTTTTACAAAGGGACACACAGAGATCTACCAAATGTCTCATATGACTGGAGACCCACACCCACGTAAGATATTTTATAGAAATGTTGATAAATTTTTTGGTATTGCTCACGTTACTCTTTTGCCTAATAATCTTGGAGATGCTCTAATTTATTTAAAATAAAATAACTAATTGTACTGTATATTTCTTCCCATCTTCGTTGCAATGAAATTTTTATCTTAATTATAAAAAGTAATCATTTTTATTCACATAATTATCAAAATCATAATATGAACGTTTATTTTATTTTGGTAGTATATTATGTTTCTTATTTTCCACAGGAGTTTGAAATCTTATATGATTTTAGCAATTATCAAAGCTGTCTTATCTTATCTGATTTCATTAATTAGGAAAAAAATTAATTCGGTGTAAATATTTTACAAAAATTATAAATAAATGATAAACTTTATACACGTTAATAATTAACATTATAAATCTTTTCATGATTTTGTAATAATTTTGTGATATTCCCAGTAATTTTCCCTATTAATTATCAAAGTTGTTTTATTGTGAAGGTTAGGAACACTAGTTGATTTGGGTCAAGCAAATAAATAAAAATTAGAATAAATAAAACAATAGTATAAAAAAATTAAAAATTACAGTATAAAAATTTATACAAGCCCTAATTATTTCAAAAATAAGAATGAGCCACTTTGGCTACCACCAAACTCTGGATCCGGAGTGCTGTTACAGCAGCAACGGTTGTGAGGTATAGGAAAGTTTGTTCTGATAATTTAAATTATTCATATTATAAAGTTTTTAAACATATCATTAAGAGCAAACTATGTTGATAATTCTTACATTTTAGTCTTTGTATCATTTTAGTCTCTGTAATTTTAATTGGCTTGATTTTGATTAAAAATTTATAATTGTCACAATTTAGTCAAATTGCTTACAATTGTTAGTATTTTTTAATAAAAAGTATGCACATAAATGACACGTATCATATTTTAAAGGCAAAATCATTTACACCAAATTGACACAAAATCTAAAATTAAGAGTAAAAATTGAGTCAATAGAGGGTGTATGGACTAAAATGATGTAAGAGACAAAATGTATAGACTATTAGTGTAATTTACCCTATCATAAATGTAAAAATTTAAGTTAATCGGATATTTGTAGCATTATGATCGGGTTCTATTTGTTTTTAAAAATATTATCAAAATTATGATAGCGGTTTATTTTTTTACAAAAAAAAGTATGATTTTGTTTATAGAATTATAAATATTCAATTAATTTGATTTTTTTGTTTATTTATAAAAATGATCTACTTAACAAATTTTACAATATAAATAATTTAAATTACCAAAATATATTTGGAATAAGCCCCCATAAACTTACAACAATTACTGTTGTGCATAGGGGTGCAACTCGGGCGAGTTCAGTCGGGTTGGGGGTTTGCCCAAGCCCAGCCCGAATTATTTGGTAGTACCCAAGTCCGCCCAAGCCCGACCATGAACCCGAGCATTGCTGCCCAAGCCCGGACCAAGCTTTGTATTTTGAACTCGAGTTAGCCCAAATTGCCCGAAATTCACAAGTCCAGAAACCTGTAGGTAGACCAAATGAAACTCTCTACTTGTGTCCACCAGACAATTGAGTCTCATGCTCACCTACTATGGTGTCCAGTCCCTAAATCCAATATTTAAAATACAAAGGTAAAATAAAGAATTAACAAGCTTATGAAAGTGAATAGATAGAATACATAAGAAAGAATGTAATCAAAAGGGCAAAAAAACTTCAAACCTGAGGCAGTTATATATTATAAGATATAGTTGGGTTAATTTAATTTAATTTAATTTATTAAACATCTTTTATTTAATTTATATATATTATATAATTTATAATATATTAAATTCAATTCGGGTTCGGGTTGCTCGGGTTGGCCATTGATTCTGCCCAAACCTGGCCTGAATTACATTTCGGGCATCAAAAAATCTGCCTAGGCCTGTCCAGATTACAAGATATAGTTGCCCAAGCCCTAAAAAAACTCGAACCGGGCTCGGTTGCTCAGGTTGAGCCCGCCCGAGTTGCACCCCTAATTGTGCAGCATCCCAGTTTCCCAAATTTCATCTCTAAGCCTTCGTTTGGCATATCAAACTTTTTGGCTTTTTTATTATTTTAGTCATAAAAAAATAAAATAAGTTTTTTAACCCAATAAGACAAAATATCACATCTAACTCATAATCATTTTTTTTTTTCTCACAAAAGTCAAAAAAATCAAAAAAACCTATCACAAACGAGGCTGTTTAATTCCAGGCTAAAATAACAAAAAAGACAAAAATTAAAAAATCAACCCGTATCCCAACAAACCCTTAGATCAACCACCATCAAATGACCAACCTCTTCTACCCTAATCAACCTCTCCCAGCATGCCCCTTGGAACTTATTTGAAAATTACCCCATAAGACACAATTACACAAAACCGTAAGATTGAAATGAGATGTAAGAAATGCGGACAGGTACAAGTTATACGACACAGATATGATACTGATATAATAATATTAAATTTTTTAAAAAAATTACACTCACCTCCGTTGAGGTTTAAAAAAATTACAGTTAGTATTACATTTTTTACATAATTATACTTACTTCTTTTTTAGTAAGGTAAAAAAATTGAAATTAATGCAAATGGTGAGTAAATACTGAATAACTAAAATAAATATTTATTTTATTAAAAAAATATGATAATATTATTTTTTTATTCATATAATTAATGAATTATTGATAAAAAAAATAACGTAATTATTATGTGAATTAAAATATCAATGAAAACCAATATAATTATATCAAAAGTTTGGAATTAATTATATTTTTAAAAATTTCAAGGGAGGTGAGTGTAATTTTCTTAGTTTAAAGTGTAGGGTAAATTACACTTTGTCGCCTTTATGTTTTAGTTTTGTCACTTTGGGCCTTAACTTTTTTTGAGTAAATTATAAATACACCTCTTGAGATTTGCTTAATATAAATTGTCTGTCTGATTTGAAAAATTACAAATGCCCCCATTATCAGAATTTCTTATTTACAGAATTGATTGAAAAAATAAAATTACTAACTACTTCTTATACAATGATAAAATTACTGTATTATTAATGAAAATAATTTATGATGTCATTAAAAAATCTTAATTGATTTGATGAGTTTATTAATAAAATGAGTAATTTGTTATGAAATTAGAACTTCAAGGTGTGGGATGTAATTTTTAAAATTATATGGGACAAATCGTATTTTAAACAAACCTCAGGGGGTGTATATGTAATTTATCCTTTTTTTTTTTCTCACTTTTGCACTTTACATTTTAAAAAAATTTCAATTTATCTAAAGATAATTTATCTCTAAAACTAGACAGAAATATTACATTAGAAGCCACTTGATATCAAATATATATTATTGTATTTAGGTAAATTTTGGGTTAGAGGCATACGTTATTAATGATATATTATGTCAGGTAGTTGTTAATGTACAATTTGTCTAATTTTGGCAAATGTTAAATTCAAAAGTAAATTCAAAAAACCTTCAAACATGAAAGTGTAAGTTAAAAAAACTAAATTAAAAAAAATGTTAATGGCTAAAATATTTATAAAAAAAAAAAGTAAAGTGTAATTTATGATAATTACACCTTGTCTCTTTTATATTTGGTGGCTTTTGGCCTTTAAAGTTTTTTATTTTTATTTTTATTTGACTCTTTATATTTCAAGTTTTTTTAATTTATTTTTAAACTTAATTTTTGTTAAAAAATTAGACAAAAAAATGACAGCATAACAATCATGTAGCACAAAATATTTTATTACTATAATTTAAACTCTAAATTTAACAATAATATAAATAATATATTTGTTATATTATAAGACAGTTATTATGATTTTTCTGTCTAATTTTGAACATAAGTAAATTTAGGAGTAAAGTAAAAAAAAAATTAAAACATAAAATATCAAAGTAAAAAAAAAAAAATCAAAATCAAAATAAAAATAATTAAACATAAATGAATAAAGTGTATTTAAAATTATATTAACATGTATTGAAATTGTGTTTGTTTAATTTCGGGAGCATCTATTTACAACACACCACTCTCTCTCTATATACATCCTTCACACACAACTTCCAAACACTCTCATTAAGTATGTGGGAAGAGGAGATATGGTGTGTGCATATAGAAGCTCCCTTTAATTTCATTATAGGTTTTAAAATAAAAACAAAAATGATTGATGGCTCGAAAAATCATGATTCGAATGGCTCAAAATATTTAAAACCATGTCATTTTAAGTATAAAACGACGTCGTTTTGACACATTCAAACTATTCGAGTCATAAAAATTTGAATCACTAAACATTTTTTAAATAAAAATAAAATAAAAATAAAATTTCCATTGCAGGTCAAACAGTGGAGTCCGGAAATCGGACGTTATGGTGGGACTTTGTTTGTAAAGAGATGAGAGAGAGAGGGAGAGAGTCAGCCAGTCAGTGATGAGTCTGTGGATTGATATTATTATTCGCAGTCTGACACATTCACGGATGTTATTTATTAACGCTTTCGCTATTACTTCCTTTTCCGATAAATACCACTTTTTCATGTTCGCTCGCTCGCTCGCTCGACACCAACCTAACGGCTACTTTCCTCAAGGAATTAACTAAACATTTTTTTCTTTTGTTCTTTGGCGGGAATTTTTCTTTGTTGGTTGGTTGCCCAACGACGCCGTCGCATCATAAATATCAACGTGACATGAAATCATTCAAATCACCACATCCACCTTGCTAACCTTAATTTTTTTTTTATTTTTAATCCCAAAAATAGTATTGTATGTTGGATTTGAAATTTTTTAAAAACAATTTTTTTGAGTTTTTAATTAATGTTTTTATATTTTAATAATTTTTTAAATATTTAATCATATTTTAATTTTTTAATCTTAATATATTTAAAAATATATAATTTGTACACAAATTTTAAATAATTCATAAATATACAAAATAAAAATATATTGAGTTTTATTTTTTTATTTTTTTATTTTTTGTATTTAGTGAATTTTTAATTTTTTTCTCACAAATATTATATTTTTTAAGTATATTTAAATTAGGTATATTTAAAAATAGAAAAAAATCACATAAAATATTAAAAAAAGTTACTAAAATCAAAAAAATATGAAAAAAAAACTCATTTTTTAAAAAAATATTGTAAACCAAACAAGATATAATAATAAGAAAAATTATTTAAAAAATTAAAATTTTCCTTAATTTTAATTTATTTTCAATCTAAATTATTCATCTATTTCTGTTAATTAAAACCCACAGAAAAGTAATATTTTAACCATTAAACTTAATGCAGGTATATAAATATCTAAAATATCATTTTCCGTTGAGTTTCATGACTAAAATATCATTTTATGTCAATTTTACTTAACAAAATGGACAAATGTTTAGATTAAAAACAAATTAAAAGACTAGAATTTTAATTAACAAAACTAAAAGCTCAGGATTTATTTATTATAATGGTCAAATCTGAATTTTTTTTAATATAATTTCCCATAGTATTAATAACTGTATTTTGGTCTCAAAATATGTATTTATGTTATTTTATTTTTAATATTTAAATTATGTTAATCTAATTCTTAATATATAAAAAGTATTTTAATTTAATCCTAAATCAAATTACATCAATATATGTTGTGCCTGTTAAATTCAAGGTTTAAAGTGTACTTTATAGATTATATAACGCGTATCACATATTTTAAAATAAAAATTGTGATTTTTAAGTGAATTTTCACTTTAAAACACACATATTACATGCTTTGTAGACTAAAAGTTTAATTTTTAAATAAAATTTTATATTTGTTAAATTTTAATGGCGTCTGATGACCTCAAACCAAATTAAACATTAAAAATTAAAATGACAAACATGGAGACCAAAAATATAATTAACCCCCCAAAAAAATGAATATTACAGAAAATTAATCGTTTATTGAGTTAAAAAAAATTCAAATTGGGGATGGTAGGGTTGTCGGGTCAGCCGACGAGGGGATTTCGGGTCCGACCCGGCAGCCTTCGAGCATGAACACTACGTCCGCCATTGAAGGCCGCTCGAGCGGGTCAGGCATTGTGCAAAGCAGACCCACTTTCACTCCAAGCAAAAACTCTTCCCACTCCGATGATTCCGGATCAAGCTCAAGCAAACCCGGCTCGAGCAATTCTGTGATTTGAGCACTTTGCAATTGCCTCTTCACCCACTTCACAATATCTTCATCTTGTGTGAACATCACAGGTTTTTTTCCCAGTTAGTATCTCCAACAATACAATTCCAAAGCTGTAAACATCTGATTCTTTCGTCGCTTGACCCGTTAATGCAGCCTCGGGTGATATATACCCGAGAGTCCCAATTGGGGTTGAAGATGAAGAAGCCTCTGCTGGGGTTGCTATGGTTAATTTATCTAACCCGAAATCCGAAAGATGGGCTTCGAAATCTGCATCAAAAAGCACGTTTTGCGGCTTGACATCGCCATGAATTGTGGAAACTGAGTGCAAGAATGCAAGCCCGCGAGCAATGCCAAGCGCGATTAGGTGTCGCATTGGCCAATTTAGTACATGCCCGTCTTGATGCGATGCCTCTTGGAGCAATGTTGCTAGATTTCCATTGGGCATGTAGTCGTAAACCAAAAGGCGAATGTCGGGTGGTCCTGCATAGTAACCGCGCAGGACAGTTAATTTCGATGCTTGACTTTGCCTAGAGATTCAGCTTCTTTGCGAAAGGTGCCTATGTCGATTGATGTGTCGGGTAGGCGACGAATTGCAAGCACCATCCCATCTTGATAAGTGGCTTTGAACACAAGCCCATATTTTCCCCTGCTCAATACATTTTCTTCGTCAAATTGTCTCGTTGCTTCCACTGTCTCTGCATATGTTATCTTGTTGTTGAACATTACAAGTTTTGGCCCTCCATTTTCTCCGCTTCCACGCCCCCTTTCCCCTCCTGAGCTTGCTCGAGCTGGGCTTCGCTTCTTCTCTCCATTTCTTCCTTGTCCAAGCTTCTTTCGCCAACGCAATAGGGCAAATATGTATCCACAACAACACAACATCAAAAGCAAACTTCCTCCAATAGCCACAACTAGCAAGAAGATCAACCTCTTCCTCTTTCGCCATATCACGTCCTTGCAAATTTTTTTCAATGGTTTCCCACATAGATTTTCATTCATTGCAAACACTGAAGGATCATTGAACCGAGAGCCCAACGCCAATGGAATCTCACCCTCGAGGTTGTTACTTGACAAATTCAAGTTTTTCAAACCAGAGATGAGTGAAAGGTTCGCGGGAATAGCCCCACTCAATCTGTTTGAAGCAAGATTCAATATTGTTAGGTTTGATAACTTTGACAGCGAGTCTGGTATTTGGCCTGAAAGTTGATTTGCATCAAGTAACAGAGAATTCAGAGAAGAGCATTTGGAGATATCTTCTGGGATTGTGCCTGCTAAACCATTCTGACCCAAATCAAGCTTTTCCAAATGAGCAAGGTGTGAGAGATCATCCACAATATGACCCGTTAAGTGATTACCACGGAGCTCTATTACTTCAAGGCTAGAACAATTGCCCAACTCTGCTGGAATAGAGCCATCGACACGATTATCCGATAGGGAGAGAACAACCAATGACTGAAGAAAACCATATGTTGCTGGAATCTCACCAGAGAAAGTATTGGATGACAGATTTAGATACTGTAAGCTTGATAAGCTACTGAATCCTTCAGGAACAGCCCCAGACAATTTATTCTCTTCAAGAGCAACAACTTGTAAACTTGGCAACCCAAAAAGCTCAAATGGCAACTCCCCAGATAGATTTTGCTTGCTCAGATCAAGAATAGTGAGCCTCATTAAGCTTCCAATACTTGCAGGAATTTTCCTTGAAAATCCACATCCACTCATATTCAGAACCATCAAACCCTTCAAATCCCCAATATTGTTGGAACTTGACCAAATAACTTGTTATTGCTCAAATTCAAACTACTAGTTGCTTAGCTTCATGAGCTCTTGTGGCACAATTTCAGTCAAATTATTGTTGCTCAGCAAATTTAACTATTAAAGCTCGTAAAGGCTTCCAAGACTCGATGGAATCGAACCCGAAAACCGATTTCCACCGAGAGATAGAGTCTTCAAGCTCTTCAAATCCCCAAAAATGGCGGAATCGAACCCGAAAACCGATTTCCTTCAGCATCAAGCACATTGAGCAACCCACATTTCAAAATTCCACCAGGTATTTCACCGGATAGCGAATTATTGGCAACTCTAAGCTCTTCCAACATAGCAAGATTACCGATTTCATTACCCAACAATCCAGAAAATGAATTTCCAGAAACATCTAGAACTTTGAGCGAAGATACATTCGTCAACCAATATGGAAACACGTCGTTGATGTGATTCTCGTGAAGGTCCAAAACCTCCAAAACAGAAAAGAACAAGAGGTTTGGTGGTTTGACTAAGCCCGTGAACGAATTAAAGGAGAGTTGAACGATTCTTATAGTCGGAGGAGTATTGATAGAGACATTACAGAAGATTGATGTGGGGACCGAACCAGAAAGTTGGTTGTGAGAAAGCGAAACTACCTGAAGCCTCGGAAGCGAACCAATCGTTGCCGGAATTACACCTTCAAGCTCGTTATCTTCGGCGCTCAAATGCAAAAGCGAAGAACAGTTCGCGATCGCCGAAGGCAAAGTACCTCTCAATTGATTCGAATCCAGCCATAGATACTCCAAAAATTGAAGCTCTCCGATGCTCGCCGGAATGTCGCCGGAGAAGGAATTAAATGAGAGGTTAATGAGTTGAAGCTGAGAAGATGCTGAGAAGTTCGCCGGCATTTCGCCGGAGAAGTTGTTGGAGGACAGATCGAGGTACCGGAGAGTAGGTTGGAGGTCGCCGGAGATCTTTCCGGCGAGGGAGTTGTGAGCGAGATTGAGGACTTGGAGGTTTGTGAGGTTGAAAATCGCCGGCGAGAGTTCGCCGGAGAAGGAGTTGGAGTGGAGATAAACGGCGCGTAATAGGGCGCATTGAGAGAGGGAGGGTGGGATTGAGCCGTTGAAGGAGTTGGAGTGGAGGCTTAACTTGCGCAGCTGGCGTAGGTTAGAGAGGCGGTCAGTGAGAAGTCCAGAGAGATGGAGACGAGGGAGGCGGAGTTCTCGAACACGGCCTTGGAAACAGACAATGCCGCGCCAGTCGCAGGGAGCTGAGGGAGTTGACGAATCCCAGCCGTCCAATGCACCAAGTGGATCGTCGAGATTAGACTTGAAGGATGTTAGTGCTTGGATCTCGGCGGTCAACGCCGTGACGGAGCGCGATAAGGCGGTGAACCAGAGCACGGCGGCGAAGCAGAGGAAAGTAGCCGTTGACATGGATGAGATGATGAGTTGGTGAAGTTTTAGGGGGTGCGCTTGGGGAGCGGATGCTAGTGGGAAGCATAGCTAGGAAAGAGTGATTGACAGAAGCATCGCCATATGTTGCGGTTTATAGTAACAGTGTGGTGTTGTATTGTTGCGTAGTGCGCTCTCTTTCTCTCTACTGTTCTCTCTCTCCTGGGGCTGTGTTTGTTGTGTTTTCCTCCTCCCAAAGAACTTTTAAGAGAGAGAGAGAGAGAGGAGGGGCTGGGAGGTTGGCCTTTTTTGCACTTGGTAAAAACCTCACTCATGTGGTGTTAGCAATCATTAAAAGTCACACTTTGTGTTTTCTTATCATGAAGATTGTGATAGACTCATTAGTATGGTATTTTTGCAAGCTCACTTCAGTGACTTGATTGTTGATGTTGATGATGTTTTTTTAAAGAAAACTGGAAAAGTTATGCTATGTAAAGTCGTTTTTGCAAAAAAACCTTTGAAAGTGAAAGTGTGTATGTATATGGGACTGGACTGGTCCACTAATATGGATTGAACTGTTCACTCTGGCTCAACGCACTTCTATATAATCTTCGTGTATTATTCATATAAAAATTTTATTTTTTTTAATAATTTAAACTAATATATGATTTTATTAAAGATAAAAATGAAAAAATTATTTAATTATGATTGTCAGATCAATGATCTATATATGAGGATCTAAAAAATGAATAGAATAGATTGTTAAATCGATACGCCTGGTAAGAATCGACTAAACCATTAGTCTACATTAATGAACTATAGAGAAACCACTTTCTTTATATATACACTATTTAATTAGGGTTCAAATTTCTCTGGTTGGGGAAGAGAATTAGAGCCATCTAACTTGGATTTCATATGATCATTCATTCTTTAGTTTTTTGTGTGTACATTATTAATGAAAAATTAAATTAATTTAATAATCATATGATTTTAGAAGCAAGCTTGCCTTGGATAGTACATTTTATATGACTATGGCCCCCCACTCCAAACCCGTTTCGACGATCCAAAATATTTTTGTTGAGTCTCTCAAGCAAATTATCCATATCACCCCAAAAAAATGATGAAATATCAAGAGCTGTTTGATCAAATTACACTTTTTCTATAAATAAAAAAAACAAGATGTATGATTTTGAAAATAAATCATTTATTTTATAGAAATATAAACCAATCATATATCTACCAATCCCCAATAAATTTAAATTTTTGCATAAATAATTTACTTAACAGGACTTACAAATTAAATGATTCAAACCACTAAAACAAATTAAAAATAGACCCACAACCATGCAAACTTGACCCTATGAAGGCAAGCTTGACTCGTGATTTTATATTAATCTTAAGAAAAAAGGATGACTTCTAGTCCATTATTGTGAGAGAACAAATCCTCTCCAGTACTTGATTTGATTGGTTACTATGAGTCATTTTTTTCGACTCGCCAAACACGTTATTTATATAAAAAATTAAATTAATTGAAAATCGATAATCATTTGATCAAATTACATTTGTTATTAGGTGAATGTTTTGTATCATCAATATGTGCCTAGGTGGGCCCACAGTGGATCGGATTGATCATCCTCATCGCCAATCTGATCATGGACTAAGAAGAATTAATCTGTACTTTAAAGTCATACATGTTATTTATTTATTAAAAAAAAAATTACATATGATAAAATCATATAATTATTATCAAATCAATCTATTTCTATTTTTTATTTATAAATAATCTACACATAAATCCAGAAAATAAACAAAATGTATTAACAAAACAAGTTCTATGGTGGGCCTACAAGAGGTAGATTGAACTCTCCGGTCCTTGACTGGGAAAGAAAAACCTCAATCTTGATTTAAACTTGGTATAATATAAATTACACTTAAAATATTACTAAAATAATTTATTTTTATTTTTATTTTTATTTTTTCTGGTGCGCAATATTTTATTAAGAAAAGAAATTGAGTGTGGTCAGCCAGGTTGTTAGGCTTTCATGTTGTGGGCGTGCATGGGATAACTGCACTTTTAATTTCTCACTTCCAAGTCGTGACCCTTCCAAGTCGTGACCTTTACAAGACTTCTAACCTGACTGCGATAGATTGAGCCCCCATAAAAAAATAATAAAATAAAATAAAATTGGTTACCAAACGAAGCTAAACTTTAAGTCTCATCAAATGGATTGATTATATAAATCTTTCTTCTCTACTCGATTCTATTAACGGTCATTTAGTTAATCAAATTCAAGATATTCATATTTCTATTTACTATACTAGTTCACGTCAATTTAGGTCTATCCATTCCCCTAACACTTTCATCTACTGTCATTGTATTATATATCTTCACTACTACCTCTGTTGGTCTCCGTTATAACCATCCCAATCTATTCTCTCTTAACTTATCTTTTATCATTGCTACTCCTATCCATTCACGAATATACTCATTCCTAATTTTGTCGAGTCTTACTACACATCCACCTTAGTATCCTCATATCAATAATACTCATCTTATTTACATGTTTTTCTTAGTTGCCAAACATTCTGTCCCACTGGTCTAATAGTCATTCCATAGAATTTTCCTTTTAATCTAGTGCGTACTCGTTCATCACACAATACCCCAGACACAGTCCTCCACTTGAGCCACCCTACCTTAATACTATGGACTACATTCGCTCCAATCTCCCCAACCATTGTGATGATCAATCCTAAATAACGAGCATGTTCATTCTTAGGTAGTTCTGTTGGATATAGTCACCCCATTGAGGTGATAGTGCACCACCATGTAAGTGCAGCACTTAGAAGAGAAGTGGAGCACCAAGGTAATGGTCACCAACTCCAACCACTAGAGAGTGGAAGGAGGTTGGTGATGACCAATCAAAGCTCCTTTCAAGTTGTATAAATAGAGGTTGTGGGAGGAGAGAAAAATGAGAGAGTGAGCAAGAGAGAAGAGAGCAAAAGAAGAGAACCAAGAGAGATGTGAGAAACCGTCTCCCTCGGTGTGAGCGAGGGAGACGGGTGAATGGGTGAGTGAGAATAGTGTGAGTTTTTCTCCTCTGTAATATTCTGTAATCTCCATATTGGTATAGTGAAACCGGCTACTCTCCCGTGGACGTAGGCATTGAGGCCGAACCACGTAAAATATTGTGTCTCCGTGTGTGTGGGTGTGTAATTCTGCTTGGTATGGTTTCTATAAGGTCTTGGGCGGGATCCCCGATCCCAACAAGTGGTATCAGAGCCTCGTCGGTGGCGTTTCGGAACCAAAACAGTGCAAAATCCGAATCTGCCCAGAAATCGAATTGCTCGAAATCCGGTTTTGAGCATACCAGGAGCAAGGGCTCGACGAGAGGAGTCCAGAAACATAAAGCAGTCACCCAGAGGAGGCCGGACGTGCCCTCACGCGCCCCTAGAAGATGGAGCGTGAGGCCCACTCGCAGGCACGCGCCCCACGCGCCGAGGGAGCTACTGGCGCGTCAGTTCACGCGCGAGCACGCGCGCCACGCGCGCGCAGCAGGAGGAAGACGAGTGGGGGAGGAGCGCGTGTAGCGCACGCGCGTTGCCCACGCGCAGTACACGTGGCAGGACACGTCAGCGAAGGTGGGGCCGTGTCTGCCACGTCAGCGCCACGTAGCGTGCCACGTCAGTGACACGTGGCACCGTGGGCCAGTGAGGGGCCGCCACGTGGCTGCCACGTCATCTGCCACGTCAGCACAGAGGCAGGGATCCAGTGTTACGCAGGCAAAGGTGCAGCCGCAGAGGTCAGATCCAGTGCTTCGCGGCTATGGTGCAGCCGCAGATCTGAGGCGTACAAAATGTTTTGGCTTGATCTAAGTCATTTGGAGTCCGTTTTTGGCGATCCAATAGTGGTTTTAGACTATTTGGAGTATTCCGGACACATCTGTACGGTCAGATTTTGGAGATGGAGTTTCTGTAAAAAGAAGGCAGATTGAAGAGACGGACGGCATCGGATGCAGTGGACGGAATATTCTGTTGGTACACAGAATATTTCCTGAACTTCTGAAAATTGTAATTTGGCCTAGAATTTTCAGAATATTGTGGTGTGGCCCAGTTTTCGGGGATATTTTTCAGTAAGGTCCCCGGAAGTGCAGCGAAGGTTGGTCCTAGCTAATCGGACCGTTCCGGACGCAACCGCGAGGTCAGAATGGTGAAATTCTGAACGGTTAGGAAAGATTGTCAAAACATGGGAGTTTGTCATCTTTAATACTCGGAGGGAGGTTGCCGGATATTGTGGAACGCTGCGGAGTCACTGAAGAGGTTAGAATGGGTAGATTCTAACCAGATTGAACAACCAGGTACAACTCGAGATAGATCATTGAAGACCAGAGGAGATCAGGCTTGATGGTAGATCGAGGGAGATCAGGATTGGTCAGGGGCGATCAGAGGATTGCAGGTATGATTATCTCAAGATCAACAATGTCTAGGAAAGTTCTGTCAAAAAGACAGTGTCTAAGGAGACTGGTTCTTAAGTGGGACCGAGTGTGACCCCACCAGTCTTTCCTGGGAACTTTCCTGGTTGTTGACGTCATCAGAGGGTTTGGTTCAATCAGAAGAGAAGACCATTCATCGACGGATAGATGATTTGGCAACCAGTTCAGGCTCAGGGAAATGCTGTGGCTGTTGGAGCTACTGTATACGAGTAAGTACTGGTGATACGTGGACATGTAGAACAATAGTTGCAGAGGGGCATACTAAGCGCAGGGGTACAAATGCAGATGTGCAGTAGTGCAAGGGTACGGTAGAGTATCGTACAGAGGCGCCAGAGGAGTGTGCAGCAGCGGGTTGTTGAAAGTTCACAAGAACTTCCAGACAGAGAAATTGAGACAAACGCAAGAGTGCGTGCCAAGGAGTGGCAAGTCTTTTTTCTTCTATGGTGGTTTCTTTCATGGCAGCAGAGGATAGAGTTGCCTAGTGGTAACTTGTACAGACCGGTGGAAGTTGTCTTGGCAGAAGGGCTAACTGTCAAACATCAGTACGGACGTACAAGTGAGACAGAACCGAACATCAGGGATTGTAGCACAGACAACGGGCGTATGAGATCGCTGGGAAGTTGTTCTGAAGTGCAGAGGCAAAGGCTGGTTGTTCAAAGAAATAAGCTCCGAGCGAGGAAAATTGAAGATGTTGATGTGTAAAACTCTGAAATTTTCTAGTTGCTCCCGTGTTCCCTATGCAAGGAAGTGCATAGATGACGATGCTTTGATAGATGGAGCTACTGTCAAACCATCAATCTACTGGACAGTACATCAAGGATAGCACAGGCACAGACAACAAGCGTATGGAAACGCTAGGAGGTTGTTCAGCAGTGCAGAAGGCAAAGGCCGATAGTTCAGAGGAAAAGCTCCGAGCAAAGAAGACAGAGGACGTTGATGAGATAAACGACAAGTTTTCTAGTTGCTCCAGTGTTCGTCCTGCAAGGTAATGCATGACAGTCAAGGGCATCCCAGCAGGGGGTGCAGGACATCCAATCAGGGGGTGTCAGATATCTTGGTTACGCAAGTTCAAGCATAGCAAGTGAAGGCATCCGAGACAGAAGCGTGGAAGAGATCTGTGGGAGATGGGAGCAGAGGCTCTCTCCAAATCAGAGAGTGGTGTGAGTTGAGTTGAGGATGTAGGATTCCCTCCTCCTCTTGTATCTCTGGTGTATTATCTCTAGCTTTCAGGGGATGCAGCGTCTCAGTGAGGAGATGAAGATTCTATTGTTTTCTCGGGCGTAACACGATTAGCAGCTGTGTGTGCAGTGGATCACCTCACAAGGGTTGAGGGGGTGATTTGTTGGATATAGTCACCCCATTGAGGTGATAGTGCACCACCATGTAAGTGCAGCACTTAGAAGAGAAGTGGAGCACCAAGGTAATGGTCACCAACTCCAACCACTAGAGAGTGGAAGGAGGTTGGTGATGACCAATCAAAGCTCCTCTCAAGTTATATAAATAGAGGTTGTGGGAGGAGAGAAAAATGAGAGAGTGAGCAAGAGAGAAGAGAGCAAAAGAAGAGAACCAAGAGAGATGTGAGAAACCGTCTCCCTCGGTGTGAGCGAGGGAGACGGGTGAATGGGTGAGTGAGAATAGTGTGAGTTTTTCTCCTCTGTAATATTCTGTAATCTCCATATTGGTATAGTGAAAACCGGCTACTCTCCCGTGGACGTAGGCATTGAGGCCGAACCACGTAAAATATTGTGTCTCCGTGTGTGTGGGTGTGTAATTCTGCTTGGTATGGTTTCTATAAGGTCTTGGGCGGGATCCCCGATCCCAACAAGTTCTTGGTTCTCAATCTTCACTTCTTCTCTGCTTCCATTTTTACTATTACTAAAATTACATTTTATGTACTCTATCTTAGTTCTGCTTATCCTAAACCCTTTAGATTTAAGTGCTTCTCTCCAAATCTGTAACTTAGTGTTAACTATTTATCTAACACGATATTATCTGCAAAAAGCATATGCCATGGCACATCATCCTAAATAATTCTTGTCAATTCATCTATAGCTAAAGCAAAAAGATAAGGACTTAAGGTTTATAGCGGCTTGGGTTAAGACCCGACCCTTTTATATTCTTTGGTCTAGGATTCAGTACTCATGATTGTTGTTTATACTCCTTGTTGTCTTGTTGTAATGTGGGATTGGTTGTTTGGAGTTGTTGGTCATGTTTTAAACTGGCTAGGAAATAGAATTTCAAAGAAATTTATGTTTGTTTGTTGTTGAGCTCGCTCGAGTGGTTTTTCTTTCATTCAAACAATCTTTGGTTCCTCCCAGTATCCGTGTTTGCAATCTACACTTCTAGGAGTGGGGTGTTCTTTGCTCGAGCCATGGGTTGGTCGCTTCAGCGGTATTCTGTGTTTGACGCTTGAGTGATCTCTTTGCAGATCTAAACTACTAGAAGAGGGTCATTGTGCGCTTGAACCATGATTTGGTCGCTCGAGCAGTTCTTTGTATCGGACGCTCAAGCGATATTTTGGTCGCTTAAGCGGTCTATGCGTATATCAGTATGGGAAAAGGATCTTTCCTTTAACTTTTTGATCTCTCTCTCTCTAAAATGTAACTTTATCAAATTTCTTTACTCTTTCTCTCTCTAGTTTTTGTTAAACACCCCTATACACTCAAATCCATTGGTCTCACTGCCGTAGTGTTTTGGGAAAAAATGTAGAGCTCGTAGAGGTAAATATTCTAATCGAAAAAGTTCTAGTTTTTGGTTCCATCAAACTTGGGTCTTGTTCTTCTCTCCTTCTAATTTTGAGGTAGGGATTTTCTTCAACCTCTTTGTATAATTCTTAACCTTGTTATATGTTCCTTGAAAGTATAGTGATTTAGGAGTTGTGGATTTGATTTAGGGTTTGGTCTTTGGAGTATAAAAGAGGAGCTTTCAAATGGGTTCATGGGAAATGTTGTGAAAATGAGTATATTGTTATGCTGTGAAATATGGAAAATCTCTCCTTTAAATGTGTTTTGAAAGGAATAAATGTTTTTTTTAGAAATTTTGAAAATCATTGGTTTTGAACTAAATAAAGAGGGGAAAGATGTTGAGATTTTGAAATAATAATATAAATATACTTATTGATGATAATAGTGGAGTTGAATATGTATTATCACTCTTCTATTGAGACTTTGAAATTTATATTTATTGCTTGGAGATTTATCTTTGTATAGAGATATTTATTTTGGGCTATCAGTGGATGATAACTTTAATTGTTGTAGAAATTGCATAAAGATTAGGTTAATTGAGACCAATTACTCATACATCTTGCATTGAATATTGTTTCATACTTATACACTGAAAATGTATCGTTTTGAGAAAAATGGGTGAATATCTTGGTGAATCTAGTTAGGGGGTGTAGTTGTGGCGTTATCTATGTTGGCTTGTGTGTCTTTGGTGAAAGTCTAGAAACTCGTGTAGTTAGGTGTTGATCCTTCCAATTAGTATGAGTAAAATGACTTTGGTAGTGCCTATATAGCCTACTAACAGACATGTACTTAGAAATTCCCAGTGTGGTGTATTCACTGCCCTATTTTTTGATTTAAAAAGTATTGTTTTACGAATTGACTTATAATCATGGCATTGCATTGTTTGAAAGAGAAAGTAGAGATGGCAATCGGAACCTAACCCGACAGGGACCCAATCCCCCGACCCGAATTGAGTGGTTATTCCTCGAAAAATACCCCCGACGGGTCGGGGATGGTATTAAAAATTGAATCCCCGATGATATTCTGGCCGGGGATGGGATACATGTTCCAGTCCCAGACCCGGCCCGGCCCCAGCCCCGATCCCCGCCCTGGTTCCCCTCCGATGTGAAATTACTATTTTACCCCTGTTTATATATATAATATATGTGTGTAGGGTTTGGTTTGAACACTCGGTCTCACTCACACACAAACACAAAGCTCTTTCTATCTTACGGTCTCACCGCCGCTATTAGGGTTTCGCCTCCCTGTCAGTCTCTTGGTCTCTCTCTCTCTCTCTCTCTCTCTCTTTATCCCATTTATCTCTCTTCTCGTTGTCGCCGACCACCACTCCCGTAGTCGCCCAATCGCCATGACTACCACCTTCGCAGCAGCAATCTCCTCTACGAAACAACCTCATCTTCTCTGGTTCGAACACACACAGCCGCCCTACCGAACACGCACAGCCGATGAAGATCCAGATCCATAAGCTCAGCCGCCGGAGTTGCTTAGCTGCAAGATCTGATCTGATCCGTGTGTAAAAGATCCAGATCCACCACCACCATTGCCCTATCTCATCTCTCTCGCCCTAACAATTTCAGATCTTTTTTTTTTTTTTTAAGTTGATGATTGTTGTTGATGATGATGAAACATTAAAAAAATAAATAAATAAATAAAAATTGTTCATTATACACTTTGATTTAATTTTTGTTCATCAAACATATATTTTTTTAAAATATGTTTTCATTATATAATCATTATCTGTTTTCTGTTTAATCTTTTTTTTATTTGATCTGTTTAATCTATTTTTATTTGATATGTTTCATTATACACAAATTTAATCTGTTTTCATTATTATACACATCTATTTTCAATTTAATCTGATTTACACATTTGTTGTTGATGATGATGATGATGATGTTGTTGTTGTTGTTGTTGATGAATTGTTGTATTTTTTGAAGCTTTTTTTTTTTTTTGCCGGGGAATGTTCGGGGTTGGGAAACCCAATCCCCGTTAGTAGGAGGAAGGATCCTCGCCTTGAATCCTCTCCTTTATTCTCTACTTGATTGGTTATTGGGTCTATTTTTGAGCTCAATTTCGATGATCCAAACCGTTCACATTTTAGAATTTATCATGTATATCATACTTGTAAAAAATTGAATTGATCGAATATCGGAAGAACTAAAAACCGTTTATTTAAAAAAAATTAATAAACAATTTTATTGTTTAATAAAACTTTTAGTTCACGTGATTTTTGACATCCGATCGACTTAATTTTTTACAGGTATGATATACATGACAAATCCTAAAATGTGAACGGTTCAAATCATCAAAATTGGACTCAAAAGTTAGGCCAATAACCTATCAAGTAGGAAGTCAATGAGAGGATTCAATGAAAGAATCCTTGCTCCGTTAAGGGGCGGGGGTGGATTCCCCGTAGGGGATTGGGGCCGAGGACAGGGAAAATTCGACCATTGAGGATCAGGGACGGGGAGTGTGATCCTCGGCCCCACCCCGCCCCGCCCCGTTGCCATTCCTAAGAGAAAGTGTAATATTTTGGTGAATAGCATGCATATGCATTCATCATATGAATTTGTTAAGCATTATACAGTGTGTTAAGATATTCTTTACTAGTCTTTAGCTCACCCTATGTGGAAACCAACTTTCAAATGCTGATAATATGCCTTTGCCAATGACTTAACTTGAAAGGATCGTGGAGCTGAGGGCTCATTTGTTTTTGTATTACAAATATCTTTTGTACAAATCTCGAGCTTTTTATTTATTTTGGACTTGACCCACTTTTGTGAACCAAGTATCGTCTTGGAAATATATAGCTATTAAGGCATGAATTTATCTGTGTGGGAGCCGAATAAATAGAAGAGTCGGGAGACGCGTACCCCAGAAACTGGATACTATTCGGCTTCGTATTGCGTAACTAGGGCGCCGAATACATTAACAAAGCCGAATAGACGAGGGTCAGTAGATCTGAATAAATGTAAGGTGAATAGGATAAGAGTAGGCTCAGGCCCCGAGGCCCAAAAAAGTGAGTATAAATATAAGAACCGCAAATCCAAAAAGGTACGTAAGAATCATTTCACTTAACTTAAAGAGAAAGTTATCTTGAGTGTCTGAACTAACTTGTCCGTCGGAGTGCTAATCCCGGCACCCCCGACCGAAGTTTTCCTCTTTTCAGGTGACTAGCTGAGGATCACCAGCGCCTCCCAGGATCTGAAGAGTATTTCCAAACCACTTCTCCACAATTGGTGCCGTCTGTGGGAATACTCAAATACATCCATGGCAGGCGCGACTGAAGATCCTCCGGTAACCATTGACAAAACCGCACAGAGAGGTGACCTCATTCCAGCCAACTCGCTTGGACAACAAATCATCGCAGCAAGACCAGCCTCAGACCTCTGCTCATCGTCAAACCCAACGCAAAAGACAATACAGGCGACCATGGCGCAAGCTAGGCAAACCAAACAGAGGTTGGACAACATCATCGTTGAGAACGAACGCCTTCGTCGCGATCTGGCCTCGGAAATATCAAAACCCAAACGAACGGTGCGCCAGGCTTCTGACCGACCACCGAGGGCAGATGATCGACGATCCCGGGCCTCGCAGCAAGCAACTGACAGTGGCTATGCGACAACAGATCCCCCTGCGGAGTTGGCAAAGGACGAACGTCTTCACCAGTGCATCCGGAAGGATGTAGTCGAAACACCTGCCCCTCCGCAGGGCGCAATTCCGCTTGATACCGTCCACATGATATACAGCCTACCTGCAGCCCCAGCCATACATGCGATCCAATCACATTCAGGTCCACAACAGCAGCTCACGCCAGCGAAGCGGCCCCGAGAATCGCCAAATATCACCTTTGACGATTCTGATCTGATCGGTGTATCACTCCCTCACATCGATCCGTTGGTTGTTGAGCTGCGCGTCAACCGGTTCACGGTCGAACGCGTCCTCATCGACCAGGGCAGTACCTCAGAGGTTATGTATTATAAAACCTTCATCAAACTCGGATTCAACGAGTCAGACCTGACTCCGGCCCCTTGTCTACTATTCGGCTTCAACGCCACTCCAGAGTACCCATTAGGAAAAATCAGCCTACCCGTTCGAGCAGGTTCCAGAACGGTGGACGTGGAATTCCTGGTCGTCAAGCTGCCGTCGCCGTACAATCTCATCATGGGGCGATCATGGTTGCATACCATGCAGGCCGTCCCAAGCACCTATCGTCAACTGCTTCGTTTCCCAACAGAACACGGCATTGAGCAAATCCGCAGATCCCAGAAATTGGCACAAACATGTTATCTCCTCGCCACCAGAACGCCAAAGGAACTGCAAGTCAATTCCATTGAGGTGCCGAATCGGGAAATCCTGGATGACGTTGGGCGGAATCCAAATGAGAAAGCCACGGAAGATTTAGACCGAGTTGACATTGATGGCAGCCCAGACAAGTTCTTCATGATCGGCGCCTCTCTGAATCAGGCCGACAGGCAGCAGCTGATCTCTTTCTTGCTCAACAACCTTGACGTCTTTGCATGGACTCCGTACGAAATGCCGGGAATAGACCCGTCAGTTTCACAGCACCGTCTGAACGTCGACCCGAAATGTAAGCCGATCATACAGAAGGGCCGACGGTCAGCCGCGAAGCACACTACCGCCGTTGTCGAGGAGGTAGACAAACTGCTTAACGCCGGGGCAATTAGAGAAGTTACTTACCCTACGTGGCTTTCCAATACAGTGGTGGTGAAGAAGAAAAATGGGACTTGGCGAGTATGCGTCGACTTCACGGATCTGAACAAAGCTTGCCCCAAAGACTGTTTTCCTCTACCTAGAATCGACCAACTCGTCGATGCGACGGCACGTCACCAACGCATGAGCTTCCTCGATGCTTACAGAGGCTACCATCAAATCGCCATGCATCCAGATGACCAGGACAAAACTGCCTTCCTCACCCCAAGAGGAACCTATTGCTACAAAGTTATGCCCTTTGGGCTGAAGAATGCAGGGGCAACCTATCAAAGACTGGTCACTGCCATGTTCAAAGAGCAACTCGGCCACACTATGGAAGTATATATAGATGATATGGTGGTCAAGTCCAAAGAAGAAAAGAATCATATAGCCGATCTAGAAAAGACATTCAGCATCTTACGCAAATACAGAATGAAACTGAACGCTTCCAAGTGTGCGTTTGGAATCGGCTCTGGCAAATTCCTGGGTTACATCGTCAATCACCGAGGAATCGAAGCCAACCCGAGGCAGGTCACAGCAATTTTGGAACTCGGCTCCCCCCGTTCAGTAAAAGAAGTCCAAAAGTTGATGGGGATGGCCGCTGCACTTAACAGATTCATCAGCCGGTCTACAGATCGCTGCCGACAATTCTTTCAAACATTACGGCAGGGTAAGGCTTTTGAATGGTCCGCCGAATGTGAAGCAGCCTTCAATGGGCTCAAGACCTACCTCCGTTCAGTACCTCTCTTGACAACACCCGCCGCTGGTGACCCCCTCATCCTATATCTGGCAGTTTCCGATAGGGCCGTCAGCGCCGTACTGTTAAAAGAGGAGGAGGGTGAGCAACGGCCAGTGTATTATGTGAGCAAGGCAATGGTTGACGCCGAAACACGCTACCTTCCGCTGGAAAAACTTATCTTAGCCCTAGTCATGGCGGCAAGAAAATTGATGCATTACTTCCAGGGACATAGCATTGGGGTGCTAACAGATTATCCCCTCCGGTCGGTACTACGGAGTGCAGAAGCATCGGGACGTGTTTCAAAATGGGCTCTTGAACTCGGCCAATACGACATTCGGTTTTTACCTAAAACTGCAATCAAGGGGCAGGTGTTGGCCGACTTTGTTGCCGAATTTACCGGCGAGCTTGCCAACTTCAAACCTGATGTTCGACCAAAGGCCGAGGTTCTACCAAAGCCGAACTGGAGAATTTATGTCGGGGATATTTGGCAATTATACTGTGATGGATCTTCTAACCAAAGGGGCAGTGGCGCCGGAGTTGTAATCATGTCTCCAGACGGCGCAGTGATCGAACAGGCCGTCAAACTTGGCTTTGAAGCATCAAATAACGAAGCCGAATACGAAGCCCTTCTAGCCGGCCTGCGGAATGCGCACCTTCTCGGCGCTCGGCGTCTGCTTGTGTTTTGTGATTCAAAGTTGGTAATCAATCAGCTGAAGGGGGAGTATGCGGCAAGAAATGACCGTATGGCGGCCTACATGAAAACGGCCAATTCCTTGCTGGCAAAATTCGACCATCATGAACTGAACCAAATAACGCGCGATCAGAACACACACGCGGACGCCTTGGCATGCTTAGCCTCCGCCATCAATTCTGAAATCAAACGGACCATCGAAGTAGGTTTCATCCCGGAGCCGAGTATTGGCCCTTCGGAGGAAATCCATGTCAATGTCATAGAATCCACACCAAGCTGGATGGACCCCATTGCTGCATTCCTCTCTTCTGAACAACTCCCAGAGGACAAAAAAGAAGCACACAAGCTGCGAAATAAAGCCCTGCGATATTATCTGGATCCGCAAGGAGGACTTTACAAAAAGTCCCTCTCTGGTCCATATTTGGAATGCGTACACCCCGACAAAGTGGAAGAGCTTCTGACAGAGATACATGAGGGCAGTTGCGGTGCCCATTCCGGCGGACGCTCCCTGGCCCATCGAGCTATAACGCAGGGGTATTATTGGCCGACAATGAGGGCTGACGCGGAGAGTTATGTAAAAAAGTGCGAACAGTGCCAAAAGTTCTCCCCATTAACCCATCTGCCTGCCGAAGAGTTGAACTCTATCACCAGCCCCTGGCCGTTTGCTCAATGGGGACTTGATATCGTAGGACCATTGCCCAGGGCCCCAGGGAACAAACGATTCTTAATCGTCGCGACAGACTACTTCACAAAATGGGTCGAAGCGGAGGCTCTGACACATATACGAGATGCCGACATTAAACGCTTTGTATGGAGAAACATCATAACACGATTCGGCATTCCGAGAGCTCTGATCTCAGACAATGGCACCCAGTTTGATTGTGGCGTGTACCGAGAGTTATGCAGCAAATATGGCATTCGGCCTTACTTCTCGACACCGGCCTACCCACAAAGCAATGGTCAGGCCGAAGCCTCTAACAAATCCATCTTGGACGGCATTAAAAAGAGACTGGAAAAAGCTAAAGGCAAATGGGTAGAAGAATTGCCGAGTGTATTGTGGGCTCATCGTACTACGCCAAGGAGATCCACCGGAGAAACGCCGTTTGCTCTATGCTTCGGAACCCAGGCAATCTTACCCCTGGAAATCGGACTCCCAACCCTGAAATCGCAAGTTTTTGACACGGGCCGAAACGACATGATGCTCGCCCTAGATCTGATTCTCATTGAAGAACGAAGAGACCGCGCCTTGGCATCCATGGCACGCTACCAGCAGCAGCTCGCCAAGTCGTACAATCAGCGAGTTCAGTTGCGCCGATACACGCCAGGCGAGCTTGTCCTAAAGAAGGTGCTTCCAGCCGACCGAAGACCGGCCGATGGAAAACTAGGTCCAAACTGGGACGGCCCCTATCAAATTGAATCCATCGCAGGAACAGGGGCATATCGGCTCTCAGACATGACAGGAAGAAGCCTGCCACGGCCCTGGAATTCTACACATTTGCGTAAATTCTATCATTGACCCGACTTGTGGGCTTGATACTTGTACGTGTTCCATTTTTGTAATACAAAGTTTCTCGTTTTCCCAAGCCTTGATTAATAAGGTCCGATTAAGCCTTCCAAGGCCAAAAAAAAAAAAAAGACTCCGGATTCGGAGCGCCCTTCGTGGATATCACGATTGGCCAAAAAAGACTCCGGATTCGGAGCGCCCTTCGTGGATATCACGATTGGCCAAAAAAGACTCCGGATTCGGAGCGCCCTTCGTGGATATCACAATTGGCCAAAAAAAAACTCCAGATTCGGAGCGCCCTTCGTGGATATCACGATTGGCCAAAAAAAAGACTCCGGATTCGGAGCGCCCTTCGTGGATATCACGATTGGCCAAAAAAGACTCCGGATTCGGAGCGCCCTTCGTGCATATCCCGACTGGCCTTTCTGAGGTTTGTAATCGGACCACTTGATTGGTCGAATAAATATTCAATAAAAATCATTCATAATTCACTTCGGCCAATCCGCGTCCAAACATTTACGCCATACAACACAAAACTTGCCAGAAAGATGAAGTAACACGATTAATTAAACACATAACATGTCAAGACCAAATACAAACGTTGCAAAGAAAAGAAATTCTGTTTATTCAGCGCAATGTCTATTCAACCGGCACCTTCATCGCCGCTCCTCTCAATTTCGAAGCCGGGATAAGGAAAGTGATGGCGATGATACAGGGGCAAGGCCGAATCAATTCCCGCAGCTTCGAGGGATTCCTCGTTCTGAAGGGCCTTGATCCAGCCGTGCTTGAATCCACGATTTTCACACCGACAGACCTCCTCGGCAAGGTCTTGTTTGGTCTTCTCTATCCCGAACTTCAGGCCATCCTGAAATCCCTTTTCATAACCCGAGGTCTGTTGGGTTCCTCTCCCCGCACCAACCAATTTAGATTGATCGGTCGCAATCGACGCGCTCGCTCGAACATTCTTCAGTTCCCGAAGCTCACGCTCAGCCTTTTCCGCGCGAACCTCCAAACTGCGATTCCTTTCATCCTTTCTTTCGCTCTCGGCTCTCGCTTCTCGCAGACGCATACCGACTTCGTAGGCAGTATATAGTCCTTTCACGGCCCCGTGGATGCCGTCTCGAAATACTTCGAAATCTCGACATTCGACCATCGATTGTTGGACTTCATGCGGAAATATCTGTCGAGCGAACTCAACTACCATATCTGGGTCTTTGATGATAGAGTCCGCCTCCGTCATTGGTCTATTCCTCACAGAAACTACAAAACTTAACTGCCGTGGCGTCGCTTCAGGCTCTATTCTAGTTTGCCTATCCTTTCGGGGCGATCTGCTTCGATGACTAAGGGGCTGCTGTGTTACCCAATCCTTGGTAGTTCTTCTTCCCGAACGCGTAGGCTCACTTTTGCGACTCATTGCGACGTCTGATTCAGTCAATCTTCGTTCCTCCTCAGTTCCCTGAATAAAGAGCAGGACCTCTGGCGTGCATCCGCTCCATTTATCCTTCAATATTTGCAGCCTTCTCGAGGCAGCGTTAGCAATCCCAAACGTCAACAGTCGGATGCCAACTATCCAGCGCGCGAGTCAGGCCCATTCGGCTTCCCAAGCTCGCGCCCTGACCAAGGCAAGGGCAGATTTCTTAATCTTATCGGCCGAGTTTTCAAGTGCAAACGGCCGACCAGTCTGTGCCTTTGCCAGCCCGCGAGTCAGGCCCATTCGGCTTCCCAAGCTCGCGCCCTGACCAAGGCAAGGGCAGATTTCTTAATCTTATCGGCCGAGTTTTCAAGTGCAAACGGCCGACCAGTCTGTGCCTTTGCCAGCCCGCGAGTCAGGCCCATTCGGCTTCCCAAGCTCGCGCCCTGACCAAGGGCAGATTTCTTAATCTTATCGGCCGAGTTTTCAAGTGCAAACGGCCGACTAGTCTGTGCCTTTGCCAGCCTGCGAGTCAGGCCCATTCGGCTTCCCAAGCTCGCGCCCTGACCAAGGCAAGGGCAGATTGCTTAATCTTATCGGCCGAGTTTTCAGGTGCAAACGGCCGACCAGTCTGTGCCTTTGCCAGCCTGCGAGTCAGGCCCATTCGGCTTCCCAAGCTCGCGCCCTAACCAAGGCAAGGGCAGATTTCTTAATCTTATCGGCCGAGTTTTCAAGTGCAAACGGCCGACCAGTCTGTGCCTTTGCCAGCCCGCGAGTCAGGCCCATTCGGCTTCCCAAGCTCGCGCCCTGACCAAGGGCAGATTTCTTAATCTTATCGGCCGAGTTTTCAAGTGCAAACGGCCGACCAGTCTGTGCCTTTGCCAGCCCGCGAGTCAGGCCCATTCGGCTTCCCAAGCTCGCGCCCTGACCAAGGCAAGGGCAGATTTCTTAATCTTATCGGCCGAGTTTTCAAGTGCAAACGGCCGACCAGTCTGTGCCTTTGCCAGCCCGCGAGTCAGGCCCATTCGGCTTCCCAAGCTCGCGCCCTGACCAAGGCAAGGGCAGATTGCTTAATCTTATCGGCCGAGTTTTCAAGTGCAAACGGCCGACCAGTCTGTGCCTTTGCCAGCCCGCGAGTCAGGCCCATTCGGCCTCCCAAGCTCACGCCTTGACCAAGGCAAGGCCAGATTTCTTAATCTTATCGGTCGAGTTTTCAAGTGCAAACGGCCGACCAGTCTGTGCCTTTGCCAGCGCGCGAGTCAAGCCCATTCAGCTTCCTAAGCTCGCGCCCTGACCAAGGCAATGGCAGATTGCTTAATCTTATCGGCCGAGTTTTCAAGTGCAAACGGCCGACCAGTCTGTGCCTTTGCCAGCCCGCGAGTTAGGCCCATTCGGCTTCCCAAGCTCGCGCCCTGGCTAAGGCAAGGGCAGGTTTATTAAGCAAGCCAATTTATTAAGCAAGCCAATCTAAACAAAAACAAACAAAACAAAATATATAAATAGCATTCAACATTTATTAAGCACAACTCACGTTTTATATATACTCATGACTGTAGCAACAGATGAAAAGCACTAAATTAAAAACTGTAAAAGTACATTTGACAAATTAAAAACTTTAAAAAAAAACTGTCAGTTAGCCGGATCAGCCATCAGAGTCAGACTCCAATGGCTCAACATCCACTTGCTCATATGGTATCGGCATATTCAACAAAGCGTTAGCAGCAGCAAGGGCTTTGAGCCAGCCATGTTTGAATCCCCGATTTTCAAACTTGGGGACCTGGTCAACGTACTCGGCAAGCCCAGCATTCTTTCCGGCCTCGAACACTTTGGAAGACTCCGAGTCGGCCGCTTTCTTCGCCGCCTTAATTTCAGCCAACTCAGCCTCCAGTCTGGAGATCGCCTGCTGGGCCAATTTGAGCGCATCTTCACTCGCATCCGCCTTCTTCTCGGCATCCGATCTCAACTGATCCGCGCTACGAGCCCTCTCCATCTCGGCATCGGCCCTTGAGGCTTCCTTATTCGCCCTCAAAGCCTCGACTTCGGCCCTTCTCCTCTTGCCCTCAACTTCCTCGCGTAGACGGCCAATCTCTTTGACGGCGTCGCGATGGCGACGGCCCAAATCGGCTATCCGTCCGACGGTCTGCAAAACAAGCATTTAGAACCTTAACGCCAACAGTATTCAGATTAAGTAAAGCTAAGTTCGACTATGTACCAAAAGCGCCGATTGGGCGGCTAGTGTTGTCGCATTCAGATCTGTTTCCACCCGGAAAGCCTCCTTGTCAGACGGCAACGACATGGACGTGGCCAAGCTGAATGCGACTTCTGGATCTTTGAGCGCCGATGCATCAGAAGAAATCGGTACGTTTCTTACCGTCGGCTGAATCACAAAAGGAACGACCACATCCGATCTCTCTAATCGAGGACGCTTGTCATCGTGTTCCTCGCAGCCGGCCTCAAACTCGGCAGGGCGTTTCTCTGCCTCAACTTCTTGACCGGCCTGTTCGATCACAGAAGATTTAGCATTCCGATTTGCTATCGTTTCCACCTCAACGCGCACGGACTCTGATCCGCTAGCAGGCAGGGAGGATTGAGGGTCGGTGGCGGGCGGTATTTCGGACGGCAGGGCCTCCGCTCTTCGCCTCGCAGCCAACCTTTCCGCGTTCGCCTTCCTGGCAAGTTGTGTCAGGCTTAATCCTGCCATGTCTTTATGGTCTGCAGCGGGAATATTCTCCAAACTGTGAACAACGCCGTCAAGTGAGAGATCCCCTCGGCCAGAAGTGGATGGGGGATCGGCCGAATTCAATACCTCGTCAGATTCGGCCTCAGACTGATCTAATTCGCTAACATCAGCTACGTTCCGCTCTGAATTGGACCCTTCAAAACCAACCTGCCTCAAGTTTTTGAAGTCAGACAAAATAAGAGCGATAAGAGAATCTTCGCCCTCCGGAACAGGGATATTTTCCGCCGCCGAGAAGGTCGTATATGTCAGCTCGTAACGAAGCAGGATATGCGCCGACCTCCCTTGTTTCTGAAGACTTCGACGGCCGAAATATTTGAGCGCGACTTCTATATCCAAAAGAACGGCGCCGTCGGTCGAAGGCAGAACTTTCTTCAAAATGCTCCCTGCAGAAGACAAGCCGTCACATTTCAAAGAAGGGGCTTCCAAAAAAAAAAAAAAAGAGCACGAAGGTGTAGACGTCCCCGAACGCCCCGGGAGGGTTAAGTCCTGTTCCGTTCATATTGGGGTCACTACAGTTCAAGGACTCAAATGTCACGGTTCTTAATCTTGAACCAAAGAGTCTAAATCCGGCAAATCGATTTTGAAAATAGATTTTTTGAAAAAAAGTGCCAAACATGGACTGCTTTGCCAGATACAGAGTCGCCACCTAAATATTTTTTAATGGGAAATTTAGGAAACCCTGACTCGGTGCCAAAGGCCACGTGTCTGTCATCACCAAAGTTGCCTCGGCTCGGGACCTTGGGTACGATTGGGGAAGGTCACTTCGTGAGCACCCCCGCTCGCCCGGTCAAAGACCGGCCTCTACTAACCATGATATCTGTTTTTGAAAACCTTGTGTGTTCTTATTCCGGTTATTAGCCTAGGTTACTATGTGATGCGCACAGCATACAAGTATAGACTGAGTCGCCTGAATTGGAACAAAACATTTCATGTTTGTTTGTTTGAAAATGGTTTGATAGTGCTACCCGTAAGTAGGCTAAGACGTGGATTTGCCACCCTCGGGTGGGCTTAGAAAACATGATTTTGCCACTATCTAGTGGGTTTAAAACAAACATTTGATGAATTGCTCCAATCCAAGTAACCCAACCTCCACCCACAGGCATTCAAGGCAGTTATATCACATAAGCAGTTAGCCTCATGGTAAGCATGCTATTCATGGCAACACTCACACGCATGCAAGGATGCTAAAGCATAAAAACTCACTGAGTACTCTAAGCCAAAACAGAAACTCATTAGAAATCCATGCATGATCCTAGATACACAGAATTGCCTAATGCAACACATGCAAAAATGCAAACTATAGCAGGCTCGGCTATTCTAAACATGGCATGTGGAATGCTACAACTAACACGTATTCAATTTGGAATTGAAATACAAATGCAGTTTGTATGATGCGCCGAGCCCGGTGCATGCAAGACAGATGAATGAATGCAAACATGCTATCATACTGTATGCTAATTGAAATATGCCCTAACCTAACCATCATAAGCAGGTAAATAAAAGGGAAGAAAGACGTGGGGTTGGAAGACATACATCACACTCACCCACACTTATTACAATTATGCCCTCGCGCAGAGGGTCCAAATAAATATACAGTCCCGAATAAAAGAATAGTACAGTCCAAATAATACAGTCCAAATAATACAAATTCCTAATTAATTTACAAATTAACTAAGAAAAGAAAAGACTGGCATGCAAGCCGGGGACTGCCTTGATTCTGATCCAGGTGATGAATGATGCATGTTCGGGTTGCCTTTGTGCGGAAATCCATGACGATGCCCCAATTAGCCTCTGTTTGTACCTGTTCTTGAAATGCGTGCCAAGCTCCGAAAAGTTGCTGATTCTTCATTTTGCTGCAACAGAGAGCAGGAAAGGGGCATGGCAATGTATTTTCACAAATGTATGCATGTCTCGATCCTCGTGCCACCAATCACGCATATCGATGCATGATGGCCGAGGAGTCAATTTGCACAATTCAATATGGAATGAATGCACATGAAAACACAACAAAACCTAACTCCATCATGGATGATCCGGAGTGTCAGTGACTAGGGAATTGAGACACGTTCCGTTACTCGGAGTACGGAACGTACCTCGTTTCCCGTGCCCGGGCTAACTCCTATCCCGAACATGATGCAATATGCATGACATGCATGAAATGCAACTAAGATACAATCCTAACATGCACAATGTTATGGGATGGCATACACAATGCACGAGGTAACATGGCATATACAATGCACTAACATACACCCTAGCATACGCAATGCCATGAGATGAAATGGCATACACAATGCATAATGGACTTACACCAACATGAGTGAGCCTCAGCCACACTCACATAGGAGGCCATAAGATGAAAATGAAACAACTTGAGATGCGTGCACGCAAACCGAGGACCGAACCTACGGCACGGAATGCCACTCTAACAAGACATGGCGAAACATGGAATATGGCATACTATAATGCAAAAATCAGAGGTAATAAATGATGCAAAACAGCCCCGAAACCCGGTGAAATGAAACCCGATGCATGGAACGAGTCCCGAAACACGGATTTTGACGCATGAAATGGCCTATAGCTATACAACGCAAACATAATTTGAACATGAAATGAAAAGACAGAAGCAAGGAAACCCCGAGAAAAGTATTTTTACAGTTTAGAGTGAGGCCAAACAGTGGGCCCAAGTAGGGCTAAATTAGCATACAAAAATGGCTCCGCAAGGGAGGCAATGAAGCAAGTGGTAGATGTAAAGCCCAAACAGAAAAATACCCTTCTACAATGTTGAAGAGGGGCCTAAAATATGACCACTTACAGTTTATAGAAACCCCCAAAACAAAATACAAATATGCTCAAAATGTCATGCAAGATAGGGCCCGAAAGAGGTTATAACACAAAGTATACAAAGCATGCTTCAAACAGGAAAATACCCTTAATAAAATATGACAAGGGGGGCAAAATATGGCCACTTTCAGTTCGGACCAAGGTCCAAAACAGAAGCTCAATAGGCTAATAAATCATGCAAAAATGGGGACCAAAGAGGGGTACAATGGCAAGTGATACATGGAGGTCCCAAACAGTGGTGAGCCCTTCTTAAATGTTGAAGAAGGGCTCAAAATAGGCCTATCTACAGTTTACCTCATGCCCCAAAACCGATTACACAGGCCAAAAATATCATGCAAAAATATGGCATACAAAGGGGTAATGAAGAAAGTACAAAATGGGGGTCCCAAACAGGGTAAGACCCTTAATGAAAGATGAAATAGAGCTCAAAAAAATGCCACTTTCAGTTTTGGTCGGAGCTCAAATGTATAAGCAAGAAGGGCTAAGATATAGATCAAGAAAAGAGCAAAAAAGGGAAAAACGAGACTCACCCTTGAAGAACCAAACTTTAGCAGCCTCTTGGTCCAAAATACAGCACTTCTAGCCTCTGAGAAGGTCCTCCAAGCCGCTGGAATGGAGTGGTGGTGGTGGTGCTAGGTGGTGGTGAAGAAATGGTGTAGGACTTTTAGGGTTTTGGTGCTTGAAATATAGAGAGAGAGAGAGATTGTATATATGAGACTCAAATCAAAGTCTTCTAACCCAGAAAAAATGCAGCTGGAGCTCTGGTTTTATAGACAAAAAGGGCTGGAAAAGATGGGGAAAAAAAGGGGGGGAAATTCGGATTCAAAATTCCCCCCAAAATGGCCAAAAGGTGAGCTAAAGGGGCAAGTGATAGCTGTGGGTCTCAAATTTCCGAGATCCCTTCAACAAAGTTGAAGAGGGGCTCAAAATAAGACACTTTCTAGTTTACATAAAGCCACGAAAATAAATACAAGTAGGCCTAAACTATCGTGCAAGAAAAGGGGAAAATGGAGGGGTAAAGAAGTAAGTGATAGATGGAGATGTCAAACATCAAGAGGTCCTTAATCAAACATGAAAAGGAGTTCAAAATATGACTATCTCAAGTTCGGGTCGGAGCCCAAAAATGTAGAATGAAGGTTCGGGAGCCGAAACACGCAGTTCGGGGCCCCGAAAGTGGGTTATTAGGCACCGGGAGTGGTGCTCAACCACGAAGTTGGTCTCTCGGACCACAGTGTCCCTCAAAAGGGAGTAAATAAGATAAGTGCCAAAAACCGGGGCAAACGGAGGTGGTTAAGCGGTCCCGAACCGAGGCACACGGCCTGACGGCTCCGAAAACCGGGAACCGGGCTCCGAAATGGGAAAAATGGCCTATGACCACGAAACGTAGCCCACGGCCATTGAGAGATGATCTACGAGACCTCTCCCTCCCTTTGAGAAGAGAAAACAGAGAAAACAGAGCCTGGTTCGCAAACCGAGAAAAAGCACAAAAGAGTCTGGAAGTCCGGAGGCAAGGCTCGCAGCCGGGACTCCGCAACCTCAGAACGAGCACAATATGCAACATCACCAAGCGCTCAATTGGTGACGTCTGAGTCTTAAGGTCGGTCAAAAATGGGGTGTCTACAGAAGGCAATCAGCCACCTGGCTCGCCCCTCCGTCTAGGAATAGGGTCGGTGTGATCCTCCCCTTCGCCAAATTCCCAGTTACCTTGGACGACGACCATAACGTCATCAACTCGTTTTCCAGAACTGGAAAGCATCGTAACCAACTGATGGTCGACATCCTTGGCCCTAAGGAAGAAACGCCCGTGCCGACCAGAAGACTTAGCCAAGGCATAACAGTGCCGGATGGCTGGAATGCCAAGGTTAATTCTTAGGCGACGGTTGAGCGCTATAATCCCCATTACGATTCTAAAGAAATTCACATTAGGCTGGGAAGGGATTAAACCCCAGTAGCGAAGCACAGGCCTAAGAAACGGGTGAAGGGGGAAACGGACTCCACCCTCTGCAATTGACAAAAGGGGAAAGACAATCGTGGTTTCGTCCTCCCTCTCCATATCAAGAGTGCCGTCTGCCACAAGCGACAGGCGGACATCATCAGGAATGAAGAAATGGCGTTTAAAGCCAGTGATTCGATCTGACGAGAGGAGGTCTTTCAAATGTTTCGCCATGACTTAAGTTAGTAAGAATATGCGAAGGAATGAACAATCCAGAAAAAGTCTTCAAAGCAAAGGAGGAGAGAACTTACAAAGGACGAAGGGGATATCGGAAAACAGAGTTGCGGGGAATATCCAAAAGGCAAACCAGCGAAGAGTGTGACGTGATACATGAAAGGGTGTCAAAATTTTAAATCGCAATAAATAACCATATGTGCGAAGGGGAAAAGTCGACACGACAACCGAAAGAAGTGCGTTTAGATATCCGCATAACGATGAGGCCAGCCGTCGAATTTTGGCTCTGCCCTTTCGAAATTCAAAACCAAGCACTCCAGCTAACTGTCATCAGTGAAGTGCTTGGGGGGCAATTGTGGGAGCCGAATAAATAGAAGAGTCGGGAGACGCGTACCCCAGAAACTGGATACTATTCGGCTTCGTATTGCGTAACTAGGGCGTCGAATACATTAACAAAGCCGAATAGATGAGGGTCAGTAGATCCGAATAAATCTACGGTGAATAGGATAAGAGTAGGCCCAGGCCCCGAGGCCCAAAAAAGTGAGTATAAATATAAGAACCGCAAATCCAGAAAGGTACGTAAGAATCATTTCACTTAACTTAAAGAGAAAGTTATCTTGAGTGTCTGAACTAACTTGTCCGTCGGAGTGCTAATCCCGGCACCCCCGACCGGAGTTTTCCTCTTTTCAGGTGACTAGCTGAGGATCACCAGAGCCTCCCAGGATCTGAAGAGTATTTCCAAACCACTTCTCCACAATCTGTATTTCCTTTCATTTCTATTTTTGCGCTATGTATTACATGCAATAGATTCAAAATTTAGTATTTATGAATGTATAATGCATGTGACACCTTTTATAATGTTTACCAGAGAATTAATAAAAGACCGTTACCTTACTAATTTTCCGCATAAATGGTGTATGTTATAAGTTATTTTGTTGTTACATTTTTTGGGGCATTACAAGGTTGATCCTTGGTTTAGCCTCACAGTAATTGAAAATTCACTTGTCTCTCTAGTAGGCGATCTAATAGTGGTCACTACACCTTCATACATGTTCCTAATCACATCAATATAACCTTTTGTCACCATTTTCTTCTCTAACACCCACCAGATTATATCCCGATGCATTCTATCATATATTTTCTTAAGATCAATAAAAATCATATAAATGTCTCTTTTCTTTTCTCTGTATTTTTCTATTACTCTTCTCAAAAGATAGATCACTTCCATTGTTGACTTACCAGGTATAAATTCAAATTGATTCTTTGACATCTCAGTTATATCTCGCAATCGATGTTCCATCACTCTCTCTCTCACACTTTCATTATATGACACATCAGTTTGATTCCTCTATATTTGTTGCAATTTTGAACATCTCCTTTATTCTTATAAATTGGCACTAAAATACTCTTCTTCCACTCCTCTGACATTTTCCTAATCAACAAAATCTTGCTAAATAATCTGGTCAACCAAACAACCCCTTTTTACCCAAACATTTCCAAACTTCAATAAGGATATTATCGGGTCCTAAAGTCTTATTCGATTTCATCTTCTTAAGTACAATTCCACCTCAAAGTTTCTAACCCTCCAATAGAATTTGCAGTATTGATTTTCCTTATTACTGGCTATTTCCTCCTATTTTGACCTTTCTCCATGTTCTTCATTTAACAACTTTTCAAAATAATTCTTCGACCTTTCCTTAATCTCTTCATTTTTCACCAACACCTTAGAATCCTCACTTTTAATGCACTTAACTTGATTAAAATTTCTTATTTTTCTCTCTCTTATCTTAATAAGTTTGTATATTCTTTTCTCTCACTCCTTGCTATCTAGTCTAGTTTACATAGGTCATCATAGGCTTTAGTTCATAAGTGTAATAACCCTCACCACTGTTTACCGAATGATCACTAATTACTGTTAAACCGAGACTGATTATGATTGATGTCTGAAGTAAACGAAATACTGAACTGATTGACTGAAATCTGAAAATGAATGATTGACTGTAATTGTTTAAGTGCATTTCTATCTGTTTGACTGTGTGATTATATGTTCATGTTTATATGTTTAAATTGCAAATTGAAGGCCTTATCGGCGGCCGAATCTGAAATTGATTGATGATTTAGGATCATGAGAATTTATGTGATTTGGTATTATTAAAATAGATTAAATATTGATAAATTGCACAAATTGGACCTAATTACCATATTGCCATCTAGTGGGCCTTTGTTTATTGATTTTTGGAGCCTCATTACACTTGAAACAAACCATTTCCTCAGCTTTATTCTCTAGCACAAACGAATTTAGAGAGAGAGAAACTAGAGGAATTGTTTTCATCTCAATTTTGCTTGTGAATTGCTTGAAGACTTGGTGATCTTAGAGGATAATTGTAAATTGAGCTCCTACACCGCTAATTCAAGACTTAGGTATGAATTTCAACCACCCATTGTTGTATGTAAGGTTGATTCTTGCAAGGTTCATGCCAAATTAGAGAGCTAAGTCATGTCTTAGTCTTAGCATGTTAAATTGAAGCTCACTCCATGTATGCATGTTTGAATTGTTAAGTTTTGAGGTCATAGTTCATGATTTCATTACATGCATGTCCATATTTTGAGAGTAGTCCATGATTCCATCTTGTTTTGAAAGGAATGAGCTCATTTGAGCAAGCATTTGAAGTTTTGATTTGATTTATTCTCATGCATGTCACTTTGTAGCATGTTCATGCATGATCATGAGAAATGGGTTTGAAAATGAGTTTAATTGAAACACCCTTGGGCCTTGATTTCTCAAATTGACCTTTGTAACATGTTGTTCTATGAGTTTACTTATGTTTTCCAGAAAATTAGTCCAAGAGGATCGAAATTTTAGCATTTAAACTTGATTTTGAGCTTGGGACTCAAGTCTGGAATTTCCAGATTTTGGTCATCCGCTCGAGCGGGGGAAGTGCCGCTCGAGCGGGAAACTCGAGCTCCCAGCATCTTGCACTGTGCATCAGTCCGCTCGAGCGGAGGATTGGATGCTCGAACGGAGGACTGGGTGACACGCTCGAGCAGGCGTTGAGCGTGAATTTCACCTATCCAGTACTTTTTGGTCCGCTCGAGCGGGGAAGTTGACGCTCGAGCGGGGCCCTATGTTGCATGTCCGCTCGAGCGAGGAAACCTGTGCTCGAGCGGGGATCTGTTTTTCTGAAAATTCTGAAAATGTTTTCTAAGTGCATCTTTGCATCCTCATCCCATCCTAGGCATCCTTAGGCCTAGTTTAAGACATCTTAATGAGGATATAGATGTAGAACACACCGAGGCATTTAGGGATTAAATTATTATTATCCTTCCCAACTGTGTAGCTTAGTGTGTGTTCGTTCTGTATTGTTTAGGGTTGGCATTTCGAGGAGAAGCTCTAGCCTACTGTAGCCCAGAACTCTGTGAGTAACAATTGTGTAAAGATATGTTCAAAATGATTATCTTTTGAATACTGAACTGTACTGTTTTCTGAACTGTCACTGTTAACTGAATGAATGTATGTCCTATATTCTGAACTGTATTGTGGCATCCTTAGCAACTACTGTTACTGACTGTTACTGTTACAGAGATCTCTGTCGGTTCCCTCGTTGGAACCACTACTGTTTACTGATTGATGGCCATCACTTACTGTTCGGTCTTTAAGACCTACTGTTTACTGTTATGCTAATGGATGTACCACATATGACTGTTTACTGTACTGAACAACTGATATACTGATTGAAATGAACTGTTTTCATTACTGTAAGGACATTCATTCTAAACCCCTTTACGCATTATGTTGTTCACTAGGCTTTAGCTCACTGCTCATATATATATGTAGGTGTTCAGGCACCGGACCAATGCTAGAAGCGTCGGGGTAAACTCCAGTTTTGTCAAGCCAACCACCGTGCCTCACTGCGAGGTTCCGACCCTGCCAAGCTATGGCTTAGGAGTATTTTTTTATTTCCCCATCTGTCTCTGTAACCGTTTTGTAATACTGTATAGACTGTACTGTACTGTGTTAATAGGGTTTTTGTCCCTGCTCTGATGGCTGTATATAATGTACATATTGTTTTGTCACTACCTGTACAAGTGTATGAAAAGTCTTTTTGCATACAGACTGTCACAGCTCATTGGACATTGTTTTATTACTGTATTGGCTTCCGCCATGCCCCTGTACTCTGTTTTACTGTATTACTGTTAAGCAGGCCTTCGGTAATCTCGGATTACTGGCCGGTTACGGTGCTAAACCCATAGGGGCGGGTTTGGGTCGTGACAATAAGATTTTCAGTACATAAGTTGTCTTAAAAACAAATATACATATATATAAATTACTGGGTTTACTCCAACCAAGCTGCACACCAAGACATTATTTGGCATCTCTTATATTAACATACTTTTATTTTTTTTTTAATCTTTTTTGGGTCACATAATCTCCCTATTTTTTTATATATATATTTTTTTTCATAAAAAGTCAAAATATAAAGTTATTTAGATCATTCCAAACACCCTCAAAGTAATCTAAAAAGATTTGCGTAGCTTATGATAAAAACATCTACCATTATAAATAGAGATAAGTCCTTGAAACAAGAGGAATACTTAAAACTCTGTTTGCAAACATTCTTGATTCTAGATCATTTTTGCTCCACTGAACTGGTTGGAGTATCCTTCGGCGGACACCAATCGATCCAACAGCACCAATAATGTCTTGTTTTGCAGAGTCGTGACACATTGTTCATTTCTTTATTTAACTCTTCGTCATCCAAGTGTGTTACTTTTTTCACCTCATTTACAAGGTTGATTTGGTTATGTTAGGCCAAACCGTTTCTAAAGTGATGACAAACAAGGTAAAGGGCAATTGCGGTATAACAAGTAGAGAAATAATCTTATTTAGGGTAAATTCGACTCAATTGTGGTATACTCCTAAAAGCCACACCCTTAAAACAACTAAATAAAATAAAATAAAAATCATATACACTAATCATTCATGTTTTCTTATAAATTTTAAAAAATTCATTCTCAAATTATTATTTTCATCTCATAAAAAAATTAATAAAATTACTAAAAAGGCCACACCCCAAATGAGGCATTAACCTAAGCCAAACGGAAAAAAAAAATATTATCATTTAATCAGATTCTATAAATCATTTTCTCTCTTTTACAATTTTCATTTGTTAAGATACCTCTTTTTGACGATAGATTATAGGAAAATTCTAATATACATCCTTTTGAAAAGGGTGTACATTTTCATCTTTAGTTAGGATCAATTTTCTTCTTTAGTTATGACATTATTTTAGTTATAACTCACGAGTTCTTTAATTATGACTCATGTTGTGTTTAATTATGATGTATTCTTTTTAATTATGATTCAGAATATTGAAATTATGCCATTTTTCCTTTAGTTATAAGATGCATATAGTACACACCATTTAAAGAGTTTGCATCATAGTGTTTCCCTAGATTATAACCTAGTATATTTGATTTTTTTTTTTTAAATTTAATAATTTAAAAGTCATTTTATCATTTGTCACCACCCACACCAGTCATCATCACCACAGGCCACCCAACCTCTAGCCATCGTGGCTAGTGACCTTCTTTGGCTATCATTTCTTGTTTGAAAATCACCTTCGACCACTGTACGGGCAAAGAAAAATCACGTACTTGTTGATAAAGAAATCCAACAAAGAAGATGAATCAGCACCGCCATGCTATTGCTATCTGTAAGACAAAACACCCCCAGCCGTAGCCGGGGGTCCTTCGACGCCCAAGTCAGTCCTCCAATATTATCAAAATATTTAATGGAGTAATTCATACAGAGAAATTGCGTACCTCAACCCATAAGGGTGTTGCCTATTTATAATATCCAATGACTTACCTCTCAAGTAATTTGAATGTTCCAGAAGTCCTATCCCAAACAATCTCTAGTTGTTCAGGACTTCTATATCAATAAGATTTCATATCCTGATGAGTTTTGCATAACATAAAACACTAATGCAGTGTTTGATAAGAATTTGATAACTATTATATACATGATAATCCATAACCATGCCACGTGGCAATACCTAGACCCACATAATTCTTGTCGTTATTTTTATTCCCTCTCAATTGCCCCCAAGCTTTCATTCTCTTTGAACCCAGTGAAAGAGTGGAAGCTTTCTGTTGTTATAATAAAAATAGCCGTGTAATAATGTCTAGCTAAAACCATACATAGGTGCTAGGACTTATTCCAAAATGCATAACTTTATTAGGACTTATTTCAAAAATGCCTAGCCTTGCTGAAACTTATTCCAAGAATGCCTAACCTCGTTAGGACCTATTCCGAAAATGCCTAGCCTTGCTAGGACTTATTCCAAGAATGCCTAACCTAGTTAGGACTTATTCCAAAAATGCCTTGTTAGGACTTATTCCAAGAATGCTTAACCTCGTTAGGACTTATTCCGAAAATGCCTAGTCTTGTTAGGACTTATTCCAAGAATGCCTAACCTAGTTAGGGCTTATTCCAAAAATGCCTTGTTAGGACTTATTCCAAGAATGCCTAATCTTGTTAGGAACTACCAAAACACCAACTTGCTTATTGGCAAGCAAAACTTGCTCGGCAAGGAATCCCACTGTTGGACAAACCATCAACCTGCTCTACAAAAATTTTCAAAGTTGGTCAAACTTGCCAACCCATTTTGCCAAGCAAAACTCGCTCGACAAAGATTTTTTAAGTTGGTCAAACCTGCCAACCTACTTCGCCAAGCAAAACCCGCTCGACAAAGATTTTTTAAGTTGGTCAAACCTGCCAACCTACTTTGCTGAGCAAAACCCGCTCTACAAAGATTTTCAAAATTGGTCGAATCTGCCAATCTACTTCACCAAGCAAAACCCGTTCGATAAAGAGTTTTCAAGTTGGTCAAACCTGGCAACCTACTTCGCCAAGCAAAACCCGCTCAACAAAGATTTTCAAAATTGGTTAAACTTGCCAATCTACTTCACCAAGCAAAACCCGCTCGATAAAGATTTTTCAAGTTGGTCAAACCTGCCAACCTACTTCGCCAAGCAAAACCCGCTCAACAAAGATTTTCAGAATTGGTCAAACCTGCCAATCTACTTCACCAAGCAAAACCCGCTCGATAAAGATTTTTCAAAATTGGTCAAACCTGCCAATCTACTTCACCAAGCAAAACCCGTTCGATAAAGATTTTTCAAGTTGATCAAACCATCCAACTTATCTCTTGCCCAAACCAACTTGGCAAAGAGATAAAATTTGTAACCAAAAGGTAGTGTAATTCATATTGCCCCCATGATCCATAAAACGCGAACTCCATCTCAGCATATTTGACCTAAATAATAGTCTTCATCCACGTTTGGTATAAAAACTCATATTTTCAGATAATAAAAATATGATATAATAATTTGACCTTCCATGTATTTGTGGTCGAAATAATAATGGATAAACTCCGTGCTCCATAAATGATCAAAATTTAGCATAATAAAATATCTTCGTCCGCAGAGTAATAATGCATAAAATCCATACTCCGTAAATAATAAAAATTCAATATAATATCTTGGCTAGGAAGCTACTGTCTTTTTGCCATGACTTATACTTTGATTTATGTAACCATATCGCAACTCATCTATTTCTTTTTCCTCCGTTGAGTTGTGTCAATTCTCTTATGTGTACGATTAACTTTACATCGAGCCTAGAAGCAACTCCGGAAAACAAAAACGAGTGTGTACAGACAAAATCTTGAAACTGGTTGCATGTGACTTTGCTAACGTTGCTTTTCGTCATATCCGCATACACACATTATACTTCTATATATATTGAAATAGCAAATCTTTGATAGAGCCTTATGAATGATGACCCTTATAAAAGCAGTGGCTTAAATCCATGTAGATTTGAAAGCATATTTATACAAGAACACTGTATTTGTTTTTGTTGTTGATGAACTCCAACGTAAAAGTATGTATTCGGTAAAAAACAACCAATATCATGAACAAAGCCCTCCAAGAAAATTTACCGTGGTTTATTAATTATCTTTGTTGAATTTCATCGTTTTCCACAGACGGCGCCAATTGTACAGGCAAAGAAAAATCACATACTTGTTGATAAAGAAATTCAACGAAGAAGACGAATAGCACCACAACACAATCGTTATCTGCAAGACAAAACACCCCCAGCCATAGCCGAGGGTCCTCTAATGCCCAAGTCAGTCCTCCAAAATTATCAAAATATTTAATGGAGTAATTCATAGAGAGAAATTGCGTACCTCAACCCATAAGGGTGTTGCCTATTTATAATATCCAATGACTTACCTCTCAAGTAATTTGAATGTTCCAGAAGTCCTATCCCAAACAATCTCTAGTTGTTCAGGACTTCTATATCAATAAGATTTCATATCCTGATGAGTTTTGCATAACATAAAACACTAATGCAGTGTTTGATAAGAATTTGATAACTATCATATAGATGATAATCCATAACCATGCCACGTGGTAATACCTGGACCTACATAATTCTTGTGGTTATTTTTATTCCCTCTTAGCCACAATTTTCAACGACCGACCACTATACCTGACCATTGGCAATCTCATTTGATTACCATTTTTTACAATCGACAACCACTTTCAACCACGGCCAATCACGGCCAATCACCTCTTGTGTTTAACAATAACCTTCGACCAGCACCTCTATGTGGCCGATAACTATCTCCGACTACCATCTATGATCACTGACAATCACCTCTCATTGGCCACCCCTTTCACTTGTTTTAAGAAAAAAAAATTGAAACGCACTTGTATCGTACCAAATATATATATATATATATATATGTTTTGTTTTTGTTTACTAAAATAAATAAATACATGTGTAATGTTTATTTGTAAATAATAAAAAAAATAAACTATAAATATTGCCAAATAACACCTTAACATTTCTTTTCTTTCTCTTTTTACATTGAAGGTCATAGCATATGAGAAAAGTAAAATCTTGCCAACAACAAAACTTGAAGCCTTCACCTCTTAACTGGGCTAGTCCCAATCAGTTTCCTCTAAAGAACTTGATCTACCAAAGTAATTCTCTTGCTATTTTTGTATAATGACTAATTACATAAACTTTTCTGTGATTCTTTTAAATTATATCAGCCCTGTTTGGTAGGGCTTATTTCCAGCTTATTTCAGTTTTTAGCTTAATTTAAGCTATTTTGATGTGTTTGGTTCAGCTTAACAATACAGCTTATAGGCCCTGTTTGGTAGGACTTATTTCCAGCTAATTTCAGCTTTTAGCTTAATTTAAACTATTTTGATGTATTTGGTTCAGCTTAACAATACAGCTTATAGCTTTTTGTAAGTCAAAAATCAACTTATTCTTTGAGTGGGGGAGAAGAAACTTAATTTATAAGTCAAAAATCAGCTTATGTTCACAGTTATAAGCTATAAGCTATTAAACTATAAACTATAATCACTTTCCCACAGCTCTACCAAACGGGGCTATAGCTTTTTGTAAGTCAAAAATCAACTTATTCTTTGAGTGGGGGAGGAGAAGCTTAATTTATAGGGGTACTTACCAATTAATCCTATTAACTAGACTTATTTACCTACAGGTCCTAACTAATAAATTTAACATTATAAAAATAAGAGAGTGATAATTTATCACTAAAAATTTATTTATAAAAATAAGAGACTGATAAATTTATCACTATAAATTTATTCATAAAAAAAAAGACTGATAAATTTATCTTTATCACTTAATAAATTTATCAAATAGGACTTAATGGGTAATAAGTCTTCAAAGTAGGACCTATTGGGTAATAAGTCTCCAAAGTAGGACCTATTGGTAGTTTACCCTAATTTATAAGTCAAAATCAGCTTATGTTCACAGCTATAAGTTATAAGTTGTTAAGCTATAAGCTATAATCACTTTCCCATAGCTCTACCAAACGGGGCCATCTTGTACTTTCCTCTGTTAGAGCTGATGCTCCGGTAGAATTTAATGGTTTGCACCAATTTGAAAAATGTGCATATCTCTTGTAGGAGAAGTTTTTTTAGTGGTTTTGGGGTGATTTGGGAAATTTGATAAAAGTTAGTTTTTTGATTTTATTTTTTTATCCTTTTGTGTATAAAAAATGTGAGAGATGATATGACTCAAAATGAGCTAAAGCTAAAAGCTAGGTTGCCAAATTGCCCCATAATCAGACGATGCTTAAGAATATTATGATTCATAAAGGTGATGAACTCACGATTTTATATTAAAATATAAGGACAATTACATTACAATGATGTTAGGAGATATTAATTGCACATTAATAAAAAAAAAATATAATTATAATTATTAATATTTATATAGTTTTTTTTTATTGATTTGAAATTTGTTTTCAAAAACTACATTGATGTGTAGTTTTCCCTAAAATATAAGAAAAGAACAAGAGGATTAATGTTTGATGGGGGCAATGACACGTGATGTCTTGAATCACCTAATAAATTTTTCCTATGTAGCCATACATAATACAACAATAGTGATACAAAATGTTTTAAACACACAATACACAAATATGAGACAAAGAATATTTACATTTTTGTAATTGCAAATATATTCTGTTTTCCAATACAATTCCATAATAATTTTTATTTTTGTTTTTTGGATCGACCTTAATAGCTAGCTGCCTTGTGTACGCAAAGACAAATTGTACTTTTATACATCAATGTGTCTCCTCCTCTAACTGTTGAAGATGACATGTCTATGGAATTTGTTAATTTGCATTAAATTGAGGGTTGGGCTTCTTTTCAATTCATGATCGGAGTGAAGAGTATTGTTCGGCTCATGGGGACTCACTACAAGTCTCGTTTTGATAATCCGAACCGTTCAATGTATAGAACTTGTTGAGTATTATAAGTCTGTAAAAGTCACGCTGATCGGATATCGATAGGTATCTCATCGGATCAGATTTTTATCAACCGTTTATTTTTTCACTCTATATACAAAACTAATTTGATCACGTAATTATTGATATCCGATCAACGTGTTTTTTTATAAATATATAATATTCAACGAGTTCTACACATTAAACAGTTCAGATTATCGAAACAAAACCCGTGGTGAGCCCTCATAGGCCCAACAATACCCTTCAATCCAATCACAGACTTGAGGGAAGTCAGCCCCTTTTAACATGCAATGTCATAGGTCTTACAAACAACAATCCTAAGAACTGTTAATAAACATCACAAAAGTTTATAAAATCAAATCTCAATAAATTTTTCATATATTTCAAAATATTTTTATACATTGCAATACATTTTAATATACTGTGTGGATGTTAATTTTTGACTTTACAACCAAACAGATCTCCTGCCGAGATCTAGAGAACTTAGTTGGAGAGCACATGGTAGAATAGATTAAGCCAACACCTGCGCACAGAAAGACAAGAAATACCACGGTGGCTCATCTACCCGAGGGCACTCTAACAATTAAGTCAATCAACAATCTCACAAGATCTCAACTCAATCAACAGTGTATGAGTAAAAGTATACCTTAGACTCACGGAAGTGCTTTACTTTTATAGCCACTAGTGCCCTCGTCTCCTAGAAGTCTCAATTTATAAGACTCAAGCACAATGCTTATTTCGGACTCTTAGTAAGATGAACTCCTCAAGAGTCTCATCCCTATCTGAACTAAGCGTCTCACTTATTTAGGACTCTTGTCCTCTATCCAAATATCTCGAATTCCGGTATTACCACACCATATCTCGGCAATACCACAATCATCTCGGTAACCTGGCTCGTCCACGTGGCACCTCAGCTAACACCTCAGCCACGTGGCACGACCTCAAAAATATGTCCCCCATACTGTTTACACACTTTTTCAACACTAACCAATTTTTCTTTATATGCCTTTGAGGAATAGTAACACTACAAACTTTTAAATCTTAGTAAAAAATTTATGGGTAAATTATGTAGATAGTCTTTATAATTTGTCCCTTTTGTCATTTTGGTTCTTTTATTTTCAATTCGCTCAATTTTGTTGTTTAATTTTGAATTTTGTCTCAATGTGATCCAATAAAAAAAGTTGGTTAGAATTTCTAACAGAAATTACACACGTGGATGGCATGTGATCCTTTGTAAAGGACAAAATAAACATTTTACTTTATCTCATCATCTCCATCTCTATCTTGATCTCCATCTCCTTTCACACTTTTTCTGCAACAAACAAACTGCCATCTTCGACGACTCGCCGTCGTCGTTGCCAGAACCAGTAGCCACCATCACCTTTCCAATTCCACCATCTGCTTGTTCCTTCTCCCTTCTCTACCACCGCCAACATTGTGTTACAAATCGACACCACCATTGCAACCACAATGAAATCAAAAAAAAAAATCAATCTTTCAAGCATCAATACTTGGATCTGTAGCCAAAGAGAAAAATAACTATGAATCAGTTGTTGCCTTCCGCCGCCTGCCCCTTCAAGCCTTCTACCGCTTACTTCCCTTTCCCCAACCCTTTATATCGCCCTACTCCTCCACCCAACCTTCAATGCAGCCTTTTTTTTTTCCATTTCCCATCTTCGAATGTCGTCTCACTCTCCCGTGCTAACATCTGACGTGGTCTTTTTTGCAATTCCCACAACCTTCGACGTTGCTTCATTCCTCCACCTGAACCTCTCTAACGCCCCTTCTACCCCTTTGACGGCGACTCCCCCCCTTCTCAATCTCTAAACGTTGCCTCCTTATGTTTGCTCAAATCCTCCACGCTGCCTTCTCTCTTTTTCTCTAATGCTATGTTTGGATTGAGTGATTTGGAGAGAAAGAAAAGAAAATAGGGAGATATGTATTTTTTACTTGTTTAGATAACTTAAGTGAAGAGAAATGAGAAGAAATTGAGAGAAACTCTTTATCTTATAACCCTCATTTTCAATCTTTTTAAAGTGGAGAGATTGAAAGAGAAAAGAAACTAATATTTTTCATAATATCAATTTTGTCCCTGTAAAAATAAATAAATAAAATGATTGAAAATATAAAAGATTATTTTGGTAATATAACATAAAATATTTCTTTTTTTTTTCTTATAAAATCTAACCAAATAAGAAGGAAAGAAATCGCAATCATTTCATATTTCATTTTTTTTATTTATCTAAACAAGAAGAGAGAAATCACAATCATTTCATTTCATTTCTTTTCTTTTATAACTTAAGTAATCATCTTTTCTTTTTTCTCTTACGTTCCCAAACATAGTTTAACCTCTTCTCTTCCCTCTTCCTGAAAACTATTATATTTTTTGAGTGATGAACTCATAATAGCTCACCTAGTTTGATGGTTTCGGGCAAATGGACCATTTTTCCCTTCAAAACACGTGCGTGATTCATATGCATATTCCCGTCAAAATATTAATGGTGGTTATTGATTGGATTAAATTGAAATAAAATTTAAAATTAAAAATAAAAATTGAACAACTCAAATTGGAAATGAAAATTGAAATAAAAATTGAACAAATTAAAAATACGAAGACAAAAATGACATAAGAGACAAAGTATAATAACTATTGATTAATATATATCCAATTTTATCTAAAAATATTGATGTGTGATTCAAATTGATTCTAAGACCTCATTAATAATAGGCTTAAAAAATCAAAAGTTATTGCAAACTGTTACTCACTCATTTTTTACACACATTTTTTATAAAAAAAATTTAAAAAATAAATTCCAAAATGAGTCATAATATACATCCGCAATAAAATCTCAATCTCACATCTGCTTTCATATTAACCATAATTCTGAGAGAGTACTGCCTCATGAATTTTCTTTACAACATATAAGTGGGGATTCTATATTGGGTAAATAGCATTGACACCCTCTTTATATTTTTTAAATTACATTGGGTTCCCATTTTATTTCCTGAAATATTGTTTACTGTTCCTATTTAAATCGTAAACCACGTTTGGCAATTAGTTAAAGGAAAAAGATTTTCCTCCCGAATGAGCCCCGCCCCTAATGCCCCGAGAGAGAGAGAGAGAGAGAGAGAGAGAAGATCGGGGAAGAGGATCGGGGACCTCCCGGCTCGTCGCCTCGCCGGCCGCCGTCGCCCGCCGCTCGATCGTCGCCTGCCGTCGCTCGTCGCAGCAGCTCCGCCGATCGCGTCGCATGCCTCTGCCTCACCTCGCTCTGCCTCGCCTCCCTCCTCTAGTTTTTTAGGCCCCTCCAGTCCCTCTCCTCCCCCTCCCCTCCCCCCTCCTCCCCTCCTCCCCTTCGTCTTTTCTTTCTGCTCCTGCTTCTGCTGAAAAAAAAAAAATAAAAATCTACCCACGAAACACGTCGTTTCGTGGTTTCGGGACAGTCGGGGTAGCCTGAATTCGAGGTCCCAATCAATTCTCTTAGTTAAAATAGTCAAAATAGTTAAAAGTTAAAATCAATACAAAAAGTTAATTTATTCCTTTTAGGGCAAATTACACCGTATTTTTATATTTTGCTCCTTATGTATCTTGGTCCCTACACTTTCAATTGATTCAAATTTAACTCTTATTTTAGATTTTGTGTCAATTTTAGTCCAATTATAATGCTAATAGTATTTTTGATGGAAATTATCACTTGATTGGTTAAGATTAACTCACTGAGTTCATCAATTTATAATTTTACTCTTAAAAATATGACACATGCCATTTATATGCGTATTTTTCATACAAATTACCAAGAGTAATTAGACCAAATTGAGACAATATTATAAATTCAAGATCAAAATCGAGCCAATTGAAATTGTAAGAACTAAAATGACAAGATCACAGTACAGGGACTACCATCGTAATTATCATTCTTTTTTATTTTTTACACGTATTTTTTATAAAAATCAAAAAATCACTAAAAATAAAAAACTAATTTCCAAACGAATCCTTAGTATAACAAAATAAAAAATTTAGCGACACCAAATTTTTTTATCAAACACTCATTCTGGTAGAAAATTTTATGTACCTAACATTGCTCATAACAAAATCCCCTTGTTAGTCGATCGTAGCATTACTTGTATACAGGGGAGTTAGACCTTATAAATTAAAGTGTGACCAATTATCGTAGCATTACTCAAAGTAAATTGAATGATGTTGTTTGGGCCCATGGGGTTACTACGGGTCTCATTTTAATGATTCAAATTATTTATGTTGTCAGACATTTCGTGTATTTTATTTATCAAAAAAATTAAGTCGATCCGATAATCGTAGTATATTCAATTTATCGTGTTTGTCACTAAGAAATGAATGATAAATTTTAAAAAATATAAATCTCAGCTATTTTTTTGATGACAAACAATATAAATTAAATATGTTACGATTATTAGATTAATTTAATTTTTTATGTGGATGAATTACATGAAATGCTTAATAAACTAAATAATTCGAATTATCGAAAATTATTTAGAAGTCCTATTAGGGGACTTGTTGCGACATTTGGTCCCACAAAAAACTTATGTTTCCCATAAGTCCTATGAGAAGTTTCTTGACATATTTACCCTCAATATTAGTTGTTAATATCATAATTAATAATAAAACCATATATAGGGAAATTGATATAAACGTAACGTAACGTGACACCTACATAAACGTAACGTGACACCTATACGTAACGTGACATCTACATAAACGTAACGTGACATTTACATAAACGTAACGTAATGTGACACCTACATAAACGTAACGTGACACCTATATAAACGTAACGTGACACCTATATAAACGTAACGTGACATATCTACATAAACGTAACGCAACGTGACACCTATATAAACGTAACGTAACGTGACACCAATATGAACGTAACGTGACACCTACATAAACGTACGTAACGTGACACATATATAAACGTAATGTGACATTTACATAAACGTAACGTAATGTGTCACGTTACGTTTCGCAAACTTAATAAGTTTTTATTTTTTTAATCCGTTTGTTTTTGAAATAGATATATAATCTTAATATATTTTTATTTTGTATTATTAATTGTAAAATTTAAAAAATTATTTATTTTTTGAATTTTTTTATTTTTTTATATAAAAAAATCAAAGAAAACATAGACATTTAAACATAGGCATTTATTTGACGACGACGACGACGTTGTTGGCAGCTTCTGTAGAATTGCAATTGAAAAATAAGGAAGTTCATTTCTCAATGCTTGAAAGGACAAAAAAAAAATATTTAACGCTTGCATGAAAAAATAAAAAAAATAGCCTCCAGGTGCCGTCACTTTGGTGCCGGTGGTATTCCCTAAAATTATCTCAGAGTGGATGGAAAACTTGACATTAGAACCATTATCTTGCTTCCATTCGGATAGGAGAGAGAACGGACTATGACGGCGAAAGAAGCAGATTGATATCAATTCGGTGGTTGGGAGTGAGAGAGAGAGAGGGAAGGTGTGAAAATGGGGGGTAAAAAGATTAGGATCTTGTGGAATACATTCTTATGAAAATAGGACTTGAGGCTCTATAAGAAATTACACAGGACTTAGTCTAGCATAAGGTTCTGAAAAATGACTTATAAATAAGTCTCCCTTAAATTAAAGGATAAATTACGAATAGTCCCTAAAGTTTAACACTTTTTTGATTTATGTCCTTAAAATTTTAATTTTATCAATTAAGTTCTTGAAATATTAAATTCGAATCAATTTAGTTTTAAAGACAATATAAAAATAAAATATAAGCCTAAAGGTTATATAAAAATATTATAAGGCCCAAATTTTAATTTATTGTTAACTTAATTATCTTCTCTGTGTATGTGTTTTAGAATTGATATTAGAGTTTAGTTTACCAATTTTGCCAATATTAATGTATGAGCATTAGATATTGAATAAGGTAATTTAAATAATAGTACTGCACTACATATAATTATTGAACAAAATAATATTATAATCAGATTATTAAAAGAAATTAACAAAAATCTTAAAAAAAATCAATTAGAAATTATACATAAAATTCAGCATCTGCACTGTATTAGAAGAAGATAAACAATTAGCTCTTGTAGAAAATGACACAGATATTATTCTTATCCTTACATGAGAACTCTCCAAGGGAATCTTTTGAATTACTACCACCAAAAAATAAAAAAATGAATTTAAGTAATTATAGTGTAGATGAATTATAAATAATGGCAGAACAAGAAGAACATAATGAAATAAATAATAATAGAATATAATTTGAAACCTATATAATCAATTAGAATTAATCAGTCTAAGAGAAATTTATAAATTATAAAAACACATGTGTAGAGAATAATTAGGGGCTTTTCCCAAGCTAAATCCCTATACTAATTTATTTCCCAAACTACGCCTAGTTTGGTTGAATTTCCCAAACTAAGCTGAAGCGTGTTTACAAAACACACTTTTCAGAATGTTTTTGGCCCAGATAGTGGAATTATGAAAGCGTGGTTAGAAAACATGCCTTTAGTTAAGAAATCGTTGTTACTATTAGCGTTTTCAACATGTTTCTGGCCCAGGCAATGGAATTATGAAAGCGTGGTTAAAAAATATGCCTTTACTTAAGAAAGCGTTGTTACTATTTTCAGTATAAATATTTATCTTCAAAATTAAGAATTTAAAACAACAAATATTTGGCACAGAGTAATTATTATTTATTATTATAAATTATTATATATATATATATATAATATTGGTCTCATTTTAAAAATATGATTGATATCTTTTTATTGGTATTAATTTTATAAAAATAAAATTTATATATATTAAAAATTATATATGTTTTATTAAAATAAATATAATCAATAAAATTAATTATTTTTATTTTTATTTATTTATTATAAGTATGTGTGGATGTGTGTGAAAGAGAGAGAGTGAAATGATGTGGGTGTAAGTGTGTCAAAAAGAGAGAGAGAGAGAGAGAGGAGTGTATGTGTGTGATGTTTGACGCTAAGCTTTATCTTCTTTTTTTTTTTTTGCCATGGGGTCACTGTTGTGACTCCTTATTGTGACCTCCTATTATGTTTTTTATTGTTCTTAAAACGATACAATTTTATCTTTATATATATATATATATATTTTTATGTTCATACTATGTTTTTTGGCATTATAAATTACACTTTGCCCTAAACCTTAAATCCTAAATCTTAAAATAAAAATAAATAAATTTTAAGAATTAAACCCTAAACCTTAAAATAAAAAAAAAGAAATTTTAAGAATTAAACCTAAACTCTAAAATAAAAAAATAAATTTTAAGAATTAAACTATAAATTCTAAGCCCTAAAATAAAAATAAATAAATTTTAAGAATTAAATCCCAAACCCTAAAATAAAAAAAATAAATTTTATCCCTAAACCCTAAAATAAAAAAAAAAAATTAAGAATTAAACCCTAAATCCTAAACCTTAAAATAAAAAAAAAATAAATTTTAAGAATTAAAGTAAAAAAGTGATCATTGTATATAGTTGATTATTATTTGCTATTATAAATTATTATTATATGTATTTAATATTGGTCTCTATTTTATAAAATAAAATTTATATATGTTTTATTAAAATAAATATAATGAATAAAATAAATTATTTTTATTTTTATTTATTTATTAGAAGTGTGTGGGAAAGAGAGTCGAGCGATGTGAGTGTGAGTGATGTGGATTCAAGTGTGTGTCAGAGAGAGAGAGTTTGAGTGTGAGTGTGTGTGTGTGATGTGGGTGTAAAATTAATTTTTTTTATGAAAGCGTGTTTTCAAAGCACATTTTCATGTTGCACGTTTTTTAATTGCGTTTTATTAATTGATGCAATAATTAGTAAACGGGCAATTTGTAACCACGTGACCTTAATTAAAAGTATGTTTTCTAAATACACTTTCATAATTTTGTTTATTTTGTCTGTCTGGACCATAAAATACTGAAAGCATGTTTAGTAAATACGCTTTAGCTTAGTTTAGAAAATTCGGCCAAACTAGACTTAATTTGAGAAAAAATAGTGTACGGACTTAGTTTGGGAAAAGGCCCGAATAATTAATTAACAATATATTAAAATATAAGTCTGATCACAATTTTATATAACATTTAAGCTATGTTTATCTTTAGGATTAAATTGATTTGAGTTTAATATTTTAAAATTTTAAACAGTTTAAATGAAAAATGTGTTAGAACTATTATTATAATTTATTCTAAATTAAACCTACTTTTTAAAGAAATTCAGACATTTTACATTAAAAAAAAAAAAACCTCACTTACCCTCCTTAGAGAGGGCTTCACACCCAAACTTCCTCCCCCCAAGCCCCAAACAAATGCTAGTACTAAAAATCCCACAAAAGTATCAGGTAAAATTTAGCAAGACACAGACAGTGCAACACTAGTAACACCAATGGAAGCTCTGAGATACTTGAGCATTGGCATCTCTAGTCCCCGCTTTCTACCACCACTTCCACCACAACCACCACCCAACACCACCACCACCACCACCACCACCACCACCACCAAGAAGCCCCACAAACTCAACGCCGTCAGCGGCGGCCCTAGCAGCCTTCCCAACAACTTCTCCGCCAGCAAATGGGCCGATCGCCTCCTCTCCGACTTCCAATTCCTCCCTTCCACCGCCGCTTCCTCCGACTCTCCGGACTCTCCCTCCGCCGCCGCCGCCGCCGCCACTCTCTTTCCTCCTCTCCCTCCCCATCTGGCCCCTCCCGAGCGCCACGTGTCCATGCCCATCGACTTCTACCGAGTGTTGGGTGCGGAAATGCACTTCCTTGGGGACGGTATCAGGAGAGCCTACGAAGCTAGGGTTTCGAAACCACCTCAGTATGGTTACAGTCAAGACGTCTTAATTGGACGAAGACAGATTCTTCAAGCTGCTTGCGAAACTCTGTCAAACCCTAGGTCCAGAAGAGAGTACAATCAAGGCCTTGCTGAAGATGAATTCGATACCATCCTCACTGATGTCCCCTGGGATAAGGTTGTTCTCTTCTATCCACAATTTATGCATTTCTTTTAGGCTTCGTTTGGATTGGATTGGATTGGATTGATGTGCATTTCAAATCAAGGAATTTGAGTTTTAGTAGTTTTTTTTATAGTTAGTAAGAGAATTGTTAGCATTATTCCATATAACTAGTTTTATAAGTAAATTGTTGTATCTAAATTTGAGAGTTATTGTGCTTGAATGATTAAGATCAAATCCTTCCAAACGGACCCTTATTGTCTTCCCGCAAAAAACAACTAGAGTATTGGGTAGTCTGTCTTTGTTTGCAATGTAGTGAATTTGGGAGTGAATTTTATGGGTTTATATAGGTTCCTGGAGCTTTGTGCGTGTTACAAGAAGTGGGAGAGACTGAGGTAGTTCTTCAAATTGGAGACAGTTTGTTAAGAGAAAGGTTGCCCAAGTCATTTAAGCAAGATGTTGTCTTGGCTATGGCGCTTGCTTATGTTGACATGTCGAGGGATGCAATGGCATTGTCGCCACCGGATTTTATTAAGGGCTGTGAAGTGCTTGAGCGGGCATTGAAATTGTTGCAGGTGCTCTCTCTCTCTCTCTCTGTGTATGTGTGTGTGGGGTTGCATTTCTATTCATGAATGAGTCCTTTTCTGTAGTTGCGCTAGTTTTCATGAATGGGCCTTGCTAACAATCACCCACTGGGCATCCGTTAAGGACCAAATACTATAAAAAAAGTTAGAATTTCAATATACATTTCACATATTCTCGTCCATTTATATATTTTTTTACACTTTTTGCATATTTCAATATATTTTTTACACATACAACATTCACCACAGCCCAATTCATGAATTGCTGAATTAACAGCCTATAATGCTAAAAAAAGTTCATTTTTTTCTTCTTCTTCTTACCATCTGGTGATACTGTCTTGGACTCCTGTAAATTTAATGCTACTTATGAACTGGTTGAAGTAGCTTCATGGTAAAATGAGATACTATTACTTGATGGTTAAATTAAATGAGATACTGTTACTGGCTTACAGCACCAGAGCCTGGTGATGTGCAGTTCTGTTGTCCACTGATTTTCAAAAGCCGATTGTGCATAATTGGATGTCAATATTCTAAATCTTAACCTTGCCACTAACATCAAATTTACGTTCATGTATTTTTCTTTTTTTGGATAGCTATGATAGATTTTTCAGTTTTTCTATGATGTACACAGTTTTCTAAACCTCTTAAGCTTGGTGAATTTTGTTTACTTGCTCTTTTAAATTTTATTTTTTATTATTTTAGTTTTATTTTTTATTATTTTAGGCCAAGTTTGGCACGTCCATAAAAAGCCAAAAGCCCAAAAAGTTAAAAAGTTAACACTATTCACCAAAAGTCAAAAATTACGGCTGCACAACTTCCAATCCTAATTTTCCCCTACACACTAATTTATACAATTTTTTAATACACATTTTTCCATAAAAAGTCAAAAAGTTAACCAAAACATCCATATTTTTTTCCTCAATTTTTTAGTCCAAAAAGACAAAAAGTGCACTTATTTTGGACACCCCAAACAACCCCTTTGATTGAAAACTTATGAAATTGTGCTATTATAAGGTTGAGTTCTTTTTAATTTGATTTAGTGGGCATTAATTTATGATTGTGAATGAGTGGGATGCCAATACTTGAGACAGGTTCATTGTTTTAATTTTGTTTGAACCTATGTTACCTAGAACGTGGATCATTCCGGTGCATGAAACGGGAACGGGAACGTGGTACTCCATATGCTCTAAAATGTGGTTACGATAGGAGTAAACTTATATATATTACAGTTAAGAATTTAAGGTATTTCTAGAGTAATTTTCTTTTAACTATTAGGTATCCAATATATATATATATATATATTTTCCATGTAGCAAATCATTTCTATGAAAATTATGACCCATTTTTTATCTTTTTGTCTCTTGTCAAAACTTAACTCACTTAAGATTTTAGTTCATATATTTGTTTTTTTTTCCTCCTAGCATGTAAAGAAATATATTGGAAAAAACTTTTGGGATCACTTTGGATCACTAAATTTACTATTTTGGAACGAAAGTGTACCATGTTTTGGAATGTGCGTACCATTACGTAAATTGTTAGGGTATTACCGTTTTCTGGTAACATAGGTTTGAACCTCAAAAATATTTCAATCTTTACTTTTGCGTTATGTAAGTATACTTGTTCATATGATGAGTAATGACGACTTAAGACACATATTTTATTGGTTGTATTACTATTATGGCTTTGATTTTTTAATTATATTAGTAGTACCCTATTGTTGACAGGAGAACTTACTTGTACAGGCTGAATGATAGCAATGGGAATTTTGTGATAAATAAAGTAGGTAACGAGTAACTTTTTTGGAACCAAGTGTGGTACATTAATTGTTTTTTGGTTTCTAGTACTATCATTTGGAGATTCACAAGTTTATGTACTGATTCCTCATTCTGTTATGCACTTGTGCTTGCAATTTGGTGATAACTATGATCTTTTTCTCTCTTCTGAAGTGTGCTATAGAAAGATGGAAGAGGTTGGCACTTGGTTTTAACTTTATAAAATTTGACTCATGTGCCTATCTGATGAAAATATATATTGGCATTGAGAATCTACTTTCGTGCAGGAGGAAGGCGCAAGAAGTCTTGCTCCAGATTTACAAGCTCAGATTGACGAGACGTTGGAAGAGATCACCCCACGTTGTGTTCTGGAGCTTCTAGCTTTACCACTTGCTGATGAGTGCCAGACAAAAAGGGGAGAGGGTCTTCAAGGTGTACGCAACATTTTGTGGGCTGTTGGAGGTGGGGGCGCAGCTGCCATTGCTGGGGGAGTTACCCGTGAAGATTTCATGAATGAGGCCTTCTTACATATGACAGCAGCAGAGCAGGTGATTTATCAGATTATCTTGTCAAAAGACCCCAAACCAACCATTGTTATGTTTATGCTTCCTGTTAATTTGTATTTACTTATTGCCTAACTGCTGCCCCCCCCCCCCCCCCCACTTTTGTGAGAAGGTTGATCTTTTTGCTGCCACGCCAAGTAATATACCTGCAGAAAGTTTTGAAGTTTATGGTGTGGCACTTGCACTTGTTGCTCAGGCCTTTGTGGGTAAGAAACCTCATCTCATTCGAGATGCTGACAACCTTTTTCAACAACTTCAGCAGACCAAGGTTACAGCTCTTGCAAATCCTGCCCATGTCTATACTGCTAGGGGAGAAATCCGTGAGATGGACTTTGCATTGGAGAGGGGTCTCTGTTCGCTGCTCATGGGAGAGCTTGATGACTGTCGCTCATGGTTGGGTTTAGACAGTGACAACTCACCTTATAGAGATCCATCTATTGTTAACTTTGTTTTGGAACATTCCAAGGATGACAAGGACAATGATTTCCTTCCTGGACTTTGTAAATTGTTGGAGACATGGTTGATGGAGGTGGTTTTCTTCAGATTCAGAGATACTAAAGATATAACATTCAAGCTCGGAGATTATTATGATGATCCCACAGTCCTGCGATATTTAGAAAGACTGGAGGGAGTTGGTGGGTCACCATTAGCTGCAGCCGCTGCCATTGTAAAAATTGGGGCTGAAGCTACAGCAGTGCTTGATAGTGTGAAGTTTAGTGCAATTCAAGCATTGCAGAAGGTGTTTCCTCTTGGGCAAGGAAATGGGAATGTGAAATGTCAAGAAGATGAAGAGGTTAACAGTTCTGTTACTGCTTTAGAAAGCAAGGAGGCTGGGGTACAACAGGATCAAGATGATTCCACCAACATACTTGATGGTCCTGAAAAAAATAATGCTGATGAAATACAGAAGCAAGAAATGATTACTTCCGAAATAAAAGATGCAAGTATAAAGATTATGTGTGCTGGTGTGGTGGTTGGACTCATGTCTTTGGTTGGCTTAAAGTATTTACCATTTCGGAATGGCTCTTCAATTCTACGCAAAGAAGTTGGTTCAGCAATGGCTTCTGATGTTATCAAAGTAGGTATGATCTAATGATACATCATACAGGTTTTTTTTATTGATTTGAAAATCCTTAAGAGCATACTTTGTCATGCTGTTAAAAGAGGAAACAATATCATTTAGCTTAAAACTTGTACTGGTTTTCCATTCATTGTATTTGGCTATTTAGTCTAAAAGATAAGTATTTGTAGACGTGGTTGATTTAGTATAAATTGCAAGTCCAGAGAATCAGTGATATGACAACGGGTAGTGCAGGATGATTCTTTCTGCTTTGTGCTATCTGTCCATTTTGTTCTTTTTCTTCTGTAATTCTACTAGTATCTAATTCCACTTTAGTCTATTGCTTTCCTTTGTATATTGCAGTTGATTTCTTATTTAGTGGTCTTTTACTTGTATGATTGGCCCTTCCTTTCATTTATATGCTACTTATTTACTTATGATTTGATGAGTAAGAGAAAGTTCATCAAGAGCACCAGAGTGGGTACAACACATGTACATGCTATGTATGTCAAAACAAAAGTTCTTTGCTAAACAACTGTTGTCCGCTAAAACTTTTGGCCTACCATGATTGAATTAGTAGCTGTTGACTCTTCTCTTCAGGGATTTCTCTCTCTCTCTCTCTCTCTCTCTCTCTCTATCCTTATATCTTGGACTACTAGTTGTTGGAGAAAACAGAAAAAGCTCTAGTTTTACATTTTCAAAGAATGTTTCTCTTACTAATGTTATATAACTTTGCTACTATAAATGATTCCTTTTTGTGCATGGCTATTGTATGTAATCATTACTGAAAATGCTATTCGCAGTTTCTCTTATCAAGTTACTAGCATTAGAGTTGTTCTAGGCCTGTAATTTCCTCCATTCCTGAGAATGTTTAACTACCTGGCTTTTAGATATTTTCAAACACTATGAAACTAACAACTGATGCATTGTCCAATACTTTTGGGTAGAAAAAGTTGTTATGTTACAATATCACCCAAACTGAAATTGTCTCCAAGTATTGTGGTAAAAGTTATGGTTATGCATCGTAACAGTAGCATTGTGTTATGAATGTTTGCTACAATTTATCAGAAGTCTGTAATTAATTTACAGTTAGGATTTGTGTTTTGAGATATCGACTGTAAAATTTAGGTATAAAATCTTGGATGGCTGAGTTGGTGGTGAGAGTGTGGATGGCTGAGTTGATGGTGGGGTGGGGAGAGGGGTTTGAGTAAGAGAGGAAACACAAGGGCAGTTAAGTAATTTTGTTTTGGAATTGGAGGGTAGTTAGGTATTTTTACTACTTTTGTTATCTCCATTAAGAGACAAACCCTGACAAGGTTGTATTTGTAATTTTTCAAATTATGAGGGAATTTGTATTTGTTAGATTACTTAGGGGTGCATTCATAATAATAATAACAATATTAAAGTGTGAATAAAAGTAATATAGGAGATGGATAGTGCTTGAGATAGGAGAAGACAAAAGGAGGGAAAAACCAGAGGGGAGAATGAGAAGAACAGGGTGAGGTCCCAAATGGAGTTGGTGAAAATAAAAAAATAGGGAAAAAGAGAGAAAGGTGACATGACTCTGAGAGGGATAGCTGTCAACTTTTGCATTGTTGATCCACCTACCATAATTTTCCTCCAAAAGGCCTATTTATAGGCTTTATAAAACCTCAAAAACATGAAAAAGTCTTTCTACTTTAGAACAGATTCCAAGTTTTGAGCCCCATTGCATGTCAAAAAAAATATAAACTGTGTAACAAAGAAACATATAAGCCCAAAGTTCCATACTAAAACCCGTAAACTTGTCTATTAAACTGAAAATACAAGAACATAAAAAAACTATTACCAATTAAAGTATCTGCCTGACCAACCACTAAGAATTTTGCTTCTAGAAATTTAAAAAATAAAAATAAATAATTGAAGTAGCTGCTTCTAGGCCCATGTCATATAAGCCTTGAATATTGATATGGAGTCCACCATGATTAGAGGCATATGGTTACGGTGCTTGCCTGTCCAAATTAGGGAAGTCCTTTTGCATTCTTTGTGTATTTATGTAGTGTTTGGTTCAGTAGAATAAAATAAAATGAAAAGAAATGAAATGAATCATTCCTTAGTATCATCCTTATAAAATGAATATTCTCTTACAATGGCGAATGATGATTTTATTTGTAATACATTTTCCATCATTTTTTTATTAAACCAAACATGGGTGGGAATGGACATTATGTTGGAATGATTATTCCATTCTACTTCATTCCAATGAACCAAACAGAGCATTAGTGGAAATTATTGGCTAGGTGCATCTCTAATTTATAGATAATTTTTCTGTCATGGGCAGTGTGAAGCAATTAAAATTCTGTATATTGGTGATGTGTCTGGGTTACTGAACATTGATTTTGTCCCGTGACCTTTTCAGCCTAAATTTTCTTTTGTTGTTTTCTGTGGCAAATATATTTATTTATACTTTTTTTTTTCTCTCCCCATTTGAAGTCCGATGCTTTTTACAACCTGCAGGGTCCTTGGTAGCTGAAAATTTGGAGGAAATGCCTAGAATGGATGCAAAATTTGCAGAAGGTTTGGTTCAGAAGTGGCAGAACATTAAATCCCAGGCTCTTGGACCTGATCATTGCCTCGGAAAATTGTCTGAGGTGAGAACATTTCTTCATCTATATGGTTGTAATTTGGGTGGTGATTTGTTAGTGGTACATGTATAATTTATATTTTAGGTGGATTTGCTGGGATGAGTTTACCTTCAGATATTAGATCTCCTAGAACACCCACACTAGGTGCAACCATATATATTCAAAATTGAAAGAAAAGAAATAGGGAAAAATATTTCAGATAAGTTCTGTTAAAGTTGAAATCTTATTGAACATCTAGCTGTTACAGTTTGGCATTTTATTTTTTATAATGTTGACATTTTCAACACCCAAGCGAACCAATCTTGGTCTGGTTAGGTCTTTTCAACTAAAGCCCAAACCTATGACTAAAACTCAGCCAAAGCTTGACAATCAATCTGATTAGGATCATGTCGGATTCACTGAAATTTCAGCCCTGATTCATGCATAAATTGCAGTTATTGATATATATATATATATATTTTTTGTGTGATTGAAATGCCATTTTATTTAGTCGACATGCTTACGACCTCATGAGAGTAAATATTCATCTTCCGAAGTTGTATTGACAATTAAAAAAATTTATAATGCCAGGTCTTGGATGGTAATATGTTAAACGTTTGGAAAGACCGTGCTGCAGAAATTGCTCAACATGGTTGGTTCTGGGACTACTCTCTGTTGAATTTGACCATTGACAGCGTGACTGTGTCAGTTGATGGGCGGCGTGCCATTGTGGAAGCAACTCTTGAAGAGTCAGCATGCCTAACTGATGTGGGCCATCCAGAGCACAATGATTCGTACAGTACAACCTACACGACGAGGTATGAGATGTTGTGTACACCTTCAGGATGGAAGATTACAGAAGGAGCTGTCCTCAAATCATGATTGGGAATTTAGGATACTGCAAAAGCTTTCATGTAAATATTAGCATTTGTTTCCTCGAGTCTTATTTACCTTTTGTAGCTCAATTATTGGTTATTTTGTTGAACTAGTAAGGTTTTTCTGATTATATGTAAATGTGTGTTGTTGCAGCATCTTGCAAGGCTGCCAAACAATGTGTTGTGACTTGTGTGTTGTTGCAGCTTCTTGATTGTGCGAATCAGAGTGCCGGGATTATTGAGTGCACAAATTGTTAAGCATTTTGCTTTCATTTTTTTCCCCCTGAGAAGCAAATTTTTTTGTTTCTTTGATCCTTTTTGGTAGTCTGAGCCTGTGCTTCTATTTATGCCACAAAATTCTCTCCTTACACTCCTTGTTTTAATTTTTTTTTATTACAGTTTTGTTGAATTACCAAAATAAACACCAACTCCAAAATTTTAGAACCCTAATTTCTATAAACACACCCATCTCTTTGAAAAACTATTCACTAATTATTATACGTCATGGCCTCTCACGTTTCTCAATTACCCGACATAAAATCATGGACCCTACTTTAATCAAAACACCTTGGAACACTACGTGGTCATATTCCAAGAGCACCCAATAACCACTCCATCTCTTCCCACTACCTCAAAGTGTTGGCGCTGGTGTCATCACCACCTGCCCTCTCTGCCCACCTTTCACTCCACTCCCCATCGCTGCAGTCTCTCTCCACCACCCTTACACCCACTTCCCCCTTCTTGGCCACTCACCCCGACTCCTTCACATTTCCCGGCCACCCACTCCAATGATATCCTTTTTCATGCACCACCTATAACCCACTCTTCCTCCTTCCCGCCACCTTCCACCTTGCATCCTCTTCCTTGTATGACACTCGCCACCCTCTCCATTTTCCTCCCTGACTATTCCCACCTGCTCCTCTATCTCACCTTCCCCATCCCCTCCCTGCCCTGTAGCCCCCTTCCTACAACCCTCTTCCCTACCATTGAAACCTTAGCCCCATCACAGCCCCCTTTCCCCAACTCCTCCTCCCCTTTGAGCTACCCTCAACTTCTCCCCTCCTTTTGCTGAAGCCCCCCAAACCCTCCGTCACCCCTGAACACCATTTCAGCTCCTCTTCCCTTACTCTGCGCGCCACTCCAACCCCTATCCCCCTCACCTGCACACCACCACAGAACCATTCCCGCCTCTCCTGTTTCAACCAACCCCAGCCCCATCTTACCCATGTCGCCACTCTTGCTGTAGAGAGGAAGACGAAGAGAGAACAAAAGGACAAGGTGGGTGTAAAGAGGTGTGAGAGTAAGTTTGGGATGATAAAATTATTTTTTTGAATTTTTCAAATGGGTGTAGCAGGTAAAGGGGTATAATGAGCAAAGTTTTCAAAGACTTTATTGAAGCTTGCCTCGCCTCGAGGCTAAGGTAAAATACATCAAGACTTTAATTTTTAGGCTATACTCTCCAAAGACTTGCACATCACAATTTGAGGCATGCGCTTTTAAGTGCGCTTTATATATCTTTTGCATAAGTATATGAGGAGTATGCATACGAAGAGGTTGCCTTAGATTCTTAAACTTAGTCTAGTAGATAGTTTAAATATCAAAAAGTAAAAAATAAAAAAGAACCGCTTTTGTAACTATATTCTACAGAAAAAGTTGAGTAAATGACCAATGAACAAGAAATATAAAGATAATGTTCAAGTGAGAAACTCAATCACTAAAGCTAAGAATGTCAATTTCACTTTCAATGAAGGCAAGCTTCATTCTTTGTAGTGAAATGTTCGATGTCTTAAAGAGAAAAGTATTTACACCTTTATATTTATTTTTTTCACTATTTTAAAAAAATTATTTTAATTACTAAATATTAAAATTTAAACTTCGGAATGTTTATGCTTTGACGCCTTATGGCTTACACCTTACCTCATGAGGGGTAAAACGTCTCGAATTACGCATTTGCCTTTAAAAATTTTGGTAATGAGGTAGATTTGTGGTATAAATAGAATCACCCATCCTTTGACCTCAGGTGACTAGGTTTGATGGTCGATACTAGATTGACTAGTTATTTAAAATTGGAAAAATTATAAATCAGTGTACCTTACAAAAAATATTTACAGATTTATGGAAAAGTTTATGATTTTAATTATTAATATTTATAAAGTTACTCAAAAATCAATCACACACAAGAACACAACAATATTTACGTGGTTCGGCAATTGCCTACGTCCACGGAGAGCTATCACTATAGAATTTTTTCCGGAGGGAGATTACACTCACACCTCACCTTCACTCTCTATAGAACTCTCAAACTCTCACAATCTCTCACAGATGTGTTGTTGTTGTTTCTTGATTTTTCTACCCCTCCTCCTCACCTCAATTTATACACAATTGAGGGAGGAGGTGATTGGTTGTCACCAAACCCATTCCACTCTCTAGTGGGTTGGCCATTGGGGTAGTGGAGAAGATGGTGCTGCATTATATATTGCCACTATATGTCCACTAACAGCCACTAACATATTATATACATCCACTAACATAATATTAAGGCAATAATAATCAAATTTCCAGCACTCCCCCTCAAGCTGGTTTGAAGATATCTTCCATAGCCAGCTTGCTAGTCAGCTTATCAAATTGCTTCTTGTGTAGTCCCTTCGTTAGCACATCAGCTAATTGTTCACCTGTTGGAAGGTAGGTCATACAGATTATGCCAGCATTGATTTTCTCCTTGATGAAATGTTTATCCACTTCTATATGTTTTGTGCGATCATGTAGAACTGGATTATGAGCTATAGATATAGCTGCTTTGTTGTCACAATAGACCTTCATAGGTGTCGGGTGAGAAAGCTTTAATTCTTCAAGAATTCTTTTAATCCACATTACTTCACAGATTCCATGGGCAACAGCTCTGAACTCTGCTTCTGCACTACTTCTAGCTACCACATTCTGTTTTTTACTCCGCCATGTAACTAGGTTCCCACCTACAAAGGAGCAGTATCCGGATGTTGATCTCCTGTCTGTAACACTTCCTGCCCAGTCTGCATCTGTGTATACTTCAACTTGAAGATGTCCATGTTTCTTGAACAGTAAGCCTCTCCCTGGAGTTCCTTTCAAATATCTTAAGATCTTATAAACGGCCTCAAAGTGCTCTGCCCCTGGTGAGTGCATGAACTGACTTACCATGCTGACTGCAAAGGCAATATCAGGCCGCGTATGAGACAAGTAAATCAATTTCCCTACAAGTCGCTGATATTGTTCCCTCTCTTTGACTTCTTCAGCCTTAGCAGCTTGTAACTTCAAGTTAGGCTCGATCGGAGTCTCCACCATCTTACAACCAAGCATACCTGTTTCTCCAAGGAGATCAAGAACATATTTTCTCTGATTAACGAATATACCTTCCTTGGATCTTGCAAATTCCATTCCGAGGAAATACTTGAGGGCTCCCAGATCCTTAATGTGAAATTCTTTTGCGAGTTTCTCTTTGAGGGCTGCTAACTCTGCTTCATCATTACCAGTTAAAATGATGTCATCAACATAAACAATCAAAATTGCAATTTTACTGTCTTTTGAATGTTTATAAAATATTGTGTGATCTGCTTGACTCTGCGAGAAGCCACAACTGATAACTGCCTTCCCAAAGCGTTCAAACCACGCTCTTGGTGATTGTTTGAGTCCGTATAATGACTTGTTCAATCTGCATACTTTGTCGCTACCAAGTCTCTGCTCAAATCCCGGCGGTAGGCTCATGAACACCTCCTCTTCAAGATCACCATTGAGAAATGCATTTTTAATGTCAAGTTGATGTAGAGGCCAATCTGAATTTACTGCAAGAGATAACAGTACTCTAATGGAATTTATTTTAGCAACAGGAGCAAACGTCTCCTGATAGTCAATCCCATAAGTTTGAGTGAAGCCTTTAGCCACCAGTCTCGCCTTGTATCTCTCAACGCTTCCATCTGCGTTACATTTTATCGTAAACACCCATTTACACCCAACTGTTTTCTTGTCTTTGGGTAGATCAACTATCTCCCAAGTACCACTTCTCCTTAAAGCATTCATCTCCTCCATGACTGCTAATTTCCAATTCGGATCATCCAATGCTTCCTGTATATTCCTTGGAACAAACAAGTGTGAAATCCTAGATGTGAAAGCTCTATGGTTTTTAGACAGTCTTTGATAGGAGAGGTAATTTGCAATAGGATGTTTAATGCAATTTCGGACACCTTTCCTAATTGCTATAGGAACATCAAGGTCGGAAATAGAAGGAATAGGATTACCTAAAATTTCGATGCCAGAACTCGGGTGGACATTCGGGTCATTAGGATGGACATTCGGGTCATTATTCCTCAGATGAAATCGCTTCCTAGTATAAACCTGAAGCTCAGAATTTAGATCATTTTGTAGTACTTCTCCCCCTAAACAAGAATCTTCTTGACTAGGCACCATAGAACTTGGTTCTCCTAAGTGATCATTATCAGACAGATGTGGTTTTTGTGTAGGATAAATGACATTGGGGAGAGGGATAGAAATATCCCAAAAATTGTCTTCTACTCCACTTGTCTCCCCCTGAAGAGAAGTGTTGGGGAAATAGGATTTTGTTTCCACAAATGACACATCCATACTCACATGAAATTTCTTGGTTTGAGGATCGAAACACTTATACCCTTTTTTGTTTGAGGAATAACCCAAAAAAACACATTTTATAGCACGGGGGTCAAGTTTTGAACGAAATTGACTGGGAACATGAACATAGGCAGTACATCCAAAAACTTTGGCGGGTAAATCAGAAAACAACCTCGTGTCAGGAAAAAAATGTTTGAGACAATCAAAAGGTGTTTTGTATGTTAACACCTTTGTAGGCATCCTGTTTATCAAATAAGAGGCTGTTAAAATTGCTTCACCCCATAAATATTTAGGAACATGCATGTAAAACATTATAGCACGTGCTACTTCAAGTAAATGTTTATTTTTTCGTTCTGCAATGCCATTTTGTTGAGGGGTATCCCGACATGTAGATTGATGAAAAATCCCTTTTTTTGCCAAAAACTCACCCAACTGCTCATTGAAATATTCTGTTCCATTATCAGAATGTAAAATACCAATTTTGGTTTGAAATTGGTTTTCAATCATATTGTAAAAATTTGTGAATAAATTTTTCACGTCAGATTTTTTATTCATCAAATAAATCCAACATAAGCGGGTATGGTCATCAATAAATGTAACAAACCATTTTTTACCAGAAAGAGTAGTGATTTTAGAAGGGCCCCAAACATCACTATGAATCAAATAAAAAGGTTTGGAAGCCTGGTAAGGTTTTGGCAAATAAGTAGAGCGATGAGATTTTGCAAAAATGCAACTTTCACAATGAAAAGAAGAACAATCAATCCCTTTAAATAATTCTGGAAATAAATGTTTCAGATAAAGAAAACTAGGATGCCCTAGCCTATAGTGCCATAGCATTATTTTTTCTCGAACAGAGATTGAACTAGTACTATTAAAGCTCTGAGCTTTTTTATTACTAACAGGTACTTCATCAAAGTAGTAAAGACCTTCAAGCATCCTAGCACGCCCAATCATCATCCCCGAGTTCTGGTCTTGAAATTCACAATGGGATTCAAAAAATGTAACACGACAATTAGAATCCTTAGATAGTTTACTGACAGACAAAAGGTTACAGGCTAAGTTGGGGACGTGAAGAACAGCATTGAGATTAATTTTCTCAGTTAGTTTAATAAATCCTTTTCCTGCAATAGGTGAAAAACTACCATCGGCTATTCTGATTTTGTCATGACCAGAACAAGGGAAATAGGTACTAAATAAATGGGAAAAACTAGTCATGTGATCGGAGGCACCGGAATCTATGATCCACGGAGAGAAGTTTAGACAAGAGAAGGCTTTAGGATTTCTACCTGTTTGTGCCAAAAAATCACTAGGAGTACCGGATGAGGAGTTGGATTTTATCAGCTTTAAGAGTTGATCAATCTGCTCTTTGTTGAAGGGACCCGAATCGGCTTCATTAGCAGTAGGAAAGCCACGATTCTTCTCTCCTTGTTTGCTGCTTTTCCAGTTGACAGGTTTGCCATGGATCTTCCAACACGTTTCGCGTGTATGGCGAGGCTTGTTGCAAAAATCACACCAGACCCGTGGCTTATCATCAAACCTGCGCTGGTAATTTGCAGCCTTGTTGGCCGTTTTCACCGGAATGGCAGCGGCAGGGGTTGAGGTGGTTTCGGACGTGACTTCCGACATGGCTATGACGGTTTTAGGGCTGCTGTGTTTTTTTGCTCTGATACCAACTCAAAAATCAATCACACACAAGAACACAACAATATTTACGTGGTTCGGCAATTGCCTACGTCCACGGAGAGCTATCACTATAGAATTTTTCCGGAGGGAGATTACACTCACACCTCACCTTCACTCTCTATAGAACTCTCAAACTCTCACAATCTCTCACAGATGTGTTGTTGTTGTTTCTTGATTTTTCTACCCCTCCTCCTCACCTCAATTTATACACAATTGAGGGAGGAGGTGATTGGTTGTCACCAAACCCATTCCACTCTCTAGTGGTTTGGCCATTGGGGTAGTGGAGAAGATGGTGCTGCATTATATATTGCCACTATATGTCCACTAACAGCCACTAACATATTATATACATCCACTAACATAATATTAAGGCAATAATAATCAAATTTCCAGCAAAGTTTATTATTGATTTGTAATTATTTTTTGAAAGTCTCACTGATTTGATATTTCACCTTCAAAATTCCTTGTAAGCAGTTTACTTTCAATAGCAACATGCTTGATGCTAATTCCCTCCAAGTCTGAGCACTGAGAGGTGAGTGATTCTAATAGATCGAGCTGCAAACAATCGAGAAATTGTACTGCAAGAGGCTGAAGTTTTATTATACAATTTTGCTAGATAAGATAATTAGAAAAATAATGTATGAAACTGGTTCAGTTTTGCTCAAATGTGATCTGGGCGTCATGATTTCAAATTATGGAAACACTCTCCTTGATTTTCTCAACTTAAAAGAGCAAAGCAATCTAACACATTGATTTACTCTGCTTACTATGATATACATCACGATAAAAAAATAAGTTCAAATTATATTTTAAGTACTTTCAGAACATTGACTAGTGGAAATCAAATTTATATCCACATAGATTTTTTTTTTTTTTTTCCTAATTTTATTTATTTACTACTATTTTTGTAGGATTGCCAATGCTTCAGTTAGGTGTACTTCATGCCTCCTCCAACAAAGTTTACATTACAGATGACATGCTGTGTTTCAAGCGGAAGGGTGTACCATTGTTTATGAGTCGAGGTGAGAAGGTCAATCCAATCATTTCCTTGGGGGTTTGACCTGTCTCTGCAAATCCAACCAATTTTGCGACAAGTGCAGCACTTTCCTTGATATGGTTCATGTCATTCATGTCAGTCCATAATCGACGTGACAATTGTAACCTCCTCTGCTTTGTGTTCAATCCGATGCCCCACTTCTGATAGAGGACCTCTCTCTCCTTGGTCGAGAACTTCTTAGGCATTTGTTTGCTGAGCATTTGTCTCTCGCGGTTGAGAGCCCTCACACTGTAAAAAGATACAGATGCATTATTGCTAGAACAACTGCAAACTACAAGTTATGAATAAACTCTCTGTTCAAAACAAAATAAAAAATGGAATTCATGTTATATAGATATTAATTCCTTTGGTGGAATAATTTTTTTTCCCTCTTTTAAGTGTCTTTAAAGGGAATTCCAAATTTAGTACTGGAAAGCATATCTCAGATTGCATCTAAATTGTCTTAATTTTATGCCTTGGCCTGTTACTGTAATACTTTATCACACTGTTATCTCGAAGATCACATGAGTGAATTTGACTTGGATGTCATTTGCATAGCATTTTCAAAGTAGTTTTCATTCCCTTTAAAGGAAAATTAGAACAAAGCCAAAATACAAGCAAAATTCAAAGCCACTTTCGTTTCCAAAAGCAAAAGAAAAAAAAAAAATCATTCATTCTTTCTTTTCCATGTGTACACGTGATTTTGTGTGCAACTCATGAGGTACATTAATGAGTCAACATTCATAGGTTATTGTAGCCCCTGCACATTCTCTTATTTATTTATTTTTTTTCAATATTGGATTTTCATACGCTATGCAAAATAGTGATTTTGCTTGTAAAATATCAAATTCTCTGAAACAATTAGACGGCCATGCTGTGAAGCCATGTACAACTTTTCTGACAAGAATGGCAGAAAGACAGAAAGATAAAGAAAGAGTACCTTAGGGCATGTGTGATAATCTGACCATCTATCACAACCCTTGTTCCTTGAGATAGTGTAGACTTAATAAAGGACAATCGTCTGAGCTCAACCTCCATGTAAACGGAATCGGATGGATCTCCATTAAAGAGCAAGAAAAAATGGGTTCTGTGGGCCAATGGCGTATTGCATGTATCCCAAAGTTCAATAATCTTTCTCTGCTGTGTCTCAAATTCTATGGGCCAATTTGAAGGGGACTTTGGACAGCCCTGTACAAATTCCAAACCAGTATCCCTCCCAGATTTTCCGGACTCATCAGTCTTTGGCTTAGCTTCTTTGACCTATAATTAACAACCATAACCTGATCAATAAAAGATATTGATTGATAGGCAAGCTTCCTAGAACACCTAAGCTACCTAAGGTTTGTTAGATCACCGATTGTCCCCAAAGATTAAGTTGTTAGAAAATAGACCCAACAATATATATCAAGCTCTAACGTGCAAGATGTGCAAGCATCCATACAGAGAAGAAAGAATGGAAATGACATAAGCCAAATACCAATGGAGGGACTTGAAGCCAAGACCTCTCCCAACCCGGGATCACCAAAAGCTTAAGCTGTTAGGAAATAAGCTCGACAATATATATCAAAGCTATTCAATAGTTCCCACTTCCCAAGGGAAAGATCGTAACCTAGGAATTTTGTTCTATTTTTAAGGAAAACTATCGTGTTTCTATCCATTCTGATTACACACATTAGGGTTTTAATGGCAAATTTAAATGAGGATCCACATTCTCCTAGTTCTAAAGAATTTTCTGGTTATGGTTGGAATAGTCTCTTCCAGAATTTTCAGGTTCGTATGTTACACACATTCACTCAACAATTTTGCGTTAAATAAATTACACAGTCAGAAAACATTTTTACTGAAAATATGCATCACAATGCTAAGATTTGTATAATATCATTTGCGATAAAGCCCTATTCTCAAGCATCTAAAAATCTTGAGGCTGTAAACTCACATGGAAATAGAGAAGTATAGGAGATATTTTCATAATAGTTGTGCTTAAGATTGTTTATGACTCTATACAGTATATGATTATGCATGCTTATAAATTATTATATGATTATGCATGCATATAAATTATTATACAGAATTTGGTTAAATACTTGGTTGTATTATTGTAAGCATGACACTCTCAACTCAACTCAAAAGAGCCTTAATTCTGATTACAAGCATAAGAGTAGTGACATGGAATAGCATTTTCCATATCAAAATGCTTATTCTAGTTTCTTCATCTGTGTTAGCTGTAATCATTTATAATTTATAAAACATAAAACCATACCAAGCAAGTGAAAGCTATAACTGCCAACTGACAAAATTACTTGCACAAGAACCAAGATAAGCTCAGGACAAACAAAGAAAGAATGGCAGGAGAGAGGGAGAGGGAGAGAGAGAGAGAGAGAGCTGCATGCTCACCAGATCATCAGCAAATTTCTGTTCATGTTCTGATGTTTCTACTTCATTGAGTTCTGTGGCACAATTGCTGATGCGAGAAACATCACTTTCACCTGAAATCTTGATGTTCTGCTCCTCTCTGTCCGAGGAAGCACCGTGAACAGAAGTTGGGGAGTCTGTTCCAATGTCAGATACATACTTCAATCCAGAAAGCTTCAGTTGATGACTACTTTCTGGTCTTCCAGAGAAATTTTTCTCAACACCGTTTGGTGGTGTGTTGTTATTGTTCTCTTCTTTCTCAAACCATCGAGACAATGTGAGAACAGCTCTGCAGCTTCTGCTTCTATATAACTTCATGCTTCTAGAGCTGGAAGTACCCGCTTCAGATGAACTTGGAGATTGTTCCAAAAGGTAAGGATTGGAAAGATATTCAATTATTTTCTGCATTTCCTGAATCTTTTGCTTCAAAGCTTCACAAGTAAGATCTGTACGAGTCTGATTCAAATTCCCATTTCCATTTTGCAGTGATAATATTGCATCAGCTTTTAAGCTCCTGTCTATGCTCGACTCCTCCATTTCAATACACCGAACTTCCTTGCAGTGATCTTCAGATTTTTTATCATTTTTTTGATCAGTCGTTCCCCAACTCTGTGATGGGTCAGGTCCAAACTGTTTGTCAATTTCCCGTCGTGGAGCGGTGCCTTCAGACAGAAAGTGGTTTTTTGACTGGTCACGAGTCTGAAAATCGTTCTTGTTGGAATTAAGGCCATCTCGTATGTCAGAAAGATGAGATGTGTAGGATGAAACATCTAAACAAAGAGGATCTACTGGCTCTGATGATTCTGATGCTGAATATTCATCTGCCCAAGCATTTTGCATATAACGTTCCGAAAGTTGATCACATTCAACCTTAAAAGAGGGAACAGGACAAGAATTTAGACTAATGAACATGCATTTTAAATTAGACTTTGCAATTAGTTATTGATTAAAATGATAAGCGCCATACCGATGGGCTTGAAGGTATATATTCACCAACTGATTGTAACAAATCCTCAACACGGGATTGAGCGTGATCCCGTTGGTTTTTTAGCTCTTTGATCTCTTTATCCATCTGCACATTGAAAAGACAAGTAAAAAAAACTACACAACCAAAAAGCAAAAATGATTTGACCATTGAAATTTGGTGCTAAATAAATGACAAATCCTAGAATAAATATGAAAAGTTTACAGTAGGCGTAGAGTTGAAAAAAACCATAGTAAAAAAATTGCACTCTAAAATGAAACAGTTCACATTTCTTAGCAACATGGCCAACATCAAATGCAAAGTCCATGAGATTAACTACATCCAGAATAGTGATCATTAGGTACGTCTTTTGATGAAATTATAACAAATATTGCTTAGCCGTATCATGGGTTTTATTTTTGAGGCCTGGTCATTCAACCATAATTTAAGAATGCAATGCATTAAAGTATGTGTTCATTCAACAAGATTGCTACATTTTTAAGCTGGTGAAGGACTTTCAAAGAGAACAATAATCATCACTACATCTAAAGGTCAAATTTGATAAAATGCTTAAAGAGGAGAAGAAAAAAGAAAAAGGCATAGCACATCTTAAAAATTCCACTCAAATTCTCTACTAACCATTTTGCATGCTTGTGTCTATTGGAAAGGTCATATAGATATCAGTTTCATTACCTTTTCGATGAGAAGTTCCTTTTCTTTCAATAATGCTGCAGAATTGGGCTTGTCAGACGTTGAGCCTAAACTCTTCAACTCGCTCTCCATTCTGGCCAGCTCTCTCTGCAGACGCTTTACTAATGCCTTATCTGACATCACTAAATTGACCTGTGCATTAGTACTTACCTGCTTGGCACAACTAGCGAATAAAAGGGTATTTCTTGATTGCTCAACAAAACTGCGCGCTGGGCTCATAGTGCAAATGATAGCAGTTCTTGCATTGCCTCCTAAGGAGTTCTGAAGTATGCGTGTCAGCTTGGAGTCTCTATAAGGTATGTGTCCATTTCGTCCTTTGCTGTGCCCAATCGTGGCAATAAATCGAATAGTGAGAACAAATTTAGCTATTTCAAACTAGTAGAACATTGAACGATCACACGATTTAAATATTAAAAAAAGAAATATTTTAACTATGCCAGACCCTAATAGAGAAAAAAAAAAAAGAGAAAAAAAAAACATCTTGTCAGCTTAGCAGCAGCCTAAAACTCATAGATCACATTGAATAAATAAGTCATAGTACGGAGGATTTGTGAACTAACCACTTTACCATTCACACAAGTAGGACAAGGACATACTGGATAACATTAGGACAGAAGTTAAGTTGCTAATAGATGTAAATTCCCTATCCCTAGCCCAGTTTTCTCAGGTTTTGCACCATCACATCATTTATGCATTTTCTACTACAATAACCAAGTACAAGCCCAGTTGCAATAATGTGATAAATATGATAGGGTTCTTAGATAACAATCTTTAAAGAAAAACATCTGAAAGTCCAGGATGAGGAATACATCAAAACTAGGAGAATGTAGTAGTTTCAAAAAGCCTATCAGCTATCAGACAAGTTTTTCACTCAATTTTGTTTACCAGAGTTGGAATTCTAAAAGCCATCTCCATGAAAAGAAACACAATTGGAAGTATTTGATGATGACCAAATTTTTTGTTTTTTGTCCAAGGTGACAAGTCACACAACCGAAGGTAGGCCTCCCCCTCACCATGCTCCCAAATGCAATGAAAGTGGACTTCGTGGGCATGTGTGTCTGTTGTTTGTTGTTGGGGTTTTACACTAACCGTTGTCCTCATATTACCACTGGCATTTTGCACATTACACGTGGATTCCAAAAATTGTGATGATATCGGTCTCCAACAATAAAAAAATTGATTTGGTAAGTAAAGTTTTATCATTCTTTTCAATGACAACTTCAATCTTCCCATCTCAAAAGTTCAACCATACAAGTAGAATATCAATTAGAGTCCTTTTCTTTGTTAAAATGAAGAGGAGGGATGACATATATACAAGGTCAGAATTATAGTTAGAACCCGACTTTGCAAGTAATGCAATGCAAAAATGAGGAATGAATGAAGTCCATCTAAGAGATGAAACTTAATTATTTATTGCTAGCTTCATTGTTATTTTAGTTGCTTGAGTTATGCATACCAAAATAGTTTTACCTTAAGACTGATTCAGCTTGAGCGTAAGCAGATTTTATACAATATACAATGTTCGAATGCTTCAACACATACACTGATACTTTTAACTACCAAGCACTATAGTTAATGATACAACTTAAGGCTTATTTTTGACATTTGACATTAATATAAGCCACTCTTGAGGCCAGGTGGCGAAAAGAACATCAAAATTATGTTCTCTTTTGTTACTATGAATGCATGACAGAAGGGTTCTAGAGATAATATCTAATCTGATAATTTTAACTCTGGTAAAGATTTCTGACAATTAAAATGCCAGACCAAAAGAGATATGAAAGAGAAACCAACCTTAATTTGCGAATAACAGTTCCAAGGGTTAGTAAACTGCGGTTAATGTGGCAACCCTCTTTCAGTCTTGTACCAGCTGATAATGTCTGAGTAGCACGCTCACTTCCCGCAAGATCAACGAAATTCTGGACAAAGAACCAACTTACACTTTACATTTCTCACTTAACGTCTTATAAAAACAAGAATTATTCAAAACATGCTCCTTGCGCAAATAATCTTTACTGGCCACTAATCTCAGTAAAAATAACTCTCCATACCACAGAGGCTGAAAGAGTGCTCGAGCTTTCACTACCTAAGAATTCATGACCACAACTTTCAACTGTCTGCAAGAATCAATTATTATGTGAAGTCAACGAAGAGGTTAAACACTTCAAATTTGTATTAGGCAATAACTACTTCCGGAAATGACAGCATACCAGTCGGAGAATTTGATGAGATCTGGAACTCGTTTCATTCAGAGAGGTCTCCCCTATTTGTCTTTGAGCTGCACGAACGCAATGCACTGAATAGACTCACAATATCATCCAAGAAAACAGGACTACTATGACCAATTGACGATACTTACCTTCACAAAAAGAGAGGAGCTCCTTTAGATGGTCCCAGTCCCTCAAAATCTCCTCTGTAAGTTTCTCGACAATGGTTCCTCTCTGCAGAAGAGAGAAGAGACCAGCTAAAGATGTTTGTGAAAATTCAGTTTAATGTCATTTGAATTCACATCAAGTACAATATTCACCTCTGGATCATCAAGTAGCCTAAGTGGGCCACTATCTGGGCTTAGGAGGTCTTTGACAGCTTCATTGTAAATCTCAATTGCAGAGAATTTCATTACAAATTCTCTATCATTATGCTAGATGTTGAAAAAAATACAGCAACATTGAGTAGGAATTCGTACAAGTGTAATTGATTTCAAAAAACTATATTGGGAAAAGAATGGCATTTTTAAAGTACCATATGTATGTAGTCAAATAAATCAGCTACAGCATGTTCAGTAATGCCAGACATTGTGTATGTCTTTCCACTGCTTGTCTGCCCATATGCAAAAATAGTTGCTGCAAAAACATTTTAATTTGTGAAAATTTTCACTACTTGAAGTAACAAAATTTCAGCAAAATAAGGAAACCATGGATGAGAAGAATGCTCACAATTAATGCCATTGACAGCAGAAAGAGCAACTTCTTTGGCTCCTTCTGCGTACACCTGCTTTGTGGAGGAATCACACCCAAATACTCTGTCTGTTCCCAAAACGTTGACCAAAGCAAAAGATCAAAGAAGAGGAAATTTGATAGTAAGAGATTCAACAAATGGTGAAATAAAATTCATTGAAATTATGGAGTCCCTAAATTTGAGCCAACTTGCTTAGATACTATGAAGCACGGGTACTCCGAAAATGTTGCCGTACTTGTACCGAGTACTTATCGGGTACTGGTGCGCATAGTGAGTACTTGAAATTCGTATAGGGTATATTTTATACATTTTTTGGCAGTTGGGTACTCCGTGGATATGTGTTGGGTACATCGGGAGTACACCAAACTATGGGACATTGGTGGAGATACGTTTAATTTATGAGAGAGTTCTGATTTACATGAAATTACAAATCCTTTACTTGATGTGCTAAGAGGAAATATGTATTATTCAATGATGAAGTTGACGGAAGTGAAAATTGAAATTTCAAGTTTCCAAATTTTACTTAACTTGCTTTTGGAATGAAACTTTGTTTTGTAATTTCTCCTATTTAATGACATTAAAATAGCTTATGAACTTTGCTTTGGTATTGATATTGGTATTGTTCAACTATGATTTCTCTTTTGGTTATGTAATTTCTCCTTTTAATTTTGGTATTAAACTTTGATTTGTAGGTTGAATCTCAAATTATAAACTATATATAAAAAAAAATTTATTGGCGTACTCCAATCGTACCCGTATTTTATTTTTTTTAGATCTTGCCGTATCGTCGAAACCTGTAACATTCCTGTACTAGCATCTGTGTTCGCACCCGTGCTTCATAGCTTAGATATAACAACAACATTTATCTACTGAAAAAATTCACAGGAGGTTGTACCATAGACTTTGTTCAAACCTTAGCTTGATTTGCCCTATTTTAGACCCAAATGCAAAAAAAAAAAAAAAAACCAAAATAAAATAAAAAAAAACAAAAACAAAAACTTTGACACCCAAATGCAACACAAGCACCCTATTGGTTTGCAGGCTCATGAAAACTGTTATCCATACCAAATTTTCCTTGTATGATACCAAGGGAAGGTATATTCTAAAACAAATTTATTTTAAAAACAAAAACAAAAAAATTATTTGAAAAAAAGAAAAAGAAATTGTCTACCCGTTAAGAAAAATTATCCCAAGATCTAAATCAAATCCAGGTATGCTTACATGATCAAAACATTATGTACCGTGACACTATGAACCCAAACCATGATCGTCTATACAGTCTCCCTACTTTCTCAAACCATGAATGAATCTATCTATATCATAAAATGAAAGAAAACAAAATTATTCTAAATGCAGGGCTAAGTATTTGCTTACCAAATGTATATGCAGTTGGAAACATTGACCGTTCTGATACGCTATTCTTGTATATAATAGTGGTGTTGTTAATACATTCCCAATCTGAAACATCATTCTTTTCAATTTCTCTTTCATTCAATGGCCTCAACCTGACTGAGACAAGTATCTTCTCTTCATGGGCATTTGATTGTACATCCCATTGTGATAGCTCATCCCCACCAAGTGACCCCATTTCTCACCCCCTTTTTTCCCCGCCAAATCTAATATTCTTGAGCTACTAAACTAACAAACTGGGAAATTAAAAATCTTCACACTTGCCCTCTCACACTTCTCCCACACAAGCATGAGAGGGTTCATACATCAAAATTTAAAGGTCCTTTACTGTCTCCAGATACCAAGGATAAACACGATCCCGTTGAAATCCCTTTTATCTGTGACAAAGATTAATCATGGCAACATGTTACATTTTACTCTTAGATTGTTTATTTTGAATGGACAATATTTTGGAGGAGTTTTTACCTTTGGAGTTCTCACTTGTTTTCACAAAACCTTGGCATTATTTTTGAAACTCAATCCTCGGTAGTGATACATGTTCTTTTCAGCTCTGGAATGAGTTCGCATGGACCTTTAAATCTGTAGTAAAACAACAGAAACCCAATGAAGCTTTAATGTCTGTCATATCAAAATATCAAAGAATCCTTCTTTACAAATTCCTTTACACATACATTTGCGTACTTATATGACAAATTAAAAATAAAAACATATGTATACAATGAATGCAGTTTACAAGTCTACCATGATGTTTTATGTCTACACAATTATATACCTATACGATGTGTAATAGAAAATTTATGATGTACATATTCACAATCTCGAATGCTATGTTTGGCTCATTGGACTAAGCTGGAGTAGAATCAAAATGTTCATTCTTGTGTTTGATTCACCAAAAAAAATTATAAAAATATACATTGCAAATGTAATCATCATTTATCATTAACATTGGTCATTCCATAAGAAGACTAAGAAATGACCATTTCATTCTAATTCACATTCATTCCAGGGAACCAAACACTACCTAAGATATTAAATCTAGGAACTTTTCAAGTTTGAATGCATTACAACACCTCTTTCATTTCCTATACATGCATTGACCTTCAAATCATGCAAACGAACAAGAAATTTGACCCCAAATTAAAAACTATTAAGACCTAAACCCTAATTTTCAAAATTGGGAGCTTAAATTTGCATAATCTTTCTTATTCAACACACCAGTTTCAGACAAAGCGCCCAAACTACAAGTATGTGCAAAGAATTGTCAATCAATTTCTCTTACCTCATCTACATTTAATCTGAGAACCCAAAAAAATGCTTCAACTGCACACAATGCAAACTGTTTTGGATAAGAATTTCAGGGAGAGATTGAAGTTCAAGGTTCGATTGGGTGAGAAATGACTAAAGAAAGAGTGGATAGGATTAGAGACGGAAAATTCGGAGAGTTTGAGGGTTTGCAGAGAAAATCGGCGAAAATTTTGCAAAAAATGCATAGGATTTGAAAAGATAAGGAAGGCTGCAATTGAAATCTCTCTCTCTCTCTCTCTCTCTCTCTTCAGGGGTTAGTTTGAAATAAAAGCGCCACAGCCAACGACCAAACCAGTAATAACTAATAACGGAATGAACCACCCCCCCCCCCCCCAAAAAAAAAAAAAAAAAAAAAAAATTAATTTTTCTTTTTTTTTTTTTATAAAAAAACTAACATGCTCGAAGTTTAAGAAAATACAATGAATCCCATATGTTTAATGTGATTGGACTATACACATAAAATTTTAATTCACATAATATGTAACGTTTTTTCATTAATTATTGGTTGGTTATGTAGTTAAAAAAATATTTTACAATAAAATGTAAATTTTATGGTTAAATAATATTGTATTTATATACTACTGGTTTAGTTCTATTTTTTTTAGTTTTACTAATGCTTTATTTGTTTTAGCGAAAGATATTTTTTTTAAAAATATTGTTTTTTAATTTTTTTTTGGCACGATAGGAAACGAAAATGAATAGAAATTATTTTTAATGGTTAATGAAAAATAGGCATACGTGGACAGGAAATATTTTTCATTTTAACAAATTATATAATTTGTGAGATAGGATTTAAAGATCTCACTTGATGATTATTATATTTTTGGTAAATTAAAATAACATTTTCTAAATAATAATAAAAAATTATGACCAATGTCGCAGTTTTGACAAAAGTATAATTTTTTCCTACAATAATTGTAGCTTAATGGTCTTAATGATTGATGAAATTACTATGTTGCTCGAAGATATTTTGTATTTAAATATGTATTGATGTCAAATGATACAATTACCGTTCAACTTATACAATAAATAATTTACTTGTGTGTATTATTCAAATATGTAATATGAGTAAAATAGTCATTTTAGTCTAAAAATTTGTTTGACTAATGGACGAAAATGTTTTAAAATTTATATTTCAAGAGATTGCACTATATTTATGCTAAAAATATAGGCTCATTAGAATTTATTCATTACACCAGGAATTTCAGTATAATTTATTTTTATTTTTTTTTATAGCAAAACTTGATGATTAATTTACACATGAAACACCGATTCCAAAGATTCCAAGGACTTTCTCCTGTATCTCATGATAAGTTGGTCACAACCACGGGATTCCTTCTGGCCCAAAAAAAAAAAAAAAAAACAGCCACTGGATTCCAAAAAAATAAATAAATAAATAAAAAGTTGACAATAGAATGTCAGCAACATCAAGCAAGTTTCTAAAGGCTTTATCTGTCTAGTTCATACCCTTTTTCAAATTGAATTGAGCTGTATTCACTAATTTTTAAACAAAATATCATTAGCATAAATAAATAAAAAAGTAAATTATAGACTTCAAATAAGAAAGTAAACAAGTGCTTCCATGTTAGTTAGACTTTGATTAATTCCTAGTAGCTCGAATTCCGCAAGGACCGAATCCCTGAATCCTATTTGGAAGATATGCATCACACCCCACTCCAGCTCATTAAGACCAATCATCTTCTAATTTTACATATTACAAACTAATCCCAAAAGTTTAAAAAATTTCAAAAAACTTAGAAAAGGCAAGTGTAGATTGTCAATGAAGTTTTTGTAAGAATTAATATTAAATTAGATATGAATTTCCGCAATTGAAACCGATATCAGAGCCCGATTTCTTGGCCTTACAAATAATATTTGCATGAGTATTAAATATAATGAAGAAGTAGAATCTAATAACTTAAATAATAATACTTCTTTACAAATAATAATAGAATAAAATAATACCTTAATTAGGCTATTAAAAAAATTAAAGAAAAACTTACAGCTAATCAATTGGAAATAATAAATGAAATTAGACATTTGATACAAGATTCAGAAAAATAAGTAACAGTTTTTGAAGAATAACAAAAAGAATTAGATCTATATCTCTATCCATATGAAGGAAATAATCTGGAGGAACCCTTTGAATTAGTTGCACCTGTAAAACAAAAAGATAATGGAATTAAACAACTATATCCTAAAACAATTAGAAGAAATGGTTGAAAAGAAAAATGATAATGAAATAAAATACAAAATAATATTACAAATAGCTGAAGAATTAGATATGGTAGATAAAGAAATAATAAAAGAAATAAATAATGAGATAATAGAATTAGAAGAAGATACGTAACGCCCTAAAAAAAATAACGATAACCCATCTCATGATATTCAATAAAAAACATAAACTTGCGAAATATTAACCTTTCATATATATTCCTTTACCGTACAAAGATGACATATGCATGTATACATTCATAAATCTTAAATCCTAAATCTATAGCATATGTCATGTATGAGTGAACTAGAAATAATAGGGAATACAGATAAGTTTATGCCCTAATGACTATATATTTCCAAGACATTACTTGGTTACAACAAGGTGGATCAAGTTCAAAACAATTAAAAAGCTTGAGATTTGTACAAAAGATAATTATAATAAAAGAAACAAAAATGGGCCTTCACCTCCATGGTCCCTCCAAGCTAAGTCATTAGTGGAGGCATATCATCAGTACCTGAAAGTTGTTTTCCACGTAGGGTGAGCTAAAGCTCAGTACAGATACTCAACACAACGTATGAAGCCTAACAAAGTCATATGGTGAATACAATACATGCCATTTTCCAAAACATTATGCTTTCTCTTTCAAAACAATGCCATGTCTCAATTACATGTGTATTAATTTAATAAACAATACTTTTCAAGTTAGAAAACAGGGCAGTAGTGTAGACATCCCATTTTTTTGACCGTCTTCAAGACTTGGACGTCACCACTTGAACACTCGGTGATCACCCATGTTCGTGTTCGTTTTGAGTTCCCAGAGGTCTCGGCTACGCGCCTTGCCTCAGGATCTCTCAACTCGACTATTTTGTGTTTGATTTTGCACCAAACACTTGTGTTTTTGCTTCTGAGGGTAGAGAGTGGCTTGTTAGCTACCCCTGACACCCACCGGCCCTGGCTTGAGGCCACCGGCCGTGTCTTCTTGCTACCGGCCATTGGTGAAATATACCATTGGCCGGTCGGCATTTGGTGTGGTCGGCCGACGGCCTCCTTTTCTGGCCGCTGGCCGATGGCCTCCTTTTCTGGCCGATACCACATTTTTTCCTTTTTTAGGCATAATGCATGCCAGCTGTGCTAGCTGGAATGCACGGACCCTGCCCCCCATGCACGGGTGTGGCTGTTTTGAACCTTTGTACCATTTTGGTCCAAACTTCCTAGAGAATATTGCACCCTTTGCTCAAGCTTCTTGAGGAAGCTTGACCCTTTGTCATAGCTTCCTCAAGAAGCTTGCACCCTTAGCTTAGCTTCCCTTGGAAGCCTTGACCTTTTTGAATAGCTTCCCTTGGAAGCTTAGTCTTTGTATTGTCTATATAAGAGACCCCTCTTCTCCTTTGATGGGGTTGAACAAAACCAGAGCAAAATACATATATATTCTGATATCTACACCTTCTCTCTCTATATCTCCCTCTCTCTCTCTCTCTCTTCATTTGTGTGTGTTTAAGAGCCTAAAAGTTTGTTTTATTCTTAGTTTTGCACTAAGACACACACCATTACACCATACTTCGACTTGGGAGGTCTTGAGGGTTTGTTCTTGAAGTTTTGGGTCAGTTTTGATCAAAGAAGGGGCTGACCTTACTGTTCTTCAAGGGATCTTCAAGGGTAACACTATTGCTTTATATTCCCCAATCTTGCACTAGTCTTTAACCTATCTTGCATGCTGTTTTAGACTTTGTGTATAACTGAAAAAAGTCTTGTATTTTCATGCTTAAGATGTTTCATTGAGGTCATTTTGGTGTTGGGGGTCGACCTCCCCTTCTTAGGTCTTGTTTGGCCCTTTTTGTGCTCTCTTTGTTAAGCTTTGGAGACTTTTGTGTGTTGGCCTTCTCACCACTGAAATCCAGTGGATTTTCAGTGGTGAAGAAGAGGTTTTGAAGTCTTGCATAGGGGAGGGACACCCCTCTCCCTTTGTCTCTCTTTGGTTTGCATTTTTGGCTCATAAGGGTAGCATGCATGTTTAGTTGCTTTTGGCTTCATTTCAGAGGTTTTTGGGTGTTATTGGGTCATATTACATCTCTGTTTTTGGTCGGATTTATGCCCCTTTGCATGCATAATATACTTGCTTTACATTCCTCCTCTTTGCCTAGAAATGCATCTTGCCTTTAAGACCATCATGCATGCATGTTCTTGCCTAACTTTGTGAAGCTTTTGGTCATGTTTCATCATGCTTGAGGTCTGTTAGGCATTGTTTTGATCATATTTGCCATGTTTGGTATAGCCCCTTTGTATTTTGGCTTGTGAGCCTTGAGGGTGTGAGTCATGAGCATGTTTTAGTTGGGTTGTTTCAATGATTTGGAGTCATTTCACATGCCATTTCAATCCCTAATCCATGTTCCTATGCTTGCATCCATCACCCTTTTCATGCCTTGAAGAGGTGTCCTTTTGTGCCTTGAAATGAGCATTGTGCATGCTTATGTATTTAAGTCTTTGGGGCTGCCATATCAGTGGGTTTTGGGGCGTATTTTGATGCATAAAAACTCTGTTTTGGGTTGCTTAGTTCATGCCATGTTTGCTTGGGGTAGGTGTTGAGCAATGCTCTCTTTTGTGGCCTTGAATACCTTCTATTTTGCCTCCATTCCCTAGCATGCTTTGGTGTCATTTTTTGCATGCTTTTTAGAATTTAACATGAGTGTTTAATGTCCAAGCATATTGCCTTTAAGTATGCTTAGAGTTGTCCCCTTCCATGCTTAGATGATAGGCCTTGGTGTGTGCATGCTTGCATGCATAAGTTGTGCCATTTTTGACCCTTTTGGCCACTGTTTTAGGTGTGGCTGAGGCCTCCCATTTCAGTCTAAGTCCATTCTTGTACATAGTTGTATGTTTGACTTGTTGCCTCTCGTTGCATGCTTGCATTGTACCATGTTTGCATCACATGTTAAATTGCATTGTATTGCCTCTTGCATGATTAGCACATTGCATGCTTGCATAATAGATTGCATTGCATTTGGCATGTTTTGCATCTTAGCCTCATGTTGCATTCTTGAGCCATGTTTGTATACATGCATTGCATTGCTTGGTTTGGGGTGTCAAACCAAGCATGAGGATTGAGAGTGTTCGTACTCCAAGTGACGTAACACGTCTCAATCCTCGGTCGCCGACGCCCTTGATCTCAATATGATAGGGTGTTGGCATTCATCTCTTTTGTTGCATGCATTTTACATTGAATGGCAAACTTGGCCTCTTAGGCCATCATGCATCAAAATGCATAATTGATGGCCCGAGGGTCGAGGGTCATGCTCCCTTGAGTCCATTACATGATAGGGAGTGTGGCCATGCTCACATTTGCTTGAAAATTCCATGCCATACACTGCTTGCCCTCTGCTGCTGTCAACTGCAGGATTCTGCAGGAAGAAATAGCCGGCCGGCTACTTGGAGTGCCGACCGACCAAATACAATTAGCCGGTGGCTCAACCAATGGTCGATGACCATTCCCTTCGGCCGGTGGTGTTCCCACTTGGTCGGTGATGCTCCCCAGTGTTCAGAGAAGCATCCTTGGGACTTGTGCAAATTTTCAGAGGAGCAGGGCAGTGTAAACAGAGGCAACAGTGCTATGGCAGCGAGTTTCCAGCGGGGCGAGTCAAGCATGCATCATTCGCGCATTCCGAGGCAGAGCCGTGGCAGTCTCTTTAGCTTCACATTTTAATTATTTTTATGATTAATTTGTTAATTAATTAGAGGGTCTGTAATAATTAATTAGCTAGGATAGTTGATTCATTATTCGGACTGTATTATTCTTTCGGTCCCTCCGAGTGAGGGCGTATTGTAATAAGTGTGGGTGTGTGTGTGCATGCTTCCAACCCCCACTTCTTTCTCCCTTTTACTTACTTGCTTTGATGGTTAGTATTAGGACATATTTAAATTAGCATACCTTATGCTATGCATGCGTGCATCATTCATCTGTATTGCATGCACCGGCTCGGCGCATCATAGCTAACTGCATTGTATTTCAATTCCAAGTTGAATACGTGTTAGTTGTAGCATCATCATATGCCATCTTAGAATAGCCGAGCCTATTGTAGTTGCATCTTGCATGTGTTGCATTAGCCATCTTAACATGAACTAGGATCATGCATATGATTACTAACTAGTTTCTGTTTTGGCTTGGAGTACTAGGTAAGCATTTATGCTTTAGCATCTCACATGTGTGTGAGTGTTGCCATGATAACATGCTTACCATGAGGCTATGTTTATGTGATATAACTGCTTGAATGCCTGTGGGTGAAGGTTGGTTACTTGAATTGGAACAATGCATTGAATGCGAGCTTTAAGCCACTTGAAAGTGGCAAAACCATGTTTTCTAAGCCCACTTGAGGGTGGCAAAATTCATGTCTTAGCCTACTCGTGGGTAGCACCATCAAACCATTTTTCAAATAAACAAACATGAATGTTTGTTCCAATTTAGGCAACTCAGTCTATACTTTTTGCTGTGCGCATCACGTAGTAATTCTAGGCTAATAACCGAATAAGAGCACATAATGTTTTCAAAACTCGATATCATGGTTAGTAGAGGCCGATCTTTGATCGGGCGAGAGGGGGTGCTCATAGCTGACCTTCCCCAATCGTACCCAAGTTCCCGAGCCGAGGCAACTTTGGTGATGACGGACACGTGGCCTTAGGCAACGAGTCAGGGTTTCCTAAATTCCCCCAAAATAAAATATTTAGGTGGCGACTCTGTATCTGGCAAAGCAGTCCATGTTTGGCACTTCTTCTAAAAATCTGTTTTTCAAAACGATTTGCCGGATTTGGACTCTTTGGTGATCAGATTTGAACCGCGAGATTAATACAGGACCGTGACATTGAGTCCAAACTGTAGTAAGCCCCAATGAACAAAACGGATTTCTCCCGGGACGTTCGGGGACGTCCACAGTTTCTGGCGACTCTGCTGGGGAGTATTAGAGAACTTGACTCGAACTCGTGATATCTTGTTTTGACTACACTTATGTGTTTCTTTGCATTGCATGTGCATTGGTGCGCCTAGGACACCGTGTTGGCCATCTGCTATTCCTAAGCGGTTTGCCGGAGGCTTGACTTTGTCAAAGCATGCCATAAGGCTGACCGGTTGCGGGCTCTGCCAGTATGGGAACACAAACCCCGGTTTTACCGGGGCACCCTTTTCGACCATTCGACCTAGTGCATATTCAGAATCCATAGTGACCATTCCAAACTAGGACAGGTTGCTTCCCCGATATAAGTTGTTTGAAACCGCTGCATGCGTAGTGAAACCCTAGCTCCTGACAAAATAGGACAGGGAAACCCTACCCCAACATAGGGGTGTTTTGGCTCTCACTTATCTGCTATGTGCTTTTAGAGTGCGTCTCTACAGGAAGGCGTTATCAGTTTGCAAGTTTGGGCATCAGGCCTGCAGGCATCAGTGTTTTTCAGTTTTTTGGGAATCAGTTATCTGTGGGTATCAGATTCAGACTTGGGGGCAATGATTTGGAAACAGTGATCAGTGATTGAGGAACAGTGTATTCAGCTTATCGACAGTGTGTTGTGATACCCAACTGTGTGTTGTGTGTTTATTTTACGCTGTTATGCTGTCTGTTTATCTGGTTGTTTTATTTCCTTATTATCGCTTTATTTATCTTTTTGCTAGGTAGTTTAGCGCGATTGCTTCTAACCCAGTAGATATTCCCCAAGCACTCTGGACAAGAGGTCGTCGACTCCATCGATCTGAGGATCTGGTAGACGGACAACCAGTGTATCATTCTCTACCCCCGGTTACCAGACGGAGGGCAGTTAGGCAGAGGATATCAGTTCAACAGACAGTTCAGAGGGCTTCGTCCACCCCACCTAGATATAGTAGGAATCAGAGTCCTGTTTCTCCCACAGAGAGGGAACATATACCGGCAATACAGCTAGATCAGAACAGTATGGCAAGTTTAGAGGAGATGGTGCGCCAGCTCCAAGAGAGCATGAAAACTATGCAGCAAGACGCTGTCCGACAGGCGGAGTTCGCCAAACAACAGGCTACAGTTATGACGGAACAAGCAGAGTTAATCACAAGGCTACAGCAAGCCGGGGCATCTGCTTCACATCAAGCTCCTCCCCCACCAAGGGTTCCGATACCGAGGAGACACCAAACGTCCAAAATATCCAAGGGGATACAGACGTTCCAATAGGGCCGGCTCCGCCCCCGATCCTACTCCAGATCCTACCCCAGTTATCCAAAACGCCCACCAACCTACCGGACTCCCCCTTTGAGTTCGAGACAGATCCCACAGCATTGATGAGCAAGCTTGAAAAGCTGTTGAGATCCCAGGGAGTCAAGACCATCCCATTGAAGATGGATATACCGACGCAGCACCCTGAGGTTGTTTTCGGATATCTTAAGGCCGATGGGCCTCACTAGACTGCAGAAGCTGTCTCTGTTCGGTCGGACCCTGTCTGGCGTGGCAGCCATCTGGTACGCCAAATTAGAAGACGATGTCAAGAGAAACTGGGATGAGATGGCTGAGGCCTTCATTGTACAATACTCATATAATACGCAAATCGAGATTACAACCCGCGATCTTGAGACAACAAGGCAGGAGCCTAAAGAGAGCTTTTTGGAGTTCGTGACCAGATGGAGGGCCAAGGCCTTGATGATGACCCTAAGGCCTACAGATAAAGATCAGATTAGGATGATTGTGCGCAATCTCCAGCCTAAGCTGATGCAGAAAATGATCGTGCTCCCCTTTCCTACCTTTTCAGATCTGCATGAGATGGGGTACAGATTGAGGATGCCTTGAAGCAAGGCTTGATCGATAATGACAGAGAGCAACCCAGGAAACCTTTCAACCGCAACACCAATGCAGGCCCGAGCGGCGCTACAACTACAAGAGCCTCCGAAGTGACATGGTCACCACCAACCCCCCTCCAAGAACCATGGCAGCCACGCCATTCTCCGGTGCGTCCGGAAGCAATACACAAACAGCCAAATACCCGCCCAAAACCAAAGAGCCTTCGCTCCACTATATATGCCCCTGTCCAAAGCTCTGGGGTTTTAATCAGAAAAGGGCACTTGAAGCCCCTAGAGCCGCGGCCATTACCGGAAAACTTCCTCCTACCCACAACCCAGCCAAATATTGCGCATTCTACCAACAGCACGGTCATGACACCGACCAATGCTACCAATTGCGTCATGAGATTCAAGATCTCATTGATAATGGGGTAATTCTGCCTCCCGAGAAACCCAATGTTACAACAAACCCTCTCCCACCACACAACCAAGCTCCACCTCCCAAAAGAATCAACTTTATCCAGACTGGGGTCGTGGCTTACGATCCTAGCATATATATCACCCCTTCCCACCTACCTAAGCCGGAGGTGCTCCTTCCTGACTGCACTGACTTGTGCATGTTGGACATCTCCAGAACCCAACCTGAGCTAATGGTAGTGACTGTCGAAGACAGAATAGGGGAAATTTCAGAGGGGAATGGGATTGTTGAGCCAGAGTCCGAGGAATCTGGGAGTTTTATTGAGAAGGTATACAGTCCGAGTGACTACATTTCGTCAGTAGGCCAGGATGGGCCAAATGTGAAATTGCCGACAGGGGCAGAGCTGTGTGTGATCCAAGGGGATGGATTTGGACAGAGGGCAGACGATTTGACGGCTGTGGAAGAGGACCTTGCCAACCTCCAGTTTTTCAGGGACCAAGATCCAGGGGACGCAGCAGTCAACTGGTTTGATTATGAGGAATCAGCGGAGGCCACCGGGTGGTTGGATGATCAACCGGATGTTGTGGAAGAGTTCCAACCAGAACAAGGTCCGGCAGGGGCAAGAATGTCAGTGATGATCAAGCAGAGTACATCGCCGGAGAGTGCCGGTGTCAAGAATTTCGCTCAGGATTGGAGCATTTTGAATACAGGAATTATTGAACAGTCAGCTGTACTGACACAGTTGGAACAGGAAAGGTTTGAGGATTCTGAGAGAATCAGGAAAGCTAAAGCCCACATGGGAACTGAAACTGCTGTGTGCGCAAGGACAGAGAATGCTGCGAGCATACGGATGGAGGGTACTGCGAGTACGAGAACAGTCATACCGGAGCCGGACAGGTGTCTGTCGGCTGCCGATGGAATGTGGTGGGAGGACGATGATCTATGTCTTGCCCACACGGATGAGGATTGGGGGAGTAACCAACCAGATGATACCTGGTACATTGGTGAAGTCGACCATATGACTAGGAGTGGATGGTATTTCAAGCCTCCGCATCTAGATCAGCCAGAGGCGTTTGGGAAAGATAAGGAGGCGGAGAAACAGAAAGAGAAGCAACTCAAAGAAGAAGCTGTACTGAAGCAGCTGAAAAAGATACAAGCAGACATCTCCATCTGGGGACTGCTTATGGCATCGCAGGTGCATAGGCAAGCTGTCTTATCAGCCATGGACAAGGCCAAGCTCTCGATAGAAACCACGCCGGAGTAGCTGGTGGGATTAGTTTTTCCGGGAGGAGCTACCCCGATGTTGACTTTCTTCGACAAGGAATTGCCACCTGAGGGAGCGAATCATAATAAGCCACTCTACATCTCTGTGGAATGTAGAGACAAATGGATACCCGTGGTACTTGTCGACACAGGGTCCGCCATCAATGTGTGCCCGGCAAGAACCGCATATACGATCGGTTTAAAGACCGCGGACTTTGTGCCGACAGCCCAGGTGATTCGGGCGTATGACAACACGAGCAGAGAAGTGATGGGAACAGTGAAAGTTCAGACCAAGGTTGGGCCGGGACAGCATGAGATAGATTTCCATGTCTTAGAGGTTCCTGCAACTTTCAACCTGCTTTTGGGGCGGCCGTGGCTGCATCAGGTGAAGACAGTGTCATCCACCTTGCATCAGATGGTGAAATACCCCCATGGGAAGGGAGTAGCCATTGTTTTTGGGAATTCGTCGATCCATCCACCACCAGAAGTATCTATGCCAGTGTTGGAAATTGAGCACGGTATGGAGGATGTGTTCATGTCAGGTTTTACCTTGGCCGAGGCTCGGGTAGTTTAGAACATCATGGCTGTTAATGAGGGGTTGTATGTCAGTGCTCAATCAGTATACCTCATGAATAAGCTCCAACACATCCCCGGGATGGGATTGGGAAAGAGTGGCCGGAAGGGCGTCGCAGCATTGGCCGAAGTGCCACACAACCCACATACCTTTGGCTTGGGTTACCTGCCCACCAAGAGGATTGGATAAGGAAAGGCAAGGAGATGGCTGGAAGAGCCAGAGCGAAGCAGGCGGGAAGCCTTTTGAACTAATGCATCGGCCCATCCAGGGTACCCTAAACGGACGCTTCGTCCGGGAGGGGGAGGACTTTCCATTTTGTGGCTTCCCAGAGCCGTGGCTGAATGCGAAGAGGAAGCGCATGCCAGGTTTTGAGATCTTCTTTGACCTACAATTATCCGGGGATGATGTTGCTAAAGAACAGACAGACCCAACAGTTGAGGGTGAATAGAGTAGGAAAGTGGAGTCTGAGGACGCCGAAATTGAAATGGGGGTAGCACTGGCATGTTTGCTTTCAGATCCTCCGATCGAACAGAAGTGCTTGGGGGATAACTTCTCGGTGTCCATGATCGGGAATGAAATGGCTGCGAGCCTACCAGCAAATATTTTGGATGCATCCATCGCACCCTCCCTCATTTGGCAGTACGAGCAGGGATTTTTGTCAAGCAGCACCGGGTCAGGTAGTGAGCCGGAATCTGATTCCACCGAGTCTTGTGAGTCGGAATCAGGTTCCAGCTCAACTGAGTCTGAGTCCGGTATTCCTGGGGGTGATAACCCGGATGCCACAGTCCTGTCCAGGTCGTCTTTTTCTTTCTCTTTTGAGTCTGTTGTAACAGAAGAATCGGACGGTTTGGAAGTATATAATGAGAATGATATGGATGTGGTTTCTGAATACTTTTCTGTGCCTTTGATTTATTGCTTGAATTAGGACTTTCAAAATTTTGACAAAAACGACGAGGAAGAAATTGATCAAGAGCAGGAAAGATTTGTTAAGCCTTTAGTTGATGAAATCACTGCTGTAAATATTGGTACTGAGAAGGACCCGCGGCTGGTCCAGATCGGGTCCACGTTGTCTTTGGAGGAACGCGAGCGCTTAGTCGCTTTATTAAAAGATTTCAAAGATGTTTTCGCGTGGTCTTACGAAGACATGCCTGGGATCGATCCTGAGATTGTACAGCACCGGATCCCTCTTGACCCCGAGGCCCGACCTGTCAAACAGAAACTCAGAAGGATCCGCCCTGACTGGGCCATCAAGATTAAGGAAGAGGTCACCAAGCAAATCGATGCAGGTTTCCTGCTGGTATCCGAATACCCGACTTGGTTGGCCAACATTGTTCCGGTACCAAAGAAAGATGGCAGGATCCGGGTGTGCGTGGATTTCAGGGATTTGAACAGAGCTAGTCCGAAGGACGACTTTCCCTTGCCGCATATTGATGAGTTGGTGGATTTCACAGCGGGGCATGCTTTGCTTTCGTTTATGGATGGCTTCTCAGGCTACAATCAGATAGTGATGGCACCTGAAGACCGGGAAAAGACTGCCTTCACCACCCCGTGGGGGACCTACTGCTACAGAGTGATGCCATTTGGGTGAAGAACGCTGGAGCTACATATCAACGGGCCGCGACCACGATATTGCATGACATGATCCACAAAGAGGTTGAGGTGTACGTGGACGACATGATTGTCAAGTCCAAAGAAAGAGAGGGCCACTACACCGCCTTGCAAAAGTTCTTCCAAAGGATCAGAGAATTTCGGTTGCGGCTGAATCCTCAGAAGTGTACGTTCGGTGTTACAGCAGGGAAAATGCTAGGGTTTCTGATTACACAGAGAGGTATCGAAGTCGACCCTTCCAAAATCAAGGCCATCTTAGAAATGCCACCACCAAGGACTGAAAAGGAGGTGCGAGGCTTTCTGGGTAAAGTGCAATTCATAAGGCGGTTTATCTCAAAACTAACCTTGACTTGTGAACCACTTTTTGGTCTCCTGAAGAAAGGAAAGAAATTCCAATGGGACGGCCGATGCCAAGCTGCTTTTGAACAGATCAAGGAATATTTACAGAACCCGCCCGTGTTGTCACCGCAGAGCCGGGGAGACCGTTGATTTTGTATCTTTCAGTAACTGAGACTACAATGGGCTGTATGCTCGCGCAAGAATCAGAGGACAAGGTGGAGAAAGCCATCTACTAGCTGAGCAAGAAGATGCTAGAGTATAAGACTCGCTACACTCCGTTGGAAAAGGCTTGCTTAGCCTTGGTATGGGCTACCAGGAAGCTGTGGCACTACCTGTTAGCTCACTCTGTAATGTTGGTTTCACGACTGGATCCCATCAAATATCTTTTCGAGAAACCGGCACTTACGGGTAGGCTAGCTCGTTGGTTGCTGTTGCTTTCCGAATTCGATCTGAAATATGTGACACGCAAGTCAGTCAAGGGAAGAGCAGTAGCAGAATTCTTAGCCGATCATCCAGTGGAAGGGGGTGAAGCATTGAGTACTTATTCCCAGATGAGACCATTTTGCACATCGAAGATGAAACTTGGACGATGTACTTTGACGGAGCGTCAAACCAGTACGGGTATGGGATAGGGTGTTACTGATAGCACCCGACAATTCCCGTATCCCTCTAGCCTTCAAACTCCGGTTCAAAGTCTCGAACAACGAAGCAGAATATGAGGCATGCATTGCCGGTCTAGAAGCAGCCCTCGAACTAGGGGCAAAACGGTTGGACGTCATTGGGGACTCGAACCTTGTTGTATCTCAAGCAAAAGGAGATTGGAAAGTCAAAGAAGAAAAGATGATAATGTATCACCAGACCTTGGATTTGTTAATTCCTCGGTTTGAGAAGCTGAACTTTACTCATCTATTAAGGGAGAACAACAGGTTCGCAGATTCACTAGCAACTCTATCTTCCATGATAGACATCCCGTTTGGAGTCCGGATGCGTCCAGTCATTATCGACCAAAAATTTGTGCCTGCTTACGAGTCGATTGCTGCTATAGATGAGGTTCAAGATGAGAACCCCTGGTATTACGATATTTGGAATTTCTTGGAGAAGGAAGCATATCCACCAGGGGCAAATGCCAAGGATAAAAGGGCAATCAGAAGAATGGCCGTTCAGTTCATCATCTGCGGGGGTAAACTGTATAAGAGAGGTCATCTGGGAATGCATAAGCTGTGTGTAGAAGCCGAAGAATCGAAGCGCCTAATGGAGGCCATCCATGGAGGAGAATGTGGTGCACATATGAACGGGGTAATGTTGGCTCGGAAGATCCTCAGACAGGGTTACTATTGGTCCACCATGGAGGAGGATTGTATCGGCTTTGTTCGGCGATGCCACAAATGTCAGATCCATGCAAACCGCATGAACATCCCGCCGTCGAAACTATACAACATGACTTCGCCATGGCCATTTTCAGTTTGGGGAATCGATGTGATCGGGGCTGTCACTCCGAAGGGGTCGAATGGGCATGAGTTCATCTTGGTCGCGATAGATTATTTTACAAAGTGGGTCGAGGCCCAATCTTATGCGGTGTTGAAGGCTTCACATGTCGCAAAGTTCATCAGAAACAACATCATCTGTCGTTATGGAGTCCCAAATGAGATCATTTCAGATAACGGTTCCCACTTCAAGAAGGAAGTGATTGACTTGTTGGAGAAATACAATGTGGCTTTTCATAAGTCATCCACATACCGGCCGCAAACCAATGGAGCGGTTGAGGCCGCCAACAAGAACATCAAACACATACTGCAGAAGATGGTGGAAACCTACCGGGACTGGCCAGATAAGTTGCCGTTTGCTCTGTGGGGCTACCGGACTTCAATCAGAACTTCTACTGGGGCGACTCCGTATTCATTGGTTTATGGGATGGAGGCCGTTCTACCTATTGAAATTGAGGTTCCGTCTTTGCGAGTATTGGCCGAGTGTCAGATAGCCGAAGCAGATTGGCAGCAGAGCAGATTTGAAGAACTCATGCTCTTCGATGAAAGAAGACTGAAAGCACTGTACCACGTTCAAGGTTATCAGCGCAGGATTGCCCGGGCTTTCAACAAGAGAGTTAAGTCCAGGAATCTAAAAGAAGGAGATTTGGTACTCAAGGACAACCGAGCTCCCATCCACGACCCAAGGGGCAAGTTCAGACCCAATTGGACTGGTCCCTACATTATCAAGTCTATTTGGTCAGGTGGAGCTGTCGTTTTGATGGACCTAGATGGCCTAGAGTTCTCACAACCGATCAATATGGACAAGTTGAAGAAATATTATCCCTGAGAGGCTCGCTAGGCCGAAAACCCGAAAGGGCGACCTAGGCAAAAGTTAGAGCACGAAAAATTTGAAATTATAAAAACTGAGCTCGCAAGGTTGAAAACCCGCAAAGGGCGGCCTTGGCAAAAGTTAGAGCGTAAAAGGAGAGTGAAAATACTCGAGTGAACCCAAGCCTGAACTACGTAAGGCTTGATTCCCATCTTTGGGATACGTAGGCAACTTCATCCTGAAGTCCAGCCATAAGCTTTTTCCCCGATCAACTTTGTCCATTTGATCATCTCGGTCATCTTTGTCTATTCAGCATTCAAGAGTTCGGTTATGATCTCCGGTGCAGTGCTTTTCAGACTAGGGGCAACTTTCCGTTGCTGTGCAGTGCTGCGGTGCTACTCAAACTAGGGGCAACTTTCCAGTTGCGGGAATCCGATGTTGTGCATCTCAGTGACAGGTCTCAGGCGTGTCCAGTTCTGATCCATATCGAAAATAGTTTTGAAAAGTTTTGATAAAAGTTGACTTTGTTCAAATTAATCTTTTTACAACTAAGACCATTTTTGGACCAAAGCGGAAAATTTTCAGTACCCACAACCTTCAATTTCATTGATTTCAATACAGAGTTCTCCTGCTCTTGCATACAAATTGAAGTTGCTTTTTATTACATTCATAAAGAAAACTTGAAAGTACTAATAAAGCAATAAATCCGGGGCATAGTTAAGTCAGATGTTCCTGCGCCCCCTCCCAGAGCTGGTCGAAGCCTCTGATGCCAAGCTAGGCCCAATCTGTGCCTCCTCATTAAGCCAATCTATGCACTCATCAGACAAAGTGCAACTGAAAGTGGGAGCGGGGCCAAGAGCTCTCTAGTCCTCTATGCTGTCGTATACCGGGCAAGCTGTGTGCCTCAGATCAGGAATGTAACCGGGTACTCTATCCTCTCTGGTGGACAAGTCTGATCATGACCAAACTGGCGCTGGAACCGGAACGGGAAGTAGAACACACAGTGAGTCAAGCCAATCAGCTGAATCCCAGGTTGGCGGGTCATGCTATAGCCCATTGCCAGTAGATTGAGCCAAGGGCACCGCCAAGCAATGCGGTCTGCGGACAAGCTGCACATCCAGTCAAACCACCAACCCTCATCAAGGGCATCGACTAGGCGTTGCCTGAAGAAGTAACCGCGAGCTGAGTAAGCTGGGCAAGAGTCCACAACCTGCAACTTGTCCATCAACCACACCTGGGAAGGGATGAAAAATGAGAGAATAAAGAATAGAGAGATGTACGATGAGAGAAAAAGTAAGAAGAGGGTTTTGTGAGAAAAACCGAGCCTGAGGGCCGAGTGATGTGAGCAATACATATGTGAGATTGGGTAGGAGACATTACCTGCAGCAGTAGTGGACTTCCCGCAAATTTGGTCGTTTCGCGGCGATGGAAAGCGTCCAAGCCCATCAACGTCTCAGCTAGAGGCATGGCGATGCAACTCTTACCCTCCTTCAAACCTTGGGCAACCTCAATCAACCGGACACTAGATCCTCCGGAGCCTGAGGCAAGTAAGAAATGAGATAGCATGCACAAACAAAGTGCGTGTTGCCAAAAACCTTGCCAATGATGGTCACCGCGGTCACCGACACCAGAAAAACGACAAATCAAACTCGGAATATCCAGCATTTCGTCATAAATCAAAGATCGAGCGTCGGGTATTGAGAGCCCACACATTTGTCTTAAGGCTTGGGCATAGCCAAAACGAAGTTGGAGCAAAATCTCTTCGTTGCGCTCGGACTCCATTAAAGCTTGGAAATCTTCGAAGGCAGGACATACCTCTTGCCCGCCAAAGCTAAAGACATGTGTTACCGGGTTCCAAAACCTTGCCGCGGCATGGAGGAATGAAAAGTGCAGCGGAGTACGACTCAGAGTGAATAGTGCGTTTATGCCGAACCCCCGGAAATTCAGCCTTTCCGAACCATCCAAGTTGGCAATCCAAGCCATGAGATTTTGGGTAAGGAACTCTTCCATTTGGAGCAAATCAGTGTTGAATTGAAGAAAACTATGAAGTTGAGGCTTTTGTAGGGGATAAGGTGTGAGTGGGGGGACAGCTGTCAGCATTCTGGTGGTTCTTTCCATCCATGGCCGGCCGGCCAAAAATAATGCCGACCGGCCATCACTTTTGGCCGATGGCCATTCCTTGAGGCCGATGGCTTTCCCTTGTGGCCGGTGGTCTTCCTTCTTGTCCCATGAGCTGTTTATGAGTTGAACATGCTGAGGGATTGTGGTTGGAACCTCTACCGATGCCCTCCGGTGACCGATTCTTGCGGGGTCACACCCTTTTGCTTATCGAGTTGTTGTACATTTGCTTATCGAGTTGTATTTCACTCTCTTTAAGTCTTTGATTTGCTTATCGAGTTGTACTCGCACTTGGTTGACTTATCGAGTTTCTTTGTTTTGCTTATCGAGTTGTAAGTCGGTTCACTACCTGATTATTACGATGCGAGTGCTCAATTTTCAAACAAAGTTCAATTTCATTCACATTGTTATGTGATACCACGCGATGCGATGCATAGAAAGTACAAATGTAACACCATTTTCGAAATAGCTGTTTCATTTCCATCATGTCTTTTGCAAAAATATGCGGTTTTGAAAACCTGCCTGAGGCAGTGCAATGTGCTTGAAACTAACGGTGAAAAAGGAAAGTAAAGCAAAAGAGGGCAGGGCAGCAGAGTATCGGGATTGATACCGGTAACCTCCCCTCGCGGTCGATGCATCCCGCACTCTTGTTCAAGTCAACGGTATGGTTTGGCACCTTCCTTACTCAAGACAGTGCGAGGAAGCGCACTCTCGGAACATTAGTAGACCTTCGAGTTGACCTCGAGCCACATCTTCTACGAGCGATGCTCGGTGCGCGCGAGGAGCACCCCTTCCCGTATCCTTTTTGTATCTTGTGAACTCCACAAATCGCTTCAATTATACTGTGTTACAGTGCTTTGCATTTCAACATCATGAGTAACTTGTCTTTACTATGCTTCAAGTTCCTATACACATTGCATGCGTTGTCGCGTTATGCTTTACTTATATGTGTTCAAGTTCCTATACACATTGCATGCGTTGTCGCGTTATACTTTACTTATATGTGTTCAAGTTCCTATACACATTGCATGCGTTGTCGCGTTATGCTTTACTTATATGTGTTCAAGTTCCTATACACATTGCATGCGTTGTCGCGTTATGCTTTACTTATATGTGTTCAAGTTCCTATACACATTGCATGCGTTGTCGCGTTATGCTTTACTTATATGTGTTCAAATTCCTTTCTATACACATTGCATGCATACGTGCATCACTTTACTTATATGTGTTCAAGTTCCTATACACATTGCATGCGTTGTCGCGTTATGCTTTACTTATATGTGTTCAAATTCCTATACACATTGCATGCGTTGTCGCGTTATGCTTTACTTATATGTGTTCAAGCTCCTATACACATTGCATGCGTTGTCGCGTTATGCTTTACTTATATGTGTTCAAGTTCCTATACACATTGCATGCGTTGTCGCGTTATGCTTTACTTATATGTGTTCAAGTTCCTATACACATTGCATGCGTTGTCGCGTTATGCTTTACTTATATGTGTTCAAATTCCTTTCTATACACATTGCATGCATACGTGCATCGCTTTACTTACATGTGTTCAAATTCCTTTCTATACACATTGCATGCATACGTTGTCGCGTTATGCTTTACTTACATGTGTTCAAGTTTCCTTTTATACACATTGCATACATTGTCGCGTTATGCCTTACTTACATGTGTTCAAGTTCATTTTATACACATTGTATACGTTGTCGCGTATACTTTACTTACATGTGTCTACATCTTCACACATTGCGCACGTTGTCCCGTGTTCTTTACTTACATGTGTTTGCGCCTTCATAGCATTGTTATGTTTGTTTCAAATCGCATTGTTATGCGTTCTAATCGGTTTGCGTCATCACGCACTTTCAATTGCATTGATATGCATGTTGCTAACAATATTGTACCTGTTAAGTTTTCTTTCTTTTTCAAGCACGATATTGTATGTACGGTTCATTTGAAGCTGGCACGACCAGACGAACCGCACAGGTATTGTATTCTCCGCGTGAAACGTAGCGAGAATTACATGATTCTCTTACACTCTCTCTGCATTGTAGTGTAGTTTGGTGTGTGCTAGCTTAAAACTGTTGCATTGTTATGCTTCGTTACAGCTTTCTTTGCATGATCATAAGTTATGCTCGGCTTCTTGCATTGTCAGTTGCATTTCGCCCCTGCCTTCGGGCGCATATCTTTATCTGCAGCTTGTATGTTTTGTCTAAGTCTTCGGCCTTGTCAAAAATGGGTCGTCTCTGGGCTTTGACAATCACTCCCGTCATTGTTATGACTTTCGAGTTCTGTCAAAGAGGGGCAACTGTAGACACCCCATTTTTTTGACCGTCCTCAAGACTTGGACGTCACTGCTTGAACACTCGGTGATCACCCATGTTCGTGTTCGTTTTGAGTTCCCAGAGGTCTCGGCTACGCGCCTTGCCTCAGGATCTCTCAACTCGACTGTTTTGTGTTTGATTTTGCACCAAACACTTATGTTTGATTTTGCACCAAAAACTTGTGTTTTTGCTTCTGAGGGTAGAGAGTAGCTTGTTAGCTACCCCTGACACCCACCGGCCCTGTCTTCTTGCTACCGGCCATTGGTGAAATATACCATTGGCCGGTCGGCATTTGGTGTGGTCGGCCGACCATCTGTTTGGCCGATGGCCTCCTTTTCTGGCCGATACCACCTTTTTGCCTTTTTTAGGCATAATGCATGCCAGCTGTGCCAGCTGGAATGCACGGACCCTGCCCCCCATGCACGGGTGTGGCTGTTTTGAACCTTTGCACCCTTTTGGTCCAACTTCCTAGAGAAGATTGCACCCTTTGCTCAAGCTTCTTGAGGAAGCTTGACCCTTTGTCATAGCTTCCTCAAGAAGCTTGCACCCTTAGCTTAGCTTCCCTTGGAAGCCTTGACCCTTTTTGAATAGCTTCCCTTGGAAGCTTAGTCTTTGTATTGTCTATATAAGAGACCCCTCTTCTCCTTTGATGGGGTTGAGCAAAACCAGAGCAAAATACATATATATTCTGATATATACACCTTCTCTCTCTATATCTCCCTCTCTCTCTCTCTTCATTTGTGTGTGTTTAAGAGCCTAAAAGTGTGTTTTATTCTTAGTTTTGCACTAAGACACACACCATTACACCATACTTCGACTTGGGAGGTCTTGAGGGTTTGTTCTTGAAGTTTTGGGTCGGTTTTGATCAGAAGAAGGTGGCTGACCTTGCTGTTCTTCAAGGGATCTTCAAGGGTAACACTATTGCTTTATATTCCCCAATCTTGCACTAGTCTTTAACCTATCTTGCATGCTGTTTTAGACTTTGTGTATAACTGAAAAAAGTCTTGTATTTTCATGCTTAAGATGTTTCATTAGGTCATTTTGGTGTTGGGGGTCGACCTCCCCTTCTTAGGCCTTGTTTGGCCCTTTTTGTGCTCTCTTTGTTAAGCTTTGGAAACTTTTGTGTGTTGGCCTTCTCACCACTGAAATCCAGTGGATTTTCAGTGGTGAAGAAAAGGTTTTGAAGTCTTGCATAGGGGAGGGACACCCCTCTCCCTTTGTCTCTCTTTGGTTTGCATTTTTGGCTCATAAGGGTAGCATGTATGTTTAGTTGCTTTTGGCTTCATTTCAGAGGTTTTTGGGTGTTATTGGGTCATATTACATCTCTGTTTTGGTCGGATTTATGCCCCTTTGCATGCATAATATACTTGCTTTACATTCCTCCTCTTTGCCTAGAAATGCATCTTGCCTTTAAGACCATCATGCATGCATGTTCTTGCCTAACTTTGTGAAGCTTTTGGTCATGTTTCATCATGTTTGAGGTCTGTTAGGCATTGTTTTGATCATATTTGCCATGTTTGGTATAGCCCCTTTGTATTTTGGCTTGTGAGCCTTGAGGGTGTGAGTCATGAGCATGTTTTAGTTGGGTTGTTTCAATGATTTGGAGTCATTTCACATGCCATTTCAGTCCCTAATCCATGTTCCTATGCTTGCATCCATTACCCTTTTCATGCCTTGAAGAGGTGTCCTTTTCTGCCTTGAAATGAGCATTGTGCATGCTTATGTATTTAAGTCTTTGGGGCTGCCATATCAGTGGGTTTTGGGGCGTATTTTGATGCATAAAAACTCTGTTTTGGGTTGCTTAGTTCATGCCATGTTTGCTTGGGGTAGGTGTTGAGCAATGCTCTCTTTTGTGGCCTTGAATACCTTCTATTTTGCCTCCATTCCCTAGCATGCTTTGGTGTCATTTTTTGCATGCTTTTCAGAATTTAACATGAGTGTTTAATGTCCAAGCATATTGCCTTTAAGTATGCTTAGAGTTGTCCCCTTCCATGCTTAGATGATAGGCCTTGGTGTGTGCATGCTTGCATGCATAAGTTGTGCCATTTTTGACCCTTTTGGCCACTGTTTTAAGGTGTGGCTGAGGCCTCCCATTTCAGTCTCAGTCCATTCTTGTACATAGTTGTATGTTTGACTTGTTGCCCCTCGTTGCATGCTTGCATTGTACCATGTTTGCATCACATGTTAAATTGCATTGTATTGCCTCTTGCATGATTAGCACATTGCATGCTTGCATAATAGATTGCATTGCATTTGGCATGTTTTGCATCTTAGCCTCATGTCGCATTCTTGAGCCATGTTTGTATTCATGCATTGCATTGCTTGGTTTGGGGTGTCAAACCAAGCATGAGGATTGAGAGTGTTCGTACTCCAAGTGACGTAGCACGTCTCAATCCTCGGTCGCCGGCGCCCTTGATCTCAATATGATAGGGTGTTGGCATTCATCTCTTTTGTTGCATGCATTTTACATTGAATGGCAAACTTGGCCTCTTAGGCCATCATGCATCAAAATGCATAATTGATGGCCCGAGGGTCGAGGGTCATGCTCCCTTGAGTCTATTACATGATAGGGAGTGTGGCCATGCTCACATTTGCTTGAAAATTCCATGTCATACACTGCTTGCCCTCTGCTGCTGTCAACTGCAAGATTCTGCAGAAAGAAATAGCCGGCCGACTACTTGGAGTGCCGACCGACCAAATACAATTAGCCGGTGGCTCAACCAATGGTCGATGACCATTCCCTTCGGCCGGTGGTGTTCCCACTTGGTCAGTGATGCTCCCCAGTGTTCAGAGAAGCATCCTTGGGACTTGTGCAAATTTTCAGAGGAGCAGGGCAGTGTAGACAGAGGCAACAGTGCTATGGCAGCGAGTTTCCCAGCGGGGCAAGTCAAGCATCCATCATTCGCGCACTCCGAGGCAGAGCCGTGGCAGTCTCTTTAGCTTCACATTTTAATTATTTTTATGATTAATTTGTTAATTAATTAGAGGGTCTGTAATAATTAATTAGCTAGGATAGTTGATTCATTATTCGGACTGTATTATTCTTTCGGTCCCTCCGAGTGAGGGCGTATGTGTAATAAGTGTGGGTGCGTGTGTGCATGCCTTCCAACCCCCACTTCTTCCTCCCTTTTACTTACTTGCTTTGATGGTTAGTATTAGGACATATTTAAATTAGCATACCTTATGCTATGCATGCGTGCATTCATTCATCTGTACTGCATGCACCAAGCTCGGCGCATCATACTAACTGCATTGTATTTCAATTCCAAGTTGAATACGTGCTAGTTGTAGCATCATCATATGCCATCTTAGAATAGCCGAGCCTATTGTAGTTGCATCTTGCATGTGTTGCATTAGCCATCTTCACATGAACTAGGATCATGCATATGAGTACTAACTAGTTTCTGTTTTGGCTTGGAGTACTAGGTGAGCATTTATGCTTTAGCATCTCACATGTGTGTGAATGTTAACATGATAGCATGCTTACCATGAGGCTATGTGTTTATGTGATATAACTGCTTGAATGCCTGTGGGTGAAGGTTAGGTTACTTGAATTGGAACAATGCATTGAATGCGAGCTTTAAGCCCACTTGAAAGTGGCAAAACCATGTTTTCTAAGCCCACTTGAGGGTGGCAAAATTCTTGTCTTAGCCTACTCGCGAGTAGCACCATCAAACCATTTTTCAAATAAACAAACATGAGATGTTTTGTTCCAATTTAGGCAACTCAGTCTATACTTGTTTGCTGTGCGCATCACGTAGTAATTCTAGGCTAATAATCGGAATAAGAGCACATAATGTTTTCAAAACTCGGTATCATGGTTAGTAGAGGCCGATCTTTGATCGGGCGAGCGGGGGTGCTCACGAAGTGACCTTCTCCAATCGTACCCAAGTTCTCGAGCCGAAGCAACGTTGGTGATGACAGACATGTGGCCTTAGGCAACGAGTCAGGGTTTCCTAAATTCCCCCAAAATAAAATATTTAGGTGGCGACTCTGTATCTGGCAAAGCAGTCCATGTTTGGCACTTCTTTCTAAAAATCAGTTTTTCAAAACGATTTGTCGTATTTGGACTCTTTGATGATTCATCGGTCTTGCATTGCATTCCGCGAGATTAGATACAGGACCGTGACATTGAGTCCAAACTGTAGTAAGCCCCAATGAACAAAACGGGATTTCTCCCGGGACGTTCGGGGACGTCCACAAGTAGATACAAAACACTGTGAATCTCTAGGTACATGTTTGCCATATAAACACTACCAAAGCCATTTTACCGATACTAACCGGAAGGATCAGCACCTAACTGCGCGGGTTTTTAAAATTTCACCAAGGATACACAAGCTAACAATATAAACTGCAACCACACCCCCTAACTAGATTCACCAAGGTATACATCTTTTTTTCTCAAAACAATACATTTTTAATGTTTAAATATGAAGCAATGCTTAATGCAAAATGTGTGAGTAATTCGTTTCAATTAACCTAATCCTCATGCAATTTCTACAACAATCAAAGCTATTCTCCACCGATAGCCCAAAACAGATATCTCTACTCAACAGATAATTTCCACAACAAGTATAATCTCACAATTTCAAAATGGGAGTGATAATATATATCCAAATCCACCCTCATCATCGACAGGTATATTCATTTCATCTTTATAACGATTCTAGTTTAGACCCGACTTAATTACTTGATTTTAAATTCGAGAATCCCCGTACTTAACTGTTGTTCATCTCTTTTCCATCTTAATGCTTGTTGAGTTTGGCTATTAGGAGTTTTAGTTATGTTTGAAACAGATTGGGAGGTTGGTTTTTCAAAGAGCTGTTACCCAGATTTTGGCTTATTTGCTCGAGCGATCATTCCTGCACTCGAGCAGTCTTTTATAATTTGCAAAACTATTGAGAGTTTGATATCTCCGCTCGAGTGGTCTTTTTTGTGCTCGAGCGATCTTTTGCAGGTCTGAACTACTGGGAGGGAGCCATTGTGCGCTCGAGCGGTGGTTTTGGTCGCTCAAGCGGTGTCATCTTTTATGTCTTTTGCTCGAGCGACCATTCTTGCGCTCGAGTGGTCTGTGCGTATATCAGTCCGAGAGAAAGTCATTTTCAGTCACTTTTTCACCTCTCTCTCTCTCTAAACATTTCAAAACCCTATATCTCTCTCTCTCTCTCTCTCTCTCTCTAGTTCTTGAACTCTAGCTCAAATACTCTCAATTCGTGGGTTTCCCCACCCTAATCCTTTGGAGTAAAAGATTGAGCACGTCGAGGGCTTCGTTCTAATCGGAGAAATTAGTGTTTTCGGCTCCATCAAGTTCTACCCATCGTTTCTTCTTGTATTCTTCTTTGAGGTAGGGCTTTCTTTGACTCTTTTATATGATTTTGAGCTTAGTTATATGCTCTTTGAAAAGGGTTAATGATTTGGGGATTTTGGAAAAACTTAGGGTTTAGATTTGAAATCAAAAGAAGGGTTTTCCAAATGGATTATTAAAAATGGTTGTAGAAATGAGTTATGGTTGAAATATGTTAAATTTGTGAATATTTCTTCTTGAAATTGATTTTGTAAAATAAAGGGGGTTTTGCCCTAAATTTCAGATATTTGGAATTGTGTAAAGAAATAGAAAATGTTGTGGGTTTTTTTGTAAGATTGGAACGATGATTATGTTGATGGTGATGGTGGAGTTGGATATATAATATCACTCTCGTTGTGAAAGGATGGAATTGTATTTTATGATTGGAAACTATCTTTGTATAGAAATATCTGTTTTGGGCTATTGGTGGAGGATAGTTTTGATTGTTGTAGACATTGCATAAGGATTAGGTTGAATTAGAACTAATTTCTCATACATTGTGCATTGAGCATCATTTCATATTGAACATTGTAAATGTGTTGATTTTGAGAAAAAAATGGGGTAAATACTGTGGTGAATCTGGTTAGGGTTTGTGGTTATGGTTTTATATTGTTGGCCTGTGTGTCCTTAGTGAAAATCCAGAAACCCGCACAGTTAGGTGTCGATCCTTCCGGTTAGTATCGGTAAAATGGCTTTGGTAGTACTTGTATGCCTACTGGCAAACACGTACCTAGAGATTCTTAGTGTGTTGTATCCACTGCCCTGTTTTTTGATATAAAAGGATTATTTTCATGAATTGATTTATAATCTGACATTGCATTGTTTTAAGATGGAAAACGAGGAATATTTGACAAATGGCATGTATGTGCATTCACCTTACAATTTTGCTAAGATTCATATACTGTGTTAGAGTATCTCTACTGGACTGTGGCTCACCCTATGTAGAAAACAACTTTCAGGTGCTGATGATATGTCTCCACTAAGGATGTAGCTTAGGAGGACTTGGAGCTTAAGGCTTCATTTTTTATTTTCTTGATGTAATTATTTTTGTTTAAGCCCAGGGCTTTACTTGTATTGAGTTTAAACTCATTTTGTTGTAACCAAGCATAGTCTTGGAAAGTTGTAGCCATTAAGACATTTCATTTCTTAGTTTTATTTCTCTTTTTATATGTATCCATGCCATATGCTATAGATTCAGAATCTAGGATTGGTGAATATATATTGCATATGTCATCTTTTGTAATGATCAAAGATATAATGAGTAGAGGTTATGAGATTGTTGACCAATTGTGCCACTATATTGAAATGGATTAATGTTAATTATTTCGGGGCTTTACAATATTTTCAAAAATCCAACATCATTCCTTTTTCTTTCATAAATCAAATATTAATGATTTTCAAATCACACGTCCTTTACTTTCAGAGATACGTTTAAATAAAGGATTTCTAACATTTCAATATATCTCAACAATAAACACACCTCCACAACCTTTCTTAAGAACCCATTTGAAAATCCCTCTTTTACATTTCAAAATCCAAACCCTAAATCAAAATTCCCATCTCCCAAATCTCAATACTTGACAAAGAACACATAACTAAGTTAAGAATCATACTAGAAAGTTGAAAAAAATCCCTATCTCAATATTAGAAGAAGAAAAGAGCAAGTGTTGAAGTTTGGTGGAGCCAAAAATGAAATCCTTTCCAATTAGATTGACCTACTCGACGAGCTCTATGTTTTACTCCAAAGCACAAATGGTGGTGAAATCAATGGATTAGGGTGTATGGGAGGATTTTAAGCAAGAACTAGAGAGAGAATGGGAAGAAATTAGGTTTTGAGAGGTTTTAGAGAGAGAAAGAGAGGAAATGAAAAGTGACTAAAAATCTCATTTCCCTGATCTGATATATGCATAGACTGCTTGAGCGACCAAAACACTGCTCTAGTGCACAATGATCCCGTTCCAGAAGTTTTGCAGTGTAACGCCCTGATATTCCAAAGATTAATTAGGTGAAAACTAAATAACCCAAGCATGAGGTTTTAAAAAAATACCCTCATTCTCACTCAATTAATTATAAAAATCTTTTCCATTAACCATTTTCTTTACTTTTCACGAGTCTATATAAGAAAATACTATGGATAAACTATGTGCTTACTGATAATAGATGCTCAGTATATTTTGGAAAAATGAAACTCTTTCTCGAATATATGTAGAAAAAGAAAAATCCACCACTAATAGTTCGAATAGCTAATAACAGTACAATGATACATACTGACACCATAGAAAACTTAGTTATAGAAATTAATTCCATCACCTTTATTATTCCTAAACCTTGGGCAACTGATCAACCACCACATGATGTAATCATATGAAATAATTTTTAAAGATTATATAGCCATTGTACTCAAACATTGCACTCTATTATATTTACACATAATGATAAACCAGTTGAAGTCTTAAAGCTAAAAACTGATGTTACACATTATAACTTTGATTTCGTCCACAACAAGCGTGGTGACGAGGTAATCTCTCCAACTGGACATGAAGCTACACTAAGTATTAAAGAAATTAGTATTTAGGAATAAATTCAAAAAGAACAACACGAAAGATATAAAAATCCATATAGCGACGATCCCTTAAAATTTTGGTACAAAGATAAAAGTATAGGTAAATTAAACCTAATGGACCCTAATAAAATAATTAGAGTAAAACAAATTGTATATACTTATAATGATATAGAAGAATTCAGAAAATAGATAGAAGATCTCAAACGAAAAAGTCTAATCAAAGATAGTAATAGTTCACATAGTAGTCCAGCCATTATGGTTAGAAATCACGTCGAGATTAAAAGAGGAAAAGCTAGAATGGTACTAAATTCAAGAAATTAAATAATAATACCAAAAGAGATGGTTATTTTATTATAAATAAGTAAATCCTTTTTAACAGAATACATGGTGCCTCCTAGTTCTCCAAAATAAACTGTAAAAGTGAATACTAGAAAATTAAAATGGATAAAGAAAGTATACCACTAACAGCCTTTAATGCATCTCAAATATTTCAAAGAAGAATGGACAACATTTTTAAGGAACTAAATAATATTTGTCTTATATATATAGATGATATATATATATATATATATATTTTTCTATATCCATAGAACAACATAGAATAGACATCAAAATAATAACAGAAAAATGTGAAGAACATGGAATAGTGTTAGGTGAAAAGAAATGTGTGTATGTACAAAGGGAAATAAAATTTTTAGGACTTGAAGTCAAGGAAGGATTAATAAAAATGCAAAGTCATGTTCTCGAAAAAAATAATAAATTTCCTGATAAAATCATGGATATAAAACAATTAGAAAGATTTTCAAGATGTTTAACTTATGCCTCGGATTTTATAGAATACTTAGCCAAAATAAGAAAACCTTTACATAAGAAGCTAAAAAAGGATGAGAGTTGGACTTGTTACTCAGTTAACTCCACTTTAGTAAAATTCTTAAAAGAAAAATATAAAGATATGCCTACCCTAACTCTTCCTAATGAAAATGATGAGGTAGTGCTAGAAATGGATGTAAGTAGCAATCATTGGAGCATAGTAGTAAAAATAAAGGAAAATAATCAGCTATGCAGGTATTGTAGAGGAAGTTTTAATCAAGTTGAATGTAATTATCCCACCACGGAAAGAGAATTATTAGCCATAATAAAATGAATAGAAAAGTTTTTAATATTTTTGGCACCAAAACCATTTTTAATAAGAATTGATTGCAAATACCTACCAGGCTTCGTAAATAAGTATTTATCTAAAATTCAAGCGCAAGGGAGGCTTTTACGATGACAACTTTGGTTAAAACAATTTACCTTTGATATAGAACATATTAATGGTAATAAAAATTGTTTAGTAGACACTCTAACTCGAGAACTTACAGATGACATCCATATCCACAAGACTCACACCGCCAGAGAAGGAAACACTCCTGGTAGAAACTCAAGAAGTGTTGGACTTGGTAACACAAGATAGTGCTGAAATTATCAAAAAAATGCAGGCAGCAGGGAAGAGTCGTTCTGTGAACGAGCTCATTAGGACAACCCATTTAGTTGCCAAAACCTTTTTATGAATAGAAGTATTATACTCGTTTCTTCCACTCCCCTATGACATCCAAAATAAAATAAGAAAATGCACTTTTGTTAAGTTATATTTGAAATGGTATGAAGAAAGTGTCACTTATCTGGGAACTTAGTTGTGTTACTTCAACAGACGGGCAACCTTGTATAGTTATAGAATGTTAAAGGTTTCATTCGATCTAGACAAGGTCATTAGCCCAAAAGATCCTCTGGTTCAAATGTCGAAATTGGAAATAATCAGTACATGCAACGTTCCACCTCACCCATAGGGTATCATGTTCTCTCAACTCACCAAATTCTAACAATTCATGTTCAAGAGAATTTATGAAGTCTAAAGAATATCTAAACATGACACCCATCATATTTACAACTGCCCAAACAGAGGTAAATGATGAACATCTAAATGCAGCTCATTATCTGATAAAAAATAAAGACAAAAATGACGTGATCCCCTACAAATGTGATTGGTTCAAAGATTGGGAAGCTCCTTTTATAATAGATCCAACGGAAGCAAGGGCAAGAGGGTTTTTCATAATATCTCACAAAATTACAAAATTAGCAAGGGTTGGGTTTATATTAGTTCATTATGAAAGGATCACCTTTGTAGTAACACCATCCTTGGCAGAAAAAAATAATTGTTCTAGGATTGCCTTATGAATTAGTATACGATTATTTGAAACAGGTAGATTATGGAACATATTTATTTGAAAGAGGATATAAATTTTTGAAAAATATCTGATGGAGCAAGATCTAGAAGGATGGGATGCAATGTTTGAAGAATATGATGAGAGTTATGATCTTGGTGATGTCATGGGTGATGAAGGGGTATAAAATCTAGAGAATGCAATGGATTGAGAAAACCATGGGCTGAAGACTACATCTTCATGTGATTACACCACTAGTTGTCTCTTGTTCATAAATAATGTGTATCACACCACATGTTTACTTGTCTTTTGTTTGTTTTCTAGCAACAATAAAATATTATATGTTTATAGATTAGGTTAAAGTCTAGACTTGAAGTCCACAAGGTGCCTATATAAAGGCCTTGAGGGAAAGGAAGAGGGGGCATAGATTACTTAGAGTATACTTGAAACTAAGAAGAAATTCTGGTTCTCAAGCCTTTTTAGAGCAAATAGTACTCTAGCAATCTAATAATCTACAGGCATCTATTTCTTTGTAAATTTTTGTTCAATAAATAAAAAAGGTTTTTCATTTCCAACAAAGAGTGTGTTATTACTATATGTCAAATTATTGACCTTAGGTCTTCTATATAATCAAAGAAACAACTTCTGAAGTTACGGTTTGAAGTAGGAAATGAAACAGATCTATATTGAGCTTGATCTAAGGAAGGAAAGGTTGAGGTTAGCCACCTCTATAAACTAGAAGCTTACCAACGCTAGAGTCCTACGCTGACTACGTTTAGGTAACAGTCAAAGTTGTAGCAGTTCTGGTTTAGACCCGACCCTTTTTATGTTCTTAGATCCGAAATTTCATATCTTTAGCTATTGTTTATGACCTCTTACTCTTATTGCTAGTTGAGTTTGGTTGTTTGGGAGTTATTATTGCATTTGAAACAAGTTGGGAGTTAGTTTTTTAAAAGAGTTGTTGTCCAGTTTTCTGCTTGTTCGTTCGAGCAGTGTTTTGGTCGCTGGAGCGATCTTTAAGATCTCCCAGTATTTTTGCAAGTCTATAAAACTTCTGGGAGTAGGGTGATCTTCGCTTGAGCAGTATTTCTTATGCTCGAGCAGTCTTCTGCAGTTTACAAATCTTTTGGGAATGTTTCATTGTGCGCTCGAGCGATGTTCTTGGTGGTGGTGTTAGAGTGGTGGCAATGGTGGTAGAAAAATCTATTTAAATAGGTACTCATGTCTAACCCAAAAGAGGGCTTTGCAAAATAGGAACTGATTTGGGCAAACAAAGAGGGCTTCTCACTTATAGCATGAAATGACGTCGTTTTGTATAATAAAACTATAGGAGATGAAATTATTTCCTCGTGAAAAATTTTCTACAATGGTGACAAAAATTTTCATCTCTAAAATGGCGCCCAAATATTCCACGAAATTTTCCAAGGGTGGGAATTTTTTTTGCGACGAAAAAAAAATATATAGAGATGAATAAAATTTTTGTCACCTATTGTTTATTGTTTTATTGATTTTAAGCATTTGGTGACGAAATTTGATTTTTCTCTCTAAAAATACTACAATTTGAGACGAAATCTTACTTTTATCTCTAAAACATGTATATTTAGAGACAAAAAAAAAAAAAAATCATCATGCGTTTTCGTCACCAAAGACCTTTTTTTTGTTGTTGTTAGGTTTAGCTTGGAACTTTTAAGGTCTCTCTATTGTCTAACTCTAATTGAATTACAATACTTGTGATTTATATCTCATATAAGTGAAACTCTTTCAGCTACATAAATCATATTTGTAATTAAAAGATTGAACCAAATATAATTTACCCTCAGTCCATAGAGTTTGTTGTTAGGTTGTAGGCAAAGTTGTCCTAGGATACAACAAAGTCTCTTTGACAAAGAACTGTAACTAGCAAAGTTGAAAAACTTTCTTGAAATCTTCTAGTTTACAGAAATTATTCTGTGTGTGTGTGTGTGTGTGTGTGTGTGAGAAACGTTTTACGAAATTGATTGATTGAATATGCAGTGTTATATAGAAACATAAGTATCATTTCAGAAAGACACAACTCATATGAAAAGACTCACCCATTCGAAAAGGCACCCATTAAACCTACCAGTTTATCACCTTAAATCTTGATTGTTGATTACGCGATCCAAAATATATTTGTCTTTTGATAACATGAGCAATGCATGTAAAGGCATGCACGAATATATGCACAAGGTATGCGTTGTACAATATGGGCTAGAACATATCCTAAGCATAGTCTAGCACATGGGCCAACATAGGCCTTAAGGAACCTAATTCAAATAGGGGCACTTACTGGCCAGTGTTATTAAGTAAAATTATTTACCTATAAGTCCTACTCATTTTTCATCTATCAATATAGCGGCTCAGGTTAAGACTTGACCTTTTTATACTTTTTGATTTGGAATCTGGTGCTCATTGTGGTTGTCTATGCCCATTCTTTTCTTATATTGTTGTTTGGAGAGTTGTCATTATGGTTGTGAGATTGTTTGAAACAGGTTGTGAGTTAGTTTTTCAAAAAGGATTTTTCCTGGTTCTTTTTGGGTTAGTTCAAGCAGTCTTTCCTTCGCTCGAACAGTCTTTAGTTCCTCTCAGTATCTATGTTTGTAGTCTGAACTTCTAGAAGTGTGGTGTTCTTAGCTCGAGCCATAGGTTGGTCACTTGAGTGATATTTTGTGTTTGACGCTCGAGCGGTCTTTATTTCACTTGAGTGGTTTCTTTGCAGGTCTAAACTACTGGGAGGGAGTCATTGTACACTCAAGCCATGACCTGGTTGCTCGAGCGATTCTTTGTGTCTAACGCTCGAGCAGTGTTTTGGTTGCTCGAGCGGGCTGTATGTATATTAGAACAGGAAAAATATATTTTCCTTCACTCTTTAATATTTCTCTCTCTAAAAAGTAACTTTACCAACTTTCTTCACACCTCTCTCTCTCTATTTTTTGTCTAAACACCCCTATATACCCAAATCCGTTGGTCTCGCCACCATAGTGCTTTAGGAAAAAGTGTAGAGCTTGTAGAGGTGAACATTCAAGTCAGAAAAGTTCTAGTTTTTGGCTCCGTCAAACTTTGGGTCTTGTTCTTTTTTCCTTCTAATCTTGAAGTAGGGATTTCTTCAACCTCTTTGTATGATTCTTAGTCTCGTTATGTGTTCCTTGAAAATTGTAATGATTTGGGAGTTGTCGGTTTGATTTAGGGTTTGATTTGGGTTTGGTTTTGGGAATATAAAGAGGGGTTTTCAAATGGGTTCATGAGAAATGTTGTGGAGATGGTTATATTGATAAGTTGGGTTGAAATCTTGAAAATCTCTCCTTTAAATGTGTTTTTGAAAGGAATAGATGTTTTTGTTGGAAATCATTGGTTTTTGAACCAAGAATAAAGGAAAAGATGTTGAGTTTTTGAAATGATAAAATGAATATATTTGTTGGTGATGAGAATAGAGTTGAATATATATTATCACTCATTTGTTTGGAGATTTATCTTTTGTTCATACATCTTGTATTGAACATTGTTTCATAGTTATATTTTGAAAATGTATTGTTTAGAGAAAAATGGGTAAATACCTTGGTGAATCTGGTTAGGAGGTATGGTTGTGGTATTATCTATGTTGGCCTGTGTGTCCTTAGTGAAAGTCCAGAAACCCACGCGGTTAGCTGTCGATCCTTCCAGTTAGTAGTGGTAAAATGACTTTGGTGGTGCTTATATAGCCTACTGGCAAACACGTACCAAGAGATTCCCAGTGTTGTATATCCACTGCCCTGTTTTCTGATTTAAAAAAATTGTTTTACGAATTGTTATAATAATGGCATTGTATTGTCTTGAAAGAGAAAAGTGTAATATTTTGGTAAATGACATGCATATACATTCACCATATGACTTTGTTAAGCATCATATAGTGTGCTAAGGCATTCTCTACTGGGTTTTAGCTCACCCTATGTGGAAACTAACTTTTAAGTGCTAATGGTATGCCTCCACCAAGGACTTAGCTTTGGAGGATCTTGGAGATGAAGGCACAATCCTCGGGCTTTTTATTAGTTTTGGGCTTGACCTATTTTTTCTTGTAATCAAGTATCATCTTGGAAATATGTAGCCATTAAGGCATGAACTTATCCAAATTTCCTTTCATTTTCTATAAATTGCCATGTGTCACATACTATAGATTTAGAATCTAGGGTTTATGAATATATAATGCATGTAATACCTTTGTAATGTTATCAAGTGAATCAATGAAATAATAAAATCTTATTAGTTTCTGCATAATCAGTGTACTTTATGGGATTATCTGTTGTTGTTGATTTGGGGGCATTACAATCAATATTCCCAAAGTACTCTCTCCTCACATTCTTCATCCGTACTATTAATAATATCATAACTCTTCCATTGCCCAATTATCACATCTGGTTCCCACCTTCAACCGTCGAAAAATATCTCCAATTGTCATTTTCGATCTTCGATTGCTGGAGACCGGCAATAGTTTTCCGGTAACATTTTCTCACGGTTCTCCAATCATTTTTTTTGTAAAAAAAAAAAGTCATCTTCACCACCATGACTTTCACTGTCACTATTTTTTGGCAATATTTGTTTGGCCATTTTTTAGCAAAAATAATGTCCATCTCTACTACATCACTACCGTCACTGCCTCTTTAGATCTGATGGTGACAAAAGAATAGAAGAAGGAAAAGAAGAAGAAAAATGAGAGAAAAGAAAATAATGAAGAAGAAAATGAAAGGCCTTACTAGAAAATATTTTTCCTCTGTGTCGTAGATCAACATAATCATACCTTTTCCATTTGCTCTGTGTCCTCTTTCTAGTGATAAATTTATCACTGGTAAATTTGTTAAAAAAATTACAAATGGCAAATTTGATTATAAAGAGAGAGAGAGAGAGAGAGAGAGAGAGAGAGAGAGAGGTACATCACAACATTCTATCATGAAGCACAATAATCAAACACCAGATTATGGCTACAAAAAATTATATATTTATTAAAAAAATTCACATTCGTAATAATGATAAATTTATCACTGATCAGAGTATTAAATTTATCACTGATGACTTCATTCAGGTTGGTTCATTCAATTTTTATACATAGTAGATCTAGTTCACAGAGAAACTCAATGTTGACGAGGGTTATGATACTAGATCGGCATGTCGAAATAGAAGATCGGCATTGGAAATGGCTAGATCTCAAGATTTCGGTGAAGATCAACGTAGAAAATAATAGATCTATGCTGGAGGAGGATGATGGTAGCGTCGTTGAATATAATACACTGATGACGAAAGAGAAGAATCATGACAGCGGCGGTGATGGCAACAAGGGAGGAGGGCTAGTGTAAGGAGAGTGACGATGACGATGAGGGAAGAAGGCTAGTGTGAGGAGAGTGATGACAACGACAAAGGAAGAAGACAACGACGCTGAAGGAGGAGGATGATGACGAGAATGGTTGAGCCGAGCGTCATTGAAGGTGACAAAGGATAGCGGTGGTTGAGATGAGCAACGTTGAAGGCGGCGGAGGACGAGAGTGGTTAAAGCGACCGGCATTGAAAGCGACCATGGCGACGGTGGTGGTTTTGGCGATGGTGGCGGCGGTGGTATGAAACTGTTTAGAGAAATGGTAGAGAGAGACAGAGAGTAGGCACAAATGGTGGAGGAAGAGAGAGAGAACAAAAGATGATTTAGGGAAACACAAAACACTCAAGGGTAAAAAAAGAAAAACAACAAATGGGCCAAGACTTATGTGTGGATAAGATTCTAAGTCAGGATGTAATGGATAATAAGTCTCAAAAGGGAGACCTACCCGTAAGAAACCCATTCAAATATGAGAAATTAGTTTTCATATATAAACAAAAAAAAAAAAAAAAAAAAAGGTACACAAATCATGTAGGACACAAACAAACGCTATCAAACTATGAGCTTGAATTCATCCCAAAAATTTTGGTCATTAAAATTCATTGATTTACAAACAAGTGGCTTTAAATTATAATAATGTAGGATGAATTTATTCTAAAAATTTTGGTCATAAAAATTCATTGATTTACAAATTATAGAACATATCAAACTAACAACCCTTAAATCTTAAAACTATCACAATGTAAAAATAATAATAACAACAATAATGATAAGAATAATTTATTATAATAATAAAATAAAATAAGATTGTTCAATTTTGGTGTGACTTTGGATCGTTTGAATATTAGTGTGGATTTGCATGTAGTGTTTTCCTAAATCAAAGATTGTTAAATTTTTGTGTGATTCTAAAGATTTAAATATTGTTGGTGTGGATTTGTAGGTTGTTGTGGACAACTTCAAGATAGAAATTTTTCTTTAATTAAATCCTTTAATTGATCTTCAATTTTGTAATTGTTACTTCTCAATTGAAAACTTTATTGTTTTCCATTGTCCAATGATATCAAATTCAGTGAAAATTTTATTATTTTTTTATAAAAAAAATTCAACAAGAGAATCCTAAAAACAAATTGTTGCAAAAAAACAAAGATCAAAATGAAAATTTGTTGAATTTTAAAAATTTTAAAGATTCCAAGCAAAATAATACTAACCTAAAGAAGCATTATGTTGGAGGATATTTTAGTGATGAAATAGCCTTCAAAATTTTACAAGATTTAAGCTAAGGGAAAAAAAATTATGTTCTTATGTGATGTTGAATTTTCTTAAATAATTGATCATCCAGTTTAGAAAATTGGGTAAAGCAATACTACTTTACCCAACCATCGCACCATCCTCTCATACTCTCGATCAGTACCAGTATCATTATTGTCTATAAGAATTTGGTTTGTTGTCAAATAGGGTTAGAGAATATTGTAGTAGTGCAAAGGGAGGGATTTTGTGGTGGGTGAATGAAAATGAGGGTAGTATGGTAATTTCATTTTCATATTAGAGGATATTTATGTAATTTTATTATTATTTTTTTGTTAGGTCAGTTGTAGAAAAAATTCTAACAAAAGAATATTTGTAATTTTCAAAACGTAAGGGGAGAATTCATAATTTTGACAAATTCTAGGGAATGTATTTATAATTTATCCTAATAATTCTTATAAAAATACAATTTTGAAAAAATATAAGAAGATTAAAAACCATATTAATTAACAACGAGAAAAATATACACAATTTTGTATAAATAGAAAGTACTTTGTGAATAAGAAGAACATCACTGTTGCAATAAGATTGAGGTTTAAAGACATATAAGAGCATCTCTAATGATTTGCTATTGAATTGTCAAAGCTATAATATAGCAGCTTTGAGTAAAAAAGGGTTCTCCAATGGTGAGATATAGCAACTGTCAAAATTGGCAAATATCAAAACTTGTGCCAAACAAGCTTTGGCAAATACCAAATTTGTCAGCTCACCCAAAACCAATTGATTTCCTTCCTTCCCTCCCTCCCTTTCTCATTCTTTTCCAGAAAAAAGTCACAAAAAAAAAAAAAAAGGGGATCAATTTTTCATTTTGCGAAATTCACGAATTTTTTTTAAAAACAAAACTCACCAATTTGTTTAAACAGTTTTGGCAATTGACATTTGAAAAAAAAAAAAATCAACAATTTTAAAAAAAAAATTAGAATTTGACTAAAACAACAACAAAATTCAAGCAATTTCAAATAAATTTGAAGCAATCTCAAACAAATTTCAGGTAACCTCAACAAATCTCAAGCAATCCAAGCAATAATCAATAAATTTGAAGCAAATTTTAAACAATAAATACCTGGATTTAAAGAGACTTGATGGATTTCAGATGATTGAGGCACTTTGAAGCTTCAGCTTCATCTTCTTCATTTTCATCTTCTTTAGAAAGTCGATTTGGATGAGTTTTGGTTTCAAGGGTTTCATTTTCTTCGTTTTCATATTCTTCTTCAAGTGATTTCAAGAGTTTTGATTTCTCATAGACAAATTGAAGATAAATGTTTAGGGTTTCTCATAGACAAATCAAAGATAAAGGTTTAGGGTTTCAATTTCTCACAGAAGGTTTCGAATTTTTTGTTCGATAGAGAAGATGAAGCTAAAGTTCGTGATCTGCAATCTGAAAAGGAGTGGATGAGACTGTTATGATCAACTGATTTTCACTGAAACTCATCGATTTCTCTCTCTCTCTCTCTCTCTCTCACACACACACACACACACACACACACATACACATACCTTCTCTGATCTTCACTGATCCGAACATTCTAGAGTCAAGATGGAGAGAGAGAGAGAGAGAGGGGGGGAGACAATCGGTGATCTGTGATAGGTGATGAGGGTAGGAAATAGTGAGAGAAAGGTTTAAGGGAGATAATTTAAGGGATAAAGAGAGAAAGAAACAGAAAGAGGCAACTAAATTCCGATAGATATGTGAAAGAGAGAGTTGGGATTATGATTCTAGAGTGTTGATCTCAGCCGTTGGATTATGCGAAGATCCAACAGTGAGCAACCTATTTTGGAATGCCAAACATGAGCACGACTCTATTTCAGTCTGGGGAAAAAAAGGGGCTCTTTTTCCAACAAAGAAGACATCAACGGCTAAAAACAAAGGTCATATTCTTGTAGTAGTATAAATACAAGTACCTGGATTCAATTTGAGTTCATAGCAAAACATCCTAAATTACATTTTTCATTTTTATTTTTCACGCAATCACTATGGAAGGTTCATCAAAAACAAAGAGAAGAAAATCATTCAGCATTAATGAAGATGTGGCAATTTGTAGAGCTTGGTGTCACATTACTGAAGACCCAATTGTTGGCAATTCGCAATCTCGTGCTTATTTTTTGGAAAGAATTTTTAAAAATTATTGTTCGATTCAAAATGATCAATCAAGAACACAAGTGTCTATCTCATCTCAATGAGGTGTAATCATATAACAAATTTCGTAGGTGTTTAGCGCAAGTCGAAAATCTACACCCAAGTAGAATGTCTCAAGTTGATATAGTAAGATTTCATTTTTATTTATTATGTTAGTTTTTTTATTTTGTCTCATATAAAAATTAGCTAATTAATTAATTTAATATTTTATTGATACAGATGTGTTGAGCAAAACTTTTATACCATCAAGATGAAAACAAATATTTTGCTTTCAAACATTGTTGGCCAGTCTTGCAAAACAATATCAAGTGGCAAGATGTAACTCCTACGAACACAGTGAAGTCAAGGATACATACACTATTTGCTCTTGATTCAGCTCGCAAATCCTTATGGATAACTGCATTTCTCTTGAAGACGATAACAATCCAAATGTTGGTAACAATGCAACTGGTAAGGGTAGTGTCTCTGCAAGGGGTAAAAGGCCTATAGGTAGCAAATACACAAACGAATTATTTCAGAAAAGTCAAGTCGTTGAAGCTGAAGTCCACAAATTTAACAATATGTTAAGGACATTTAACTAACACCTTGTTGAGAAGGAAATGAGAAAAACTGAAAGAGAAGAAAAAAGTGCTCAAGCATTGCAGGCGATGAAAGAAATTGAGATAAAAAAAGGAAGACCATTCGATAATAATTACGGATATTTCTCATATAACCCTCAGACGAAAGCTTATTACATAATGTGCGAAAATGAGATTTTTGCAAAGTGGTCTGCACATGCAAGCAACCCAAATTACTATTTTTCCCTACCTCTTGATGAATAATTATTGGAGAATGTACTTTTTCATTTTGTAATGTCATTTATTTTTCAATATAATTTAGGGGGTGTTTGGGAAGTGGAATTTTAGCCTAATTTAGGCTAAAATTCACAAAAAGACAAAATAGGTTAAAATTGCTAATAAGACAAAATATCACATCAAACTTATAATCATTTCACTTTTTCTCTCACAAGCATCATATCCAATTACAAAAAAATTCAATCATCTTTCCAAACATAAAAAATTTAGCCTACTAAAATAGCAACTTCCCAAACACCCACTTAGTATTTCTTTTTAAATGTAATCTTTATTTTGCAATGTAATGTAGCAGTCCATGTAATTTTGAGTATTTTTTATATTCCAATGTAATTTTATTTTTGCAATGTAATGTTGACTATTTTTTAGTATAATTTTAATTTTTCAATGTTATGAAAAAATACAAACATTGTTGTTTTTTTTTTTAATGTAGTTAATAATTTTTTAATTTTAATTTTAATTAATTAATTTATTATTATTATTATTTTTGTAGTGGTATGTTTTTTGGTAGGGTGAATTATATTTTAATTTTTTTAAAATTTTTTTATATTTGTCTAGTTGGGTAGAATGTAAATATTTAGGTCTTGTTTGGTTTGTTTTTGAGAAATAAATTTTAGAATTTTTTTTTTAAAATTTTGTTTAGTTTAGTGATTTTGGGAAAAAAAATATTCAAAATGACTTTCTCTCTCCTACACATCAATCAATCACTTTTTCTCTCTCCTCTCTACTTGTCAATCATTTTTTCTCTCACACACATCTATTCAACTACAACAAAATATCAAATCAACCTAAACTTCCATACTCTAAAACTATTTCCAAAATATACAACCAAACAAACTAAAAAAAATTTCTAAACTCTTTCTCCAAAAATATTTTTGAAAACTTATGTCCCAAAATCAAACCAAACACACCATTAATTTTTTTTAGAAAAAGTTTGGAAAATGTCATAAAAGACAAAAAAAAAAAAAACAATAAACAATAAAACAAATCACTGAAAAACCTATATCCAAACAATACCTACAAAATCTGAAGAAAAGTTAGTTGAAATTTGCCAAAATAGCATATCACCATTGGAGCGCCATTACTATAATTTGACAAAATGCTATTATTCATTGTCAAATTATAATAATGACAATGCTATTAGCATTTGCCGTTGGAAATGCTCTAATTGTTCGATTTTATTCAATTGTATTCTTTTAAATCTTAATTCATGAATAGAATTGTAATCAATAATTTTTTAATTTTTTTAAACTGAAACCAAACTACAACCTAAAAAAACTTGACTATCATAAAATTTTGACTAATTTAACTCAATGTTACAATAATTATCTATTTCTATCATCTTATCTTACTATTTGATGTATTGATTTTATTGTCAACACTGTATTAAAAAATATAGGGTTAATTCCCAATATATCCTATTGACTATACTTATTTACTCATAAGTCTTGAGTAATATATATATATATATATATTTTACATATTTGCCCTTTGTTTTGACAATGAGAAAATTGTGAGACTTTTTATTTGTGTTTTATATTTGTGAAATGATTATTTAGTATCAGTAATGATATTGATAAATTTGTCAAAAGAACAAATAATTGGGACATTTTTTACTTTTGTTTATGAATTTTGATTTATTTTTAATTTATTTATGTTAATTTATAGTGAAATATGCTGTGAGAGTGGGCGGGTTAATTTTGGGCTATTTCGGGAAGTGGGTTAAAAGTCACTTCTCAGCTTTTAACCCACTTTCATCTCTCACAAAAAAGTCAAAAAAAATTCAAAAAATAACTTTTAATCATCTTCTCAAAATGGTCCTTTGTAGTCTCCCATTGAGGGGTTTGTAGTTTCACGCATCCGCCCATATAACAATGGCCACGAAACGTGTTTGTAGTCTTCCACCCCCACCCCATATCATATTGGGGGTGGGGCAAATGAGGTTGATGGCAAGATGAGTTAATTCTGTAATCTAAAAAATAAAAAAATATTAATATAATTAGAGATAATATAATATATTATGGATAATAATTTATAATTAATAAAAGTTGAAATTTATAAAATAAAAAATAAATAAGTGTATTTTAGTGGTTTATATTATTATTTTAATAATTTAAGTAATAGCCATTTTATTCCGCCGAACTAAATAGAACATTAGAGTTTTTATCCATTCTATTGACTTATTGTTGTGATTCTCTCAATTATATGATTGTAATGAAAAAATTTAGGAAAAATTACCCATAAATCCCATTTGGGAGAAAGTTGTACCATTTGGTCCTAGAAGTTTTCTTGCAATCCAATTAGTCCTTTTTATTTTTGATATATTGTTTGGGGTTTTGGAGTTTACTTGATTGCCCTTTTAAGTGATGTTGTTTGAATTTTTTTGGTGATGTTATATACGCTGCTAATTTTGTGGAGATAAGGTAGGCTATATAGGGTGCTAATTTTGTGGGATTTTGTTGGACTGATTAGTGGGTGTTGATGATGATGTTTTTATGGTCGTCTGGTGTTTTTTGATTTGGAAGGACTGTATTTTCGATTATTTTCGATCTCTGGAGTTCTAGGTTTGTCATTTTCGTTGTTGTTCCAACATCATGGAAGAGGTTTCAATTGTCCTGGTTTTTTGTGTGGTAAGTTTTCCTTGTCCTTTAGTTTTCTATTCAATTTTTGTTGATTAGTGTTTCATTTCCTTGGGGAAGGGTTGGTGTTGTTAACATTACGGGTGTGGGTTTGTGTGTTGGGTGATATTTTGTTCTGTTTCATTGATGGGGTTCCTTTTGGGAGGGGTGCTGGTGGCAACATTATGGCAGTGGGGTTGTGTGTGGGGTGAGGTTTTGTTTTGTCTCATTGACGGGCCTTGTGTATGGGGTTGTTTTCTTGTGAGGTTTCAACTGCTCTGGTTTTTTGTGTGGTAAGTTTCCCTTGTCCTTTAATTTTGTATTCAATTTTTGTTGATTAGTGTTTCGTTTCCTTGTTGGAGGGGTTGTGTTGTTCACATTACGGGCATCGGGGTTCCTTTGTGGGGCTGTTTTTCTGGTTCCTAATAATGGTGTTATTTATATTGTATGTGTTTCTGTATGCAGGTATGGAGGCTGTGTTGTTTCTAATGTGCACATACGGACAGACTAACGCGGTTGTTCGTATTCATGATGCTTTCACGTTTGCTGGTTTGGTCAATGTTGTTTGTGGGAAGTTTGGTATTTCATTGCCGGCGTTGGTGTTTTTTTTGTTCGTCATCCCTGGATACAATAAATTCAAGGTTGATTGTGATGGCGATGTTCACAACATGGTATGCCTTGCGAAGTCATTTGATCTTCATCATGTTGATGTGCTAATCCAGACGCGAAGTAGTGGATCCAATATTGAAGAAGGGGTTGCGGATTGTAATAGTGTTGATGCGGTTGACATTGACGATGGGCTAACCTGTGGCATGGAAGAACCGATTTGTTGCCGTTATACTGTCCTCACAACTCCAAGACGTTGCTTTCTGCTGGATGGGCATATGGTATTGCTCATGTTGGTCAAATTTTTTTAGCCGGTGCTAGTGAATTTCGTACGGTCTTATGCAAGTTTGCTGTCGAATGTGGGTTTCAATTTAAATATGTCAAGAATGACTCGGTGCGAATCACAGCTGTGTGCAAGTTTGCCACGTCAACTGGGTGTGCATGGTTGGTACACGCAAGGGTGTCGGCGTCTAATGGGGTGTTTTGCTTGAAGAGGTTTGTAAATTTACATTCCTGTGGTGCTGCGGTATGCACATACAGGAACCCGCATACTGGGTCTGATTTGGTGTTAGATGTCATTGCGGATCGCGTACATGAACAGCCACTCACCCGCCCTACGGACGTTGTGTTTGGTATGAAAAACGACTTTGGACTGGACATTAGTTACCGAGTTGCATGGTTGGGCGTTGAGAAAGCTAAGGGTGAAGTGTATGGAGACCATGCTACGTCGTTTGACCAACTTAGGTGGTATAGTAACGCTGTTATTGAGAACAACCCACGAAGTTACATCAACCTGGATTTTGATCAACAAACTGGAAGGTTCGTACGATATTTTATTTCATTTCGTGCCTGCATTGATGGATTCAAGCATTGTCGCCCACTTTTGTTTCTCGATGGTACATTTCTGAAGGGGAGGTTTAAGGGCAATATGCCCGCGGCTACCGCTAAGGATGGCAATTAAGGTATGGATTAAACATCAAAAAAATGTTGTTACCGTTTTACCAAATTCATACGACTCTTCCGTGTTTTGTTTATCGTATACAAAATATATTTCGTTGGTCTCATATCATGTGAAGATGTCTGTTTTGTGATTCAACTAAGATATATTTTTTTCACATTCAATTTCGTCAGGTTTGTTTCCTGTTACTTTTGCCATTGTTGATTTCGAAAATGTACGTAACTGGGAGTGGTTCTTGCGGCAGTTATCGGAAATTGTAGACGGGGGCAGGACGTTGACCTTCATATCTGACCGCAACGTTGGTCTGCTTCAAGCTATGCCTACTGTTTTCCCATCGTCTCATCACGCATTTTGCTTGTTACATCTTCAAATGAATTTGAGGGATCGGATGAAATATGTTAGCAGGAAGAAAAAAATAGGCATCATGCGTAAGTTACGAGAATACGCATATGCACCTACAATTTCGTGCTTCAATCACAAGATCGAAGTATTAAAACAGTGTAGCCCAGTTGTAGTTGGAAATTTCTTAAAAGATTTGGACCCGAAGCATTGGGCAAATGCATATTTCAGGTATCGTATGGTCAATGTAATTTCCAATAAATCCTAAAAAAACCTACAATGTTCAACATTTACAAAATCACACAATGTTTGTTTGATTAACACTTGACCTGCCTTTCTCCTGTGCAGTGGTTGCAGGTATGGTGAGATGTGTTCCAACGCTGCGGAGTTGTTTAACAATTGGATATGCACAGCTCATCATCTCCCCATCACGCAGTTGGTGGATACCATACGGGGTCAACTCATGGAACAAATGGCAAAGCGGAAAGCTAAATGCAGCGTATGGTGTGGGGAGCTGTGCCCGAAGATGGCAACAACTCTGGAGTTGGCGTTCAAAACTAGTAGATCTTGGATCGTTAGTCAAGCAGATGAGAATGCTTTCGAGGTTCGATCACACCCATCGGTTTTGGTTGACATTGGTACATGTACATGTTCTTGTTTTCAATGGCAACTGAATGGGTTCCCATGCCCACATGCGGTCGTGGTTTTCCGGAATAGTGGAAAAAACATTTATGACCACATCGTTCCATTTTACCTTGTAACAGAATTCCAGGCAGCTTATTCTAGGACTATTCACCTAATTCCAACAGCAGGAAAACCCAATTTCTCAGCGGAGGACTACTTAATTGCTCCACCTACGGTGAAGCGACCACCAGGAAGGCCTAAACGTAAAAGGATTCCATCAAGGGACGAGGTCGTGCCATGCATTCGTTGTGGTCAGTGTGGCAAAATGGGCAATCATAACCACAAAATATGCAAAGAACCTATGTAGTTCATGCACGTGTTCATTTATGTTATTTACGTACAATATTTGTTGCGTAATAGATATCGAATCAGACCTCATTTAATAAATTGTGACTTATTTTACATTACAACATTGTGATTGTCTCAGTGTTCTTCCTGGGTTTATATTTAAGTTGTGTTTCTGTTTCGTAGCAGGTTTATGATGTGTATCACAGTTCTTTTACAAATTACACATTCGGTGTTAATCACATTTGGGTTTACGACAATGTCTTTGCAAATATATACGCAACTGACGAACCCACATCATAAACCTGTTTTACAGATCTTACTTACATGTGCACACTATGGCTGCATCCTGCGAATGCCTATGTGTGACTAATGCAAAACAACTGCTGCATTGGTGTGCTATTCCACATTAATTTACCCCTAAACACCCGTCTAATGCCTCACAAATATTGTTTTCATAATTTCTTTACATGGCCGCATATTACGCAATCTCGTCAGCATTACAAACATGCAAGGCAAAAGTATACTATTCACATTCTTCATTTACTACCGAAGGATGGTGTTTAATAATGTTTTCAATGTCATCAGTGCTGTCGGATGGTACCGATTGTATTTCTGGCCTAAACACCACATAACACTTTCTTACTACAAAAAAACTCATCACCTGACATCCAGAGTTGAACATTTAACCATGCACCAACAATTAGCCAATACACATCGTGTCCTGCATCATGTCCTGCACCAACAATTCCCGAAAATCATGTCCACCATTTAACCATTTAACCATGCACCAATACACATCGGCAGAAAACTGTACAAACAATAGCCAAAATGTACCAACGACAAACTTCATAACATCAAACTAATTAATATTTATTAGTTTCATTCCACTGCAGCTATTCAATATGCCAGATTGAATACGACAGTATACTATAATAGCAACACCAAATTTTATCCAAAAAACCAAAAACGTTCAACAGTATCACCAAGTGTTACGGTAAAACAAACCTCCAAAACTAGCTTCGATGTTTTGCAAAAAAAAATGTACCATCAAAAAAATTATGCATGATATCAACAACCAAACAATGACGTGCAGCCTTCATACGTTTCGTAGCGCATTACATGTTCCTTGCCCGCAACCCTCTTCTCGTGTCATTCAAGAACATCTTTACCATCGTTGCTCGAAACACGGATGGTGTAAGGCCCGTCCATTGTCCCATCGATTTGAACCCCATGAATGTGTTGTTGTATAATGAAACACACATAAATTGCACAATTGATCTGTAAGTGACACACAAAAACACGTTACTCTCAGTTCCCAAACATTGCACACCAATAACATCAAACAACACATCAACACCACTTACGAGTAGACCGCCTGCTGAGGGTTTTCCAAGACCTGCACAAGCATGCCATCAAACTCTGCATTGCCTCCAACACTAGTCGTAACCCTTGGTTTCACAAATTGGTTGTGATGGTCAACCACCCACTGTTTCTGCAAATTGTTCATTCACGAGGTAACACTTACAATCATGGCTGAGTTATACCAACAATCAAAACGTATGACGTTTTAGTTACCCTTTAAATTATATTACTACAGTCATAATGTGTGTATCAATCACAAATGTCATAATGCTTTGTGCTACTATTATTGGTCTACACATGGTTTACACCACAGTACCAACCGAATTCGTGAATACTTAACCCGTTTACTCACCAACTTCAGTGCTTCGTTGTAGTGCTCATCTCGCACTCCTCGTCGTGGCCTTATGGAATTGTAGTGTTTCCATGTACCACTTTCTGAGTCATGCACCATTACTGTCCAATGATTGCAATGGTAGATCGGGTAATGAGTGAATTTGTGTGCTCGCGCTGCCTTGGAGTGTACATTTAGATACTTCGTTCTTGACAATGCGCTATTGTTCCTCATCATGTCCTGCACCAACAATTCCCGAAAATCATTTCATTTCGCTTGGTATGCCTATGCATGACTAAACATAACCAAACCCACATATCATTATACATACCACACACACGCTGCTATACACGTAAGATGTGTCCACATACTCATTCCTTACAGACGCCCGTGTTTGCAAATCCATAAGCATGTCAACATATGCGTCAATCACCTTAAAATCAAAAACAACAACAAACCCAATCCAGCACTTAAAATTACAATATTACATACATTACAACACAGTTTAACTGATCAAATTTTATGCGGAGGGGCACATATATTTCCATTAATTGAACTCTGTCGGACCAAATCCTAAACATCCCTAAAATGCACTTGAATCCCGTTGTCACCACCGTCCCAAATTACGGCCCTGCAACCCATTATTAAACATTATTATCAGTTACTTACATCAAAGTAACCACTGTAACATAGAATACATACAAATATTAAAAATTAACAAAATTTACCAGTCACCCTCCACGTTATAAACATCCTCTAACAGCTTCATCTCGTCCTCATTCATCATATTCCACACCGCAAACTTTCTATTCATGCCAAAACCACTCCACGTTTTACGTTCCACCTCAACGTTGTCAACGTTACAAATCACTCCGAGCTCCAACCCAACTGCATTTGACATGTTAACCCCCTGTTTACCACGTCCAGCAACTCCTGTGTATTCGTAGTTTGAAAGTTTGAATTCGCGCCTTACTTTGCTTTTAACCCGCCTAACCATAGACGTAATCTTACGGCCAGGACTTGCCCCGACTGCCTACTCCACCTCCACACTGTTGCCGCCGTCCATATCAACTAATTCGTCCCTCATCATGTCCTGAAGGGGGCCAATGTTTTTGTTTTCCAACCCAGTCCCAATTGTACGTACATTATCACCACAAATGTGTACAACATTTACATCTTCCACCACATCCATGACGTCCACCAAAGCTGCCACGTCATCCATAACATGGTGTTCACATGTTTCAATAGCTGCCCTACCTTGTCCACTAGCCCCGCTATGTAAATTCCCTGAACCAATACTCCCACCAAACTTTGTTTTAGAAAGTGGTTGCTGTTTTGGGTTAGTAGTTGTAACGGACTGCGTGCCAACGTATGCCGCGTGGTCGTCGACTTGGTCATCCAGTCGTGTTATTGTTTCCCTTAACTGTTCTACCACTTTATTAAGCCGTAAAATTTCAGCATCTTTAGCCCCAAGAACACAGTCAAATCCAATATACAAGTTGGTTACCTGTGCTCCAACCATTCCTTCCATCTTTTCGACACGATTCTCCAACTCACTTACACGTTCGGCCTTCAAACGGACCTCATTCTTTAACTCATTCACTTGTTCTAAAGCTTTACTTAGCTGCTCCTTCGTACAATTTACGTCATCACAAACTTTAACACCTTCCGGTGTGCATGCCAAATCCAACAAATCAGGGAACAAAATTGGCGACACGTCATCCGCAACAAATATCTTAACATCAATTTCCTTTGCAAGGCATGATGTTCGGCTGTCCTTTTCACTTTTGTCTGTTACTTCTTTACATTCGAACTTAACGCCACTAGGCAAATCCGGCTTCTAACAGTCAAAACTAGCTTCCACATTACACCCCTCCTCTACATCCACTCCACGCACACGCTCATTCCAAACATTAACCTGCTCAACTTCCAACACCACCCCCTCCGCCTCCTTCGCTACCTTACTAACATGGCCCGCCTGTATAAAGTAACGCTCTATTATAGACGCACTCAGTTTGTCACAGTTCACCTGCAACATTATACCATTGACAAACAAATTAGCATATACCAAACCAAAATATGCACACATTACTAACTACAATTAGTTTTTCGTACCTTTATCCCACCCTTCACCGAAAATTCCACTGTTTTAAGCTTCCCAACTAATGCACCAACATTCCATCTGGAAAACCTTGGTGACACATTTGGCCTGTCTGCTTCGACGATTGCAGCGTGCTCGCAAATTAAGAACTGCACCGCACCATACACATAATCATTTCACAAATTCACATAACAAAGTAACATAATTTTTACACACTACAAACAGATTTAAGGCCAGAGTAACGTACCAACAAAGCAACAACACAGCTAGTAACCTTCTCTGGCCTGCCATACATCTCATTCAACGAATCAATCAACGTGTTACGGATTGCTGCAGTCCAGTCATACAACCGTAATGTCTCCAGCTTGTCAATTATGCGCACAAACACCCACCCAATTGACTCAACAGTGGTAGCAAAAAAAAGCTTCGCACAAATGTACAAACATAGTAGTTTCGCAACATCTTCCGCATCACAACTAGTAGTCCCACGCATAGCATCTACCAACAAGTCTTTAATGACCTTTGAAGAGATCCTACTAACACTCCCACAATGCCGTTGTATAAAATCTGATGGACCTTTACCCCCTTGCATCAAATCCAGCTTATCCTTCCCAAATTTGACCCCAAAAATCAGCCAAATGTCACTGTTCCTAAGTGGCAGTCCACTACCCCCAATGTGAAACTTCTCATCGTTCGAACTGTATGTTTGAATAATTCGGCAAATAGTTGTGTCACATTTTTTATACCCTTTAGGATCTAACTTATGTACACGAATGGCCTCAATCATAAGCCAGAACGGTGTCTTTTGCAGCTGCATGATATGTTTATCGCGTAGCTGCAGCTCCAAAATAGTTCTAGTCACTCCAGCAACGTTTGACCGATACGTCAGTTTCCCTGTGTTCATAATAGGTTTTCTGCCACTCCCTCCAACTTTCTTTTTCCCCCAAAACAACAACTGCTTTTGTTTTTTTTATGCCAATCTTGTTGACGTTTGAACTTTCAACTTCGATCGTGACAATTTCCCACCGTCACTACGTTTCACCGAGAGTCGTCCACCACTACCTGTCATAACAGCAAAATCACACATCATAACGCATTGACGTTCAATCACTAACACCACAAGCATGCAATTACCATTGAAATTCACCAAAGTATTGTCGTTTACATGCACATGCCCAGACATACTTATATGTGCAATTCACACAAACTACAAAACAACATCACAACAACACCAGACAACTGACACCACTACGAGACAGTAAACTAATTACTGTGCACCTACAAAACACCTGTCTTCACCAATTCACACTTCACTCCAACCAGTTAAACAAAGACCTACACCCAATACAATGAACAACTTACGAGTACACACACCAGAACACATTCGCACAAACAACAATGTCTACATCACATTACACTCAACGCATTGTAAACCAAACAACCAACACCATGGATACTCACTACGGAAACATCAACCACCAACATGACACACTTCATATACATGAAAATGTTCGACATGCACAACAACACCACAACAATAGACACAATATACATACGACATATGTACAGACAACAAATTATTAAACAAATCAAAGCCCGCCGACACCATTACCAGGCAAATGACACTATAACATGAACACTCTATTTGCGAATCATTTACTGTGCTCACAGTCACTGTTATCCATGGTTCTACCACACCAATACGATGTAATCGAACAAAATAAACATACATTATACGAATCACATACCTGACGTTATCTACAACCACCAACTACGGCGGCAGCGCTGCAATGATTGAACGCAATCTTCAAAAACACCTATCACAACGTTATCCCAATTCACACACTGCTTCAACCCACACCTCAAAACACCAAACGAAATGGGATATGGAAGGTCAATTCGTATTTCTAGGGTTTGACGGAGAAACAATAACCAATTTGAAAACAACAATTAGGGATTTAACATTACCAAACGCTGAAACATCGGAAACGAACAAATCATCTCCAGATTTACATTACCATGGTAGAACATTCCATGTTCATCTCTTCCGTAACGCCCGCGAATGAGGGAAAACAAAATAAGACTATAGTACGCTTTTTTGGGTATATCAGTAATTTCAACATTGTTAAATTACACTATCACCCACATCAAATGCGGCAACACACTCCAACATCGTGTCCATAACTGTCATTACACACCAAACGGGACTTATCAGTTCTAATGCTTAAACACGGGACTAAATGGTTTAAAAGTATTTTTCTTAGGATTTATTGGTGCATTGCCTAAAAAATTATTATATCATTCAATAGTTATGAAAAGATTACCTCAATAACTGCAATAATATTTCCTAATTTAAAATAATAAATACATATTCTTATTATGAATCATTTTAGAATACATATTTTCAAAAAGATGTATACCGTGCACAAGCTATGACATTCATAACTAAATTATTTTTGGTCATAACTTTTAAATATATATATATATATATATATATATATGAGTTATAACCAAACACTACATAAGGTATAATTAAAAATTATTTTAATAATAATCATAATAATTAACATCACAATAAGTCATAACTAGGGATGTAAAATCGGTCCGGCCCAGCCTGACTCGTCTAACCTTAGGCTCGGGCCAATCTAGGCCCGTTCGGGCTCTTGCAAGAAATTAGACTGGCCAAACCCGGTCTAGTTCTCAAAAATCTAGGGCCAGAGGGTAATTGGGCCTCAAGCAGGGCTTTGGCCCGAGTTTGGGTTGGGCTTGACATTTTTTAAAATTTATTTTTAAAAAAAATCACCAAAATAGCTTGAAAAATAACATTGGGCATTGGGCGAGTCGGGCCTCAAATTTGGCCGAGGAGTTGAGCTAGTAAAAGCGTGGCCCAAGCTCTAGCCCTAGCACTAGCCCAGGGGGGTCGGGTTAGTTTGGGCCTCGGGTAGGTGGGCTATTTTTAGAACCAACACCACAATGATAATCAAAGACTAAGGGTGCTCATGGATCGGGTTGGGTTGGATAGCTTTTCATCTGTTATCCATCTGAACTTAGGCGAATTGGGAAAAAAAATCAATCGACATCCGTCTACTTAGTTAGCAGATGTGAACTGAGCAGGTTGTGCAAATTAGCCGATGGATGCGGATCAATTTAGTAGTTTGAGCTTTACTATTTTAGGCATTTTTTACACTATTTTTAGTGATTTTTTTTAATATTTTGAACCCAAAATTTTTTATTTTCATTTTTTATAATAATAAAAATAAGACCCAACTTTCATATTTCACAAATAACGAATATAATTACTAATAAAATGTATTTTTTTTAAGGGAAAATTACCACACAATGGTACTTCTAAAAAATTATTGCATATACATGGAAAAGATTATGACTTTAATAATTAATATTTGTAAAATTTATCCTTTATTTGTAATTATTTTTTATAATTTTAACTGAATTGAAAATTTTTCTTTTTAACACACAAAGCATAAAAGTATAACATTACTTTTTTAGGGGTGATGGCGGATCGTATTGGGTTTGATGACCTTCCATCTACTATCCATCCGAACTTAAACAAATTGAAAATAATACATCCATATTTGTCTGCTTGAACTATTAAAATCATCGATTTTGTAATGAATCGGTTCGAATCATTCTATTTTAATGGATAAAGTAGATGTTTGTCCACCCCAGTAAAGACCACAAACATCATAATTCAAATATAACTAAAATATGGGAAAGATTATAGTGCACACTTTTTAAAGGGTGTATACTCTATGCATCTTATAATTAAAAAATAAAATAATATAATTTCATACTTTCTATATCATAACTAAAAATAAAAATAAAAAGTCGCAACCAAACAACAGATGAGGTATAACAAAATATTTCATGAGTCATAACTAAATAAGATCATAACTAAAAAAGGAAATTGGTCATAATGAAAGAAAAAAAATTGCATAATTTAAGGGTTTATATGGGAAGGGTGTATATACTAAAATTTCCATATATATATATATATATATATATATAATTCCTTCAAATGAGTGTATCATATACATCTCTATTTATGTCTCTTTTTTTTTTAATTATAATCAATTTTCTTCTTTGATTAAGATATTATTTCAATTATGACTCATGAATTCTTTAATTATAACTCATATTGTGTTTGATTATAATATTTTATTTTTAATTATAATTCATAAAATATGAAATTTTATCATTTTATTTTTTAATTATAAAACTTATGTGATATACTTTTTTTAAATAGCATAGTATGACCCACTGATATATGCGCACGACAAAATATTTTAGAAAATGAATAACAGATAATGAAGTTGAATTGTCCGATGAAAATGATTAAGCCAGTTAGTTATTCAACCAGTCCCACCCACTTACCCATCAACATCAACATCAACCTCAACCTACAAATTTTAGAAAGGTCCGCTTGTCTCCCGTTGAAGATCAGGATTGGATCATATAGTTTGACTTGTAGGTTATTTTTTAGTCTCTTTTTAATAAGGAAAATGATTTAGAATCCTAAAAATACTCCCACTAATCTCCTTAATTTTGAATTTGGGCAAATTTTTTTTTTTTTTTTTTTTTACTTGATATGGAAATTAAGGGGAGTAGGGGTATTTTTAGGGGATGTAGTAAGGTCCTTTTAATAATTAGAATTGTTCAATATGTAAAATTTGTCGAGTCTCATATTTATATAAAAAATTATTTTGATCGGATATCGATAATTATTTTATTAAATTATATTTTTGTTAACTGTTTAGTTGTTTACCGTGTATTTTATTAAACAAAACTGATCTGATGAAATAGATATAAATACCCGATTAAAGTAATTTTTTATATAAATATAGCAAGTTATCAAAAAAAAAAAAAAGAGGCTTGCAAATGGACACACGGACTGAACTGAGCGATCCAGCCTTGATCTTTAATTGGAGGAAGATCATTGCGGTTGGGTTCCCTAAGCCCCCACCACTAGACTCAATCATCATCCTAACAAGAGAAAAAGAAACAGAGATAAGGAAAAGAAAAGAGAAAGAAAAGTAGAGAAGATGATGGAAAGAAAGAGAGAGAACCAATCTCACCCCTTGTTTTCTTTTCTCCTTTTCCTTTATTAGTGTTTTCCCAGATCCAATTCAAACCAAGTTAACACTCTCCACAAACCCAAATCAAAACCATCATCACAAACACATTTTGCGATTTCGAATTGGTTTTTTTTTTTTTACGATTTCGTTTGAAATCCTGAGAAAATCTCAGAACCCTAATCAGGAAATGGCGAGCAGAGGCAGCAGATCAGAGAAAGTGAAGAGAATCTTCCAACAATTCGACTCCGACAAAGACGGTGGCCTCAATAGGGAAGAAATGTCTGCCCTCGTCGTCGCTGTAAACCCTAGGGTCAAGTTCAGCGACGAACAAATCAATGCCATTCTTGACGAAGTCTTCAAGACCTACAGTGAATTCATCAATGGCGACAAGGGTCTCACTTTCGAAGGCCTTTTACGGACCTACGACGACGGCGCCGGCGACGTGGACCGTGATTTCGACGCACTCGGCCTCGACCTCGATCTCACGCCGGAATTTGCCGACGGCGGGGTCACGGCGGCCCTCGAAGAACCCTCGTCGTCTTCAATGGCGGAGCCGAAGAAGAAGCAGAGGGCTGTGGCGTCTCCGAATCAAGGAATTGTGTTCGACGATACGTGGAAAATCGTCGATGATTTGGAGATTTTGATAAAGAGGTTGAAGATGAAGCAATCTAAGGATGGGAAATCGAAAGGGGACAACAATTCTGATGTGTATTCGGATGCTGGGTGGTCGAGAGAATTGGGGATTGCTTCAGAGATTTCAGAGAAAAGGGTTTTCTGGGAAGAGTCTGGACATGATTATGCTGTGTTTGTGAAAGAATTGGGTACTTTGAGATCTAGGGCTGATGGAGCAAGATCAAGAGAAGAGGCTTTTGATGGGCACATGGCAATTGCTAAGGTTTTATATGAGAATCAGTTGTATAAAGAGGCTTTGGTGAGTTTCAAGAGAGCTTGTGAGCTTCAACCCACTGATGTGAGGCCACATTTTAGGGCCGGGAATTGTTTGTATGTTCTTGGGAATCACAGTGAGGCAAAAGAAGAGTTTCTTTCAGCGTTAGAGGCCGCGGAGAGTGGTGGAAACCAGTGGTCTTATTTGTTTCCCCAAATTCATGTCAATTTGGGAATTGCACTTGAAGGTGAAGGTATGGTTATTAGTGCTTGTGAGCATTATAGAGAGGCTGCAATTCTTTGTCCAACTCATTTTAGAGCTTTGAAACTTTTGGGTAGTGCTCTTTTTGGAGTAGGTGAATATAAGGCAGCTGTGAAAGCCTTAGAAGAGGCTATTTTCTTGAAAAATGATTATGCTGATGCGCATTGCGACTTAGCTTCGGCTTTACATGCCATGGGTGATGATGATAATGCAGTTAAGGAGTTTCAGAAAGCTATTGATTTGAAGCCTGGTCATGTGGATGCTTTGTATAATTTGGGTGGGCTTTATATGGATATGGGTAGGTATCAGAGAGCTTCAGAGATGTATACTAGGGTTTTGGGGGTGTGGCCGAATCATTGGCGTGCGCAGCTCAACAAGGCTGTGTCACTCTTGGGGGCTGGGGAAAGTGAAGAAGCTAAGAAAGCTTTGAAGGAAGCATTGAAAATGACAAACAGGGTTGAGTTGCACGATGCTATAGCGCATTTGAAGCAGATACAGAAGAAAAGGTTGAGAAGGAATGGAGGTGCCAATGGTGATGAGGCATTTATCATTGTAGAACCCTCAAAATTTAAGACGAATGGCGAGAGGACAACACCGAGGCAGGAGTTAGCCAATGCTCTTGATGTTAGAGCTTTTCAGAGGATCACAAGGTTGATTCGCTGTGACGTTGAAATTTTAAGGAAGGAGATGAATGAAAATGATGCACCGGTGTCTTATTCGGTTAATGGTATCCCTGAGAAGTCCATACGCAAGGCTTCATTGGAGGGAATCCTTTACCGGTTGCTTAATTTCTTGAAACCAGAAACTTTTGTTGGAGCTGTTAAAGCTATAAACCAGAAAGTCCTCTCTGTTCTTGATGAATCAGAGTCGGGCAAAGTGGATTTGGGCATGTTTTTTGCTGTTCTTGCACCAATTTGCAGTGGTTTTCCTCAAATGCGAAAAAGGGCAGCATTTGATGCACTCTTGTGGCGGCCTGTGAATGAAGAAGGTTCCACTCTGATCAAAAAAACCGATGCAACGCAGTACATCAAATTGTTACGAGCCATCTACATCCCAACTCATGGCATGAGTGAAATTCTGGAAATCCATGGTGAAACAGATAATGCCTCAATGGTGTCTTTTACGGAATTCCTTCAGATGTTTGACAATCCAGACCGGGGTTTTGGTATCATGTCTAGATTATTGAAGCTTGAAGCCGGGGATAGAAATCGCCATGGTAGTCATGTTTGTACAGTTTGTCGCTACCCTGTGATTGGGTCCCGCTTCAAGGAGATGAAATGTCATTTCAGTCTGTGTAGTCAATGCTACAGCGAAGGAAAGGTGCCTCCTACCTTCAAGCAGGAAGAGTATACATTCAAAGAGTATGACAATGAGGCAGAAGCAATGAAAGATAAGTGTAGGTGGTTCACTTTGCACAGTAAGAGTTCATCCATAGCAACCCCAAGCTAGTTGTGTTTGAATGTGTTCTTGTGATGTTTTCCACATATAAATTTAGTAGTTCAGTGTGAATTAAATATATATAGAAGCCATTAATGTGTTTAGTGGGCTTTTGTGCCCTTGCATGATAAACCCCTTTTAAGTGGTGATGCTAAATTCATAGTTCCCTAACAACTTCTGTAGAAATCTTTTGTGGGTTCTCATTGTTCTTTCTGTTGTTTTTCAACAGTAAATAGGTTTATGGTATGTTTTTGTTCTCAGATCTTTCTGCAGAGTTTATATAAATTGTGGAGTTCAAATTTCTGTTTCAGGTTGATGAGGCAGAGTTTGTTGGATTACTAGGTCATTTGATTAGTCTAGTTTAAAAAAAAAAAAAAAAAAGGTCATTCCATTGGTAGAGAACACTCTATATATGCACCAGTATATCTGTTGCTTTGTTTGATGATTTGAATGATTACATTTATCTTTGCATTTTTAAGCCTAACTCATCCAAAGAAAATCCCAGGCTATGTTATGACTTGTTTTAGAGGATGATGTTGAATTGTTTTTCGGTTTGGGTTCAATTCCCTCACAACCCCCATCCCTGGACCCCTATCTGAATGACAGTTGTTTGGTTTGAATTTTTAAGATTCACTTTTTAGAAAATTAAAATTTTTTACTTTTTCTATTTTTTTTTTAATTTTTACTGACTTTTTTAATATTCTAAGTAATTTTAAAATTTTTAAATACACTTAATATAAATACACTTAAAAATTATAATATTTGTGAAAAAAATATTTAGAAAATTCACTAAATATCAAAAATGTTTTTTTTAAAAAAATACGAGAATTCAATATATTGTTGGTATTTTTGTGTATTTATTTATTTTTTAAAATATATATATATATATATATATATATATATATATATTTAGGTATATCTAAGTAAGGTGTATCTAAAAATATAAAAAATTTATTTAAAATTTTGAAAATATTTACTAAAAATTAAAAAATATGAAAAATAAAAAATTTAATTTTCAAAAAATTAAAACGATACACTAATTTTTGCTCTTGCCAAGGCCTTTCTAAGATGGATTAAGAGTCATTGCTGTGCTAAGGCATAGCAGTGACTGTTGTGTTTCAATTTGAGATATATTATGGGCTTATTTTTATGATCCAAATCATTCATTTTGTTGAATAATTCATACCTACCAAAAATCATATTAATCGGATATCAATAACTGTATGATCAATAATCAAAAAAATAAACAATAAGTTTTTTTTTTTGAGAAATAACATAAAAAATATGCAATTCGATTATATAGTTATTGATATTTGATTAATAAGATTTTTGGTAGGTATGAAGTATTCAACAAACCTTACAAAATGAACAACTCAGATTATAAAAATAAGCCTATAATACACCTCAAATTGAGGCACAATAGTCACTGTTGTGTCTTTAGTCTCAAAAGAAAAACTTTTATTTTTTTATTATCGATCATATAATTATTGATATCCGATTAATATGATTTTTGGTAGGTATGAAGTACTTAACAAACTTTATAAAATGAATTATTCGAATCATAAAAATAAGCTCATAATATACCTCAAATTGAGACACAACAATCATTGCGGTGCCTTTAGCACAGCAGTGATCCTTAACTTCTATTTTGGATTTTCACACACTGCTCTCTCACTTCATGAATTTTTGGTTCGAAACTTGATTTCAATACAAAACTGATTAGTTCAGAAGTTGATTTCTATATAAAATTGAACTAAAGATACTGCCAAATCAAATATATATATATATATATATATATTTATTTAAAGATGATTTCTACACCAAATAGTTTTATTCAAAAGTTGATTTCTCAATGAAAAGAAACCATGTACATTAGGTGGAATCATGTATGAAAGTAGAATCTCCCTTTCGAGTTCTTTAGATTTCACAGGTACAATAATATCGCCGTCCTATAGAAGGTAGGTAATGCTTGGTAAAATTTTAAATTTATAATTTGAGAACAGAATTGTATTTTAAATTTGTGAATTTTAAAATTATAATTTAAAAAAAAAAAATTTATTTAATTATAACTTTTTGAATTGAATTTTAAATTTTTTATATGACATGAAATGAAAAAAATTGTTTGGTTATGCGTTTTGAAAAGAATTTTCAAAACTTAATTCAAAAACTTATAACTCATAACCAAACACACAAATCAAAACTCTATTGAAAATTCTATTCAAAACTCATAACACCACTCTTTTTAAAATTCAATTCAAAAAAATAATGTCATTTTGGTCTAAAAAAATAATTTCTATATTTAAAAAATATTAAAAACAAAATATAATTTTTTGTTTTTCAAATAACAGGTGGCGATTGGCGATTTGCAATTGCAAAAAAAAACAAAAAAAAAATTTACACTATTTCTGTCAACCGGCTGAACGTCCAAGGAGACGTCTGAGAGGATGACCGAGTAGACCCAAAATTCAAAAACTTTTCTGTTTTTCAGAATGAAGACAACGAAAGAGAGAGTATGTACGAATCTGCCAAACATGAAAAAAAAATATATTTTAAAATGTATAATGGAATCACATTTTCAAAATTCCATCCAAACAGTATATGCAAACAGAAGAGTGGAATTATGATTAGAAAATATATCCAAACACAGCCATTTATTTTTATTTGGGATTTATATATATATATATATATATAAAATCTAGTCTACTCTTAAAATTGTAGGGGAAAGGAAAAGCCGCTATGCAACAGAGACATGTAGAATATATAGAAACTAAATAAATCTATGCACACCGTAACTTTGCCTATGACGAGATTTGAATTGCCAACCTCTCATTTGAGGATTGGGTTCATGCTCTACTAGATTAAAGCGCTTGGCAGTTAAAAGTTAAAACCAATTAAATGAATCACATCTCTTTTTGAATCTTAAATTGAACAAAAATTTGTAAGAAAAAACAAATCAGAAAAAGTAATAAAAACATTTTTTTTTTTTTTCACATTTCTGTTTTCTTTTCTTTCCATTCACAAATCTCTTCCTAAATCCAATATCCAAACACATTGATCTTCCCCGCTAGGGTCTTGCTTAGAGCATTTCTTATATGTTTGTAGTGGATTTTCATTATAATGGTTGAATTGAATGTCCATGACACCCACAGTATCATCATCACATCACAATCGTTCTTGCCACTATTACCTTCACCAGCAGCTAGATCATAAGCTGGTTCTTAAACCTACAATTGCAGATGATGATGATGATGATCTTCTCACCAAGATCACAGAGCAGCAAGAAGACAACCAAAAAACGAGCTACCATTGTAAAAGATTGAGGAATTGGTGATGTGGCACCACCAATTCCTCGTGAAAAAGTATAATCTAATGGCTGCTTCTATGGGGATTCAACTTTCAAGAAACTCCATAGCTAGAATAGCAAAGAGCAAAGCCATATCATCCTTCCAAGAACTAGTAGTTTTCATCATCGAGGTGATAATATAATAATAATAATAATAATAATAATAATAATCAACCATCCAGAAGAGTGCAAAGTTCACTAAAAAATTTCAACTCTACTTGCAACAAATTCAGAAAATAAACTACGGGTAAAGAGAAAAAATAAATAAATAAAAGGTAATTAGCTTTGTAATATTTGGGTAAAGTAAATAGCTAACTATAGCAAAACTTAATATCATGTAACAGATAAATTACGCACATTTAACACGAGCCACATTTATATGCTTGCATTTAACCATCTGACATTATCTTGCAGTAGCCCTAGGAATCTCACCGATATAGAGTACTCCAAAGATGAAAGCTAATCAACCAAGTAAACCATGTCTCAGGCATTATGCTTCTCTGCTGTCATGTCAATCCAGAAGTGCAAAAATACAGCCCTTCATTCTGGAAATTGGCAGCTGATTTTGCAGCCATCCTCTATATTGATTATAATTGAAAGAAGCATCCATATTGACTCCACTCTTATGAAAGTACTTGAAGACATATTACCTATTTTGGGGAGAAGATAGGACAAAAAAAGGAAACAAAGTCACATTAATTTAACTCTAATCAATGAGGCAATCCATCAAGAAAAGATTTAGTAGTAATGGTTCCTCTTGGAATTTATTTTTGATTAGACATTGTCCACATATTCAGAGATTGAGGTAGTAACACTTTTCCACTATTCTTGAAGCGTTGGGCTGCAAAGGTGTCGTAACATAAAAATCCTTGCCCGTTCAGAAGAGTTCAGTGAAGTAGCCCGACACAAGGGTTAATAATATTTTGGTTGGGAGGGACTCTCCTTCAGTCACTGATCTGGTAAACTCAGTTGGACTCTTGAGAGTATGATCATCTGATGCATGATGTAATTGGTTTATTGAAACAATTGGTGACTATGGCAAGGAGGATTACTAAAATTAATGAAAAGGCAGCTGACCTTTTGCAAGGGTGGAGCTTTTTAATTCACAAACTCAAAGTGCATACCTATACCATAGTTATTCCTTGTGGGTAATGTTTATTTTTCTGTTCATCATTGGGTCTCTTCCCTGGTTTAACCTTATCGTTATCTCATCAAGGGATGCTCTATCTTTTTTGAAAAGTTGTTTGTATATATAATATTCATTTCGCACAGGACTTGAAATAGGGCATTAATCTCTAGTTTTTCTTCATAATAAAGAAAAGGAAAAAGAAAAATTTCTTACATAAAATTCATACAAAAAGCTTGACAAGAATGATGTGGTGTGTGGCAATGCCATCGATGTTACACGGACTTTTTGGAATTTCGGAGGTTCCTGTGTTGACACGATACAAAACTAGTATGGGTGCGGAATACAACCGGGATACGGAGAGAACCTGTCGCCGACTTCAAAAGGTGAAAAGTTCCTCTCTCTCCCCTTTTTAACATATAATATAACAAATAAAATAAATCATATATTTTTTTAAAAGAAATCTAATTAAATCATATATAATAATAAAAAATCTATAAAATAAATCATCTGATTTTTAATTTTTAATTTTTTATTTATTTTAACATAATTTCTTATTCCTTATTTGTTATATTTTTTTATTTATAATATATATATGTCAATTAAAAATAAAAAACTAATTATATAGATATATTATAAATATATTTTCAAAAATATATATTTAACTCATCTTTATATAATAAATATATTTAAAGAAATAATTATTCAACGTATCACCGTACCTGCATACAAATTTGGATTCATATCCACGTATCCTCAATTTTTAGCTTCTAAGTGTCCAACTCTTAGATATGCACCCGCACCGATACCCACACCCGAGTCCGTGTAACATAAAATGCCATTATTATAAATTAATTCATCTTCAATAGTGTTTTGTTTTGAAATGAAAGGTTCACAATAAGCCACATCATTATGTATGGAAATTATGTATGAATTTTTTATTTGTATAGAAACTCTAAAAAAAGAGGTATTTAAACTATTAAGGGTCATGATGTAGTGGTCCTCAGTCTAACCCATCGACTTCCCTCTGCTGGGCTCTTGGTGCAGTGCTACTCCAACTATGGTTGGGCCAGTAGAATGATATGGGACTACCTGCAGAAGGGCTTGTTCCCCAGACAAGGACACCACTTCAAAATACCTCTCCCTAGCCTTTCTGTCTATTTGGTGGTTATTGATGTGCCCATATCATAACACCCTATCGTATTAAGAACAACAACCGACTAATTCAACTTCAATAATACATTGAACTACTAAGTATTAACTAATAATATAATAGTTTTTCTTTATTTTGATACATATAACCCATTATTTTATCTTTTATCAGAGAAATAAAAAATGTGACTTAATATTGGTACATTGTCTTTCGAAAGTACGATTGCAGCAAGTTCATTAGATTCCAAGTTGATGAAAACTGAAATCTAAATCCAGATTGAAATTCAAAACTTCTTAATATAAGACACAAACTTATAACAAGAAGCCCACAAAAGATTAGACTGAAGGCATTTTCCACATGAACAAATTTTAAATAAGATGTCAAGGGAACAAGAGCAGACATTATTTTGTCATAACAGGGTAAAGATTTCAATTTATACTAAAAATATGAATATCTCCAATGGTGACCATACTTACATAAGATGAATGGACGATGGACCAGTAAAAGCAGCAACTTTCTGAGCACGCTGAGCTTCACACCTATACAGTCCCTTCATTTCTTTTTTCACCCTACGTGCCTCACGCCTTTCTTCTTTTATAGCAGCCTGCATGCAAAGTGTTTCAACATTGACATAAAGCATGATACAATTGGATAAAGAAAATGATAAAAACCAAGTACAAATTTCTCGAAGTATCAGAAAATCAATGAACAAAATTTTCAACACAACAAGATTCTCTTTTCCACTCCATATTCAGTGCGACTAAATGTGACCAGCCAAAAAGATGTTCTTGTTTGTTATCAGAAATAGAAAAAAAGAGATACGGAAGAGATCATAGTAGCATGATTTAGTCAATAAAAGTATTGCAAATTCAATAGTTGTCATATGAAAAATAAGTTGAAATAAGCAGATGGCAGACACCTTCCGCTCTTTCTTTTCCTCCTTTGATTCCTGACCAAGTTGCTTCCTCTTCAGCGGCTCATTTTTTGAGGTAGTCAAATCTTTCACCTTTTCTGTAGCAGATTTCACACTGTGAGGCAAATAGTCCACAGGAAGCTTCTCTTTTCCTTTAAGTGATATTACATGGCTAGGAGCACTTAAAGCTCCAGAGAGCGTTTCGGCCAACTTCTTCTTTCTCCTTACTCCTGGCGTTTCTATCTTCCCAGGGTGATTATCAAGATTTGAATATGTTGAAATGATAGTCTCACAATCCCACACTTCAGACTCATCACTACTTTCCTCTACAACAACCACATCTTCATCTTGATTATCATTTTCAAACTTTTCAGCATATTCAATACACCGGCGAATAACATCACCAGCACAGTCCTCTGACTCTGCAGGAACTTTATATTTGTCATCAAGTTCCAAATCTTCAGTCACATGGTCCTTAAGTGCATGATTGAGCTTTTCTGCAAGGGATTCATGGTGTTCATCTTCTTCAGCTATGAAATTATCGTATTCATCATCACAGTCTGTACCATATTCCTGAAGTTCAAGCTGTAATTACCAATGCAATGTCAGTGAGTGAGACTTTCAGTACAAAGAGACAAGGGCACAAGATAATAACAATAACAATAACTATAATAATAATAGATGGCTGAGTTTCCTCTCTCTCTCTGATGCAAAGAATATGAACAAGATAAACTGATAAAAGTGCTAATCTGAAATTTTGTATGGAACACATCAGTGAACACAATATGAAAGACAACCACACAATCTGATAGAGCATAGGCCACATTCATTGAGAATATCCATGTAATACAAATATTGACAACATTAAGCATGCAATCATGACTAAAATGTGTGGGTAGACAAATCTGCGTAATCAAACTCAAGGGACCCTGAACAGAAAACTCAACAAAGTATGCAACAATCATGATCACCCTTACAATAGCAGAAACCAGGTGACCAATGCACTGTTCAGCAGTAAAAATGAGAACAGTCGTATACTACAATGAGCTATAAACACATTGAATAATATATTTTCTCAATTATGCTGATAATAACTCTGTGGATGTTGTCCCTATGAGTACTAGAGCTAGTAACTTAATGTTTGTCTTACAAGAACTTCATCCGGGTTAATGTGAAAAAGAACTTCCAACATTTATATGATATTTTATAAGAATATCAAGATATCAAGGTGAAACATACACCCTTAGATAAATCACATAAGAACATAACAGTTGCATAAAAGTAATACTAGGAGTGCACAAATGAACCAACATCACAGTGAACCGAACCGAACCAAACCAAACCAAACCCAGCCTTCACAGTTCAGTTTGGTCCGGTTCTTTGAGGCCTCAATCTGATTCTTGGTTCTAAATTCTGAAGGATCGATCAATTCAATTCGATTCTACATTTGATGTAAGGTTTACCATTTACTTGACCCAATCTGAGAACTGAACCCAATATAATGCTAGAAAAAATTTATATGTTTGCTCCAGCATGCAACCCTCCTACAAAAGTGCTTTGTCTTAGTGAGCTGCATGTGTGTGCTATATAGAACATATCTTTGTGTTTGACTAGTGTATAGGGAAGGAATCAAAGTAAATTTTTCACCAGTTATTTACACACTCATATTGGATTATTGTCCCACATTGCCTGCCAGCAAAGTACTAGTCCACAAGCTCTTCTACAAAAGTAGTTGTCCCACAAAGAGTTAAGTTCTTAAATGAATAACCATAGGTTTAGAACCAAAGCAAACCATTCTTTTTCAATTTGGTCTGGTTTGGTTCGCTTTGAAAGTTCATTGTTCAATTCGAGGATGAGAACAACTTCCCAACCCAAAACTGAACAGACCCGTGTGCATCCCTAGCTAATAGCCTAATACTAACAAAATAAGGACAACGAAAAATCATTACTTTTGCAAACACACTAACAGAGAAAAGTAGTATCCAGAACAGAATTGATATAATGCTGACTGACTAAAACAATAAGCACTCCATAACTTCAAGAAAAACATGCAACATGATTAACTATAGTTAGAAAACTATTTTGTTGAGTGCTTTCATATTTAAAACATTTAGAGAAACTTGACCGCTGACTTTTAGAAGACTTGATCACCGATTGCTCCCAAAAAAAAAAAAAGCTCATTATATATTTGGAAAGACAATGAACAGGCCAAATCTTAGTGGATTTGTTGCCCTCCATGCCATATTGCTCATGAAAAAGTCACACAATGTTCAAATAAGTATTACCAGCCCAGATTAGAGGCTTATATCAAACTCCCAGCTACCTTCCTCAATTTTCAATCTTCCTCTGCTTGAATTTTTTTTTTTGTTTTTCTTTTTTTTTTTTTTTGTTTTGAATTTCCTATAGTTTGAATTTTGAAAAAATATTACATGGAAATGCTGATTCTGTACTTATCTTCATTCTTCTACACAAGATTTTGTGACCAGAGATCAGTCATTTAGCAATTCAAGCCTACAGTCAAGAAACTAGTCTCAGGGTTGGGCAACTTGGTAAGCAAATAAATTTTCTTTTATGGTTGTGCTTCAGCTGAACACTCAGTGCCCTGCTTCCTGTTTATACTACCTATTCTTTTGGTAGAACAAAATCAGACATGACAAGATATCCAAAAATACACCACAGAAACTCAGAAAGAGTTTTAGGGCACAAAAGATTATTTTTCCAGACTTTAGTGACGATAATTTGGATTTCTATTTCAAATGTTTAAGAAAGGTCATTCCAAATTCTAAAGCAATACAAAATAAAGATTTTGGAGTTGAGTATTTATTTATTTGTAGATAAGATTTTGGAGTTCAAAATTTACTTTAGCCAACAATTTTTCCCACATTCGTTACAATTAAGTTTGATTTCACAAAGTCTGTCATCCAATGTTTGGACCATAATCATAAAGTTTTGATTTTTTTCTATTTCAATAAATAAATGACAAACTTTTGATTTAGAAACAGGAAAACAAACACATATATAGAAATAATCAAAGACCTCACCATGTCAAACTGCTCATCTAAAAGGCGGCGAGTTCTTGGTTTCTCAGCAGTACTACCGGCATTGGGCAGGAGATTTCTGACTTCATCAGCATCAACAAAGTCAACCACATCAACTCCTTTTCTGTTCACCTCAGAGTTTTCAACCAAATTCAACTTTTTATCAAATTCTACATCATCTTCTTTTCTGTTCACCGCAGAGTTTTCAACCAAATTCAACTTTTTATCAAATTCTACATCCTCCGCTTCATCAAGAAGGTTAGCCTTGACAACAAAATCCTCTTCCAAGTCCTCATCATCAGAACCAAAACGAGACAAATCACTATCATCAAGCAATGCAACTACTTCAGGATCAACTGCTTTCTGAATCCTAACACCTACAGTCCTTGATGCTACATTATAAATTGACTTCTCGTTCGAATCATCCTTCACACCAGGAATTTCTACTCTCGAAGCATCATATGCCTAAAAAACAAAAACAGTAGTATTGTCACAAAGTATCCTCACAATCAAAAATCCAACAAAACCACCATTCATGCCTAGCAAAGAAAGGTTTCTATGTCAGAGTATATTAGTTATTGTGTTCAGATTCACAACAAATAAAAAATAAATAAATAAGAACAATTGAAAACATAAAGAACTCAAGACTTCACTTTTCAAAAACGAACCTTCACATCAAGTGGAAGCTGATCGAGCTTCGCTTTACTATTATGATAATAAGCCGAACCACCACCAGTATTCTTAATCTCCCTCAAATGAATCAAATAGTTATAACCGTCATCGGGAAACCCTAGCTCCAAAATCTCCCTCCTTATATGATCCGGCAACACCGCCGCCGCACTCTGCTGCGGCGCTCGAATCTCCTTTCGCAAATCTCCGCCGTCATCTTCATCATCACAATCATCCGGAGCGTCAGCGAACACTGAGTTGGGATCGTTGTCGGCGAATTGGCCATCTTCATCTCCTTCTCCTTCGAAGAAGGTATCGGGTGAATAAGAATTGTTGTCGACTCTCACGAAAATTCGATCCCCCGAAGGTCCATCGGTGTAGTTTGGATCAGACGAGTCTCGAGCGAGGAGTTGAAAAGTAGCCGCTTGTTTCTTGTTGATGAATTTCTTCTTGTTACCCATTTTCGACGATGGAGCTTCTCTAGAGAGAGAGAGGTCTGTAACGAAAGAGAGTAATATCTAAAACCCTAAATCGCAGTGCACTGATCGTGACACGTGGCAGTCAGGGGTTAAAAAGAGGAAAAAAGGATTTCCGTTGCCGGGACTTGAACCCGGGTCTCTCGGGTGAGAGCCGAGTATCCCAACCAACTAGACTACAACGGAGTTTGCTATAACCTTAATAAATCAACATTATTATAGAATTTTGTCAATTTTTATTAATTTTGTCAATTTTTATTTAAAATGATTTCTAAATACTTATATTTGCACTTTTACACATCATGATTAATCTTTTAAAATTTCTTATTATGGCCTTATTTGGCAACGTCTATTTTAACCTATTTTAGACTAATATATCATAAAAGTGCACGTTAACAATATTTATGGGACAAATTAAGCTAGTTTTTATATTTTGATTTTTGTGTCATTTTAAGTCATGTAACTCCAATTTATTTAATTTTAACTATTTTTACCTTAATTTAGGCCTCGTTTGGGAAGAGGCTTTGGCTATTTGGTTAAAATATGAGCTAAAAAAAACTAGTATGTTTGGGATGACTTTTTGGCTTTTTACGAAAAAATGTGCAAAAAGTAGAGAGAAAAGAGAATCTTTGACTTTTTGGTATGGGTTGTTGACTTTTTGGCTAATTTAGTAACTTTTTGACTTTTTGGCTAAAAAGTTCAGTTACCAAACGAGGCCTTAGTCCAATCAATTAAAACTGCTAACATTTTTTTAATAAAAACTACTTACATAAGTAGTATGTGTCATACTCTAAATACCGCTTGTCACTTATGTGTATTTAAAAATAAGGTGGACAACAATGCTAACCAAACAATTAAAATAAAATTTAGAGCAATGCTAGGGAGCTCGAAAATGAGCTCTCCCGAATCCCCCTAATTTTTTTTTTTTTTTTCAGAAGCAGAGAAGGTTCAGAAACGGAGGAGGAGGAGGAGGAGGAGGAAGGAGGGGACCATAACCACCGGGGAGGAGGAAGCGGAGGCGGGCCGGAGGCGAGTGACGGGCTGGGCGACGAGCTGCGATCGGAGCTGCGACGAGCTCACGATCGCCGACGATCTGCAAGCCCTCTTCTCTCCTCTCCCTCTTTCTTTTTCTCTCCCTCTCCCTCTCCCTCTCCCTCTGTCTCATAGACGACCTGCGTGAAGAAGAAGAAGAAAAAAAAAAATCCCCAAAACGACGTCGTTTTGGGGATTAGGGGGATTAGGAGGGGCCAAATTCGAGCTCTCAAACATTATTCTAAAATTTAATATGTTCTTGTGGATTACAATTACCAATTTAAAATGTTATATCTTCTAATAGGATCAGTAGGAGGGATGAAAATTTAAGATATTTTGCTCACCCGCTTATTAATGCCCAAAAACAATGATATGAATAATTCAATATGGCTAGGGGGTGTTTGGGAAGGCTTTTTTTTGTTTTTGTTTTTTTTACTAAAAAACAAATTGGTTACAAAATCAAAAAAATAAATTCAAACAAAATATCAAATCAAATCTTATAATCATTTCACTTTTTTTCTCACAAATATTACATTTAACCACAAAAAAATTCAACTATCTTTCCAAACACAAAAAAAAAAATCTTCCATAATATCCTACAACTAAAAAAACCTATAAAAAAATTCACTTCCCAAACACTCACAATGTAAACTTGTGAAAAAATATCTATGGCATTGACTGTTGGTTTGGGAAGTGGGTTGGCTTTTTGACTTTTTGGCTTTTTTGGCTATTTTAGCCTGGGCTAAAAAGTTTGGTTTGGGAAGGACTTTTTGGCTTTTTGGCTTTTTTGACTTTTTTTGTAAGAGAAGAGTGTAATGATTATGGGTTGGATGTGATGTTTTGTTTTTTGTGGCTAAAATAGCCTATTTTGTCTTTTGTGGCTAAAATAGCAGAAAAAGCCCCATATCCTTCTTGCCAAACGGTGCATGAGAATGTCAAGTTAGTTCAGATGTTCGCAACCACTCTCATGTTCATAGCAATTAAGTGGCGTGGAAACAATTGTGTACCCAAAAAAGTATGAATAGATATAATTATAAATAAATATAGATTAGTTAAAAAATGAGAAATTTACCTAGAAGTCTCATTTTAGAAAAGTGTGTACCCAAAAAGACCCATAAATTTTTTTATAAACAATTAAGTCCCATTAAATTTGAAAAAATATATAGTGAGATTCTTTCATTATATTTTTCTAGAGATTCCAAAAGTAGATATTGTGTGGGTGAAAATCTGACCACACTGCAATCTTAGTATCCAGCTGGAGAATATCGGCAGAATAGATGGTACCTGGCTAACCTGCAACAGAAAGAGAAGATTCCGACGGTGGTTCGTCCACCCAGGGGCACTCCGACGATCAAGTCAGTATATCTCTCAAAGATAATCAAGTACTAAATTCACTGCTCAAAGCATCAATTGCGTACCTTAGACCCACGGGGGTGCCTCTCTTTTATAGTTAACTCAATCCTAGTCCCGATAGAAGCCTGACTTCTATGGACTCCCATTCAGTGCTTACTTTGGACTCCTCAAGAGATAAGGATACACTCCCTAAGAACGTTATCCTTATCCGTCTTGAAGTCTTTCCTCATTCTAGGACTCTTGTCCCTTATCCGCTTATCTCAGATTCCGATATCTTCGGAGGTAACCTCAGCTTCGCCGAGATAACCTCGGCGTCAAGAACGGGACACGTGGTACCTCGGCTGACACGTCGGCGTCACCTTGCCACGTGTTGGTACTCAGAAAATATATCCCCACAACTGCCCCCTAGGTTCTATTACCTCGGCATTCTGAGGTGATGGAACCTATATCGGTACTTCCTGCTAGTACGTCGGCTTAAAATTTTTTCTGCCGAGATCATTTATTTCAGGCCGACATGCCTCCATTAAGACTAAGGACTCCAAGAGTTCTCTCTAACATATGAGCTGTCACGTATCACTTATTCAACTGTTTCATCCACGTGTTCCATCCTTACGGGATTGTGCCTGCAACGCGCCTGTAAAGCCGTCTTGCGTCTGTGTGCGCCGTCTGACGTATACGTTCTTCTAGGTTTTCATTTAATGATTTCTTTTGCCGCCGTTTCAAGTTTTATCAAAACTTTTCCCTCTTTTTCGTCTCTTCACTTTGCACTATCAAGTTCTTTCTCTTTCTTGCCTGTCCTCTTGAATCCGCCATTGTTCCAGCTTCGAGCTCTACAACTGCCTGTATCCCTTCATTCTAGTGAAGCTCTCGCCGCTCTGTTTCTTCTGTAACCGTCGCCTGACTTCGGCGATCCTCTCACCGGCTTCACGTTTTCTGGTAAGCCATTGTTCCTCTTGTTTTCAATTCCTTGATGCTCTCCATCATTCGTTGCCATTACTGCTTTGTTCAACATTTGATTTTGCGAATCATATATCTGAATGCATTTATTCAATGGCTTTGCTCTTGCCCATGTTTTGAATGTGTATTGTTCACCTCTTCTTGCATTTCTCCCACTGTTCTTGACCTTGTACCACTTGTACTCACTATGTTCTTGATAGTCCATCTTTGTTCTTGATTCTGAAACTTGTTCTTGTTTTTTGCTTTTTGTGTCTTTTCCAGATTTGTGCCTTCAATCTTCGTTTCCATAGACTTAGGTTTTGGGATTTGTCTGTAGAACCCACAATTTAGGAAAAAACTGAAATCTGCACTTACCTAAGTGTTTGCCGAGGTCCCAATAACCTTTTCAAAACATCTTCTGAAACCCAACCTCCTTGATTAAGCCGATATCATAGGTATGTGGAAACATAGGGTAAACACCTCATCCAAACTAGAATACTTTAGACAGGAGTTTTAAATCCCAGCCGACGTCCATCTGAGGTTGGCTGGGGATGATGACTCCATCAGGCCTACTGACGACTCCATGCCTTTCCCTGTAGTTGCCTTTATTGAGTGTGGACTTCGGCTTCCACTCAACATCCTGTTTCGCGAGATTCTCCATTATTATAAGTTGAACCCCATGCAACTTGCCATCAATTCTTATCGAGTGATCAACAGTATCACAGCCTTAGCTAAACAGGAAAATGCTAGGATCACCCTAGCCGATATTCAATACTGCTATACCATATGCGGCCTTAACTTGAAAGAAAAAGGCTACAGCGCCTGCCCCTGAACATGCCGATGTCCCTTAGTGTCTGCTTCCTTTGTGTGATGCGTCCTCCGTGATTCCTCTCTTCTTGGCTCCCTTCGTCCGACCTCCCTGGAAGGTCGGTGAGAGTGTCTTTCGCTCCCGTTGTGCTGAGGGGCTACGGGGATTGTTCTCTGCCTTCCCTTCTGGGCATTGGCCGCTGGAATCGGCGTGTCCTGCAGCGGGAACGGTGGCTGCATGACGTTATTTTGCATTATGAAATTGACGACCGACTGCAGGTCTGCCAATTTGTTTGCCATCTCCTTTACCTCTTCGTCCCTCCGCAGGCATCTATCCTTCCATACCTGGAGGTCGTCTTCGTTGTAGTAGCCACTTCGATCTGGTTTCTTTGGTGCGTCGCTAGTCTAGCCGACGTCCTTCACTCCATGATTCTGGTCACAAGTTTCTGCGTTGCATTTGTCTCCTGTGATATCAAGGTCAATAGGTCTCCCACTCCCCGCAGGAGTGTCGTCCCCCATCTTTTCCTTTTGTCCGTTGCTGGCCATCTATTCTCTTATCTTTCCCACAGACGGCGCCAAATTGTGTGGGTGAAAATCTGACCACACTGCAATCTTAGTATCCAGCTGGAGAGCACCGGCAGAATAGATGGTACCTGGCTAACCTGCAACAGAAAGAGAAGATTCCGGCGGTGGTTTGTCCACCCGGGGGCACTCCGACGATCAAGTCAGTATATCTCTCAAAGATAATCAAGCACTAAATTCACTGCTCAAAGCATCAATTGCGTACCTTAGACCCACGGGGGTGCCTCTCTTTTATAGTTAACTCAATCCTAGTCCCGATAGAAGCCTGACTTCTATGGACTCCCATTCAGTGCTTACTTTGGACTCCTCAAGAGATAAGGATACACTCCCTAAGAACGTTATCCTTATCCGTCTTGAAGTCTTTCCTCATTCTTGGACTCTTGTCCCTTATCCGCTTATCTCGGATTCCGATATCTTCGGAGGTAACCTCGGCCTCGCCGAGATAACCTTGGCGTCAAGAATGGGACACGTGGCACCTCGGCTGACACGTTGGCGTCACCTTGCCACGTGTTGGTACTCAGAAAATATATCCCCACAGATATGCTTCATTTGTGTACTATTGTCTTATTAATGTTTTGCCAAAACGGGACATTTGTATACTATTGTCTTATTATTAAACTTTTGTCAAACGTATTATTCTTAAAAAGTGACAATGAAATATCGTTTTAATGTGTACACTGTTATTTTATTACGTTTCCAAATGTAAGTATGCTTCATTTGTGAGATTTTAATGTGAGATAGGATTTATGAGATCATAAGAAAAATATTAATCAATACACTCTAAACATATTTATGAGATAGGATTTGTGAGATAGGATTTATTAGTAAATGTCTCTAAACATATTTATCATCTTTTTGGGATTTATATATCGAAAAATTCTATTCACACACTATATTTCTTCTTACTACACTCTATTGGAATATTAAATTTTTATTACAATAATAACCTCAAGTACAATGACTATTAAGGACAATCTGAATACACACCAATAGTTCATTTGTTTGTGTGCCAGATTTGGGTGAAGTGGAGTGATGCAATGTTTAGTTTATTTGAACATGAATGTTTTTGTTTCTTTGTTTCTTTGTTTTTTTGGAGTGAAGTGAAGAATATCTAAAACCACGCAATAGTCCCACTATAACAACTGGTATATTAAGCATAAAACAACTGTGTCGAACCTTTCATCCAAAATAGAGAGGATCTTCATTAATCATGACCAAAACAGTCATCCAAAAAAACCTTGGCGATCTACATCATTATGTCCAAACTGAGGCACAAAAAATTGTATCCAAACCGACAAAACCATTTACAAACTTAGGCACAAAAACCACATCCATCATACATAACCAAAATAAAATATCCACATTGACATCCGTCCTACATAACCAAAACAAAAGTATCATATTCTTGTTGGAAAATTTGGTTTTATAAACTTATTTTGGGCCAACTTTGAGTGGATTCCAAACGTCTTTTGGGGTGGGTCCAAAGAGGTGACGTGTTCCTTACCTCATGGCAAGTCACACGGTGAAGACGATTTGTCAAACCATTTATGAGTAAATGAAAAGTTGACGTCGTTTTCGGGTTCGTAGAATTGGACATTTAAAGAATTAAATGTGGGTTTCCTTGTAAGGCTAATCCGACATTGGAAACTTAAGAGAACTTATGTATATATATAAGTTCTAGGTGGCAACACTTGGGTTGGGTCCCAAGGGGCACCCCAAGTTTGTAGAAGGGAGGAGTTATGGACAAGTAAACATTGGCTCAAACCACCACATATGCGCGAGTGCGCCGCCGTCGGCGTCCGTCCAACCGGCCTGCCGTGCCAGGCGCGGGTATGGGTTGTGGGTCGAGTCGGTTCTAATATTAATTTTTTGGACAAAATTCATTTAAATTTTTTCAAAAATTATTGCAGGAAATTAATTCAAAATTTTGCACCAAATTTGAATTTAAATTTTCTGTCCATAATTGTGCCATTTCCAGTTCAAAATTCCCAACAGATAAACTGGGTTTTAACTGCTAGAAATTGCCTAGCAGTTCCGGACAGATTCTGTTATTTCAAACAGATTTAAATCTGCCCAGGCAAATTTGAACAAATTCAAACTGAGGTTCAACAGTTCAAAATATTCTAACAGATAGGAAAAACTACCCAGCAGTTCTGGACAGTTTTTATAACTGCTGTAGTTACAGATCTGTCCAGTTTGAAGTTGTATCTGTCCAATTTGAATTTGCACCTGTTCAAATCAAGTAACCTACTTGTTCAGGTCTATATATTGCTGGCCATTTCTAGCAGTCATTCCATTCCGAAAAAATGATTTTCTTGCCTTCATTTTGCTCTCATGCATTATTATTCTTCATACTAGTTTTAGAGTTAAATTCAGAGAGTATAGAGCATAGGTTTTGTTCGTCGTACAAATTGTTTAGAGCGCTATTACAATTTGTGAAAATCATTGTATCTTGGGAGATAAACGTCTTTTATCCATAAGTACCGTAGTGGGGCGAATCTATCCTAAGGATAGAGTGTCACATACTCGACTTGATCTTTTAATTATTTTTTTTCAGTTCGGTAAAAAAAATTCGATAAGTAATTTATTTTATTTGTTTGATTTGTTTCATTATTTATTTTACACAGAAGATTGTTCCAACAATCTTAAGAAAGATTCGAATTATTCTGTTTATATAGAATTCTTCGTTTGTTTCCTTTTCTTTTTCTTTTTCTTACAGAAATTATTTTTTGTGGTTTTACAAAATAATATTCTGGTTGGAAAAATAAATAGTAGTAATATACTGTTTGACAGATAGTAGTAATATACTGTCTATTTTCTTTGACAACTAGTAGTAATATACTGGTGTCATTAACAATTCAGAATATTTATTTGTGAAGTTTTTCAGAAATTAATTTTGGTTTTCAAAAATAATTTCTGAGTGTTCATTAATGTAATAACCCTCACCACTGATTACTGATAACCCTACTGATTACCGCTAAACTGAGACTGATTATGATAAGTAATTGAATCAACTGAAATACTGAACAGACTGACTGAAATCTGGAGCTAAATTGACTGAGTGTATCTATTTAATTATATATCTATCTGTTGCCTGTTTGATTATCTGTTTGTGTTTTATGTTTAAACTGCAAATTGAAGGGCTTATCGGCGACCGAATCAGAAATTGATTAATGATATGTGTTAATCATAATTTATAAGATTTTATGGCATATTTATCTGAAATGTGATTTGGTATGATTACATTGGATTAAAATAAGCTAGATTGCATTATTGGCTTAAATTACCATTTTGCCACACTAGTGGCCCACTACCTAAACATATTTGAGCCTTCCTACATTCAAAACAAAACATTTCCTCAGCCAATTCCTTTACTTTAGCCGACTAGAGAGAGATATAAGAGAGAGAGCTTGATTTCATCTCTTTTTTGCTTGAAGACTCGGAGAAATTGTAGGAAGATTGCAAGAATAGAACCTCCATACCTTAAATTGAAGACCTAGGTAAGGAATTCAACCTCTTCATTGTGTCTTTAAGTTGGTTCTTGCATGGTTCTTGTCATTTTGGAGAGCTAAGTCATGAATTGGTCTCTTAATGTTGAACTATAGCATATATCATGCATGCATGCCTATATTGATGAGTTTTAAATTGTTTTCATGGAAGATCGTTACATGCATGCTCATATTTATGTTTAAGTCCATGATTCCTCATGTTTTTGAAAGGATTGGCTCAATAGAGCATGAATTTGAGGCTTGAAAGTTGTTTAAAGTTATGCATGTCCATTTGAAGTCATGTTCATGAAATTGGTTTGAATTTGAGTTTGATTGAACTACCTTTGGCCTTTGATTTCTCAAATTGATCTTTGAAACATGTTACATTATGAGTTTTGAAGTGTTTTCCAGAAAATTAGCCCAAGAGGATCGAAATTTGTGCATTGAAACTTGATTTTGAGCTTGAGGTTCGAATCTGGGAATTCCAGATTTTGAACTCACGCTCGAGCGGGGTGACTGGCGCTCGAGCGTGAAATTCGTGCTCCCAGTACTTTGCACTGTTTTGAAGTCCGCTCGAGCGGGGTAATTGGCGCTCGAGCGGGGCCTTGTGTCTTACGCTCGAGCGGCTATCGAGCGCCCATCGAGCGTGATTTTTGAGCATCCAGTACTTTTACCCTGTTTTGCAGAACGCTCGAGCGGGAAAGTCTACGCTCGAGCGGATACTTTTTCTGCATGTACGCTCGAGCGGGGAAAACTACGCTCGAGCGGACCTCTGTTTTCTGAAAATTCTGAAAATGTTTTCTGAGTGCATCTTTGCATCCTCATTTCATCCTAGGCATTCTTAGGCCTAGTTTAAGGCATCTTAATGAGGATATAGATGTAGAACTGCACCGAGTCTAAGTAGGGACTAAGTCTTTGATTCCCGAATGTGTAACTTAGTGTGTGTTCGTTCTGTCACTGTATAGGGTTGGCTTTCGGGGATGCGCTCTAGCTTAACTGTAGCCCAGAACTCTGTGAGTAACAATTGTGTAAAGATATGTTCAACTGTGAATATTTCTGACTGTTTAACTGAACTGCTTTCTGAACTAATACTGTTAATCGAATAAATGTATGTCCTATATTCTGAACTTTATTGTGGCATCCTTAGCAACTACTGTTTACTGTTACTGTTACAGAGATCTCTGTCGGTTCCCTTGTTGGAACCACTACTGTTTACTGATTGATGGCCATCATTTACTGTTCGGTCTTTAAGACCTACTGTTTACTGTACTGCTATGCTAATGGATGTACCACATATGACTGTTATGACTGTTATACTGAATCAATGAACTGTTTTCACTACTGTAAGGACATCAATTCTTAACCTCTTTACGCATTATGTTATTCACTGGGCTTTAGCTCACTGTTTATATATATATGTAGGTGTTCAGACACCAGACCGGAGCTAGGAGCGTGGGTTAGACTCCCCTTTTTGTCAAGCCAACTACCGTGCCTCACTGCGAGGTTCCGAGCCTGTCAAGCCATGGCTTAGGGGTGTTTTAATTTCCCCGTCTGTCTCTGTATCTGTTTGTAATAACTGCATAGACTGATAGCATTGTACTGTACTGTTTATCAGGGATTAGGTCCCTGTTTTGATCGACTGTAAATGTTGTGCATACTGTTTTGCACTGTTTGTTTATATGTGTAAAAAGTCTTTTTGCATACAGACTGTCACAGCTCATTGGACATTGTTTACTTACTGTTTTGGCTTCCACCATGCCCCTTACTCTGTAATACTGTCTTACTGTTAAGCAGGTCTTCGGTAATCTCAGATTACTGGCCGGTTACGGTACTAAACCCATAGGGGCAGGTTTGGATCGTGACAATTAATTAAAATTCTGTTTCAGTATTTTAATTATTGAAGTGTTACAGAAATTTAATTTTCTGTGTGAAATTAATTTAGTTAAATGAAATTTTATTTTATTTTCAAATTAATTGAAAATAAAAGTTACAATTCTTGTTTCTTTTTTTTTTTTTACAGAATTTAATCCTGTGGTTTTGGTTTAATTTTCTGTGTAATATAAAAATTCTAATTATAATTTTGTTTTTATAATTTAGAATTCATGGCTACAGAAACTGATCAAATTAATGCTCAAACCAGTACTGGTATGGTGGATACAATTGCGCCAACCCGTTCTTATGTTGTGACTGTGCCAGTGAATCATGGTAAAAAGCCAGAGAAGTTTTTAGGAACTGATTTTTGCAAAGGCAAAGGAAGATCAAGCAAGAAGCCTGCTCAAGGCAATATAACCGAAATGGACAAAATTTCCAATGGAGTAAATGTCATAAATCTTTGTACAGTTGTTTCCGAGGCAAACCTTGTCGGAAATCCTAAAGAATGGTGAGTGGACACTGGTGCTACTCGCTACATCTGTGCCGACAAAAAGATGTTCACATCTTATTCAGTGGTAGACAACGGTGAACAACTTTTCATTGCCAACTCTTTGACTTCTAAAGTTGAAGGACAAGGAAAGATTATTTTGAAGATGACATCTGGAAAGGAACTCACTCTCAACAATGTGCTGCATGTACTGGACATCTGCAAGAATCTTGTTTCCGGATCTTTGTTGAGTAAAAATGGGTTTAGACTAGTTTTTGAAAGTGACAAGTTTGTACTTACCAAAAACGGGATGTGTGTAGGAAAAGGTTACATGTCTGATGGCCTTTTCAAAATGAATGTAATGACTGTTGTACCCTCTGTTATTGTCACGACCCAAACCCGCCCCTATAGGTTTAGTACCGTAACCGGCCAGGAATCCGTGGATTACCAAAGGCCTCTGAACAAATTAGCAAATAATAAGGAGCTGCGGAAGCAATAATACAAAATAGACAAGGTCTAATGAGCTGTGATGACGTACATGGGACAGAACATTTCAAAACTTATTTATATATATATACATAAACATGCCAGTCCAGATACATAATATTTACAAGGTATTTACAGAATGTACTTCCCAAGACCTGACTTGACAGAGCATACACAAAGACTAACATGAATACAAAAACAGCCATATAACGAGACTTTAATCAGAACCTCCTCGGGAGGCACAACGGTTGGCTAACAAAAATAGAACAGAAGGCCGTCAACTCTGGCCCTGATCACCCGCCGGCTCACCTACATATATAATATAAACTGTGAGCGGGAGCCCAGTGAATAATAACAGAGTAAAGGGGTTTTATGAATGATTGTAACAAGCCCGCGGGGGACCTCGCTACAGCTTGGACTCGATTTGTGTCACGGTTCTTAATCTTGAACCAAAGAGTCCAAATCCGGCAAATCGTTTTGAGAAAACAGATTTTTGAAAGAAGTGCCAAACATGGACTATTTTGCCAGATACAGAGTTACCACCTAAATATTTTTTTTGGGAAATTTAGGAAACCTTGACTCGTTTGCCTAAGGCCACGTGTCCGTCATCACCAAAGTTGCCTCGGCTCGGGAACTTGGGTACGATTGGGAAAGGTTACTTCGTGAGCACCCCCGCTCGCCTGATCAAAGATCGGCCTCTACTAACCATGATATCTAGTTTTGAAGACATTGTGCGTTCTTATTCCGGTTATTAGCCTAGATTTACTATGTGATGCGCACAACATACAAGTATAGACCAGGTCGCCTGAATTGGAACAAAACATTTCATGTTTGTTTTTTTGAAAGATGGTTTGCTACCCGCAGGTAGGCTTAAAATGCAGATTTTGCCACCCTCAGGTGGGCTTAGAAAAGATGGTTTTGCCACTATCTAGTGGGCTTTAAAACTCACAGTCAATGATTTGTTCCAATCTAAACAACCCAACCTTCACCCACAGGCATTCAGGCAGTTATATCACATAAGCACATAGCCTCATGGTAAGCATGCTATTCATGGCAGTCACTCGCACGCATGCAAGGATGCTAACGCATAAAACTCACCGAGTACTCCAAGCCAAAACAGAAACTGATTAGAAATCCATGCATGATCCTAAGTATACAGAAATGCCTAATGCAACGCATGCAAAAAATGCAACTATAGCAGGCTCGGCTATTCTAAACATGGCATATGGAATGCTACAGCTAACATGTATTCAACTTAGAATTGAAATACAAATGCAGTTAGTATGATGCGCCGAGCCCGGTGCATGTAAAACAGATGAATGAATGCAACATGCTATCATACTGTATGCTAATTGAAACATGCCCTAATCTAACCATCATAAGTGGATAAATAAAAGGAAAGAAAGACGTGGGGTTGGAAGACATACATCACACGCACGCACACTTATTACAATTATGCCCTCGCACAGAGGGTCCGAATAAATAATATACAGTTCCGAATAGTACAGTCCAAATAAATAATACAGTCCAAAATATGTACAAATTCCTAATTAATTTAACAAAATTAACTAGGAAAACTATAAACTGGCATGCAAGCCAGGGACTGCCTTGACTCTTCTTCAGATGAGGAATGATGCATGTCCGGGTTGCCCTTGTGCGGAAATCCATGGCGATGCCCCAGTTAGCCTCTGTTTGCATTTATTCTTGGAATGCGTGCCAAGCTCCAGAAGGCTGCTGATTCTTGATTTGCTGCAATAGAGAGCAACAGAGGGGCATGGCAACGTATTTTCACAAATGTATGCATGTCTCGATCCTCGTGCCACCAATCACGCATCTCAATGCATGATGGCCGAGGGATCGATTTGCACAACTCAATATGGAATGAATGCACATGAAAATACAACTAAGACCTAATTCCATCATGGACAATCCGGAGTGTCGGTGACTGGGGAATTGAGACACGTTCCGTCGTTCGGAGTACGAAACGTACCTCATTTCCCGTGCCCGGGCTAACTCCTATCCCAAACACAATGCAATATGCATGACATGCATGAAATGCAAACTAAGATACAACCTAACATGCACAATGCTATGAAATGGCATACACGATGCACGAGGTAACATGGCATACACAATGCGCTAACATACAACCTAGCATACACAATGCTATGAAACGAAATGGCATACACAATGCACAATGGGCTTACACCAACACAAGTGGACCTCGGCCACACTCATATAGGAGGCCATTAGATGAAAATGAGACATTCGAGATGCGTGCACACATGCACGCAAATCGAGGACCGAACCTAAGGCACGAATGCCACTCTAACAAGACATGACAAGGCATGGAATATGACATACTATCATGCAAATTTCAGTAGCAAAAAGTGATGCAAAACAGCCCCGAAGCATGGCAAAATGGCACCCGATACATGAAATGAATCCCGAAACATGAAATTAGGCGCATGGAATGACCTATGGCTATGCAATGCATGCATTATTTGAACATGAAGTGTAGAGACAGAATCAAGGCAGCCCCAAAACAAGCATATTTACAGTTTTAGGCAAGGCCAAACAGCGAACACAAATGGGGCTAAGCTAGCATGCAAAAATGGCTCCGAAAGCGAGATAATGAAGCAATTAGCAGCTGCTGACCTCAAACAGAGAAGGGCCCTTCTACAATGTTGAAGAGAGGCCCAAAATATGATATTTTACAGTTTACAACAAGCCACAAAAACAAACACGAGTATGGATAAGCTCTCATGCAAGAAATGGGCCAAAAGAGGGACAAAGAAGCAAGTAATGGTTTCTGGCCTCAAACATAGGAGGGCCCTTCAACAATGTTGAAGAGGGGCCCAAAATATGACATTTTACAGTTGATAACCAGACCCAAAACAGTGCACAAGCATGCTCAAAATACTATGCAAAATAAGGCCAAAAAGAGAGCTATAACACAAAGTACAAAAAGGATGCCTCAAACAGTAAAAGACCCTTAATAAAATATGAAGAGGGGGTCAAAATAAGGTCATTTACAGTTCGGACCAGAGCCCAAAAACAGAAGCACGAGGGGCTAACAAATCATGCAAAAATAAGGCCAAAAGAGGGATACAAAGGAAAGTGGAAAATGGAAGCCCCAAACAGTGAGGAGCCCTTCAACAATGTTGAATAAGGGCTCAAAATAAGCCACTTTACAATTTACAATATGCCTCAAAACAGTTTATACATAGGCCTAAAATACTATGCAAGGAAATGGCATAAAAGAAAGGTAAAGAAGCAAGTGCCACAAGGAAGCCTCAAACAGTGGGAGGTCCTTAAACAAACATGAAATAGAGCTCAAAAAAATACTATTTTCAGTTAGGGTCGGAGCTCAAAAAAGTAAGCACAATGAGCTAGAATATGAACCAAGAAAATGGTCAAAAAGGGGAGAAGAGGACTTACCCTTGAAGACTAATCTTTGACAGCCTTTTGGACCAAAATGCAGCACTCCTAGGCTCTGAGAACAACCTCAAGCTTCTGGAATGGAGGATGGAAGGGTGGGGCTATGGGTTGGTGAAGAACCAAGGGGGTTTTTAAGGCTTAGAGTAGAGAGAGAGAGAGATTTAATGTGAGAGCTCCAAACCAAAATTTTCTAAACCCTAAAACCAGAGCTGGGGGGGTGTTTATATAGGCAAAAGAGTGGGGAAAAAAGGGGGGAAATTCAAATTCAAATTTCCCCCAAAAAGGCCAAAAAGTGAGATAAAGAGGTAAGTGGTAGCTTCTGGCCTCAAACCGAAGAGAGCCCTTCAACAAAGTTGAAGAGGGGCTCAAAACAAGACATTTTGTAGTTTATGACCAAGTCCAAAACAGCTCACAAGTAAGCCTAAAATACCATGCAAAAATAGGCCTAAAAGAGAGTTAAAGAGGCAAGTGATAGTAGGAGACCTCAAACAGTAAAAGGTCCTTAATCAAACATGAAAAGGAGCTCAAAATATGACTATTTACATTTTGGGTCGGAGCCCAACAATGCTTGCAAGCAAGGCTCGGAGGCCAAAATGCGCAGCCCGGGGCCCCGAAAACTGACTGTTAGGCACCGGGAGTGGTGTTCGACCACGAAGTCGGTCTCTCGGACCACAGTGTCCCTCAAAAGGGAGGAAATAAGGTATGTGCCAAAAACCGGAGCAAACGGAGGTGGTTAAGCGGTCCCGAACCGAGGCACACGGTCGTCGGCTCCGAAAAACCGAAAACCGGGCTCCAAACGGGAAAAATGGCCTACGACCACGAAACGTAGCCTACGGCCACTGAGAGATGATCTACGAGACCTCTCCCTCCCTTCGGGAAGAGAAAACAGAGAAAACGGAGCCTGGTTCGCAAACAGAGGCAAAGCACAAAAGAGTCCGGAAGTCCGGAGGCAAGGCTCGCAGCCGGGACTCCGCAACCTCAGAACGAGCACAATATGCAACATCACCAAGCTCTCAATCGGTGACGTCTGAGTCTTAAGGTCGGTCAAAAATGGGGTGTCTACAGTTGCCCCTCTTTGACAGAACTCGAAAGTCATAAGAATGACGGGAGTGAATGTCAAAACCCAGAGACGACCCATTTTTGACAAGGTCGAAGACTTAGACAAAGCAGACAAGATAGACAAAGATGTGCCCGCAGGCATGCCCGCAGGCAGGGGCAAAATGCAAATGATAATGCAAGAAGCCGAACATAACTTATGATCATGCAAAGAAATATAGGGACGTATCCCGTGTTTCGGAAAGGTATAAGTATTGGAACGTATTCCAGATGCTCTTAACCAAAGATGGAGAAACATGGGGGCGTATCCCAGTGTTTAGGGACGTATCCCAAGGTTTAGGGACGTATCCCAAGGTTTAGGGACGTATCCCGGTGTTTAGGGACGTATCCCAAGATTTAGGGACGTATCCCAAGATTAGGGACGTATCCCAGAGGTTAGGGACGTATCCCAAAGATTAGGGACGTATCCCAGAGGTTAGGGATGTATCCCAAAGATTAGGGACGTATCCCAGTGGTTAGAAAAGAAGGAGAAACATAGGGACGTATCCCAGTGTTTCAGGAGGAAGGAGAAACACAAGGACGTATCCCGGTGTTCTGCAAGGAATGTGAAACATGGGGTGTCTACAATGATGTCCAGCACAAGTTAGGATCCAATATTTAAATCAGAACATATTCAGACTTCAAACAGAAATAGATTTAGATATACACTCATGTTCATATTCAGATTTTGTATAAGATCATACGTGGTACACCTATTAGCTATCAAATCAATTTGGTCCAGAGACCCACATGCAGAGTTGGTACCAATGACCATAAAGGTCCATATTTTGCGCGCAAGTAGCCATGGTATTGTTACCCCCAGACAAGGGCCACGTGCAGATTGGCCGCGGTATTGTTACCCCCGGGCGAGGGCTACGTGAACTAAGAGTGCCACAAATACTTTTCAGAAAATTAGACATTCATTCATAATTCGTAAGATAGCATTTTAGAAAACAGATCATACCATACCAGTCAGAAAATACTTAAGTTAAACATAACTTTACAGAGTTATTACTCACATTGGGCCTTGAGACATATAGACGGAATAAGCTTGGTCAACGGTACGTGGCACGTGACCTACACAACACATAACAGATGCACACTTGAAACACACGTTCTAATCATATAAAACTTATTTTGTTGGCTCTTAGTGTGTTTCTAATCCCTTATCCTCATTATGGGGTCTTAAACATGGCCTAGGAATGCCTAGGATGGAATGAGGATGCAAAAATGCATTGAAAACCATTTCTCAAATTTTGCTGAAGATAAGGTCCACGCTCGAGCGTGGCTTTCCCCGCTCGAGTGGAAATGCAGACAATGAAGCTCTGCTCGAGCGGACTGCAAACTTATGAAAAAGTGCTGGATGCATGAAATTCACGCTCGACAGGCGCTTGACCCCCGCTCAAGCGTGTGACACAGACCCTCGCTCGAGCGTGGCTTCCTCCGCTCGAGCGGACTGCAAAACACACAAACTTCTGGGTATACGCATTCCAAGCTCAAGCGTGACTCTCGCCGCTCGAGCGTAAGTGCATGTACTCAGGCTTTACGCTCGAGCATGAAAGTCCCCGCTCGAGCGTGGGTCAAATTTTTAGAAAATCCAGATTAACCTCCAAGCATGAAACTCGACCTTCAACCATTCAAAACTCATTTTTCTGGGCCAAATCTTTGGAAAACACTTAATAACTCATAGAACAACATGTTTGAAGAATCATTTCAAGAAATCATGGCCCAAGAGCAAACCAATTTGTGCAAAATTAACTTGAACTTTATGAATATGCTATTAATTCAACATGCAAGAACCTCTTTGAATTCAAACCCTCCAAAACATAATCAAACCTGATAATTTGATGGAAAACAAGTTGAATGACCATAATGTGAGTGAAATTAACACATGCATGGAAGAAATCTTAGAATTCAAACTCAAAACAAGGAAATTTATGCATGCATGCATGAATTAATTCCTCAATTCAACATTTTAACCCAATTCCTAGATTTAGACACTAATTAACCATGAACCATGAAAGAAACAATTCAAATTCAAGTTCAAGGGGGTGAAATCTCTACCTTAGGCCTTGAATTCTAGGTGTAGGAGCTCAAATATGCAATTCTTCTTTAATTTCTTCTAAGTCTCCAAACTAAATCTCTTGTTGAACTCAAATTCTCCTACTCTCCCTCTCTCTCTCGAATTGGTCTCTCAATGGATGATAAAAAGATGCAACCAAATGTATGAATCAAGTCTCAAAGTTGCCTTAGGTAATGGGCCACTCAATGACAATTTGGTAATAAACTTAACCAATGCAATTTAATCTAATTTAATCATACCAAATCAAATTTTAATTAAATCTACCATAAACCCACATATATTCTAACTAGTATGAAACAGTAATAAATTTCGAAATCGAGCGCCGATAAGGCTTCCAATTCACAGTTCAAAGTCTAAACATGCACAGATCATTTTATGGCAAACAGATAGAAACGCAAAGATAATGCAATACATATGCAATTTAATTCCGGATTCCTTCTAAATTACTGTTAGGCATAAATAATCATGGTTTAGCATTAATCGGAGGTCGGGGTTATTACAGTTATTAACAAAAATATATCTTCTTCTTACTTGCTTGAGTCTTCAAATTTATGGCATGGTAGACGTGGACATGTTAATTATGGATCTTTGCATAGATTAATTAATATGGAATGTTTACCTAAATTTAACATTGATTCAAATCATAAATGTGAAATTTGCATTGAGGCAAAATTATTCAAAACTCCTTTTCTTTCAATTGAAAAAAGTACAGAACCACTTAAATTAATTTATAGTGACATTTGTGATTTTAAATCAATTCAAACTAGAGGTGGGAAAAAGTATTTTATCACTTTTATAGATGACTATACTAGATATAGTTATGTTTATTTAATTCGAACCAAGGATAAAGCTTTGAAAACTTTCATTCAATATAAGAATAAAGTTGAAAATCAACTTGGTAAGAAAATTAAGAAACTTAAAAGTGATAGAGGTGGTAAATATGAATAACCTTTTGGTGAATTTTGTAAAGAACGTGGAATAATTCATACCACTGCTCCTTACTCACCTCAGGAAAATGGAATTGCCAAAAGAAAAAATAGGACTTTAAAAGAAATGATGAATGCCATGTTAATAAGTTCTGAATTACCTCAAAACTTGTGGGGGGAAGTAATATTTCCTGCTAATTATATACTTAATAAAGTACCCCGAAAGAAAGTGAATCAAACACCTTATGAAATGTGGCATGGAAGAGTTTCATCCTACAAATACTTAAAAATGTAGGGGTGTTTGGCTAAAGTGGCTATTCCTAGTCCTAAAAAGACTAAGATAGGTTCTAAAATTGTTGATTGCACTTTCATTGGTTATGCCATGAATAGTAGTGCATATCGATTTTTGATTCATAAGTCAGAATATTCCGAAATGCATGTAAATACTATTATTGAATCTCGGAATGCATCTTTCTTTGAACATGTGTTTTTATATAAAACTGAACAAGAGACTAGTACTAACAAAAGATCTCATGATGCTATTACTAGTCAGGATCAAGAACACAATCAAGAACAAGAGCAAGAGATAGATCAAAATGAGGAAGAGGAACCTAGGCGTAGTAAACATGCTAGAACCTCAAAATCTTTTGGTCTAGATTTTCTAGCATTTTTGTTAGAAAATGAGCATTTAACTTTTAAAGAGGCTATGTCCAGTCCTGAAGCTCCTTTATGGAAAGAGGCTGTAAACAGCGAAGTTGAATCCATCCTGCAAAATCACACTTGGGAATTGGTGGATTTGCCACCAGGTTGTAAACCTATTGGGAACAAGTGGATTTTCAAAAGAAAAATGAAAGCGGATGGATCAATTGACAAATACAAGGTAAGACTTGTGGTTAAAGGTTTTAGACAAAAAGAAGGTTTTGATTACTTTGACATATACTCACCGGTTACTAGAATAAAAATCCATTAGAATGCTAATTGTTATTGCATCGTTGTACAATCTAGAAATTCATCAAATGGATGTGAAAATCGCTTTCTTAAATGGTGAGTTAGATAAAGAAATTCACATAGAACAACCAGAAAGATTTTCTGTTCCAAGAAAATAAAAGAAAGTGTGTAAATTAGTTAAATCATTATATGATTTAAAACAAGCGCCAAAGCAATGGCACGAGAAATTTGGCAAAGTAATGATGTCAAATGTATTCAAAATTAATGAATGTGACAAATGTGTTTATATTAAAAACACAAACAACGATTATGTTATAGTATGTCTTTATGTGGATGATATGCTCATCATAGGTAGTAATAATGACATGATTAAAACTGCCAAGAAAATGTTTAATAAATATTTTGACATGAAGGACATGGGGATTGTTGATGTAATTCTTGGTATAAAAATTACCAAAACATCAGAAGGTTATGCTTTGTCACAATCACATTACATTGAGAAAATACTTGACAAATTTAGCAAAGATGATGATCATCTTGCTAGAACACCTGTGGATGTCAATTTGTTTCTTTTTAAGAATGTACAGGAAAGTATTTCTCAATTAGAGTATGCTTAAATTATTGGAAGCTTATTGTACTTGATGAACTGCACTCGCCCAGATATAGCCTATGCAGTAAATAAATTAAGTAGATATACGAGTAATCCAGGAGTAGAACACTGGAAAGCAATTATAAAGGTTTTAAGATACCTTAGATTTACTCGTAACATTGGGCTTAATTATACTAGATATCGAGCAGTACTTAAAGGATACTGTGATGCAAACTAGATATCAGATACTAGAGACTCAAAGTCCACCAGTGGGTATGTTTTTACTCTTGGTGGTGCGGTTGTATCTTGGAAATCTTCCAAACAAACTTACATTGTTAGGTCTACTATGGAATCAGAGTTTATAGCTTTAGATAAAGCTGGGGAAAAAGCAGAATGGCTTCATCACTTCCTTGAAGATATTTCAATGTGGCCAAACCCGATGCCTGCTATATGCATACATTGTGATAGTCAATCAACAATTGGTAGAGCACAGAGTCATATGTATAACGATAAGTCACGACACATTCGTCGTTGACATAACACCGTCAGACAACTACTCTCTAATGGAATTATTTCCATTAAATATGTGAAGTCTAAAGACAACATAGCGGATCCACTAACCAAAGGGTTAGTAAGAGAGTTAGTTGAGAATTCATCGAGGGGAATGGGACTTAAGCCTATTAAATAAGAGTTAACACAACGGCAACCCAACCTAGTTGACTGGAGATCTCAAGATCTAGGTTGAAAGGGACAACTGAGTTGTGCATGACTCAGAAAGATCACTGGGGAGTCAAACTCCTACCCATTTCTATGATGAAATAGTGATGTCTGTAGCGTTTAAGATTAAGCAAAATTTAATGATTCTTATATCTAGGTAATCCTAGTGGAGTATGGCAGGATACTCTTCATAAGAATCATTTATGTGATTGTGAACTGGGCCGGTTCTATGAGATTTGTGAAGGGCTACAATTCTCTAGAGTACTCATGAAAGACCAAGTTGTTCAAGGCCAAAATGAACACAATAGTGAGAACTAAACTATGTCTAGGGATATACTGTGTGAGTTCCATTGTCTTGATTTACACAAATGACTGAACAGTTCAAGACATCATATTCACTGGTTAGCTAGTAAATTGATAGTATCTCACAAGGGAAGGTTCAAAACCAAAAGCTACCTATCCTTTGCAAAATATTCTCAATTTCTGTACTCTCTATAATTAGATTATGTTGTTGCATTTTCTCTTTGTCAAATTCCATTTCATGTTGGGATTGTTGGAAATTTTGGTTTTATAGACTTATTTTGGGCCAACTTTGAGCCCAAATTTGAGTGGGTCCCAAACGTCTTTTGGGGTGGGTCCAAAGAGGTGACATGTTCCTTGCCGCATGGCAAGTCACACGGTGAAGATGGTTCATCAAAACCATTTACGAGTGAATGGGAAGTTGACATCGTTTTTGGGTTCGTAGCATTGGATATTTAAAGAATTAAATGTGCATTTCCTTGTAAGGCTAGTCCCACATTGAAACTTAAGAGAACTTATGTGTGTATATAAGTTCTAGGTGGTAACACTTGGGCTGAGCCTCAAAGGGCACCCCAAGTTTGTAGAAGGGAGGAGTTATGGACAAAGTAAACCCTGGCTCAAACCACCACACATGCGCGAGCGCGTCATCGCCGCTGTCTGTCCGACCGGCCTGTTGAGCTGAGCTGAGCCATGCCAGGTGCGGGTGCGAGTTGTGGGTCGGTCGATTCTAATGTTAATTTTTTGGACAAAATTCATTTGAATTTTTTCAAAAATTATTGCGGGAAATTAATTCAAAATTTTGCACCAAATTTGAATTTAAGTTTTCTGTCCATAATTGTGCCACTTCCAGTCCAAAATTCCCAACAGATAAACTGGGTTTTAACTGCCAGAAACTGCCCAGTAATTTCCAGTAGTTCCGGACAGATTCTGTTATTTCAAACAGATTTAAATTTGCCCAGGCAGATTTGAACAAATTCAAATTGAGGTTCAACAGGTTCAAAATATTCTAACAGATCGAAAAAATTGCCCAGCAGTTCTGGACATTTTTATAACTGCTGCAGTTACAGATCTGTCCAGTTTGAAGTTGTATCTGTCCAATTTGAATTTGCACCTGTTCAAATCAAGTAACCTACCTGTTCAGGTCTATAGATTGTTGGCCATTTCTAGCAGTCATTCCATTCCGGAAAAATGATTTTCTTGCCTTCATTTTGCTCTCATGCATTATTATTCTTCATACTAGTTTTAGAGTTAAATTCAGAGAGTATAGAACACAGGTTTTGTTCGCCGTACAAATTGTTTGGAGTGCTACTACAATTTGTGAAGATCATTGTATCCTGGAAGATAAATGCCTTTTATTCGAAAACACCGTAGCGGGGTGAATCTATCTTAAGAACAGACTGTCACACACTCGACTTGATCTTTTAATTATTTTTTTTCGGTTCGGTAAAATAAATTCGATAAGTAATTTATTTTATTTGTTTGATTTGTTTGATTATTTATTTTACATAGAAGATTGTTCCAACAATTTTAAGTCAATCCATTAATACATCCCAAAATATCATGCAAACACTAATGATGATTTCTCCTTCTTTGAACTTATTCTAGCTTTTGGTAGTGAAGAAAGGGTGACAAACTTCTTCCCCTCTGACACATATGTAGCTGAGCCATCATATGAACCTTCACAAGGGCCTAGGGCAACAATTGTGCTGGCCTTGATGAATCCTGGTGGAGGTCCCCTAATATTGACCCCTTGTAATGCTGCTGTTGGGGTTAGTTGACTACTAATAACCAATCCTAATGGCAGTCTTATGTTCATGGATAGTTGACTACTTGGCCACATTCTTGCTTCAATCCTTGATTGAGTGTTGGCCTGAGTAGTTGGCTGAGACCTTGTTTGAGTGCTGGGTTGATTCTTTGCTTCAGTTTATTTTTTTTGTCCTTGGCTGAGTGCTAGGTTGAGACCTTGTTTGAGTATCGGGCTGAGGTTGAGTCCTTGCTCAGTGTTGGTTTTAGTTGTTGATTGGCTTGCTTTGGTTGAGCACTCTTTTTATTTCTCACCTGCAAATGATTAATAATCAGTAGGCATAAAGAAAATCTAAACTTTGAATAAATTGATGTTTGTAATTCTAGCCTTTGGGCCAATATTGGTTAGTCTTTGAAATTTCTTTTATTGTGCCCAAATTTACCACATAAGCTACGTGTTGTGGTTGTGTTTTTCCTTTTCAACTTGTGGGAATTCTTGAGCTCATCAACTTGCTTTATCATCTTCTTTTTGGGTCTACCAGACTGCTTTTTCACATGTAGGAGTAATAGTCCAGGCAAACCTATCATTGCCTACATTTCAGGACCATTGATTGGGTATATCATTAGTTCATAGCTAGCCATGTAAGTTTCAGTCTAGGCAGCCTCGTCTAGAGTAGCTGGTATAAGATAACGGAACTGCTCAAGAAACTAGGAATATCGGATGAAACCTTGAAAGTTGAGAGAAACCTCACCTAGCAGATGTACCAAAGCCTCATCATCATCAGCTAGTCCCAGATCTAGTGGAATAGGCAAGACGCCGACAGGAAGGGCGAAGAGCATGGTGAAGTCCTCGGGGTTATAGTCATCTCCTCGGACCTCGAAAAGTGGAAGGTGTCAGTGGTGTCCCATCACCTCTCCATCAAAGTGCCTAGATGGCTATGATCAACTTTGGCGTCGCAAAGGGAATCGCATAGGGTATTAAAACCTGTCCTCTTGACCAGAAAGCGGACAGGGTCTGGAAGGTGGACGTACTACTCCATCACACCCATAACAGAACCAAAGCCCCATACAGCCCGGCTACTCTTGTGAGGCCCTAACTTTTTGTAATTTCCCCAAACCCTTATAGTTGAAGAATTTCAATAAGAAACCTTGTTTTTCCATTTCTTGCAAATTAAACCCTGGAAATCAGGAACAACTACACAAGCTAACCGGCAAACCCTAATCGACTCTGAGAACTTAGGGAAATTTAAAAAAAAAAAAAAAAATCCCTAAATTAATTATTTAGAAACCCTAGAACGAAAATTTATAAGAGAAAAACCTAATTTTCGGCAATCACTATTTTAGCCCTATATTTCGCCTTTTGTTGCAAATCAGCACCACGTGACAGGAATTTATTTTCTTATCGTTATTTTTATTGATTATATAACTTAAATATATATTTCATTTCAAAATTTTAGATTCAGCTCATTTTTTTCTATCATTACATTTTGGCCCCAAAAATCCCAATATTTTAATCAAATAAGGTACAACTATTATTATATTGATATATACATAATACCTATTATATATTATATATATATATATATAATAGATTTCCTACATGAGTAAAAAAGGACCAGCCGATTGTGAATAGTATAGGAGAGACAAGAAAAAAAAAACTATTTTTTTTATATAGAATATCTTAATATATCTTTGAAAATATATTTTGAATGACTGGCATTTATTGCTATGTCCTTTTGTCTCCCAATTAGAAACTAAGTTGGATTATTTTTTCCTAGTCAAGATTAACTAACACTAATCCTAATTGGAATACAACCAAACTTGAATAGTTCCCATTAGAATCCAAACATGCCTTGCTCTCTCCTCTTGGCCTATAAATACAACAGAAATGTTTCAAACCTCTAAACCAAGAGCTCTACTAGCTCTAATGTGGGTGTGGGCTCCACATGATGGGATGGTTCGGCCTTCTGGTTTTTTTTTTTTTTTTGGATTTTCCAGCTCATTAGATCTGGTTTAGTGCTCCAAATTTAGAGCTACCAATCACTGCTCTAAATACAATACCTAACCAGTTGATTTTCTGCACTCAAAAACACACACACACAACCGGTTTTGGGAGAGAGAGAGAGAGAGAGCTTGCAAGTTTGAGAGAAAAAGAGAGAAGAATGAAAAAGAGAAGGAAAGTAGGAAAGCTCTAGGAACTAAGGTAAATCCATAACCTCTTCTCTCCATGAATTATCGTGTTTTTTCTTCTCTTCATAATATATGCTAAAAATCTATCTTACATGTTACTAGTGGTTACTACATTTGCTAGATGAAGTATGGCTTGAAAATGAAATGTTTTTCTCCTTCTTTGAAATTTCCAACAGGCTCTTATCAAGGTTTTTGAATTTTTTTTTTTATAGCAAACCTTCATGAACTCAAAATCTATTTTAAAGGGGTATTATTTGACATATATAGAGTATGTGAGAATTTTGGCTAAGACCATGGATGTGTTTTTATGACTCCTTTTATTTTCCTAAATACTTGGTGCAAAGAATCTGTTAAAAATAGAAAACTTTAGAAATTTCTAGAAAATTCTAGAAAAATGATCTCACGTTCATTTTTATATCGAAATCTTCCTCCAATGGTTAGCTTTCAAACAAAATTTATTTCAATGCAAATGAATGAGTATTTTAAGAGAAACACCAGTTTTTGTAACAGTTGTCAAATCTGGACTGAGTCTGTGTATTTCTTAAATATCTAAAAATCTAAAAGAGCCACCCTACTTTCGTAAAATGATTCTGAAACTAGACTTGATTCTCTACAAATCCTCAAGAAGCCACGTTTCTAAAACCCTTAAAAATATTTTTTTTCTATATTTATTTTTAAACCGGTGCAGTGCTGGAAATCTGAATAGTGTGGTTCATGTTGTAATTTAATGCTTTTGTTCTATCATTCATGTATAATTGAACTTATTATGACATGTTTGTTTATAATATGTGTTATACTTGCATGCTTGAGTTTTACCTAGAATAGCCTTATTATGCTCTTACTTGTGCTAACCATTAATGTGTAATGGACTTAATGAAAAAGGATAAAGCTCAATGGGTTAATAAAGAAGGTTAATGACCACACTAGTTATATATGATGAATGATGAGAATGTTAAGTTTGATATTAGTAGTGGATTAAAACGAGCAAGTCTTGTGCAAGTAGTTATTCGGAACCCTTGAATAGAGTAGTTGCATTCGGACCCTAGGTGGTATCGGTGTGAGGAGGGATTTGGGCAAGACCCATTTTACCATCTCTTTTGAGGCCTCGCGGTTGGCGCTACGCGGTATATAATCGTTGGTAGGCATTCGAGGTAAGGTTTGCAACAATGTAGCAAAAGAGAGGGCATACCAAATAATCCGCATCCAATTCTTGGGGTTAGGAGGATGAAATCTCTTTGGGGGATATCTTGACTACTAACAACTAACCATGTAACCTTTGTTATTTATTTGAATATCATGCTCCGTTTCTCTGTTATTGTAATTGTTATTGAGTATTAATTGGAGGGAAAAAAAGGTGTACGAGCACGAAATATTGTCCTCGTATAATCATGTTGATCAAGATTGCGCTCCTCCGTACGACGTCGCTTTACTCCCTGAAAACACAAGCGTGAGCTAGCCGGCGGGTGTGTGCCGGATACCTCTCCGATGCCTAAGTCAGCAAAATAGACAAATAGACAAAAAGCTTTGTATATTCGGGAATCAAAGTTCTGTTACCTCTCCAAAGGTGATGTTATAAGCTTCTATAGGTTCCGTGTGGTACAATCCAAGTAGGACTCTTACTCCTCCATGTAGAGTCCTCCTAGGAATCACATTCCTGAAAGATAATGCTTATCCTTCAACACCCCCCTCACTGCTTAAACCAAGTGAGATGGTTTTACTATGGTCGGATTCTAATATGACCGAGGTAAGCATGGCTATGCTAAGCCGCAGACTAGACCAAGCTAACTTTAGCTTGGCTCTTCCATTCACTGCTCTTACCCCGTTTTCTCCAGTACTAACCATGGTATGTTCAGACCGAGATAACAAACATCAAGGTCCTGATCGAGCTAACAAATAGCCAGGTTTTGACCGGGCTAACCACAATACGCCATGACCGGGCTAACTCCAAGTGCGGTGACCAAGCTACCCACAAATCTCTCTCAGACCGAGATAACAACAAGCCTCTCTGGACTGGGATAACAATAGGGCTTACCAGGACTGGGCTAACCTACAAGCCCTTTTCATCCAGCCCTTCTTACTGTGGCCCAAAGAACGGCCCATTTACCCAGCTCGGCCCAATTTAGGTATAAATTACCCTCTCAAAAGGATAGGGTATGCGTTTACTGGGCATTCAAAGCTCATGGCGTGTCATGTCAAGTGCCGAAGAGGAGCTTGCAGTAGAAGATGATGAACCGGAAACCTTTGAAGACATTTGGCTATCCTAGAAAAGTTAGAGATTTTTTTTGGTTGTTTTGAAAAGTCTATCTGAAACTTTATTTTTGGAATGTAATGTTGATGGAACTAACTTTTGTAACTAAGGATATATGTAACTATCCAATTATTGTTATGTACTTATACTTAAAACACCAATATAGTTCCCTACGTTGCTTATGAGACCTTGCCTCAATACTTTTTAAGATCTGCCAAAAGGGTAGTGGGCTACCTAAGAAAGCTGGACTTAGAAAGGAGACTAATTTGACTCCTCCGACGATCTGGGATCTTACTTGGTTATTGGCCGTATGACTCATTAGTGACTTTTCCTTGACTACAACCCTTAGTGTAGATTTTGGGACGTCACAACTCTTCTGTTAGAACAAAGAAGAGAAACATTTAAAGCTGTGGTTCAAAGCAAATGAAAGAAAATGAATCAAAAAGACCATAGAAAGGATAGTAAAGGAGAAAAACGTACCTTGAAGGCTGTCGAAGAGACATGAAGGCTAGGCTCACATAGTACTATGTCACGAGGGCTGACAATGTCTCGCTTATAAAATCGCTACAGGCCTATCCGAGGGACATCCTCTGGTGGAGCATAAGAGTCGGGGTCAAAACTGTCACCGGACATCGACAATCTAGGCCAAGTAAAAGCTGTAAGTCAAAAAGTTGGAAAAGTTGTGAAAATGGTGAAAATTAGCAAAAATGGGCAAAAAACCTGTTCAAAAGTACATAAATGGGCAGATAGTTTGTAAATGGGCACAATAATACGGCAAAGTAGTGAATAGTGCAGGTTAACCAAAGAAAGTGTGAAAATCCGGTGAAAAGTATGAAAATCTTGGAAATGTCCAGAAAACTCACAAAAATACGATAAAAGTGCATGAAAAGTAAGTTCAAAGTCGAAAAGTGTGAAAATATGGAAAAATACCTAAGAATAGACGTAGGATGGTCGAAATCAACTTCTAATAAGATAAAAATGATGAGTACTGCTAATAGAATCTGAAAAATTGAACTGTAAACCGAACCGTAAAGCAACAAAAGAGCAAGGAATAAGGGAAGAAGATGAGGTTAGAAAGAAAGGCAGAGAGTGTTTTCGAATGTGCGGGAAGTGGAAACGAAGGTCAATATTTAAACCATTCAGGTAAGCAAAAATTCGAATTTGCCTTTTGACTGTTTGCGTAGGTTTGTAAGCGTCATTCCTTTTTCGAGTCTAAGGCATTGCTTCCTATACCGACTTGCTTTAACCATTAAAGAGTTGCCACTTAATTTTTAAAGAGGAATTAAGAAATCGTTAACAATAAAAACTAAGTTAAGGCCCAATTCGTCATAACTATAAAATTTCTAGGTTTGAGAGCTTAGGTACAAAAGGAAAAGGCCATTTTCATGGAAGCACCCCTTTTTGCTCAATCTGAAAATTAGCCTCTACTCATTTTCTATTTTATGATTTTAGTGGTTAATTATTCACGAACTTCATTGTTAGACCTAGAACCCCTAACTAATATAAAACTACATGATTTGAAGAAAAATGAATATTATATATTTTAGATTGAATTAATAAAGTCATATTTTCATAAAAAAAATGATTTTTTATTAAAAAAGTGACTTTTTGATAATCCATGGCCTTAAACATAAATGAAAATACACAATATTCATAAAAACATACAAAACACACAATATTGCATAGAAAAGCAATTAACTTGCATAATTGGAAAATAATGCAAGAAGCACATATGCCAGGAGGATAGAGAGGACTTTCCTGGATGTCCACTTACGCATCTTACATGTATACATAAAATAAATGTCCTACTCATGCTACTAACATACAAAAACATGAACCTAGGCACGGTTTGAGGCTACTAATGATGCTTATGCACAAAATACAACTAATGAGTAAAAAATACAAATATAAACTAACTACATGATATCTAAAACTAGGCCATGCATGCTCATTTTATGATCTAAATAAACCTAGAAACATGATGTTCTAATGGGTGAGAAGAGTATACAAAGAAAGAGGAAAAGAGTAAATAGAATAACTAAAACATATGAACTACAGGATGATTATACCAAAAAGCCTATCCTACATGCTTACATATTGAGAAAACAAGAGGAAAAGGGTATGAAATTAAGAGGGAAGTCGAGAATACCTACTGATTTGCTTAAACCGAAGAGCAATCCAAGAGACAGGAAAAAAACCAAGATTTTCTTACTTGCAAGCCTCCCTCAAGCTTTAGTTCGAAGTTGGGGTTCAAGAGCTTCAGTCCTTAGGTGTTTCCAGAGGCTTACAATTGCTGTGAAGATGAATAAATTTCGTGGCTAAGGCTAGGGGAAGGAAAAAATAGGGTGTTTTTACTCTCTAAAGTTCACAAAATGGCTCAAAGTCTTGACCACTTGAAAGGGAGGGGGGTCTCTTTTATAGGTAATGGGGAAGGTTCTTGAACCCTTTGTAGAGTTCTATCGCTTTCTCCCTTCGCCTCCCATAAAAAATGCACCAAGATTGAATTTTCAAAAATAACTCTATCACACTTGGATGTGCGCACTCAACATTCTTGTGCACACACGCAACGATTGTAATGCTCGAAATTAAATACAATAAACCATCCATAACGATAATTAAATGATAATATAAATCAGAGTATAATATCCTTCCATTATATGAGACGCAGTTGTATAAAAGATGAGACACATGCTAATATACATTCATAAGTTCTAACCCTAAATCCATAGCATGTGCCAACAACGAAGATATGAGATAAAAGTTAAACAGATAATAGAAATGCCCTAAAGCTACAACTTTCCAAGACTATACTTGGTTACATCAAAATGGATTTAAATTCAATACAAGTAAAGCCCTAGGCTTGTACAAAATATTAATGATAAGTAAACAACATGAAGCTCTTGCTTCAATCCTTCTAAGCTACTACCTTGGCGGAGGTATCTCTCCAACACCTGAAAATGATTTTTTCATATAGGGTGAGTCAAAACCTAGTAGAAATAATCTAACACAATATATTAATCTTAACAAAGATATAAGGTTTTATACACATGCAATGCCCTTATCAAAATGTTTTACATTTTCTTTCTGAAAGCAATGCCATGCTTAGTTGAGTTCACAATTCTCAAGTCATGCTCTTTACAATAGAAAACAAGGGGGAAAATCTCAAACTAGTACAACCTTTCATGGATATTTCGTCCGCGAGAAACTGTCAAACAACACCCGTGTAAACGTAGCCTAGGGCTGGGCATAGGGTTATCTGACCCGCACAACCCACCCTACCCGACTCTACCCGCACACGTATGGGCGGTTTCGCAAATACAATAGGGTAGGGTGCGATTTGAAATAATTCAATTTTGCGGTTTGCGGGCGGGTTGCGGGTTTAACCTGCAACACGCCATAACCGCCTGCACTATATATATATTTGGAAAAACCTGGCCATTCATTTACTTGGAAGAATTTACAACTTCCATTATATGTTCTGTATTTGTTTTACTTGATTGACTTCCAGTCTTACCTAAGTTTCATTTTGGTTAATGATTTAAATGATTCAAAGTACTTTTTTTAAACTTATTTATCCAAAAAAGAAAAAGAAAAAAGAGTACCTTTTTTTTGAATTGATTTTTATGTTTGATCAACACAATGCTCTCATATTACAAAATATAAACTGTGCAAATCATGGATGTTAAACTGATGGGTGACATAAGTGACAATTCCATTCAATCTGTAGGTAGTCTCAATGTGTGTGAAGTTAAAATTAAACAATATCTATGTTAATTTTTAAAGAAAAAAATTCAAACCGCAAACCGCCCGCACATCCGCAAACCCTATCTGCACAAACTGCAAACCGCACTGCGAGCGGTTGCGGTTTGACTTTTTCCTAAACCGCATAGATGTGGGCGGGTCAAAACTGAACCGCAAACCGCACAAATCCGATCCGCGAACACCCCTAACGTAGCCTATACAAGCACTACTATTACCATTTTACGGATATTTCGTCCGCAGGAATTGGCACCTATAAATACGTGTGTTTTTTGGGACTTTCACCCTAGACACACAAGCCAACTTAATTTGGTGATATACACCTCTGTAGACTCGACTTTCTTCGCGCGCTCCCCTTTCGGAGAGGCGCAAATTGGTCTCTTACAGTTCGGACTCCTGTCACGGTTCTGAATCTAATCTTACAAAGTGCAATGTGAGACTGATAAACACCAAAGAGTCCAAATCTGGCAATTGGTTTTGGAAAATCAATTTTGAATGAAAAAGCGCCAAACATGGATTGCTTTTCCAGATTACAGAGTCGCCACATAAATATTTTATTTTGGAAAATTTAGGAAACCCTGACTCATGCCAAAGGCCACGTGTCCGTCATCACCAAAGTTGCCTCGGCTCGGGAACTTGGGTACGAGAAGGGAAGGTCATGCAATGAGCACCCCCGCTCGCTCGATCAAGGATCGACCTTTATTAAGCATGATATGTTGTTTTATAAACACATGTGTTTTTATTCCGGTTATTAGCTAACTTTACTATGTGGCGCACACAGCATACAAGTATAGACTTAATCACGAGAATTAGAACAAAACAACTCATGTTTGTTTTCGAAAATGGTTTGAAAGTGCCACTCGCAAGCGGGCTAAAGCGCGGATTTGCCACCCTCAAGTGGGCTTAAAACATGATTTTTCCACTTCGCAAAGTGGGCTCAAAATTCACAATCATCGAGTTGTTCCAATTCAGGCGATCAAGCATTCACCCACAAGCATTCAAGTAGTTAAGCATTTAAGCGAATAGCCTCATGGCAAGCATGCTATCATGGCAACACTCACACTCATGCAAGTATGCTAAAGTGTAACACTTACAGTGTACTCTGAGCCAAAACAAAAGTTAGTTAGAAATATGCATGATTCTAACTATACAAGATGCCTAATGCAACACATGCAATATGCAACTAAATAGGCTTGGCTATCTAAGATGGCATATGAAGCAACTTGATACACGTATTCAAATAGGTATTGAAATACGATGCAGTTTGAATGATGCGCCGAGCCCGGTGCATGCAAGACAAATGAATGATGCAAACATGTAAGCATAAGGTATGCTAATCAAAACATGATCCTTAAACTAACCATCGAAAGCGGTTAAGTAAAAGGGAGAAAGAAATGGGGTTGGAAGACATGCACGCACACACGCACCCTTATTACAACATTGTGCTCTCACAAAGGAGGGTCCAAATAAATAAGCTAACTAGCTACGCTAAGCTAATTAATTATAAACCAACTAATTAACTAATCTAGCTAATTAATTACAAACTGAAATTGAATTTGAATAACTAGTTACATAAACTACTTAAAATATTACAACATTCGAATAATTAGCTATACTAACTAATTAAAGCGATAAAGTGGCCTCGCGGGCGAGGGAGACATGTATGCTCGGTTGGTGTCCGCTCGGAAATCCATTGCTTTGTCGTCAATTGCCTCTGTTTGTACTCGCCTTGGTTTTTGAACATTGAACCAACCTCCACACTGTTTCTGCTCCAAAACAGGATCATTTCTGCACAAAAATGGACTGGTGGCTGGTCGGCCACAAAAGGTGGCTGCCAGCCACCTCAACTGGCCAGTCGGCTAGTGAAAGTGGTCAGTTGGCTACCTCAAGTGGCCAGTCAGCCACCTGCTTTTCCAAACTTCTGGTTTTGCTGCAACAAAGAACAACAGAGGCATAGCAATGTATTTGCAAGGAAATGTATGTATTGTCACTCTTCTTATCATGTCTCAAGCTCAAAAGAGTGTGGCGCTCGGCTTTCAAGCTACCAACCAAGCATCTCAATGCATGATGGCCCAAAAACAAGCTTGTACAAGCTTAGTGAATGCACAAACAATACACCAAGAGCCTCCACCTCATCATGCATGATCAAGGTGTTGGCGACCAAGAAATGCAACACGTTTCATCATTTTGAGTATGAAACGTCCCACATTTCTTGTGTTTGGATTAACGTCCGATCCAAACACATGCAATGCAACACAATACTTATCTTGCACGTGTTTTACTTGGTCATTTTCTTGTTTACTTATTTTACATTACCAAACCATTATTTACTTGATTTGTCCAATGTGAAAGTCCTCTAATGAGAGAGGGGATTAACCAAAAGAATGGCTTAAGGCATGAGAGAGATCATGCCTTTGGCTAGGAGGAATCCTCATAAGAGGGTTAAAGCCATTTGAGCACAAACTCTATCAAGCTTAAACACAAGTACAAGGCAAACCAACCCTCAAAACAAATCAAAAGTGAAGAAATGTGGGAGATGGCAAATATTTCAGTGCTAAAGTGGCATGAAAAACAATACAACAACATGCAAATAACACGTGCACAACATGTTAAATGCCAAAAGTATTGAAACTAGTGAAGGACACAACACTAGAGGCATGCAATACAATGCTCAAATGGCCAAACTAGCCCTAGACAGACCTTAAACATGCTAAAACAATGACCAAAACAATCTGAAATGGTGGCATGAAAAGCAAGAAAGACATGCTCATGTATTGGCTTATAAACAATGCATGAAGCACACCTCTCAAAAGCAATGAAAGAGTGGAATATGTGAGAGTGTGACAAGGCTACATGCACTGAAATCATGTGTGAAATGATGCTATGACATGCAAACAACTCAAGCAAAGCATGTTAGGGGCCTTAACTCACAAAGCTAGTAAAGCCATCTACACTATAGCTATGCAAGGCAAGCTTCAAAGGACCAAGACCACTCAAAACAGAGTTAGAGCATGGCAAAACATGAGCAAAAGCATGCTGAGATGGAGCTAACACAAGCTAAAATGATAGGCTAACTTATTAAGTATGTTAAGCTAGTGAGCAAAATTACACTACAAGTGTAAGAAGCAAACAAGAGGTGCTCCAACCAGCCAAAAATAGAGTTCTAACATGTTAAAATAAGGCCAAAAACATACATGAACTAAGCTTCAAAAAGGTAGAAATAGAAGCTCACTTATTAGGCCATCAACACATGCAAACAAAACACAATGAGGGGAGGCCACCCCCTCCTATTTGGGACCTCAAAACCAACTTTCTACCACTGAAATTCCCCTAGAATTCAGTGGTTAAAAGGCCAAAACAAGATTGTTTGAAAGGCTTTAAAAGATGGCACAAAGCTTAGCAAATAAACTACAAAAGAGGGTGGGCACCCCTAACTCCAAAGGGGCCTCAAACTACCATTTTTAACACTTAAAAAATGAGGTTTTTGTAGTTGACAACTAGGCCAAAACATCATGCAAAGGTGTCCCAAACTAGTGTACAAAAACAAGCTTAAAAGGGGTAAATGCCTTACCTTGAAGCACAACAGCTAAACAACTACAACTCTGAGCTAAAACCAGCTTTTTGAGCCCAAACAAAACCTTCAAGAACCTCAGCACCAAGGTGGTAGTGTTTGGCTAAGGGTCTCTTTGCAAATATGTGAAGAAAACTCACTTCAAGCACAAAAATATAGAGAGAGAGAGAGAGAGTTCTAGAGAGAGAGAATTTTTTGCTCCTAAAAATTATGAACCCTCAAAAAGGGGGAGGGACTTCCCCTTATATAGAACAAGCAAGCAAAAAGCTTGCTTCATCCCTCCATACACGTGTATGGAGAATGAGCCTCAGTGCTCAGCAGCTGGCTTAAAAGATCTGAAAATATCTGAAAAATGAGAAAATTGGTCGTCGGCCATTTCAGGTGGTCAGCCGGCCACCTCCCCTAGCCGACTGACCACTTTAAGTGGCCTATAAGGGAGAAAAGTGGTTGGCAAGTGCCAAAAGTGGCCGGCAAGGCCTTTCTCCCCCCCCCCAGGCAAGAGGCATCAAGGTTTAGCCCAAAAACAAGGCCAAAACACAGAGTGTTAAGAGGCTCAAAGACAAGGCATTCAGCCGAGACCTTCGGACACTCAAAACGAGCGTAAACATGCACAATCATCTCGCGCACAAACGATGACGTCTGAGTCTTAAGATCGGTCAAAAATGGGGTGTTTACAACCTCTTTCTAACATTCACTCATTTTTCTCAAATTCATATACATATGCAATGTATTAAATGAGCAACAATATTCAATGCACATAGATGAGAAATTAGTTTTAATTCACCTAATCCTCATGCAATTTCTACAACAATCATAGCTATCCTCCACCGATAGCCCAAAATAGATATTTCTAAATAGATATAAAATCTCCAATACAGATGAACTTTCCAAATTTCAAGGTGAATGATAATGAATATGCAACTCTACCATCCATATCAATATCCATCCAATTTAACATTTCCAACATTAATTCCATTTATTTATACAAAATAAATGTTTGAAAACTTTAGGGCAAAACCCATTTTCTTCTAAAATCCAATCCAAGTATCAAAATCAATAATTTTATCACAACTTAACCCCATTTTCACTCCCACAACCATTTTCAATACATCCATTTGAAAACCTCTCTTTTGATTTTAAACCAAAATCCTCCAAAATCACAAGATTGTTTATAAAAAACAAATAGCTAAGTTAAAGATCATAAAAGAGTTTCAAAAATCCCTATCTTAATGACCTCATAAATAGAACAAGTCATTTATCATACCATAATAATATTCACAAATTTTGACTTCAAATATACGTATTACACATTCATCAAAAACAAAACAAAGGACTAATCAAAAGGTTGATGAAAGCTTAGCTCCTCTAGAAACCAAGCAATACCCCATTACGGAGGCACCTCACATTTGGCTTCTCAAAAAGGTGGACTCCCAAAGCACCTCTAAACTTGATGATCCGCGTGCTCAACTACATATATATAAGGAAGAGGGATGAGCTGGAGCCCATTGAGTAACATGAATATGAAAGATTTAATGAATGAAGTCCAATATTTCATAAAACATATCTTTTCAATAACCAAAACAATTCGTATATCCAATCATATCAATGCTTTGTGTTAATAATAACCATTCAAATCATTATACATGATAACATTCAATAGAGTAACAATATGACAATGTGTCGAAGCCAATAGGGCCACTAGGGTCAATTCAATGGGACCACAACCGGTCAACAATAAAACCACAACGGGTAATTCAATATGGACCACTAAGGTCTAACATTAGAGATATTTGTGTTTCAATTAATTTAATAGGCCATGGTATTGTTTCCCCCAGGCGAGGGCCTCACTAAAGGATGCCACGATTACAAGTTCAAAAAGGATTTACATTCATAGGTAACAAAATAAGATTTCAAAATAACATTCTTGAACAATTCAAAATACTTTTCGAACATAGTTTTACAAAGACATTACTCATAGTGGGCTTGTACCGATGTTATACTTCGGGCGACTGACCTACACAAGCACATAACAATGCACATTGAAGCACATTAACTTAACGAATATTGTATCTTAATTTAATCCCTTATTTAATGTGTTTTTAATTTATTCCATCATTAATGTTATTTATCCAATGCTTAAGAATGCCTAAAACATCATGAGAATGAAAGTATACAATTGAAAGTGTTTTTCAAAAGTTGCTGAAACAGGGCAGTTTGCTCTAGCGCACTATTGGTCGCTCAAGCGGACCACATGATCTGCAAAATTATTGGATGGTTGAAATGTAGGCTCGACGATCGCTCAAGCCAAGTGGAATGAAAGGTGAGTTCGCTCGAGCGGTCATTCGGTCACTCTGTTATGTACAATGTGTCTGCAAAAATATTGGATGCATACAAAGTGCGCTTGAGCGAAGTGGTCGAATTCTGGAATTTTCAAAACAAAATTCAAGTTCAAAAACATGAGTTCAAGTTGTATAGCTTGCATGGCTAGACCCAAAAACATGAAAACTCATAGAAAAACATGTATATAAACTCAATTTGAAATTATGAACTTAAATGTACCATGAATTGCCAAATTTGAAACCAAATTCTTCATGAATGTATGAAATTGTTTCCAAACTCTTTTCAAAACTTTCAATCATGAAATTGAACTCTTGAAAATTGAAATTCTTTGGTGCATGCAAAATTCAACTCTCAATTTGACAAGGACACTAAAATTCAAACTCAAAATGGCCAAAAGTGATGGAATTATGCATGCATGTTCTAGTTCCAAATTCATCAATTTAAGCTCAATTCTTGTGTTTAAGTTCATTATCTTCTTGAATTCAATAACTAGATGAATTATTATCAAGAATTGTAGTTGAATTTCATACATAGAGTCTTGAATTAGTTTGCTATAGCAAAATCTTGGACTTCTCTACACAAATCCTCAATTCTCTAGCTTTTCTTCTTAGAAATGAAGCCCCTCTCGCTCAAGCTTTCTTAATTTCAGACAAATGATCAAATGAATGAGCTCAAATCCTTAATTATAATATATATATACAGGTTAGATTAAGTTAGACTAATTAGTCAAGCTTAGGGCTAATAAATCTAACTTAATCCTAATTAATTTTAATCAATTATAATGATTAATTTTAATTAATTTAGTCTGAATCAAATTTTAATCAAATTCCTATATGGTTCTAAATATTCTAATTAGCCTATTGAACTAGTCAATTTTGATTTTTGAATTTGTTAAGGCTTTCAGTTTCTAATTCGAAGTAGGCATTCAAACAAATATTTCATAAACGAATAGGTATAAGCAAAATTAAACACATAGATATGCAAATTCACATCATAAGTCAATATGCAATAATGATATGCAAGTCAGGGTTGTCACAATACTACAATAGCCTCCTCTAATTCTTGTGGGTCAAACTCAAGCTCACTATCTAAGTCATTCAAACTTTTATTTTTTTTATTAAATGGATCTATTTATTGAAGAATGGAATTTTTTTTTTTATAAATATTTAGGGCTTTGGATGAGATAGAGAGAGACAGGGGATAAACCCCCAAACTAGAACGACTTCTCCCATCCACAACCCCCATTCCCCCCTCTCTCTCTCTCACCATTTTCTGTCGTTTCTCATTCGATTCTGCCCGTCCCACCACCAGAACCAGAACTCACACTAACACTCTTTCCCTAGAATCTCTAACCTAAATCAAGATGGAAAGAAAATGGATGATAATCGAAGAGAGATATGGAGATAAGTGATGAAGATAAAGAGAGAGAGAGTGAGAGAACTAGTTGAATGATCAAAACAAATGATGAGTGATGCTCAAGATGATGATCGAAGATTCCAGAAGGGGATTCTCAGCCGTTGGATGATCAAAACATCCAACGATAAATTTCTGTTTAAATAGCATGTGATGAGTGATGCTTAAGATGATAATTTTTTATTTATTATTTATTTTTTTTAATTTGTAGTGGTATGTTTTTTGGTGGGGTGAATTATATTTATTCATTTTTTAATTTTTTTAAATTGGTGGGGTGAATTATATTTAATTTTTTAAATTTTTTTATATTCCTCTAATCAGGTAGAATGTAAATATTTATTTTTTTTTAGAAAATGTTTGAAAAATGTCATAAAAGACAAAAAATAAATGATAAAAAAATTACTAAAAAATTTATATCTAAACAACGCCTATAAAATTGAAAGAAAAGTTGATTGAAATTTGTCAAAATGACATGTAATCATTAGAGTACTATTGTTATAATTTGATAATTTATTGTCAAATTATAACAATGACAACGCTATTATCTCTGATAGGTTAGTAGGGAAAGGAAAGGGACAGTCAGGAATTGAACCCACGACCACGATAAGAGATACCACGAAGTGCTTCCACTCAGCTACCCATCATGGTAGGGTGGCAATTTTTTATTAAAAAATTTTATCGAGAGATTTTTGGTCAAATTTCTTCATTATTTTCATATTCTTTTCTCTTTTTAGAAACAAAATTAATTTTTTTTTTATTTTAATCAACTTAGTTTACAATTTAAAAAATAAATAAATAGGGTGATAGTTTTATATATTTTTTTGGTTGATATTCTTCCTTTAATTAATCAAATGATTTTTTTATTTATATAAAAAAAGGAGAGAGAAATTATATAAAAAAACTTAAAGTTTGATTATTGTAACAAAATAAACTCTGAATTTTTAATTTTATCAATTTAAAAATTAATTTTTTGATTTATTTTTAATTTAAACATTTTTCTATTTTTGTTAACTAAAATCAACACAAAAAATAATATTTTAATCATTAAACTTAATAAAAATGATATTTTAGACAAAAAAATAATATTGAGTTTAATGACTAAATTATTATTTTTTTCATCTGTTTTACTTAACGGAATTAGACAAAGTTTAGATTGAAAATTAAAAAAAAAAATATGAGTTTGAATTGATAAAATTAAAAATTCATGATTTATTTCATTACAATTTTTTTTTGGTTGTAATTTTTTAGAAAAATATTTAAAAACAAAATAAAGAAAAAAGGGTAAATTATAAATATACCTCCTGAGATTTACTTAAAATATAAATTGTCCTCTGCAATTTGAAAAATTATAAATACTTCCTTTTTAGAATTTTTTATTTAACAGAATTACCTACAAAAATAAAATTTATAATTACTCTCCTATATAATAATAAAATTACTTAAATTATTAATTGAAACATATTTATAATATCATTAAAAATTTCTAATTGATTTTATAATTTATTAATAAAAAGACAATTTGTTATGGAATTAAAAATATCAGAGTGTAAAATGTAATTTCTAAAACTATATAGGGTGATTCGTATTTTAAGAGTGTTTTGGGAAGATAGTTAAAAACTGATTTTTGGCTTTTAACCAAACTTTTGGTTTTTTTAGAAAAGTGATTTTGGAAGTTAGTAAAAAGTTACTTTTAGCTTTTTTGATTAATATTTGTTTATGATGTTACATCACAATAAAATGACTAAATTATCCCCACCTAATATAGAAAATTTATATTTTCACCTGTATAAATATAAAAAACATAAACGATATAATTGTAACTTTATATGTAATTTTTTTTAAAACTTGTCAAATGACTTCTTGCTTAAAAAATTAATTAGCAAACAAGTTAAAAAGTAAGGCTCCGTTTGGTGGAGTTTTCAAAATCTAGTTCTACATTCACTTTTGAGTGTGGTGTTTGTTTAGGGTTTTCAAATCATAATTCTACACTCATTTCTCAAAACTCAATTCAAAACATAATCATTACTTTTCAAAACTCATAACCAAACACATAATTCAAAATTCTTTTCAAAACTCCATTCAAATCAATATTGTAAAAATATTTTAATTTTGTTAAGATTTTAAATATTTTAATATTTAAATATGTTACGATTTTTTTAATTTTTTAATTTTTTAATTTTTTGAATATTTTTAAATATTTTAATTTTTAAATATTACGATTTTAATTTTTAAATTTAAAATATTTTATAAAAATAAATTCAAACTCTATTTTATAAAAATATTTTTAAATATTTAAATTTTTTTGTTATGTATTTGGTTACGATTTGAGTGTAGAGTTGTGAAAGTAGTATGGAGTTTCGAGTTATGTGTTTGGTTATGAGTTTTAAAAATAATTTTTTAATTGAGTTTTGTTTTATGTGTTTTGTTACGATTTGAGTGTAGAGTTGTTTTTAAATTTAAAATATTAAAATTTTAAATTATTTTAATTTTTTGAATATTTAAATTATTTAAATTTTTACGATTTAAAATTTTTGAATATTTATTTTAATTTTTTACTTATTAAATTTTTAAATTATTTAAATTATTTAAATATTTATGATTTAAATTTTTTGAATATTTATTTTGAAAAAAAATTATTTCCTTTGTAGTATTTTCAATTAAAAAATTGATTAATGTTATTTTTTGTTAATAATAAATTTTTTTAATTGAATTTTAAAACGAGTTTGGTTATGCGTGTTGATCAAATTTTCAATAATGTGAAAGTAATGTGTTTTGTTATGAGTTATAACAATTTGAATTAAGTTTTGAAAACTCTTTTCAAAACTCATAACCAAACAAATTTTCTTACTTCACATGTCAAATCAAACTTTCAAAACTCAATTCTACACTCAATTCAAAACTCAATTCCACGCTCAATTCAACACTTCATTCAAAAACCATAACCAAACAAATTTTCTACACTCAAATCATAATTCTAAAACATACAAACTCAAAATACAACTCATATTCTCAAATCATAATTACAAAGCTCTACCAAACGGAGCCTAACTTTTTACATAATCAAATCAAGAGATATATTTATAATTTATCCAAAAAAAAATGAAGAAAAATAAGTTTATTTGCGCAGGAAAGTCGAGCACGCGCCCCTGACATTTGTTGGCAGGCAAATGAAGGTTTTTTGAAATCTACGCAAATTCAAAAGCTTGAATCCCTTCTCTCTCTCTATCTGTATCTTTGTTTCTATTTTTGTACGGAGTTGGAGCTTCCGAACTCTGAACATCATCTTGTAAATGAGAGATGGAGGCAATCAGAAAACAAGCCACAAAGCTCAGAGAACAAGTCGCTAAGCAACAACAGGTAATCCTCTTCTTATTTTTATATTTTTCTTTGTTTCTCTCCATATCCAAACCCTAATTTCAGTCACCAAAAATTGAGAATTACATAAGCCACTATTACTTGTTTGGATCTATTGATTTCTTCGTTTTCACGACGTATCTGAACGATTTATTAGCTGATTGGAGCTGTGGTCGTCAATGTCTTGCTTTATGAATGTTTCATTAATCTTTTATTTTGAACGATGCTTTTGGGTTGTTTATTAGTGTGTAGAATGGAATGTGAAGTTGTGGAATTGCTACTTATGTGTTTTTTAGATCGGAAAGAAAATCTTCATTGCAAAATTGATAAAGGACCGAATCAATCCGGTACAGCGGTGTCACAATATCTCCAAAAGAGATAAATAATTTTCATAGAATGAAGGATCCAAGCTTTCATGGAGTTAGGGGAAAGGCACCCTTGGGAAATAAACCTCCGCAATGAACTTGGAATTCGAAGACCTCACCTATTTGTGGGTTTAAATGTTGTAAAATAGAGTGAATATAACAAACTTGGCTCATAATTTATAGCTTCAGTGCTAGGTTGAATTTAATCTGCCTTTATATGGAAAAATATGTAGAAAATCTAAAGTTCAAAGGATGTGCGAGTGGACAAGATGCTCATCATTGTTGGACTTAAAGGAGATTGCTTTATATATACTCCCTCCGTCCCAAAATAATGGTCCATTTTGGGGAATCTAACTTTTTTTGATAGTACAATTATTGCATTTGAAAAAAGTTGATTTTACAAAATTATCCTTTTGATAGTACATTTTTTTGGAATATCAATGTCATAATTGTACTTTTTATATTGTTTATTAATTTAAAAGAAGGGCAAAATAGGAAATTTATATTATTTTTGTACTTGATTTTTGAAGAGGGACTAATATTTTGGGACAATAAAAAATAGAATAAGGGACTAATATTTTGGGACGGAGGGAGTAATTAATTTTTTTTGCAGAGATTCTTGATTGTATTTTACGTTTTGTTTGTTTCGGTTGAAAACATTGTCCAACAGAAAACAGAAAAAATGTTTTCTTTATTTGGTTGCGTCCTTAAAACAAATGTAATAGTTGTTAAATTAGTGGTGGTAGGGTGGTAGTACTAGTAGTCGTGGTAGTATGGTTTCATTGGTAAGATTTTAGTTATGAAAATGTGTTTCTCGTTTCAAAAATGAAAAATATTTTTTGTCCAAATAAGCTTGTTTTTTTCGTTGATTTTCGTTTTTCCATTATACCAAATGTTATAAATTGATTTTTTATTTTATTTATGTTTTTAAATTTTTGTCCAAACAAATACTGTTACTTTTAATAAGCTGGAGTTCAACATTATGGTTGAGTTAATGATGCAATCTAGTGGTTTTATTTAACTTGTTCGTGCAATAGCTCTACTATTAGTAATAGTTGTAATTTTTATATATTTGTTTGGAGAAAATCTCTAAATGGTGTACAATCCATGAAGCTAATTTTTAGTGCTAGTGAAAAGTCGATTGCCAAGTTTGGGAAGACTAAATAAGTGCTCTTTTTGACTTTTTATGAAATATGGGTTGGATTTGGGTTGGGTTTGAAGTGATGTGTTAGAGAGGTGATGTGACTTAAATACGATGATGTGACTTAAATAGGATAGTGACTTTTTGACCTTTTAGATTTTTTTGAGGATGCCAAACTTGGCCTTAACTTGACAACGCACTCTTTTCGTTGGGTGCTGCTATTAGCCTCCACATTTCTTCTTTAGACCCCTACTTGTATTTTTTTAATTACAATTTTACCCTAATTTTACAGTTCTAATTTTATCCCCATCCCTAACCACCCAAACCCTAACCCCACCAGTTTCGGTCGATATCCTCCTTGCCATCCCCAGCTCTACCAACCCTCCTTGACTTATCCACCCCTCTCTAGTCCATCCCCGCCACCCATCCCTCTCCTAGCCTCTTTCAGTCCTTCCCTAGCCTCCGTTGGCCCCTCTTCTTTTCTCTTGCCATCCCCTACCCCTTCCTTAACGTCTACTGTCACAAACTCTTCTTCTTCTTCTTCTTACTCCTAAACCCTATCTTTTCTCTCTCTCTCTCTCGCAAGGATCACAATGGGGAGAGGCTAGGAGGGGGTTCAAGACGGGGAGGGGGATTGGGTTGTTCGCGGTGGGGGAGAAGGGTCACGGCAAAGATGAAGAAGAAGAAGAAGAAGAAGAAGAAGAAGAAGAAGAAGAGGGGAGGGGGAGGGGGGGGGGGTGGAAGGGGGGTGGTGATGGGGAAGGAGTAGTATCACCAAAGGTGGGTTGAGATGGATGAGGGTGGTGCCAGAGGTGGGAAGGGGCTGGGTGCTATCGGGAGGAGGAGAGGGACTGGGGAGGGTGGTCGTTGATAGGGGATAGGGAGTTGGGGAGGGTTTCCAGTGGGTGGGTGTTGTTGGAGGAATTAGGGTTGCAGAGGTAAGGATCTAATTGAGACTTGAGTTGGGATTATGGTGGGTGCTCAAATAAAAAATGATGGAGAACAATTTGGTGTATGGGGGCTCAAAGAAGTGAGGGATCTCAAAATAAGGAAAAGGTGGGGGTTTTTTAGCAGCACCCTTTTTTGTAGTTCTTTTATCTTTTGATGTGAGTACACTAACAATTTATGGTATTTCTTCTAGCCGACCACTAAACCACTTGATTGGGACACAATGCTTAATTTGGTTTGGTTAAATGTCTTTTCTTGTAGAATTTATCTACCCTTGATGTTGCTTTCCAACTTCCCCTACTCATTCTTCTACTCCATTTCTCATAGTTTTGGGTTTGGAAAAGTTATTTATATAATATTTTTCAATGAGAATGGAGCTGGAAAAGATCTATTTTGCTGAATAGTGAATTCTGCACCAATTTTGCTTGTCACTGTTTTGGCACGTGGACCACAAATTGGCTGTGATGAATCCATTTGGGTAAATTGTACACATGTTGGGTTCAGGTGTATGTTTTGGTGTCAAATTTGTCTAATCTTCCATTTTTAATGCATTTGGTCAAAACTTGAAGTCTTTAATATTTATTTATTTTTTGGTCTCTACCTAATATGAGATTTCTATTTATCTCAGCATGTAAGAGGTATTCTATTAATCTGTTTTGTATTTTTAAGAGGTAGAGAAAAGTAATGAGAAGAGGTCCCAAGAAGAGGTTTTGGTTCTTGCCTCTTGGGTAACTTTGTTGGTTGAAGTACGTGTTTTTCTTTTCCTTTCTCTGTCAAGTGTTTGGCATGTCTGATACATATTTGTACCCATACCCACACTTGTTTCCTTTCTTGTCCAACCAATTCCATGTAACATTGTGAAAAATTCATGTCTGAAAATTGTGGTCTTTTGGCTTATATATTGTAGAGTTAAAGAGCGAAAGTGTGTAACTTAATTTCTACTCAATCTAGGCTTGGGTGTGTGTTTTGTGTTGGTATATTAGCAGATGATGTATCAATCTTATGCAATTGAATACAATGTTTAGATGGTAAACTCAGCCAAGGTCTGGAGTTGTGCATTCTACATGGCTTGCAATTTTGTATCCTATTGCACACATGATAAACTTACCAGCTATTAGAGCATCTCCATTGCTAATTGTCAAAATAACATTGCCAAAGCTATGGGTCCGTTTGGTTTAGTTTTAGAATCATGATTTGAGTGTGGAGTAGGGATGTCAATTTGAACCCGGCCTACCGACCCCGATTAGAACGGTTTTTTCCCGAAAAATACCTCCGACGGGCCGGGGATGATATTCGAAAATGAATCCCCGACAATTTTCGTGCCGGCGACGGTGATACGTTTCCCAGCTCGGCCCTGGCCTCGGCCTGTCCCCATCCTTGTCCCTGTTTCCCCCGAAGTGAAATTACTATTATATACCTACCTCTCTCTCTCTATATATATATATAAACCAAACCCTCACACACAAGCCTCTCAGACTGTCTCTCTCTCTCTCTCTCTAAAATCCTCCCATCACCGCCGATCTCTTTCCTTTCTCACCAAAACACTGACTTCTCCGTTTCCTCTTCCAACTCACCTCTTCCTCCATCGTCCCCTCAAAGCCCTAGGGTTAGGATTTTGCACTACTGCAAAGGCTCGTTGGCGATGGTGGGTGAACACATCTAACGGATGAGTCGACCGACAAGGGTTCGGAGTTCGACAACATTTGGCAGGAAAGGTTCCAGTTTTTGATCCGACCTGATGTAATCAAACTCTCTCTCTCTCTCTCTCTGATCTGATCTGTGAGAACAACTCAGATCTAAATTTTTTTGTTAATGCTTTCTCAGGTCTAAATTGTTTTTTGTTAGGGTTTTCTTAGATCTGATAGATACATATATATATGTGTGTGTGTGTGCGCGCGCGCGTGCATAATGAACAAAAAAAAAAAAAAAAATGAACAATTTCAGAGCTTGTATATGCCAACAGTTAGGGTTTTTAGATCTTTAAATTCAGATCTTCAAAATCAAAGAGTGACAGAGAGTGAGACAGAGAGAGCTCTGAGGTGAAGAAAGAGTCCCCTCAGATGCCTGTTGTTAATGAACAATTTCAGATATAATTTTTTTTTTAAGTTGTTGATGATTGTTTTTGATGATGATTGTTGATGATGATGATAATGAAACATATTGAAAACAAATTAAATTTTTTTGTTGTTCTTGTGTAGAACAAAATAAAAAAAAGTTCGGAAATTTTTCGGGGTCGGGGAAACTCGATCCCCGTTAGGGGTCGGGGTCAGGGTCGGGGCCGGGGGGTGATGGCGTCCCCGCCAGGGATCGGGGGCGGGGATGAGGATTTTTTTACCTTCGAGGATCAGGGATGGGAAGGGAGAGTGTAATCCCTGGTCTCGGGCTTGTTGCCGTTTCTAGTGTGGAGTTGTGATTTAAGTGTGGAGTTGTGAGTTGAGTTTTGAAAAGAGAAAATTTGTTTGGTTGTGAGTTTTGAAGAGGGTTTAGACTTTTTGAACTTGAATTTTGAAAAGAGTTTTAAGTTTTGAAAAGAGTTTTGAGTTGTATTTTGAGTTTTAAGTTTTTTAATTTTGAGTTGTATTTTGAAATTTTTTGGATTTATTTATTTTTAAATATTTAAAAATGTTTAAGAAATTTTATTTTTTTTTATTTTGACTATATAATTTTTATTTTAAATATTTTATTTTATTTTATAAATATTTTAAACTCAAAACACAACCACACTGAAATCATAACCAAGCACATAATTCAAAATTCAATTTAAAAATTATTTTCAAAACTTATAACCAAACACATAACTCAAAACTTAATTGAAAAACTCCTTTCCAAATTCGTAACCAAACTCTTTTCAAAATTGTATTAAAAAAATTCAAAAAAATATTTTTTATTTTTGAAGAAAAATATATTTTTATTTTTTTGAAAAAATAATTTTTGTTATTTTTTTAAGTATTTAGATATATATGGCGATCCAAATTTTTTTTAAATTTAAAAAAAATTAAATATTTAAAAAAAGTAAAAAATATTTAAAATATTAAAATATTTGTAAAATAAAATAAAATATTTAAAATAACAAAAATATTTAAAATAAAAATTATATATTTAAAATAAAAAATAAATTTTTAAAATTTTTAAATATTTAAAATATTTTAAAAAAATACAGTGCACATTAAAATAAATAAATATTTACAATATAAAATATTTATCCTAAAACAAAACCAAACACAGCTTATAATTTGGCATGCTATAGTAGCAAAATGTCAAATTATAGCAATAGTGCTCCAATGGTGCAATACCATTTTGGCATATTCCCAACCAACTTTTCCTCGTATTTTTTAGGTGGTGGTTGGATATATAACTTTTTGAGTAGTTTTTTTTGTTATTTTTTTTTGTCTTTTATGCCCTTTTTGAAACTTAAAAAAAAAAAAATTAAATATTTACATTCTATTCAACTAGACAAATATAAAAAATAAAAAAAATATATAAATAAAATTCACCTCACCATTCACATACCACTACAAAATTATATAAATTTTTTTGAGTGATTTTTTTTTTTTTTTGTCTTTTATGACCTTTTTAATTTTTTTTAAAAATAAAATTATATATTTAAATGACTAGACAAATATAAAAAATTTTGATTTTTTTTAAAATGCTAATTCACCCACCATTCACACGCTATAATAAAATTAAAAAAAAATACTACCTGTTTTAATAAAAAATACATTAATGATAATGCAATAATTAAATTACATAACTATTTCATCTAGAACCTTCCTTTTAAATTTCATAACTATTCCATCCATGACTATTTCAGATTTTTTTTTTCTTTGGACCAAAACTATTTTAGATTGTGACCCCCCCCTCTCTCTTTCTCAGAGCAAATGAAGTGGTTCTGTCTCTCAAGCTCTGGTGTACTCACCTACACCCTTTTTGTCTCTTTCCCAGAACTACGACTACCACCAGATTTACTCTCACCAGAACCACCCCTCTCTCTCTCTCTCCATCCCTGTCTCTCACAATTTCACCCGCCTTTCTTTCTCTTTTCCCCTAGACCATCACCACCACCACAAACCCCAGATACCATTTGCTTCTCCGACCTCGACTTTCTCTCTAGCCAACCCCTCACCTCCGACATTTGGCGGAGATCAGTTGTAGATCATCTCCCGAACCCTAATTGAACCCCCCCTCTCTCTGTCTCAGTCGCAACAAAGATCAATCGCCTCACCCTCTCTCTCCATCTCGATCCACTCTCTGAAACCCTCCACTTTGCTTCATCAGGTTTTTTTAATTATTTATTTATTTATTTTTAAATATCTACATATTTGTTTTTATGGTAATTTTTCTATTTTATGGTAATTTTGGTTGATTATTGTGTTGTTGCTAGTTTGTTCTTGGATTTTTCCCATTGTGTTTGTTTGTTCCATGAAAATTTTGTAGCCGAAATCTGTTTATTTGGATGATATGACAAGTTTGGCAATTGCTAAATTGACAGGAGTTATAGCAGTCCACTGGAGCAAGGTTTTTGGAGACTCTTGCCAAGTAAGGTTTTTGGAGACTCTTGCCAAGTTTTGGCAATGGCAACTCCAATAGCTAGCCATTGGAGATGCTCTTAGGTAGTTTCAGTGCATGATGATGTACTAAGCCAAACTAAAGTTACTAACCTTCTCCTTTCCTAATATGTTGGGGATAGCAATCAATGTTGATCACTAGAGAGATAAACAAGCTAAACACAATGTTCAAATACATCTTGGACCTTGGTGAATGCTGGACAGTTGATAATTTGACAAAACCAAGCTTACCATGTCATTGACAATCTCTCTCTATATGTAACGTTTACTTGTGTTGCCTCTGTTATTTGTGGCAGTGTTGCTTGGTGTTCTCAATAATGACCTGGCAATGAAACTAAACAAATTCCAGTAGTGGCCTTTATTCTTGTTCTTAGTGATTATTTTCAAGATTGATTGTTGAACAAAAATAGGGGTGACCATTGTTCCATTGGTAAAATCTTGGCCTAATAACCTTGAGGTTATGGGTTCAAGTCTTGCGGCAACCACTTTGTGCACTATGTCAAAGGTTAGGTGTGTATCCAATCTTTCCCCTCCCAAACACACATTAATGTGTATTATTTGGGAGTTATTTATTGTTGAACAAAAATGTAATGTAAAGACATAATTGTCTATACTGCTGAAGTTCAGTGAAAATGTGCCATCATGTCACTTTTTCATTTTAACTTTACATTTGTTATTCTAGGCTTAGATTTTCTTGCCTTTTTTAGAAGTTAAATCAATTTAGATAAAATTTATCAGTTTGCTCCGTCATTATTGATGTTGTTACTGTGATCGTATAGCTATTAGGTTGCTAAGCTGTTGCTTTTACATATCACTGCTGACATCAGTTTAAATTGTGTTTCCCAATACTTCTTCACTTACTGTGCTTGCCTATCTAATGAGTAAAATAAGGACAATATTTAAAAGTTAATGCACAAAAGGGGCTTCTTTACCAGCGGGAAGGGGATGTGTTCCTTTAGTATCGATAGTATGTAGTGTATGTGTTGTTACTGACCATGTGTCAATTGAAGGTTATGGCATCTCTTATTTTCTGGTTGCTCTATAGTAATGGTTTGAAGTGCATGGAGGATGGCCTAAATTGTTTCTCTGCTTTTTGTTACGTAGGATTGTTTTGCTTTCTGTATTTATATCTTAGCAGTCTGGTTTGTCTATGGTTGGAAACTTTAAGCATGTTTAGGGTTTCAAAATTTATGTGCTGGGCTTGATGATGATTATTATTTTTTTCTAATGATTTTTGGTTAATTCCCTAGGCTGTCTTCAAGCAGTTTGCCGGTGGACTTGGAGGTTCAGATAATATCGTACCTGATGAATTTGAACTTCATCAGCATCAAAAACTAGAGAAACTTTACATATCGACCCGTGCTGGCAAGGTTGGCTAACCATTCTCTTGCTTGCATGTAACTCTACCTTTATTCTTTCTTTCTTTCTTTTTTTTTTTTTTTTTTTTTTTTTTTGGGGTTTGGCACCTTATTCTTTCTTTCTTGACCTATTCAGCACTTCCAAAGGGATATTGTTCGTGGTGTGGAAGGTTATATTGTTACTGGATCCAAGCAAGTTGAAATAGGTGATTTTCTGAGACATTGTTGTCCTTTTTGCTTTTCATATCATGTCAGTCATTGTCAATACTCAAATATCTTCTATAGGTACCAAGTTGTCAGAGGACAGCAGAAAATATGGTGCTGAAAACACTTGCACCACTGGTAGTACATTATCCAAAGCTGCCTTAAGTTATAGTAGAGCTTGTGTTCAAATGGAAAAGGAACGTGGAAATCTACTGAAAGCCCTTGGAACACAGGTTTGAGCTAGCTTTTTCATATGATCATAAAGTGAGATTCTTTTCTTCTTCTTCTTCCCTTTTTTTTTTTTTTAAAAAAAAAAAAAAAAAAAAAAAATCACCCTAGGGACATATTCATATGATCATAAAGTGAGATTCTTATGTTATATGTTGTATGAGCATGATCTTTTAACAGTAACATGCACACTTGGGACACATTTTGTTGCAAATAATTTGTCAGAAATTATGTCTTAACACTTGGTTTGTTGCTTTTTGTGTAGTTACAAAACAATCCTAGCTACTTTGTGATAATTCAAAATTTCACAAATCACTGGTTATAAATAAGTCTCTATTTTTATATGCTACTTCTTTTGCTGAAGGACATTCTCTCATTTTGAATTGAATTTTGTGCCAACTTAATGGAATTTATTAGTTATTGTAGTAAGAAGGAAAAATAGGTGAGAAAGAAAGAGACATTATGCTGTTATTATAAAAAAAGAAGCAAGAGTGACCTTAGCTGTAGAGAGAGATTTGGGTATGAGATGGAGATGGTTTGTAGGGAAGTGAATTTGAGGTCTGGATAAATCCAATCAATTTTGGCTGGTATTGAATTGGTTGATTGAAATCCTTTCAGATTCCATTTTCATTGTGTTCCATTAAACAAATGATGTTTCAAACCACATCTGTTCCATTCTTTACCAAAGCAACCAACCTTAAGTCTAGCTTATGTTTAAGTTTTACCTTCCATCGTGATTGGATTGGCTTCCATATGCACGCAGCGGCAGGTGAATTTGGATCGAAGGTCATACTGATATATCTGGACTCTTCTTGAATTAACTATTACTATTAGCGAGTTTGTTAGATCATGCTATCCATTATGGCTCCATCAACCTCAGTTGTTAGACTTGCTATTTCTTGTGTTTCCTAGGGCAGTTACACCAATGCTGCGTATTCACAAGTTCTGATGTTTATATTGGCTGACTCTACGCAAGCTGCTTAAATTCTCTGTTGCTTTTTTGATGTTTATATTGATGGTCTTGTTAATATTTGTTGGATTCTTCAACTGTTGGGTGACTCAATTTCCTAGGTTAGGAATCCCTCTGCTTTTGAGTCTTAATTGTTGAACTAGTTGTGACAATATTGGGAAGAATGGAGTAACAATACAACCCCTCTTCCACAGGGGTTGTAACAAAAGTAATTCAATATTTGAATTCTCTGATATGCTTTTCTCCAGTGGAAGTTTATTCAATACACCTAACTAATTTTAGTGCATTCCCTCCATTGACCATGAAGTCTGAAATTTGAGTAAATGAGTTTGATGCCTCTTCCTTGACCTTGACTATTTCATAGATTTCACTTTTTCATAATGCAGATGATTACTTTTTGCTTTTTGTCCTCTCTGTCTATCAAATTTTTGTTGGGGTGTCATTCAATTAATTGCACGTGATTTTGTTTCTTCATTTAATTTATTTTTAACAGCATTTCAGAGCTCTACTTTATTTATTTTATGCGGATGCTAACAATAAGGAGAGTCTACAACTGGAGAGCAAATAATATTGGTCCAAAATTTTAGTCAATACATGTTATGTTGTGAAAGCCATGGATTCTTAGCAAATTGGCTTTGGAATCATGATATTTAAAAAATTAATCCATGTTACGAACACTTGCATTTATGATTCTAGTTTCTCCTCTTCATTTTAGTTGTCACTTGCAGAGATGTTTAATCACATTACTTTTCTGTTGTGATCAATTTCTTCCATATCCAGGTTGCTGAGCCTTTAAGAGCAATGGTAATGGGAGCTCCATTGGAGGATGCTCGACATCTGGCGCAACGATATGATAGAGTGAGACAAGAAGCTGAAGCTCAGGTAATGTTGGATATGACTCATATATATGCGTGCTTGATTGACTTATTTCCATTTTGCTTGCTCTTTCCCTCATAAGTGATCTACAGTATATTGCGTGACCCAATTTTTGGCTGGTATGTAATTCTCCCTCTGTCCCATTGTGTGTGTCTTGGTTGACCATGCACACAATTCACGGAAAACATTATAAAATAATACATTTACAAAAATGTCCTTTGACTTATTTGGACATTTATTTTTGGGAATTGGGATGTAAAATAAATTTAGGGACGGAGGGAGTAGAATGTTAAATCTTGCAATGCATGACTAACTAGAACATGACACTCTGTTGTGTGATTTTGATTTACCAGCCTGTTTTTACTTTCTGTTTTGGACCCAGACAGGTTATTGAAGTTTCAAGACGCCAAGCTAGGGTGAGGGAACCTAATAGTAATCCTGATAATGTTCTGAAGTTGGAAGCTGCTGAAGCAAAGCTTGAGGAGCTGAAGTCAAACATGGTTGCATTGGGTAAGGAAGCTGCTGCTGCGATGGCTGCTGTGGAGGCCCAGCAACAGAGGTTGACTCTCCAACGACTTATAACCATGGTAATACATTCTGCCTGATATGGATTTATTTACTTGTTCCAATACCAATGTTCTAGAAAATAGGTTTGGAAGAATTAATCAAATTTTGTTATTTGGTTCATTGAAGGTTGAGGCAGAGCGTAATTATCATCAGAGGGTTCTACAGATACTTGATCAGCTTGAGGGTGAGGTATGAATCAAGTTCAATGAGTCTTTCTAGTGGAGTATTGGAGCATTGTGTCTCTTTGATTTAATTTGGATCCTTTTGTAACTGTTCTGCATGTTAGATGGTGGTGATTAACATTATTTGTTGTCTTGTCACCAATAGATGTTGTCAGAGCGTCAACGAACTGAAGCTTCTCCTGGTCCAGCCAGAAATAGTATGCCTCCACCCCCATCCTATGATGAAGTCAGTAGTGTATTTGCTTCTCAGACATATGATGGCTCAACAGATGGCATGGGTTACTTCTTAGGCGAGGTAACTCTTATTTTGGCATCATTCTGCAATTATAGTTAATGAAAGTGTTTCACTCTTTATACTAGTTGACTTTTCATTGTTTCTTTTTGCTGCCAGGTCATACATTCATATCAAGCTGAGTCTGATGTGGAGTTGACTTTATCAGTTGGTGATTATGTTGTTGTCCGAAAGGTTCCATCAATTTTCTTCACTGTATGCTTGCATTTACAATGATTTTCTCTGATTTTCTGTATCTGAAGTTTTTGTAATTTTTTTTGGGTTGGTTTGCCTTTTTAATTCTCCATGTTGAGTTCGTGTCAGTTTACGAGCATTTACTATAAAATCTAGAAAATAATGCATTATCATATCAATGAATTTATTACCATGGACGCTGTTTCATGCTGATGGACACTGTTTAGTCTAGAAGGTTGGTGTTAGGCTGGTACCTGAACATGCTCATGTTAGTTAATTGGAGCAGATGCTTGCTGTACAAAAATTAAGGGTAAGTTATGCTGACCTACCTTGAGGTTTGGAGAAAATATAGTATATTTCACAGTTTTGGCATAATTATACTAACCTCTCCAACAATGACAACAAAGTTACGGACCTAATGACTAATAAAATTACAATTTTACCCTACTGTATCATAATGAATTTACCATTTTAACCTTATACACATAACCAAAGCCTAGCCCACCTTCTTCCCTTTTTTCTTTTCTTATCCCTCAGTGGAGGTGTGACACACACACACAGCCTCCATCATCCACTGGTGCTCGCAGCTATATCGCACACCGTTGCCGCCTTGAACCACCACCACCGTGAACCATGATTGGACTCTAATAGCCACCACGAACAGCCACTATGAACCATGATCGTTCTCCAACATCGATGATTGACCAGTGCCTTGAACAGCCACCGTGAACCATGATCAGCCATCGCCTTTGAACAACCACTGCATCCTGTGGCCTCCAACATCAGTTCTCTTCCCCTCATTTTTTTCAAATTTTTTTTTTTTGGTTTCATTTCGTTGTTGATGAGGAGGAGGGGGAAGGCATTGAGAGGAAGAAGGATGTGGCGTGGGCGTCGTTGGGGTTTCCTTCAATTTTTTTGGTTGAAGTTTTTTGAAAATTTGGGTGATTTGGAGTAGGGGTGGTGGTTTGAGGTGGAAACAGTAGTGGAGGTGAGAAGAGGGAGAAAAAGGGGGGATGGAGGTGGCGATCGGTGAAGTAGAGAGGTGGAGTGGAGGTAATGAACTGTGATAGATTGAGGTGGCGACTAGTGATGGAGGGAAGTAGAGGGGGCTGGGAAAGGCAGTAGTCGGTAACAAGGGAGGGAGACATGATGGGCATACACATATATATATATATATATATATATATTTATGTATAGATAACAAAACTATGCCCAATTTAGTCTCCATTTGATCGGGGTCTGGGAGGGGAAAACAATTAAATATATTCGATAAATAAAGAAGTAAAATAATAAATTCAGTTTTGTTTTAAATGAGAAGGGTAACATCACAAAATACTTTAGTTTTAAACCGGTACTTCAGTGTTGTGGGCGAAATTGTTAACAAATTTTATAGTTGAGGGAGGTTTGTCTAATTATGTCAAAACTATGAGTCTTCTTGTAATTTTGCCAAACCTTAGAGGAAGTCATTGTAATTTACCCCAAAATTAATTTCATCTTAAGATAAATTTGTTCTACGTGATTCATCTCAACTTAACAAATGTGTAACTGCAGTTAATATGGCCTTAAGTGACAGTTTCTTAACTTGGTGCTTATTCATTTTGTGGACACCTATTTTGCCCATCATCTCGACACTCTTGACAGTTGATAATTTTGCCAGACTTCTGACATTGGTAGTCCTTTCAAATTCATAGGTCATGTTTAATATTCTTTAAATCACTTAATTTTGGAAGTAACATATGATTCTTTGAAGTTCATGGGAAATAGTCTTTTAGTTCTTCTATATTTGTTGGTTTCATAATCTTGACCATTGAAATTCCGGATATGCAAGTGATTTGTTTGTGTTTGGGGAACCTGTGAGTACATGGAATCTGCTTGTTTCTAAAGCCAGATTAATTTGAATAAAAACAACTAAATTTTGATATTTTTGCCCCTCTACAGCCCAAAAGTCATGGAATCCCACCGTTGCCACTCTCTATGCTGCATCACCTTGTGGAGCATTGCTGCCATTGGTCCACTAATGAAAAACTAGTGGGTTTTATAGTAAATTACTTGAGATAAATTACACTTCACCTCCCACAGTTAGGCTAAAAAACATGGTGCCCCCTTGAATTTTATTTTGTGGCACTAAACCTCCTTGAAGTTAGAATCAAAGTGCCAAAACTGACAACTGTAACAGAAAACGTTAATAGACTAAATTGCCCCTGTTATTTCACTCTTCTCTTCTGCTTCTGTTCCTTTCTTTGTACCACTTCAGTACAGAGCATTCTTTGGGTTCATTTCTTTAAATTGGAATCACAAAATTTGAACACAACCATTTCATGAATCGATGTTTTAATTGATGCTTATTTTTATGCCAAAGCCGTGAGTTGCTATGCCTTCATCCAAAATGGTGCATTAAGAAAAAAAGGCATATCGGTCTTGCTTGCTGCAAGAAACTATTGTTATTATTGTTGGTTAATAGCCCATACATTGAGAACAGGAGATGTAACAACAAAGGATATGCCTCGTACATCATTACTTATAACACAACATATATTGGAGACATTGAAATGTTGGCAGTATGACCTTGTTGAATGGCTCATTTTCTGCTGCTCCATTTACTGAATCTTATATAACCATTGCCACTGCTTCAAATTCTATGTGCGTGTGTGTGGCAAATACCTGTAAATGTGGATGTAGTTTATCCTATTGGATTAGTTGCAACTACATGTAAAAGGTGTACTGCTTTCTTATGCTAATCATTTGTTGAAACCTTTAACAGGTACCCTCTCTATAAGCTTAATTGTTTTTAAATTTCCAAATCAAGAAAATAATTTTGAGATGACTGTATTATCTGGTTTGACATGTAATTTCTCTTTCTGTTTCCCCCTCCTTGAGAGAGTAGAGAATGGTTGTGGTGACTGTGGGTGGTTGTGATTGAGAGGGTGATGGGTGTGCTTTGCATAGTGTCATAAAGTAGACTTTGAGGGGGACACGCTATCTTTTGGCCTAACCTCAAGGGGGCAGACTGTAATTTACCCAATTTCTTTACCCTTTCTTTTTGTTTGTGCCTTTTTGGTGATGAACAGCAGCAGCATCCTTGCCTCCTTGGTGTTCACTGAGGCTGACAGGCCATTTATTACAATCTTTGTGGATTAAAAAATGAAAAGAAATCAGTAACTGCATATTGGTAATGTTAGAATCGAAGTACCTCATTTTATAATTATTTTTTTCCTGCTCCTAATTTTGTTATTTATATTTATAAAGCTGTTGTTTGAATTGCCACTGTTCTGGCTTCTCGCTGGTATTATCACTAATATGATTTGGGTAACAATGCTTTTGCCACATCTAATTCCTTGAAGCGAATATTGAAGTTCTTATTTAAATTGTTATGAACCCTTTTTTCATCGAGGTTTTGCTGTATATCTATTGCTGTGTGTTCCAGTTACCAATTGCAGTTACTTTTATCTGTCATGCCAATGTCTATTCTCTGTGTTTGTGACAGGTGTCAAACAACGGTTGGGCTGAAGGTGAATGCAAGGGGAAAGCTGGTTGGTTCCCCTTTGGATATGTAGAAAGACGAGATCGTGTTCTTGCTAGCAAGGTGGCTGAAGTATTTTAACTATTTGTTAGGTTTGCATTTAGCATTCCTACAGGTGGTGCATGCAAAGTTTAAGCTTTTTATCTTTGTTGGCTGATGTTTGTCCTGCTTGATTGCTGCCGTCATGAACACAAACATATTTTCATGTGTTAGGAAGGTACGGGATTCTGTGTCCTAACTCACTTTTAGCCGTACGATCATGACTCAAGATTTTCACCACATTGTGTTGCTGAAAGTGCCTTGGGATAGAAAGACAGAAATTTGGGGGACAGAGAATCCCTGACTGTTAAAGAACAAGGAATGCTTTGTTTTAATTCCTCCTAGTTACAATTTTCTATACAAACTCCATTTTTGCTGTAATTTCAACTTATTGTTGTGGCATATTATTTTCAATTTTCTTTTGCAAATTACGGCTAGTTTGACTTGTTCTTCCTTTTTGTGGACCCCATACATTATCTACAAAATTGACCACACTCCAATTAATTTTATGGGCCTTGTTCGATTGATTGGCTCACTAAATGGGGGAATGGCTCCTCTTTATATCACTATTTTTCATACTCTATGTTGTGGGTTTCACTTTGGGTTCATAATGATAATCTGAATGATTCATGTCAAATCTATTGATGAATAAATGAATAATTGTATTTTATTTTATAAAATGGATGGTTTAACTTTAAACTAATAGTTGTCATTCATTTTAAAAAATAAAATATAATTTGTTTGTATTTATTGATAAAATTAAAATACAATTTGTTTGTATTTTATTAAAATACAATTTTGTGTATACAAAATACTTTATAATTGATTCATTAATACTTTATAAAATTTAGGTACCCAATTTTATTTTAATAAAATTAATATTTTGTGTACCTCAACTTTATAAATTGTATTTTATAATTTGTTTGTATTTATTTATAAAATTAATATTTTGTGTACCTCAACTTTATTGTTGAGTCTACAAGTTAAACTATTCGAATTATTACTTTAGACTTAGGCTAGGTTTGGCATGACTTATATAATCCATCTTTTTATCTTTTTATCTTTTTTTCATCACATCACCTCTCTACTTTTCTGCATATCTTTTCGTAAAAAGACAAAAAGTATACTTTTTTAGGACACGCCAAACCAACCAATGAACTCACAAAGTGAAATACGGCGGGAAGCGTGTGATCAACATGTTTTGTTTGTGATGGACATTATGTTATAAACTCAGACTTAAGGTTTTGGGACAATTGTGAAGTTAGATGACTTTAATTTGAGCAGATTTTCAATCTCTAATACTATGTTTGGTTGGGAGATTGGGGGAGAGATTTGGAAATAGAATAGGGAAAAGGTGTGTGAAATTAGGTGAAATGTAGGTATATTTTATTTTTATTTCATTTATCTTTTCTTTTTTTCTTTCTAAATTCCTTTCTAAATCTTTCAACCAAACACAGCGTAAAGGATGATTATACAATTATTTCTCTAAAATTGGACCCCCATTCTTCTCTAGATGTGTCTATGATGACGATAATCTAACGTTGCCTCACAAAAAGAGTAATGTTAGGAATTTTTAAAATATTATAAATTTTTTTTATATAATATTTATATGGGTGTGAGATTCGACTTACACTCAAGTATTAGATAGATTTTTTCATAATTTTTTTGAAATTTCTATCATTAATGGACCAAAACAAGGGTTGGGAGTCTTATGTGACATGTGCACATAGTGATTTTCGGCAATGAGAAGGTGAACATATTGTGATAAAATTGACGAATCGATTATTTTGTGGGTTGAAAATTGTGAATCTATTATGTATGTACATAACATTAACTTGTATCTACTCACATATAATCTCTCTTTAACCCTAATCCTATTAATCAAATGACACCTAGTCTTCATTTTTTTTTGCATATTTTTGTGTTTTTAATTTAATTGTTTTGTATATTAATTTCTAAAATTTGATTTTGAATAACATCATGCATTTGAAAAAGGCTGTGTTTGGTTGTGTTTGGTTGTATTTTCTAAATATATTTCTACCCTTTTATTTGCATTTGACATTTGTTTATGATTTTCAAAAGTTAATTCCACATTCAATTTTGAAAACTTTGTCCAAGGCGGGAAAATTTGGGCTAACCGGTCGTCTGGCCGGTTGACCGGAACAGTAATTTTTTTTTTTTTTGCATGACACATGTTAATTTTTATATATTCAATAAAAAATATTTTTCGAATTTTTAAAATTTTTTATGAGTTTTGAATATAATTTTAAGTTGTGTATTTAGTTATGTGTTGTAAGTTTGTATCAAATATCATATGTCATATTAAAAATTGGGAAAATTACCCACAGGTCCCATGTGGGACATGTGGAGACCATTTAATCCCCAAACTTTTTGAGTGCACCAAAAAGTCCTTTCCTTTATCTCTCTGGTTTTTGCCTCTCTTGTTACGTGTTCATCATCAACAATGGGTTCATCAACATCAACAAAAAAAAAATCTTCAGATCTGGAAATTTTCTTTAGATTTTTCTGCAGATTTTTCATCATCATCAACAATGCGTTCTTCAGATCAATTTCGCATCCCAAAATTCGATGCTCTGTTTCTTCTTCTTCATCATTGACACCATCATCATCAGTGTCGACGAAATTCGATCTTCGAACCTATTGGATGACTCTGATAGAAGAAATCAACCAGAAGCTAGATGAGGCTGTGCCTGTGAAGTACCCACAGCAGATCTACGAAGCTTGCTGTAGCTGTTGTAAGAATCTGCCATGAATATGGTTTTGTCAATTTGTCTCTCTTTCTCTCTCTATTTACAGATTTTTTTTGGGATAGTTGTTGATCTATGGTTGGTGTTGTTGATGATGAAATGGATCTATAATATCATTGAAACAGATCTGTAATGACTCAGATTTGTAATGAGAAAATTTTCGAATTCTGAACAAGTAATTTTCGAGTTTTAGTTACAGGCGGTGAAAACTGTAAAATTTTGCAGTTTGAAATTTTTTTTTTGGTGTTGGAATGAATCATGGTTTAAAACTGTAAAATTTTGCAGTTTTATAACATGCTTTAGAACTGTAAAATTTTACAGTTTCATAACATGTTTTAAACATTCCGACGACTTCCCGGTGATGTTGAACATTCCGACGAGTCTCCGGCGACCGTTTGACGGAAGTCCGACGGTAGTAAGATGTGAACAGTGTCTGTAAATTAAAAAAAAAAAAAAGGATTTTTTGGTAACAATTAAAAATGTGTTGGACTAATTGGTGCAAGTATTTTGTTTTGGGATTAGCTGGGTTTTGAACTTGTTACATGGGACTTATCAGTAAGTTCCCCTTAAAAATTCCGCACTCAATTCAAAACTCATTCACCAAACAAATTTTCTACACTTAAATCATAATTCCAAAACTCACAAACTCAAAATACAACTCCTATTCTCAAATCATATTTAGAAAACTCTACCAAACACTACCTATAAGTTTTGCATCAAGATTCAGATTTTTTTTGGGGGGGGGGGGAGTGGGGTTTACAATTGTAAAAAAAAATTAAAGTTATATGCTCATTGATATTCTTTTTTATTTTATATTTTAACTCGCCCAACCCTGCTCAAATTGTTATTTTAAATTCGTCAAAATATTCAATCAACCTATAGGTTTCAAGATAGGTCTGTTGGCAACGGGTTGAAAAGTTTTCGATCTGCTATGATATCCTCTAAATTACCTATATTACCAATTACATTGACAAAAATATTTTGAACTGATCAATTTAAAAGTGAAAACAAAATATTGGAAGATTAGTACTACAACAAAAATAAACAAATATTCACGATGAACGAAAACCCGACAAGTCGTCTATGCAGCTAGAGTGAAATGTCAGATAGAGAGGGAAAACGCAACAATAGTTGTTGTAGAACCAAATTGTCGATGTCAAGCTTTAAGGGATAATTAATTATTAGACTCAATAATGATAACACGTTGAGTTAAAATTTCAAAATTATTGAATAATTATTTTGCAAGAGATTTATCTCAGTCGTGAAATGGACGAGTAAGCAATTTTACATGTGATGACCTTCATTAACTATATATTCATTTTTGAGAGAGAGCCCTAAGCCCTTTTACTGCCTAATTAATTTCCATATCAACTAACTAATTATTTTTGGATGTCTAATATGCACTATTTAAAGATTTGATTGCATTTTGATTGGTTACAAATTTTGATAAGCACATGAATTGATAAAGAGTACTGATTGATCTTATCCATGGATTAGTGAACTATAATTCATCTTTAATTAATGCCAGAAAACTAATTGACATTTACCCAATTTCTTGAAGCCTTATAGTAAGGAAAGTGGGCACGGGCTATTAGGGCTGAGAAAAAAAGAAAAAGAAAAAAAATTTGTAAATCAGTCACAGACTGAAATATAAGTGGAACTCTTATTTAACAGTATGTTTGGTTGGGAGATTTGTGAAGGGATTTGAAAAGAAAAAATGAAAAGATAAGTGAAATATGAATAAAATATACTTATATTTCACTTAGTTTCACATACCTTTTTCCTTTCATTTTCCAAATCTGTCAACCAAATATAGCGTAAGGGTATCATTACCCAAAGGTTACAACTACTTACCCGACGGTGAACCTATAGCCATAATATACAGAATTCATTTTAAAATTCTCACCTCTTTATCCCCTCATCTTAGAAAATAGAATGATCCAGGGAAAATTCTATTAATTGAATCAAATTTGTATACTGCCAATATAGCAGAATGATACCATGGGATGATATTACTTTCCCAGAATCTTGGGTGGAACAAAATACAGTACCACCTCAACCTATCCTTAATAATAGTATTGATCAAATAGTACAAACTGTAGATGGGGATGTAGTCCTCAATTTCCAAACAACTTTGCCACAATTATCTAGAAGTCAATCCTCTAGGAGCTTACCTCCTTATAGAGTAACTTTGCTAGTATCTTCTAGACAATCAATTTCTGATCCATTAGAACCTGTGATAGCAGTCAGAATATCCGAAAATCAAATACCTTATGGAGTATATAACAGAAGGCTAGAAAATCATAGGGAAAGCCCTATGGCCAGCGAAATGGACTTCAAATTTTAATGGATTTTACACCGAATAGTGACCTTAGTAAATATAATAATAAGGAATTTTAGAATCCAAAATACCAAGAATTCAGAAAGTGGTATTTCTCTTTTTATAAGACAAAATAATTAACATTATTTAAAAACCAATTTTAGTACTGTACGGGGTGCAAATATCCGTCGTTGTCTGTACTTTTTGTGTCCAAGCTGCGCTTCACTCTGATCGACCTGAGAACACAATGACGGTGAGCTACTCGGCGGTATACTGCTGGAAAACCCTCCGACGGTCAAGTTAGCACACAGGGAGAGAGAGAAAAGAGAGGAGATGAAGTGGTAGGTGAGTTATGATCATAAGATGTTCCTCCCTTGAGCATGGGGGCGTAACACCGTTTATATACCTTCTGCACGTGCCTCTGTGTCCATTTATCTTTGGACGTGTGGACCTGCTCTCCTCTCCCATTTTCCCAAGTGTCAACGTAAATACAACTAAACACCACTTAACAAAACCGCCAAATGGTTCTGGCGCGAACGGATAGCACGGTTCCTTGCCATCACACCGAGACCACATCACGACCGTGATATTCACCGGATTTAACTGGAGGATCCCGCTGCGGCTTAGCTGACCTCCTTAGTTCTGACCTAGATACTACCCGGTCGGACTGATTTGTGGAAGACTACACCAATCTAGCTTGGCGGAGCGAATATGGTTAACCGGGCTAACGATCTAAGACTGCTTCGACTGGACCGGACTGAGGCCCTAATCGAGCGCGCCCAGTAGCCGTATGAACCTAGCTTGGTCACTGCGCTTGGCCCAGCTTTGCTCTGTCCAGACTTGCTCGGCCCAATGTCGATTCATGAAATCTCCCTCTCAAGTACCATTTAAACATAAATAAAAAAATAATCTCATTTAATGAATGGTTTTATGACTATGTCACAACAATGGAAATTTTATCGAGATCACAACTATGCACTTTAGAAATTTTTTATAAAACTTGGATTACTTCTAATGGCAATTCGATCCAAGCTATTCATCCTCCAACTGAACCCCTAGTACTTGTCCTTAGTACTATCTCCTCTTCAGCAAAACCATTAGTTGTATCTGCTTATATAAAACCAACAACTGAACAAAATAAATTAAATGAACCAGTCAAAGTCTCTAACTTAAATCATGTTCTGATATAGAATAATTATACAAATCTCTATTTTCAAACCGTTGGGCAACAACTCACAAGAATTGAAGAATCCGCACAAACATTAGTGGCGAAGGACATTGGTGCCTCATCCACCTTAAATAACCCAAAACAGACAACGAATTTGAAACCTCCTCTGGATGTAAAAGATTTTAAATTAAAACCATCCAAATAGCATGAATAATTTTTAGAAACTATAATTGGGCAAATTAAATGTCCTAATAATTCTGGATCCAATTTAAATGTTTTATCCCAAACACAATTCATCCAATCAGATGAGAAAGCTGAAGACGATATTAATCCCTCAAAAATTTCTAGTTACAACATAGTTTGCAAGATATGCAAGAATCAATGAATAAGATTGAATATTCTCCTTCAACCAGTAAAATTGTTATGACAGGGCCTACTAGGTATTATTACCATAGACAAACTCCACAACATATCCTATATTAATAAGATTTTCTCCACACACAGAAATCTTATCATGGTAAAACCATTAATGAGTGGAATATTGACAGTAAATTCGAATATCAAATATTTGAAACAGTTCACCAGATGCTTATGTCAAGCACTATGTGTAAACAGAATGAAAATTCCGATCAAACAATTGCCAAATATATTGTTAATGGTTTTACAGAATCCTCAAGGATGGTGGGACAATATTCTTACTCCTACCCAAAAAAATGAAATCTTAAATTCAATAAAAATTATTAAGAATGAGGTAACTCAATTGAATGAAAATCAAGAGGATGCTGTCTACACCCTCTTGCAGACAGTTCTTCCACATTTTGTAGGACCAAGTGTTCGAACTACAAACCATAGTAGAGAGTTACTTCAGGTGCCCCTCTCTTACTCATTTCCAATGGTATAAAGATGTCTTTCTTATAAAAGTCATGCAATGTACAGACGCTAGTAGTGAGCATTGGAAGGCGAAATTCATAGATGGCATGCGAAATCTTTTTGTAGAAAAAATGAAGAAAAAACTTAGGGATAAGAATGATGGATTACAAATCCCTTACCACCAGTATACATATGGTCAATTAATTGCCATAGTTATCCAAGAAGGTTTAGCTCTTTGCAATGACCTTAAACTTCAGTATCAAATGAATCAACAAAATTTAACAGCCTGAAGAGTGTGTAATGTGGTTTGGAAATACTCTTGGATCTTGAAGGACGTTCCTGATCCTCTGATTGCCACTGAAAAGGGATTAACACTCCGGTCGAGGGTGCGGAATTAGCACTCCGATGGACAAGTCAGTATATGTCTCACGTTTGCTTATGTCTCAAGTTTCTTGGGGTTATCTCTCACATACCTTTCTTTGGCTGATGTTCCTCTATTTATTTTCGCTTTTGGGCCTCAGGGTCGGCCCACTTTTAATCCACCGTGTGGTTGTTCACCCGGCTCCTTCTGTCGTAAACCAATTCCTACTCAGCTTCTCGCTCAGCTAGTTCTATGGTCGATTAGGATGTTCGGCTTCTGGATCGTACAAGACGGGGCTGAATAGAATACATATCCTGACTTTCCAAGTGTGTATTCGGCCTCTTTGTATCCCTTGTTATTCGGCTCCCACAATTGCCCCCCAAACATCCCACTAACACCAGTTAGTCGGCGTGTTTGGTTTCGAACTTGAAAAGTTAAAACAGAAATTCGGTGGTTAACCTTATTCCAACGTAAGTGTCAGAACGCACATGCTTTTTGGTCATCATTACAATTTCCCGCCCCTTCGTACGCTTCCTTCATTTATTCTGATTTAAAATTTTGTTGTCCCTTCGAATGCATGTTTTTTGAATACTCAGAGCTCCTGGTCTGCCTTTCGGTATACCTCCTCCATTTCGCAACCTCTGCAACCTCCTTCTGTTTCTTTTTGTCTCCTCTGCTTCTTGTAAGTTCTCTTCTCCTTCATTTCGAATCCCATTTCCTTGTTTGCTTTTAGTTTAACATACTCCTTAGACTGGCTAGGATGGCAAAACATTTGAAAGACCTCCTTTCTGCGGATCGAATTTCTAGTTTTCGATGCCATTTTTCCATCCCCGACGATGTCCATCTGTCACTCGTGACAGACAGCACCCTTGATATGGAGAGGACAGATGAAAGTACAATCATCTTTCCTCTCCTATCAATTGCTGAGGGCGGAGTCCGTTTCCCCCTTCACCCATTTCTTAGGGTCGTCCTTCGCCATTGGGGTCTAATCCCTTCTCAACCTAATGTAAATTTTTTCCGAATCATAATGGGGATTATAGAGTTGAACCGACGCCTTAGGATCAATCTTGGCATACCTGCTATTCGGCATTGTTATGCCTTGGCCAAATCTTTTGTCCGGCAGAGGCGCTATTTTCTCAGGGCCAAGGACACTGACCATCATTTGGTGACTATGCTTGCCAGCTTTGGAAAGTGAGTTGATGATGTCATGGTCATTATCTGAGGTAACTGGGAATTCAGCGAAGGCGAAGATCGCCTAGATCCTGTACCTAGACGAAGAGGCGAACCAGGTGGCCGTATAGTTCCTTACGTTTTTCTACTTTTTATTTACTCGGCTTTCTTTCTACATACTTATCATTTTATTTGTGCAGGCAACGATTTGAAGAAAGTTCTGGTTTCAGCCGACGACGCTGTGCTTGCGGAAATCAAAACCGCACTCCAGTTCTTTGGCCGTCCAAACCTCCAGAAGCAAGGGAGGGTGGCCCATATACTTCTGAGGTATGAGCCGACTTACACAACATTTTTGGCCGCGGATAACATTCCGACTCCACGGGGTGAGCAGCAGCTCACGGCCCTTACCTTTCCCCGCTTCAAAAGCCTTAGGTAGATTGGTTTGGAAGCTTTTGATTCGGAGCAGGCCGAAAAACTAGTAGCCGAGGAAGTCGCCGAGCAGCCGAGTCAGTCCGCTTTGGAAGCCGAAGAAGTTGACGAGGCTCTAAGTTTGGCTTTTGAAGAAGCCGGCCTTAATCCATCAAATCCTCCATCCACTTCAAGTCGAGGGGACGTCACATTTGAAGACATTTTTACTGATTTAGGAGACCTCCCCGGCTCGTATCCTGAGAACATGGCGGGGGAATTCCTTACGTAGCTGGCAAGGAGGAAAAACGCTGAACGGATGGCCGCCCGGAGGAGGGCCGAGACCATCTGTTCTGAACCTGTTGCTGCGATCGAGTCTTCTCTGCCTGTTATTGTGGAAGAAACGGGTCAAATTGAGAAGGTCGAGACGGAGCAGATAGTCGAACGGTTGAGTCAGGAGGCTGATTAGAAGAGGGAGAAACGTCCCGCCGAGAGCGAAGTCGGCTCTGAGGAAAACCCTACCGACAAACGACCGCGCATAGAAGAGTCGGACTCGGTTGTGCCATTTGTTGTTCAACCAAGGATAAAAAACGTACCGATTTCCTCTGATGCGTTGGCTTTGAAAGATTCGGCCGTGGCATTGAGCATGGCTTCCTCAATTTCCCTGCCAGCTAACAGGGCAACTTTTCGGGTGGAGCTAGATTTGCTGGCAATAGCATTAGCCGCTCAGTCGGCCATATTGGTACATGACTTGATCCTTATATGCCGCTTTTCGCCTATATTTTTACTTCTATTCTAATTCCTTATTTTACAGACGGCAAGAAGGATAGCCGAGATAGGTCGCCATCAACACGATGCTATTGAAGAGATTGGCCTTCTGAAAGCAGAAATTGAAAGTGAGAAGTGCAAGGCCGTGAAGACCTCTCAAAGGGTCGAGTATGAGGCGGCGAAAGCGGCCGAGGAAAGTGCAAGGGCCGATGCCGAGTCAGCAAAGGCAAAAAGTTCTGACCAGCTCAGGATGGCCGCCGAAGAAAGGGCAAATGCGAGCGAAGACGCGCTCAAGTTAGCCCAGGAGGTGATTGCCAAACTGGAAGCCGATTTGGAAGAGTTGAAGAAGGCGAAGGAAGTAGCCGGCTTCGAGATTCCAAAGCATTCCAAGCTGGGAAGGACGCCGCCTTGGATGACTACACGGAAGAAGTGCCTAAGTTCAAGAATCGGGGCTTCAAACACGGCTGGCTCAAAGCCCTCATTGCCGCTAATGTGACATTGGCCCAGCCGATTCCATACGAGCTGGTGGACGTTGAGCTGCTCGAGTCTGACCCTGAAGATTGATTAGAGTGATAACTTGATTTTTGTTTAAGAATTTTCCATGTATAATTTTTGTAGATTTTTGTTTATTTACTTCGGTTGGAAGTTAAATGTAAGGTAATTTTCATGTGTAAAATGACTACATCCGTACTCAATTTATTAATGAAAATTTCCTTTGTTTTTCTGTTTTAATTTTCATATGTAAAATGACTACATTTGTAATCAATTTATTAATGAAAATTTCCTTTGTTTTTTGTTTGTTACATGTGTAATCACAGAATGGGATTGTTGAAACAATTTAATAAGATAAATCGGCGGGCAAATAACTGCGTGGTTTTACAAGTAGGCCAAATTAGTTAGTTAAAGGACTGAGGTTAGGCCGAATAGATCACTCAATCTGCCCTTGCCCCAGCGGATTAGTGAACGTGGCTGCCAAATATTGGTAGTTCATGAATTGGCTGGGGCAGACTATCGTTTCGGCACAAATTACAAATTACTAATACTAGTCCGAATAGATCAACCAATCTGCCCTTTGCCCCAGCGGATTAGTGAACGTGGCCGCCGAATATTGGTAGTTCATGAATTGGTTGGGGTAGACTATCGTTTTGGCAAAAATTACAAATTACCAATACGAGGCCGAATAGATCAATCAATCTACCCCTTGCCCCAGTGGATTAGTGAACGTGTCCGCCGAATATCGGTAGTTCATGGCACAGAACTTTGAAGAGATCGCTTTGGGAGCGGTGCACTCGCGAGTAATAAAAGGGGTGGTTACTTCGTGTCCGTAGATTCCATTAGTGTGTCCAAACTCAACTCAACCCAGTGCGTCGAACGAGGTTGGAAAAGTGTGAATGTCTAGTAGACTATTCTTCAATAGCAGAGGGGAATGTAGGACACTGGCTGAGCTGGACTCAGCGATGAATCGAGGTGGCTAACCTTCACGAATGGGAAGTAAGACGTCTGGGGAGCGCGAGAGGCGCCACTCTCCACGTCGTTGCAGCAGGTTAGCTAGGAAGAAGAAGCGGTAGCGAGGGAACTCCCCTCATTCGCGAAGTGAGGCCAGTGGGCCACCGCGCCTGTTGAGTTTTTCAGTCTTTATTGGGAACAGACCGATGACGGAGGCAGATTTGATCATCTGAGATCCACACGTGGCAGTTGAATCTGCACGACAGATTTTTCTGCCAGAAGTCCAGCAGTCGATGATCGGTCGACCTGACTTTGAAGTGTTTTGGGAGGGCGTTCATGGAGCGGTGAAAGGGCTATACACCGCCTATGAAATCAGCATGCGCCTACGTGCCGCGCGGCGGGAGATAGAGCAGAAAGATGAATGCATTCGAAACTTGGAAGCTCGCGCGGAGAAAGCCGAACGTGAACTAAGAAGAGTCAAAACTGCCAAGACGTCGTTGGCAGGCCAAGCTAACCCGATTGTGGAGGAAAGAGTGACCCAATGGCTTATAAATCATGCGATTGCCGATTGAGAAACGGCAAGCATGTTTGCGATAGAGGCGGCAAAGACCAGGGCCTATGAACAAGGCTTTCATAAGGGCTGGAAAATTGGGATACAAAGGACTAAGGAAAAACTCACCGAGGAGGTCTGTCGATGCGAGAATCGTGGATTTAAGCACGGGTGGATCAAGGCTCTCCAAGCCGCGGAGGCTCTACGTGCAGAAGGCGCTCCGAATTCGGAGGCTTTTTGCCTTGGCCAACTGTGTTTTCCACTAAGGGCGCTCTGAATTTGGAGGCTTTTTGCCTTGGCCAATCGTGATTTCCACGAAGGGCGCTCCAAATTCGGAGGCTTATTCGGTCCAACCGTGTTTTCCACGAAGGGTGCTTTGAATTCGGAGGCTTTGTGTCTTGGCTAATCATGTTTTCCACGAAGGGCGCTCCGAATTCGGAGGCTTATTCGGCCCAACCGTGATTTCTACGAAGGGCGCTCCGAATTCGGAGGCTTATTCGTCCCAATCGTGATTTCTACGAAGGGCGCTCCGAATTCGGAGGCTTATTCGTCCCAACCGTGATTTCTACGAAGGGCGTTCCGAATTCAGAGGCTTTTTGCCTTGGCCAATCATGATTTCCACGAAGGGCGCTCCGAATTCGGAGGCTTATTCGGCCCAACTGTGTTTTCCATGAAGGGCGCTCCGAATTCGGAGGCTTATTCTCACAACCAGAACTCTCTGGGCAACATGACATTATATTAGAAAAAAGAAAGATATACACGGCGTAAAATCAAAACAAGCTGTCGTGCCGTACAAGTTAATGATAAAATTTGCGTAAGTGTGTGGAATTCCACGGGCGCGGCAAGCTTCTTCCATCAATGTCTTTGAGCCGATATGCCCCTGTCCCTACGATTGAATCAGTCTGATAGGGGCCGTCCCAGTTGGGACCCAATTTTTCGTCAACCGGATTTCTAGTAGCGGGGAGCACTTTCTTGAGGACCAACTCTCCTGGTGTATAACGGCGCAGCTGAACATGTTAATTATTTGACTTAGCGAGCTGTTATTGGTACCGTGCCATGGATGCAAGGGCACGGTCTTGGTGTTCTTCAATTAGAGTCAAGTCCAAGGCCAACATCATGTCATTTCGGCCCATATCAAAAACTTTCGATTTCAAGTTTGGGAGGCCGATCTCCAGGAGGATGATTGCCTTGGTTCCGAAGCATAGAGCAAATGGTGTTTCCCCAGTGGATCGCCTCGGAGTAGTGCGATGAGCCCACAACACACTGGGCAACTCTTCGACCCATCTGCCTTTAGCTTTCTCTAGGCTTTTCTTGATGCCGTCCAAAATAACCTTGTTGGTGGCCTCTGCTTGACCATTGCTCTGGGGGTAAGTCGGCGAGGAAAAGTAGGGCCGGATACCATAGGTGTCGCATAATTCTCGATACACGCCACAATCAAATTGGGTACCGTTGTCAGAAACAAGTTCTCGTGGTATGCCGAATGTTGTTATGATGTTTTTCCGTACAAAACGCTTGACGTCAGAATCTCGAATATGTGTTAGTGTCTCCACTTCAACCCATTTTGTGAAATAATCCGTCGCAACAATTAGGAATCGCCTGTTGCCTAGGGCCTATGGTAACGGTCTAACGAAATCAAGGCCCCATTGAGCAAACGGCCAAGGGCTAGTGATAGAATTTAACTCCTCGGCTGGCAGGTGAGTTAAAGGGGAAAACTTCTGGCATTGACCACATTTCTTGACATAAAACTCGGCGTCGGTTCGCATGGTCGGCCAATAGTACCCCTGTGATATGGCGCGGTGAGCCAGAGAACGTCCCCCCGAATGGGCTCCACAACTGCCTTCATGTATTTCAGATAAAAGTTCCTCGACTTTATCTGGGTGAACACACTCTAAGTACGGCTCGGAGAGAGATTTTTTGTACAGCTTCCCCTGTGGACCCAAATAGTATCGGAGGGCTTTGTTTTGGAGTTTGTGTGCTTCTTTCTTATCCATCGGGAGCTATTTTGAAGATAGGAATGCGGCGATAAGGTCCATCCAACTCGGACCAGGTTCAATAACGTTGACCTGAACTGGTTCTGAAGAGGCAATGCTCAGCTCGGGGACAAACCCTACTTCAATTGTCCGCTTAATTTTTGAGTTGATAGCAGAGGCTAAGCAAGCCAGGGCATCTGCATGTGTGTTCTGATCCCGGGTTATTTGATTTAGTTCGTGGTGATCAAATTTCGCGAGCAAAGAATTAGCCATTTTCATATAGGATGCCATGCGGTCATTTTTGGCTGCATATTCCCCTTTCAACTAGTTGATTACTAGCTTTGAGTCACAGAAAACAAGCAGACGCCGGCCACCGAGGTGAAGTGCATTTCGTAAGTCGGTTAACAGTGCTTCATATTCGGCCTCATTGTTTGATGCGTCGAATCCCAATTTGATGTCCTGTTCAATTATTGCCCCTTTAGGGGTCATGATTACTATGCCAGCCCCACTGCCACGCTGGTTGGATGACCTATCGCAATACATCTGCCAAACGTCGCCAACATACATTCTCCAGTCGGGCTTAGTTTGCACTTGATTAGACTTAAAGTCGGCTAGGGATATTGTGAACTCGGCAACAAAGTCGGCGAGCACTTGCCCTTTGATGGAAGTTCTGGGTAGAAACTAAATATCATACTGGTCGAGTTCAAGAGCCCATTTCGAGACGCACCCAGACGCCTCCGTGCTGCGGAGCGCTGACCGGAGGGGATATTTCGTTGGCACCCCAATGGTATGCCCCTGAAAGTAGTGCATCAGTTTTCTTGCAGCCATGACGAGAGCAAGGATAAGCTTTTCTAGTGGAAGGTAGCGTGTCTCGGCGTCGGCCATAGCTTTGCTCACATAGTAAACTGGTCGCTGCTCCCATAGTTCTTCCTTTAACAATACGGCGCTGACCGCCCAATCGGATACTGCCAGATACAAAATGAGTGGATCGCCGGTTGTAGGTGTTGCCAAGAGTGGAACTGATCGAAGATAAGATTTCAGGCCGTCCAAGGTGGCCTGGCACTCGGGAGTCCAATCAAATGCTCTACCTTGCCGAAGTGTGTAGAAGAATTGTCGGCAGCGATCTGTGGAATGGTTGATAAATTTGTTGAGCGCGACGGCCATCCCCATTAGCTTCTGAACCTCTTTGATTGACCGAGGGGATCCAAGCTCTCAAATTACCGTGATCTGCCTTGGATTGGCTTCGATTCCGTGGTGGTTAACGATGTAGCCAAGGAATTTGCCGGAGCCGATGCCGAATGCATACTTAGAAGTGTTCAATTTCATCTTGTACTTTTGAAGAATGCCGAATGTCTCTGACAAATCAGCTAGACGGGAGTGCTTTTCCTTGGATTTGATCACCATATCGTCAATGTATACTTCCATGGTACGGCCGAGTTGTTCCTTGAACATGGAAGTCACTAGTCTTTGATAAGTTGCCCCCGCATTCTTCAGCCCAAAAGGCATGACCTTGTAGCAATAGGTTCCTCTTAGGGTGAAGAATGCAGTTTTTTATTGATCCTTCGGATGCATGGCAATTTGATGATAGTCTCTGTAGGCATCATTGAGCTATGTGTGCTAGACAGCAATTGGATTGTGTGCACCTCAAGTGGTGCCAGCAAGCTGTATATCATAGGGATTACACCAAGAGGGGTGACTCTGGCCGTAGAGCTACTGTATTTGTTGAATTGTTCTTTCGGACGTATTACGTAAGACGACCATCTTGCACCAATTCTTCCAGGTGATCTCTTAAAGAAAAACAACTATCGGTGTTGTGACCATGGTCTTTATGATACTCACATTGTTTATCTTGTCTTCTCGCATTGGGGGGTCCCGTCATCTTGGGCAGCCACTTGAAGAACGGAAGGTGTTGTATTTTCGATAGAATCTTATTGATCGGCTCTGTCAGCTCCGTGTATTTCTTGCCTGAACGCCTTGTGCGCCTGTTATCCACTTGGTATTGTTCATTAGCTCGTTGTGAACATTGGTCGGTTGATCGGCGCGAATCATGCCTTTTGTCTCGTTTGGGTCGATTCTGCCGTTCGGGGCTTCTTGGAGGCACGGAGCTAATCAGCTAAACAACTCCTGACGTGGCCGTCTCAACGGCTTTACGTCTGGCTTTGACGCGAAGGGCATCATCTTCCACTTTGCAGTATTCTTCAACCTTCTTCATTAATGCCCAGACGGTTTTGGGGGGACTCTTGGTCAATGAACTGCGGAGGGGGCTGTCGGGATACAATCCCATCTTAAAGGCAGTGATGGCCATGGAATCATTGCAAGCATCATCAACCAGATTAAAGCATTCCCAATAGCGGGCCCAGTATTCACGAAGAGTTTCTTCCGGTTTAATTTGCATGGCCCAGAGAGAGTCAACTTGCTTCGGCTGGACCTCATTAGTGATGAATCTTGCCCTGAATGACTTTTGGAGTTGGTGGAAGCTCTTAATTGATACCGGCTCTAATTTATAGTACCACCTCACTGCCAGTGGTCCCAGACTGCTTGGAAATATCCGACACATGAGGGCTTCGTTGTCAGCATGGAGTGTCATTGCTTGCTTGTAATGACGAATGTGATCAGTGGGGTCTGATTTTCCGTCGTAGAGGGTGAACGACGATGCCTTGAACATCTTGGGTAGCAAAGCCCTGGCAATTCGTCGCACGAATGGGTTGTGTTTATCTTCCTCATCCGAATCATCGCTTTTCCTTCGTCTATGCCATACATATGGACTTCCCTCAGACGAGCTGGATACATCAACGCGCCCTTTCTTTCTGGGTTCCGAGGATGGTAAGTTTGAATCACTATCACTATTACGTTTCTGAAGTCGACGTCGGCGACCATCCTTCTTTCCCGAAGGTCGACCCCGGTCTTGGCATGCGGCTTGTTGGGATTTCGCCACCTCCAAGGCCAAATCCTGGCGCAGGCGCTCATTCTTAGCTAGGACGTTCTCCAGCCGTTGTTCACTTCGCTTTGCCTGATCTATAATCGTCTGCATTGTCTCATGCATCGAAGTTGAGGGTGATGTCTGAGTTACTGAGTCAAAGTTCAAGGCACGTTGCGCGGCGATATTCTCCAGTCCCAGCATGTTTCTTGGTGTGAGGTCATCTCTTGGTGTAGTTTCGTTAGCGACTATCGGAGGATCTTCCGTTACACCCGCCATAGATGTATTTGAGTATTCCCACAGACGGCGCCAATTGTGGTAATGTGGTTTGGAAATACTCTTGGATCCTTAAGGACGTTCCTGATCCTCTGATTGCCACCTGAAAAGGGATTAACACTCCGGTCAAGGGTGTCGGAATTAGCACTTCGACGGACAAGTCAGTATATGTCTCACGTTTGCTTATGTCTCAAGTTTCTTGGGGTTATCTCTTATATACCTTTCTTTGGCTGATGTTCCTCTATTTATATTCGCTTTTGGGCCTCAGGGTCGGGCCCACTTTTAATCCACCGTGTGGTTTTTCATCCGACTTCTTCTGTCGTAAACCAATTCCCACTCGGCTCCTTGCTCAGCTGGTTCTATGGCCGATTAGGATGTTCGGCTTCTAGATCGTAAAAGACGGGGCTGAATATAATACATATCCTGACTTTCCAAGTGTGTATTTAGCCTCTTTGCATCCCCTGTTATTCGGCTCCCACAAAGAGAATTAGGAGAATTTTGTGACCAATTTGCTTACGACACCAAAATTCAATATCTTAAATCACAGAAAAAGCAGAAAAGAATAAAATCATATAAGGAACCTTACAAACAGGAAAAATAGTATTCTAAGAAAAGGTCTTTCAATTAGCAATATAAACCAAAAGGTAAATCACCTACTACCTATCATAAAATAGAAAAATCTAAAGCTAAACGTTATAAATGTGGAAAATTTGGACATTATCCTAATAAATGCAGAACTAAGAAGAAGTTGAAAGAATTAAACATAGAAGGTCTAAAACAACTATTAAATAAAATATTACTTTATTTTTTGAATAAGAAGCACCATTTGATAGTGAAGATGAACTTTTTAAATTAGATTCTGATACTATTATATCAGAAGATGAGCAACACAATTGTTCTTGCTTATCAAATGTCTATCAATGTTCTATTCTCGAAAATAATTATTGGAAGGCAATCGTTGACATGAATGGGCATACTATTAGAGGTCCTAGTATAAATGTCCTGACAAATCAGTAGAAATATTTAATTGAATTAATTGATCAAGTTAAAGGTCCCCAAATGAAGTTGAAACTCTTAGAAGTTTGTTATACAAAAACACAAAAAGCTCAAATTGAAGAAATTATTCCAATATCACATTACAATATGAAAGAAGTCATGAATAGGCTTGAATCAGGACCACAATCTACTTCTAGACCTTCAAATCTTCAAGATTTGAAAATAGAAGTCAATCTCTTAAAGATTGAATTAAAAGAATTGAAAAACTCTCACCAGAAAACTGTTAATGATGTCATTCAATTACAATTTCAAATGTCAAAGAATGATAAAAGATCGCTTCAGAAACAGCACATGAATCGGGATATCTAATGCTTTTGAACCAAGTTACCTACCAAAAATGGTATATCAGTATCACTTTGTTATTAACAAGAAATTTATTCTAAAAGATGTGATAGCATTAGTAGACAGTGGTGCTGATATGAATTATGTGCAGGAGGGTCTAATCCCTATTTAGTATTTCGAAAAAACCACCCAATCTCTCACTAATGCTAGTGGGTCCAAGATGATAATTAAGTATAAGTTTCCCGAAGTCTTAATCTTTAATCAGTTTATTTGTTTACCAACATCTTTCGTCTTAATCAGAATATGTCTCAAACAATTATCCTGAGAACACCATTCTTATGTCTCTTAATGCCCATAGAGAAAATAGATTCAACATGAATTTATATCACAATTAAAAACCAACCACTAGTTTTTGAATTTATTACTGAACCCTACATTAAAGATTTGAATCAAATCAAGGACGTGATCAATTCAAAGAAAACCAAATTAATCTTTTCCAAAAAGAAATATCCTTCTTAACCGTTAATAAACAATTACAACAACCCTGTGTAGACGTCCCCGAACGCCCCGGGAGGATGAACCCCCGTTCCGCTCGTTTGTGGATCTACTACAGTTCAGGACTCAAATGTCACGGTTGTTAATCTGAACCAAAGAGTCCAAATCCGGCAAATCGTTTTGAGAAACAGATTTTTGAAAAGAAGTGCCAAACATGGACTGCTTTGCCAAATACAGAGTCGCCACCTAAATATTTTAATGGGGGAATTTAGGAAACCCTGACTCGGTGCCAAAGGCCACGTGTCCGTCATCACCAAAGTTGCCTCGGCTCGGGAACTTGGGTACGATTGGGGAAGGTCAGCTATGAGCACCCCCTCTCGCCCGGTTCGAAGACCAGCCTCTACTAACCATGATATCCGATTTTGAAAACGTTATGTGTTCTTATTCCGGTTATTTAGCCTAGAATTACTATGTGATGCGCACAGCATACAAGTATAGACTAGATTGCCTAATTTGGAAACAAGCATTGCATATCCGTTTGTTTTAGAAAACGCTTTGGGATTTGCTACTCGCAAGTAGGCTAAAACACGGATTTCAATGAGTTGTTCCAACTCAAACAATTCAGCCTTCACCCACAGGCATTCAGGTAGTTTATAAACATAAACATCTAGCCGCATGGTAAGCATGCTGTCATGTTAACATTCACACTCATGTGGGATGCTAAAGCATAAAATACTTACAGTGTACTCCGTGCCAAAACAGTAAACTAGTTAGCAAACATGCATGGTCCTAGTTCATGTTAAATGACTAATGCAACACATGCGGGATGCAATTAGAGTAGGCTCGGCTAATCTTAAATTGGCATGTGAAATGCAATCCATAGCACGTATTCAATTTGAAATTGAAGACAAATGCAGTTAGCATGATGTACCGAGCCCGGTGCATGCAAGACAAATGTATGGATGCACGCATGCATAGTGTACAAAGTCCGCGAGGGAACTCACGGGTTACAGTTTGGACTCAATTTGTGTCACGGTTCTAAATCTGAACCAAAGAGTCCAAATCCGGCAAATCGTTTTGAGAAAACAGATTTTTGAAAAGAAGTGCCAAACATGGACTGCTTTGCCAGATACAGAGTCGCCACCTAAATATTTTTTAATGGGGAAATTTAGGAAACCCTGACTCGGTGCCAAAGGCCACGTGTCCGTCATCACCAAAGTTGCCTCGGCTCGGGAGCTTGGGTACGATTGGGGAAGGTCAGCTATGAGCACCCCCTCTCGCCCGGTCCGAAGACTGGCCTCTACTAACCATGATATCCGATTTTGAAAACGTTATGTGTTCTTATTCCGGTTATTAGCCTAGAATTACTATGTTATGCGCACAGCAAACAAGTATAGACTAGATTGCCTAATTTGGAAACAAGCATTGCATATCCGTTTGTCTTAAAAAAAAAACACTTTGGAATTTGCTACTCGCAAGTAGGCTAAAACACGGATTTCAACGAGTTTTTCCAACTCAGACAATCCAACCTTCACCCACAGGCAATCAAACAGTTTATCTCACATAAGCATCTAGCCACATGGTAAGCATGCTGTCATGATAGCATTCACACACATGCGATTATGCTAAAGCATGGAAATACTTACATCGTACTCCGTGCCAAAACAATAAACTAGTTAGCAAACATGCATGGTCCTAGTTCATGTCAAATTGACTAATGCAACACACACAGGATGTAATTAGGGTAGGCTCGGCTAACCTAAACATGGCATGTGAAATGCGATTAATTGATGCACGTATTCAATTTGGAATTGAAGTAAAGATGCAGTTAGCATGATGCGCCGAGCCCGGTGCATGCAAGACAAATGTATGGATGCACGCATGCATAGCATAAGGTATGCTAATTTAAACATGCCCTAATCTACCATCATAAGCGGGTAAATAAAAGGGAAAAAAAGAAGTGGGGATTGGAAGACATGCACACACACGCACCACACTTATTACAAGATTCGCCCTCGCTCGGAGGGACCGAATAATAATACAAACCGAATAAATAATTAACTGCCCTAGCTAATTAAATATTACAAACCCTTAGCTAATTGACAAATTAATTAAACTATTAAAGCAGTAAAAGGCCTCGGGAAGAGGAATGAATGCATGCATGCTCGGCTTTGCTCGGAAATCCAGCCATGCACAAGTTTGCCTCTGTTTTCCCTGCTCTGCTCCTTTGAAAATTGCACAACTCCCAAGGTATGCTTCGTGGACACTGTGGAGCATCACCGGCCAGAAGGAATGACCACCGGCCATAGGGAATGATCATCGGCCACTGGTTAATCCATCGGCCACTGATGGATGGCCGGTCGGCACTGGAGATGGCCGGCCGGCCAAATCTTCCTGCAGAAACCTGTTTGACAGCACAGAGGGCAGACAAGGCATGGCAATGCATTTTCAAAGCAATGTTTGCACCACCACCCTCCTTATCATGTTCATGACTCAAAGGAGGATGGTGCTCGATTCTCGGACCACCAATCGCGCATTTCAATGCGTGATGGCCCAAGAAGCTAAGTTGTGCATTTTAATGTCAAATGTAATGCACACAAACACATAAGAGCCCAACCTCTATCATGCTCAATCAAGAGGCAAGGCATGCATGCCAAATGCAACCAAAGCATGTGAGCTAAGCATGCAACATGAGCATGGAGGCAAGTATGCAAACATGCAATATGTACTAGGCACACAACCTAAGCTAACAAACATGCAAGGCATGGAATAAGGCAACAACCTTTGAGCAACATGTTAAACATGGATTCAAACTAATTTGGGCAGCTCTATACTAGGCCCAAAATAGTGGCCAAGTGCCATGGAAATGAAGGCCAAAACACATACAAACATGCATGCACACATGGTCCAACACTTAGGCACAAGGAAGCAACTTTTAAGCACACTTAAAAGAAGACAAACATGGGTATATGGCATGCATTATAAGCTCTAAAATCATTCATAGATGGTGCCAAACCAAGTAAGCAAAACAAGCAAAGCATGCATAGAAGCTTGGAATTAGCCCAAGGACTTAAACCATGATCATATGACACATGAAGCAAATGATCAAAGTGAATCAAAACAGTCCCAAATCATGTCAAAGTAAGCCCCAAACACCACTTAGATGGCATCTAAATGACCTACACATGGAAGCACACACAAATGTCTAAACATGGAGCATAAGGCACAACCTCTTGAAGCATCAAAGGAGCATCAAATGCAAACATTTAAGCATACCATGAGGACTGAAATGACATTATAAGTGGCTCCAAATCACCGAAATAGTGCAAATAAAGCATGCTAGAGGGGTCAACACTCAAGGCTCATGAGGGGGATTACATGGTAGCTATACAAAGCAAGTCATGGATGACTCAAATGACCAAAAACAGTCCCTTAGCATACTAAAACAAGCATAAAATCTTCACAAAGCTAAGCCAAAATATGCAAGCATGGTGGTCCAAAGGCAAGATGCATTTTAGGCAAAATAGAGGAATACAAAGCAAGTGTATGATGCATGCCAAGGGTCGACAAACCAACATGGGACAGAGATAAAACATGCTAAATAAACACCAAATACCCACTGAAATAGAGCCAACACATGTTAGAATGAGGTGCTCCTTTGGAAGGCCATGCAAGGGGTTGTTATACACATGCAAGAGGGACACTCAACATGACCAAAAAAACTTTGGAAATGGCTTATGGGGGTCCTAAAACCCACTGAAAAATGCCTGAACCAAGCTCAAGAAGTGTGCAAATAAGGGCTCCTTTGAAGGGCCAAACATGCTAGTAAACAAGACAACAAAGGAGAGGATCACCCCTCTCCTTCTTAGGACCTCAAAACACCACCCCCACCACTGAAATCCCTCTGGATTTCAGTGGTGAGAGGGCCAATACAAGGTGGTCCCGAAGCTCACAAAAAATGCACAAAAATGAGGCCAAACAAGGCCTAAGAGGGGTCAAACAACCCCAAACACCAAAGTGGTCTTAATGAAGTATCTTAAACACAAGAAACAGAACTTTTTTATGTTATACACCAAGCTCAAATCAGCAAGAAAGACAGGCTAAAATGAGGTACAAGAAAGTGCGAAAAAGGGGAAGAAACTTACCCTTGAAGACCAAATTCGAGACCAGCAGCTTCAGGGGCCAAAAACCAGCTTTTGGAGCTCAATAAACCCTCCCAAGAACCTCAGTCCAATGGTAGTGGTGTATGGCTATGAGGTGTGGTGCAATAGGCCAAGAACAAGGGTCTTTGAACACTCTAACACACCCAAATGTAGAGAGAGAGGGAGATATAGAGAGAGAGGGTGATATATATGTTATATGTATGTATTAGGTCTGATTTTGCTGAACCAAAACAATGGAGGAGGAGGCTTCCTTATATAGGCAAAGGCAAAGGCTCCAAGCTTCTTAGAGAAGCTATTGTAGAAGGGTCAAGGGGGTCAAGGGGGGCAAGGCTTATCAAGGAAGCTAAGGCAAGGGTGCAAGCTTCTTGAGGAAGCCAAGACAAGGGGTCAAGGCTTCCTCAAGAAGCCTTGAGCAAAGGGTGCAAAAAAAGGGTCAAAGGCTCAAAATAGCCACATATATGCACGGGGGAGGAGAGTCTGTGCATCCCAGCTGGCACAGTCGGCATGCACCATGCCTGGAAGGTGCAAAAAGGTCAAACCGGCCAGAAAAGGAGGTCGTCGGCCAAAATAAATGGCCGGTCGGCACAATAAATTGTTGGTCGGATAAATAGATTGCCGATAAGTGATTCCAAGGTCAAAAAATGGCCGGTGGTCCAGATTGAAGCCCCGAAAGTTAGCTTTCCAATGGCGTAAACCTTGCATTAAAATTCCTCCTGTGGAAAAAGTTATTCCCTTTTTGGTGAAGCCGCGCAGATTCGATCCAACCGGACTGATCCTCCACTTCAACCAACCATATCTCCCCCACCCGGACTTGGCTTTAAGAGATTCTTGAGTGAAAAATGAAGCCCCGGAAGTCTTCTTTCCAATGATGGTGGCCTCATAGCTAAAATCCAAGTATGCAGATGGATAAGCTTGATTTAGCGAGGACTGCTTGACTCCCTTCTACCCGGATCCTTGCCGAACTTTTTCTCCAACTTGTTTTCTCCCCTCTTCTCCTCTTCTCTTCAACTTCAAACCCCTAAGAAAGGTGTTTTGAAAGATTTTTCAAAGATTTCATCTCTCCTTCACTCGTTTCCACTTTGTCCTTACTCGGTTTACCGAAAAGCACAACGTTTGACAAAATGCGAGCCTCGGAACATCGCAAAAACTTTATTTCAAAAATGTTTTGAAAGAGAGGGTTTTAAGGTCTAAAAACCATTCAAAATAGCTTTGGTCCAAAATGGGGTGTGAAGTTGAGATTTGTCTCTCTCATTGCCGAAGAAATTGAACCTTTGCCCTCTACACCTTTTACCACCAAGTAAACCATCAGTAACGCCCAAGTCTCAAGGGCGGTCAAAAATGGGGTGTCTACACATAGCATAAGGCATGCTAATTTAAACATGCCCTAATCTACCATCATAAGCAGGTAAATAAAAGGGAAGAAAGAAGTGGGGATTGGCAGACATGCACACGTACGCACCCACACTTATTACAGATTCGCCCTCGCCCGGAGGGACCAAATAAATATTACAGATAATTAACCTACAAGCTAATTAAATATTACAGGCCATCTAATTAGCTAAGCAAATTAACTAATCTAGGGAAAATAGTAAACCGCCTCGGGAGGAGAGCCTGATGCAATGCATGCTCGGTCTTGCTCGGAAATGCACTGCCATGCGCAAGCTGCCTCTGTTTTCCCTCTTGTACTCCTTCGAAGGCTTCCAAAGCCTCAGGGTTGCCTCTCTGAGCACTGTACAATACCACCGGCTGGATAGAATGGCCACCGGCCGTAGGAGATGTTCGTCGGCTGAGAATGAATCCATCGGCCACCAATTGTTTGCCGGTCGGCACTCCGTTCAGTCGATCGGCAAAAAGTTCCTACAGAACCTGTTTGACAGCAGCAGAGGACAGAGCTTTGCATGGCAATGCAATTCAAGCCATATATGCACCAATCATGTCCCTTATCATGTTAGTGACTCAAAGGGACATGCTCCTTGGTTCTCAGACCATCAATCGCGCATTTCCATGCGTGATGGCCCAAGGGACCAAGTGTGCACATTTTGATGTCAAATGCAATGCAAACCAACAAACCAAAGGGGCCCAATTCCTATCACTAGATCAAGGAACAAGGCATGCATGCTAGATGGAGTGCAACCTAAGCATATGAACTAGCATGCAACATGAGCATACAAGGTATACATGCAAGCATGCAAACAAACATGCAAGGTAAGCATGCAAGCAAGCATAGGATGGACTTAAACATGATTTAGGCAGCTCTAATTAGGCCCAAAACAGTGGCCAAAATGCTATGAAATGAGGACTAAACACACATACACACATGCACATGTTAAAGGGCTAATACTCAAGCAACAAAAGGGCAACTCTCAAGCACACTTGAAAGAGGCAAACATGGACTAATGGCATGCAAGGTAAGCATTGAAAATCATGTTACAAAAGGTGCTAAGCCAATTAACAAGATAAAAAAGGCATGCAAACAAAGCCAAAAACCCAAGACAAGCCAAGAGGCTTAAACCAAGACTAAGTCAACCAAGCCTCACAAGGCTAAGAGGACTTAAAACAAGTCTAAGGTAGGCCTAGACAACACCCAAGGGACACCTAGATGGCATCTAAGTGCTCAAATTCAAAGGGTATGCACAATGGCCAAAACATGGAGCATGCAAGACAAGCTTTCAAAGCTTCAAAGAGGCATCCAAGGCAAGCATACAAGCATGTTAAAGGGACTGAAATAACATGGCAAATGGTCCTAACCCACTAAATTAAGGCAAGGATACATGCTATATATTCACACACTTAAGGCCAACAAACCAAAAATGCAAAGGGGCTATACTATGCATGCCAAAGTCGACCCAAACAACTAAGGATAGACCTCAAACATAGCAAAATAAGCACAAAAGCTTCACAAAGCAAACCTAAAACATGCTAGAACAATGGTTTTACAACCTAAGGCATGTTAAGGCAACAAAATGGCATTACAAGGCATGTATGCTAAGCAAGCATGGTGTACCAAAACCAACATACAACAATGCTATTTCATGGCAAAATAAGCATAAATAACAGCCAAGCATGGTCAACATGAGGCTTAGCTAGGTGCTCATTAAAGAGGCAAAAATGGCCCTTTTCAAGGACAATAAGGAGAGGGGGTGGCCCTCTCCTTCTTGGGACTTCAAGGCACCATCCTTACCACTGAAATCCCTCAAGATTTCAGTGGTGAGGAGGCCCAAACACCAAAGTCCCGGAGCTCACTCAAAATAGCACAAAAAGGGGCCTCTCAAGGCTTAAGAGGGGTCAAACACCTCCAAACACACAAAACACTCTTAACAAACTATTTAGAGGGCCCAAAAAAAGAACTTTTTTGTGTTATACACTAAGCTCAAAAACAGTTTTAAGATAGGCTAACAAGCTATGCAAGAATGGGGGAAAAAGGGGTAAGATTGTTACCCTTGAAGCACCTCTTCACAAATGATGGACTAGCCCCTTCTTGAGCTCAAACCAGCTCCAAAGCTCCAATATCAGACCTCTGGCCCTTCAAGAACCAAGAAAAGGTGGAACACTATGTGTTTGTGTGCAATAGTAAGCCTAAACACACACAATAACAGAGAATAAGAGATATAGATATAGGATAGATACAAAACCCTAAACCTAAAACCAGAGCTTCTCTCACAACTTTTCTCACCTTTTTGTCCAACCCCAATGCCAAGAGAGGAGCCCTCTTCTTATAGGCAAACCAATCTTGTAAAGCTTATCAAGGAAGCTAATAAGAAGGCCATCCCTCCATACACGTGTATGGAGGGGAACAAAATGCAAGACAACTGTCTTAAAATATCTGCAAAAGCAGATGAACAGTAGTCAGCCGCTCAAAATTTCCATTTTGACAAAATTAACTGCCGACCGGCAACAAATAATGCCAACCGGCAATATACATTGCCGATGGCAACAAAACACCAGCCGGTGGCCTCTAGCCACGGCCGGTGATGTGTGGGGATGCCTCACAAGGCATTCCCTGCCCCTCCAAGGCAACAAATAAGTGTTTGGTGCAAAACCAGACACTAAACAGTCGGGTTCGGAGATCCTGAGGCAAGGCGCGTAGCCGAGACCTCCGGGAACTCCAAACGAACACAAACAAGGATGATCACCGGGTGTTCAAACGGTGACGTCCAAGTCTTGAGGACGGTAAAAAATGGGGTGTCTACACCCTGTCCAGCAAAAAATTCAAAATTTTTACAAACAAAATTCCTTGTTAAAATTTGCAGTGATGTCCCAAATGCCTTTTGGACAAGAAAGAAGCATATTGCTTGTTTTCCTTATGAACAAAACTTTGATGAGGGCAATATTCCAACTAAAACTCGTCCTAGTCAAATGAAAAAAGAATATTTAGAATTGTGCAAAACAGAAGTAGCAAATCTTTTGAAAAAAAAAAAATTAATTTGTAAGAGCTACTCCCTTTGGAGTTGCATTGCATTTTATGTTAATAAAAATGCGGAAAATGAAAGAGGTGTTCCTCATTTGGTCATTAATTATAAACCTCTTACTGATGCTTTAAAATGGATTAGGTATCCAATTCCAAATAAGCAAAAATCTTTTAGATAGATTACATGAAGTTGTTATCTTTTCAAAATTTGACCTAAAATTAGGGTATTGGCAAGTCGAAATAGTTTAAGCAGATCGTTATAAAACTACTTTCACAATTCTCTTTGGACATTGTGAATGAAATGTTATGCCTTCTGAATTGAAGAATGCACCATTTGAACATATCATGAATGATATTTTTAATGCTCATACTTGTAGTGACCCTGATTTTTCATAAGCTGTAGACACCCCATTTTTGACCGACCTTAAGACTCAGACGTCATCGTTCGTGCACGCGATGATCGCGCATGTTTGTGCTCGTTTTGAGTTTCTTGGGTTTTCGGCTGAGCACCTTGTCTCGGGACCTCTTAACTCTCTTCTTCTTGGTTTGTTCTTGGACCATTGCCTTGGTGCCTTTGCCTGGAGGGAGAGAGGCCTGTAGGCCACTTTTTGTAGCTGTAGGCTACTTATCTCTCTTGTAGGCCACTTGTAGTGGCCCGTAGGCTAGTTTTCGGGGCCTCCGGCTGAGTGCCTTGTCTTGTGGCCTCTTAACTCTCTTCCTTTTGGTTTGTTTTTGTGCCATACCTTGTTCCCCCTGGCCTAGAGGGAGGGGAGAGGCTGTCGGCCACTTTTGGCTCTTGTAGGCCACTTGTCCCTCCTGTAGGCCACTTTAGGTGGCCGGTAGGCCAGTGGAAGTGGTCAGTCGGCCACTTGAGGTGGCCGACGGCCATTTTCTTGCTTTTTTAGATATTTTTATTGCCAGCTGTGCCAGCTGTTGGGCACAGAAGGCATCCTCCATACACGTGTATGGAGGGATTGCACCAAGCTTCTAGCTTGTCAAGCAAGCTTAAGGCTTGGAATTCTATAAGAGGGAAGGTCCCTCTCCCTTTCAAGTCTCTCACTAGAATTCTCCATCTCTTTTTATATTTGTGCTATATTGCATCAAAAGTATTGTTTCTTCACACTTTTGCACACAAACACCTAGTAAAACACCACCACCATTGAGTTGAGGTTCTTGGAGGTCATACTTGGGTTCTAAAAAGCTGGTTTTTACCTTAGAAGTTGTTGTTTTGCTGTGGTTCTTCAAGGGTGAGTAGTTACCCTCTTTAAGCTTTGTTTTGCTTAAGTATTTGGCCATCATTGCATGCTCTTTTAGGTCTTACTCTCAACTACAAAAAGCTTTGTTTTTAAGTGTTTAAATTGGTCGTTTGAGGCTTTGTTTGAGTTAGGGGTGGTCTACCCCCTTTGGTGGCTTGTTTTGCTTTGCTTTGTGCCATCTCTTAAGGCCTTTCAGATCACCTTCTATTGGCATTTTAACCACTAAATTCCAGAGAAATTTCAGTGGTGGAAAGTGTATTTTGAGGCCCCAAATAGGAGGGGGTCATCCCCTCTCCTTGTGTCTTGATTGCTTGTGTTGATGGCTTCATACTTGAGCATGTTTTTCTACCATACATTGCCTTGATCTAAGCATGTTTTTGTGACTTTTTAAAGATGTTTTAGCTCTGTTTGTGGCTGGCTTGGCCACTCCTTGCATGCTTCTTACACTTGTAGTGTAAATTTTGCTCACTAGCTTAACATGCTTGCTATTTTGGCCTATTATTCTAGCTCATTTTGGCTACACTCCAGCATGTTTTTGCCCATATTTTAGCATGCTTGAACTCTGTTTTGGGTGGTCTTGATCATTTGGGACTTGCTTTGTATAGCCATAGTGCAATCTTGCTCACTAGCTTTGAGTTTTAAAGTCTCTAGCATGCTTTACTTGAGTTGTGTGCATGCTTTGGCCTCATTTCTCACATGATTTCAGTGTATGTAGTGTAGTCATACTCTCACATGTTTCACTTTTTCAATGCTTTTGGAGAGTTGTGCCGTATGTCTTGATCATGGGCTAATTTATATGCATGCTAGTCTAAGCTTTTGGGCTACCATCTCAGCATGTTTTTGGTCTTATTTTACCATAATACAACTCTGATTTTGGTTGATGGAGTCACCTCTTGCTTGGTTTTGGTACTTGTAGTGTAATCTCACTCATTAGCCTTGCATGCTTAGTGTTTTGGCTTACCATTCTAGCTTATTTTGGCTACATTCTATCATGTTTCTAGTATTGTTCTGACCTGCCTTAGGACTATTTTAAGTGATCTTGGTCCTTTGGGGCTTGCTTGATATGGCTATGGTGCAAGTGTCGTAGCTAGTCTTCAGTTTTGGGCACCTTAACATGCTATATTTGTGATGGTTGCATGTTTTGGCATCATTTAGCATGTAATTTCAGAGCATATGTATCATGTTCTCACTTCCTTCACTCCTTGGGAGCTTTTGAGAGTTGTGTCTTTGTGCCTTATTTGTGAGTTACCAAAGGAGCATGATTTTTTACTCTTTTGAGCCTTAGTTTGAGCATTTTTTGCCACTGATTTGCCATGCATGAGCTCTGTTTTGGGCTGGTTTGGTTGTTTGAGCATTGTATTGCATAGTCCTTGTGTTGTGCCTTTCACTAGTTTCAATGCTTGAGGACCTTAACATGCTATACTTGTGCTGTTTGCATGATATGTCATCATTTGGCATATGATTTCAATGCCTACATCTCTGCCATACTCTCTTATCTATCACCTCTTCATTGTGTTTGAAAGTTGTGTTTAATGTCTGGCTTGCGAGCTAATGCATGAGCATGTTGTTGTAGTTTTTGGTGCTTCATTTCTAGCATAATTGTACCATTGTTGTGGCATGAGGTAGGTTTGACCATTTGAGCATTGTAGTGCATGCCTCATGTGTAATACACTTCACTAGCCTTGATGCCTTAGCTTCTAAACATGCCATGATGGAGCCTTGTGCATGCTACTCTAGCATTGGTAGATAAGCATGTTGTTTGCATGTGTGTTGCATTGCATTGTGTTTGGATCAGACGTTAATCCAAACACGAGAAACGAGGGGCGTTTCATACTTGAAGTGATGAAACGCGCCTCATTTCTTGGTCGCCGTCCCCCTTGATTGTGCATGATAGGGTGGAGGCCTCTCAAGTCTTATGTGTTACTTGTGCATTCATTCCCTTTGAGCTTGAGAAATGATAAGGGGGGTGGTTGTACACACATACCCTGCAAATGCCTTGTTTTGCCCTTGTTGAACTCTGTTTGCAGCAAAACTGGAATGTGCAGCAACAACTGGCCGACCGGCCAGAGGAAGTGGCCGACCGGCCACTTTAAGTGGCCTACAGCCCTTTTAAGTGGTCGACAGGTGGCCTACAGTCTCCCCTGGTGGCCGACAGCCCACCAGCTTGAAGGTGGTTCAAAGTTATTCTGGTTCTGAAGCAGAGGCAGTCTGGGAATTGGTTCAGTATTCAGGAATCAAAGCAAATGCAAACAGAGGCAACCGGTGGCAAGGCGACGGGATTTCAGGAAGAAGCAACCGAGCATGCATGCATTCCTCGCCCCGAGGCTCCTTTTAACTGCTTCTCTTAGATGGTTAACTCATGGATTTTGTACTTAAATAGTTAACGTGTTTAGCTATTCATTTGTGTTTGTAATTAGTTAACTTGTTAGTTAATTAGTTTCGTTTTGTAATAGTTAGCTTAATTAGCATAGCTAGTTAGCTCTCTTTCATTCGGACCCTCCTTCGAGAGGGCAAATTTTGTAATAAGGGTGTGTGTGTGTGTGTGATGCATGTCTTCCAACCCCACTTATTTCTCTCTTTTACTTATCAGCTTTTGATAGTTAGTTTTAGGGTATGTTTTGATTAAGCATTCTTATGCTTGCATGTTTACATCCATTCATTTGTTTTGCATGCACCGGGCTCGGCGCATCATTCAAACTGCATTGTATTTTAATACACTTTCTTGAATATGTGTTTCAAAGCATGCTATCAAAGTGTTGCATTCATATGCCATTTTAGATAGTCGAGCCTATTTTAGTTGCATTTTTGCATGCGTTGCATTAGACATCTTAACATAGCTAGGATCATGCATTGATTATTAAGTAGCTTCTGTTTTGGCTTGGAGTACACTGTGAGTGTTTATGCTTTAGCATCCTTGCATGCATGTAAGTGATTGCCATGATAGCATGTTTGCCATGAGGTTATTTGCTTAACTGCTATAACTGCATGAATGCCTGTGGATGAAGGCTTCATTACTTGAATTGGAGTAATTCATCAAATGTACATTTTAAGCCCACTTGAAATGGCAAAATCATGTTGTTTTAAGCCCACTTGAGAGTGGCAAATCCGCTTTTTAGCCTACTTGCGAGTAGCATCTTCAAACCATTTTCGAAAGACAAACATGAGATGTTTTGTTCCAAATCGAGCGATTTAGTCTATACTTGTGTGTTGTGCGTATCACATAGTAAGTTAGCTAATAATTAAACAAGAACACATGTGTTTTCAAAAATAACATATCATGCTTAGTAGAAGCAGATCCTTTGATCGGGCGAGCGGGGGTGCTCATTTCAGGATCTTCCCCTCTCGTACCCAAGTTCCCGAGCTGAGGTAACTTTGGTGATGACGGACACGTGGCCTTTGGCACGAGTCAGGGTTTTCTAAATTTCCCCAAAATAAAATATTTAGGTGGCGACTCTAAAATCTAGCAAAGCAGTCCATGTTTGGCGTTTTTTTGATTAAAATCGATTTTCTAAAACGATTTGCCGGATTTGGACTCTTTGGTGATTTATCAGTCTTGCATTGCACTTTATGAGATTAGATTCAGAACCATAACAGGAGTCCAAACTGTAGTAGCTAGAACCTAATTCGTGCCCTCTCCGAAAGGGGGGCGCGCGGAGGAAGTTCGGGCGGGTCTACATAAGCCTTTATTTATTTATTTATTTTATTATTATTATTATTATCTTATTTTATTTTTAGCTTTATTAATTGATAGAATATTAATTGGGGTTTAGTCATAATTTAATATTTAATTGTTCAAATTTTGAAGCGTGACAATACTGCATTCTCAATATGTTATATTAATGACATTTGAAATTTTTTCATCATCAATTGACCAACATATTAAACACCTTAATATTTTTAAGAGTGTTATCATAAAAAATGGTTCAGCTATATCAGCCTAAAAAATGAAATTGTTTCAAACATCAGTAAGATTTTTGGGCCATAATATTCATAATGGGATAATTATCCTGATTAACTAAAGTATTGAATTTGCTTCAAAATTTCCAGATGAAATTAAGGATAAAACTCAATTACAAAGATTCGTCGGTAGTCTTAATTATATTACAGAATATTATCATAACTTACCTTAAGATGCTGTTATTCTTTACACCAGACTTAGAAAGAACCCTTCCCCTTGGAGTGAAGAACACACCAAAGCTGCTAAGAAAATAAAATTAAAAGCTAAGCAATTGCCCTGTCTATCTCTTCCTAATCCTAATTGGAAAAAAAATTGTGGAAACTGATGCCTACAATCAAGGGTACTAAGGTATTCTTAAACAACACAATCCTAAAATTGGTCGAGAAGAATTACTTCGTTTTACATCTGGCATGTGGAAATCAGTAGCCCTAAATTATCTTTCAAACAAGAAAGAATGTCTTTCTATAGTTAAGTGTATCTTAAAATTTCATGATGATTTGTAGAATAAACATTTACTTCTTAGAGTAGATTGCAATGCTACAAAACAAGTTTTCAAAAAAGATGTTGAAAGTGTTGTTTACAAACAAATATTTGCAACTTGGCATAATATACTACCATCATTTGGTTTTGATATTGAATATATAAAGGGGAATCAAACTCTCTTCCTGATTTTTACTTAGAGAATTTTTGTAGGGACCACTCATATAATGATATGACTTTACATCGAGGTCGATGTAATACTCGTGGTAAAGGGTCTTCCTCTAACCCATGATCCATAATTGATTTAACTGAAAATTTCCTTTTGTAATCATTTAATCCATGATTCATAAGAAAAATCCAGAATCATTAGAAGAAGAAATAATTTCCAAAAGCATGGATTTTATGAAACAACAATTTCTAAGTTCAGTAACACCAAAACAATGCTAAGCAGAGTAGAAAGATGATGCATTTTACGTCATCAATTCACTGTGATGAACAACATAATATGTTTGAATATTTGGTTAGCGAATCTCAAGACCCAGAAGAAGATCGTCCTTCAACCCCGCTATCAGACTATTAGGATGCTATGACTTATGTCATGATAGAGAAGTTGAATAAAGGAAAATATAAAGTTTGATCTGATCTCCTTTGACCACACTATTAGGACACTTGGCCTCAATAACACTGACACACCAGGCCAAAAATAGTAAAAGTTAAAGTAGCAAAACCAAGATTCCTCTGTTCAACTGAAGTTGGAACTACAATTGGCACCAACTAAGAAGACATAAGGATAATTGACTGCACCCATTCAGCACACGCCACCTGTCTCTTATCTTCCCTATGGAATCTGGGGGTTTTTATCTATAAAAGGACAAGCTTCACCATTGTTGAAGCAAGTTCAATTTTTAGTATCTTTTACTCCTTGTAAAATTCTGTCCATTTAATAAAATTCCATCTTTGTGCTTGGTATGCTTAAAGCTTTGTAACTCATTGTAAACATTTCTCTCTAATCTTTTTATGGTTTATGAATGAATCTATTATGTTCCATAGATATTATGTTCTAAAACAAGTCAAAAAATATCAAAAACAAAAGGAAGAAATAACAAAAGAATATCCTACTTTAAGATATCTTTTAGGCCATATTTAGAATCATTTAATCAGGCTTGAATATTATATTGGTTACTATCAAGACATTTGATATCCTTTCATTAACATAAGCAGTATATGAGATCATATATGTAAAAAATCTATATTTACTACTACAACAGTATATATATTAATATTATTAGATTTGTGCCTCTTACATTATTAATTGTGGATAATGGTGAGTGGGACGTCACCTAAAATCTTTGTTGGGGTTTTAGCCTTTTTTGCATTAAATTGCTCCTGGACTATGTCCTTTGTAAGACATTTATAGACGTGCTGAAAAATCTAAAATACCCAATCTATTGATTTATGATTATGTTTCAATTTTAAATAACGAATGACAATCCTAATCAAACAATCAAAGATAAATTGACCCAACGATTTAACGTGAAAAAACCATAATTGGAGTGCCTCTAATTGTGATAAAAAAACCATGGGTGAAAGTTACAAAACAATCCACTAAGAAGACAAAAAAGAATTATACAAGTGTACTCTCAATTACCTAGCGAATCCACGCCCGAATTGAACCGATCCCAATGTACCTCTTCCAACACCGTCTTCACCTCAGAATCGTCTTGTCCAACGTTGAATTCACAATGCTGATGTCGAATCCACGACTGTAACGCCCCCAAAATAAAGGACAATAGATAATACATCATGTTAGTTAAATAACAACACATGATAAATAATTATCCTCCACTAATTCCAATTAATTGTACAAAAGAGTAACATATGCAGATATACATTCACAAGTCTAACCCTGAATCTATAGCATATGTTACATGATAAGGAAATAGGATGAACATAAACAAATAAGATAATGCCCTAATGGCTACAATTTTCCAAGACCGTGCTTGGTTACAACAAAAGTGAGTTTTAAACTCAATACAGATAAAGCTCTAGGCTTGTACAAAAATAATTACAACAAGTAAACAAAATACAGCTCTTGCTCCAAGTCCTCCCAAGCTATTGCCTTGGCGGTTGCATATCCTGAGCACCTAAAAATGGTTTTCCACATAGGGTGAGCCAAAGCCAAGTGGAGATACTACAACACAGTTATGAATCTTAACAAAGTCATAAGGTGAATGCATATGCAATGCTTGTGACAAACTTTTATATCTCTTTCCAAAACCATGCAATGCCAGATTTATATCACAATTCATAAAACGTTTCCTTTTCAATAGAAAGCAGGATTGTGAATACAGCTCTGTGAATCTCTAGGTACGTGTCTGCAAGTAACTATACAAGTACTACTAATTTGTCATTTTTACCAGTATTAACCAAAAGGCTCAACACCTATTCGTATGGGTTTCTGGTTTTTCCCCAAGGACACACTGGCCAACTTAATATCGTAACCACACCCCCTACCCAAATTCACCAAGTATTCATCTCTTTTTCATTTTCAATGTGTTAATATGCAACAATGCCCAATGCAAATGAATGAGAAAATAGTTTCAATGCTCCTAGTTCTCATGTAATTTCTACAACAATCATAACTATCCTTCTCCGATAGTCCAAAACGGATATCTCTAAATAGATAAATAAATTTTCCATAAAGATAAACTTTCTCAAATTTCAATATGTGAGTGGTAATACATACCCAACTCCACAATCCTTATCAATACCAACTCGATTTCACAATTCCTACATCAATTTCATTATCTTTTCAAAATTAACATTTGAAATCTTCAGGGCAAAACCCTCTTTTCTTTATAAATTAACCGCAAGGGTAAAAACGCATCAATTTATCACAACTCATCCTCATTTATAATCCCACAACCATTTCAAAGAATTCATTTGAAAACCCCTCTTTTGAGTTTTAACCCAAAAACCTAGATTTGTCCAAAAACCAAAATCTCAATGTTGTTTTAGAAATAGCCAATAACTAAGTTAAGAATCATAAGAAAGTGTGGAGAATCCCTACCTCAAGTTTAGAAGACAAGGGAAGGAATGGAATGGAGAAACTTCAACAATGCCGAAACCCAACTTTGCTCCGATCAAAAGGAAGCTCTCGGAGTTTTCTGCATTTTTATCAAAGGGATACGGGTGAAGAAATCAATGGATTTAGGTGTATTTGTAGAGAGAATAAGAGTTTTAGAGAGAAAGGGTCTCAACTTAGGGTTTTTAGAATGTTTAGAGAGAGAGAGAGAGATATGAAAAATTGAGCCAAAAAGGTGACTTTATGGATTGATATACGCGCAGACTGCTCGAGCGCAAGAAGTTTCGCTCGAGCGACCAGACACAATAAGTGTGACTACTCGAGCACACAAACTGACCCCTCAAGAGAGGAACACAAACTCCTAGAAGTTTTACAGATAGAGGACCATCGGCTTGAGCTTAAGAAAGACTGCTCGAGCCAACACCGCTCGAGCGCAAGAAGTATCGCTCGAGCGTAGAATGCCAACTCCCTGTATCTCTATAGGCCTGTAAAAGCACTTAGAGTTCTCAAATACCACTCGAGCACAAGAAGTATCGCCTTAGCGAAGAAGCCAAAATCTAGGCAGAACCTATTTTGAAAAACTAACTCCCAACCTGTTCCAAACGTGACCAAGACACTCCAATAACCAAACTCAATGAGAAATAAGACATGAACAATTGTATAAAACAATAAAACCCGGATCCAGAACATCAACTGGTCGGGTCTAAATCAGGATCGTTATAACCTCTCCCCCTTAAGGAATTTTGTCCCCGAAATTTTAAATCAACAACAAAACCATGATTGAACCAATTACAACAATAATAGTAAATCAAATTCATCACCATGACCCATCCACCGGTCATTCATTCTCATTACCATGATAAGTATGCGCTCATTACGGAATATACAATTTACATTTCCAAAACCTATACAATGTGTAGACACCCCATTTTTGACCGCCCTTAAGACTTGGGTGCTACTGATGGGTTACTTGGTGGTGAAAGGTATGCAGGGCAAAGGTTCGATTTCTTCGGCAAGAGGAGAGTTAAATCCTAACCTCACACCCCATTTTGGACCAAAGCTATTTTGGATGATTTTTAGACCTTAAAACCCTCTCTTTCAAAATATTTTTGAAATAAAATTTCTACGATGTTCCGAGGCTCGCATTTTGTCAAATGTTTCGCTTTTCGGTAAACTGAGCAAGGACAAAGTGGAACTGAATGAAAGAGAGTTGAAATCTTTGAAAAATCTTTCAAAACACCTTGTTTAGGGGTTTGGAGTTGAAGAAAATAGGAGAAGAGGGAAGAAACCTAGCTGAGGAAGAAGTTGGGTATGAATCGCTAAGAGAGAGTCGAGCAGTCCTCGCTAAATCAGGCTTATCTGTCTATGCACTTAGATTTAAGCTATGAGGCCACCACCTTTGGAAAGAAGACTTCCGGGGCTTCATTTTACACTCAAGAATCTCCTAAAACCGAGTCCGGATTGGGAAGATATGGTTGGTTGAAGTTGGGCATCAATCTGGGTAGGATCGAAACTGAGCGGCTTCACCAAAACAAGAATAACTTTTTCCATAGTTGGAATTTTGATGCAAGGCTGCCACCATTGGAAATCTTACTTCTGGGGCTTCAATTTGGATACAAGAATAACCTGAAAAGCAGTTCATATGAAGGATTTATGCCCATTTGAAGTTGGACTTGCAGAGCAGAATTTCCTGTCGGCCACAAATGTGTGTAGTCGGCCACAAAAGTAGCAGATCGGCCAAAAAAGTAGCAGATCGGCCATCACAAGTAGTAGACCGGCACTAAAGATGGCCGATCGGCCAAAAGTGACCCAAATTCATTTTTTTTGAAGATATTTCTCCTCCAGTTGTTTCCAACTTGTGCCACCTGTCCCAAATCAGATATTTTCGACCAAAATTGATATTTTGCTATATAATGAAGCCTTATTTCTCATTTTCAAGGGTGAGAACTTCTTGAGCAAGTTTTGAGAGCTCCTCTCACTAAAACTCCCTCTCTCTCTACAATTTTCAGAGTTTGATCTCTGCCTCTCTCTCTAAAGCCTCTATCTCTTGCCCTTTGGTGCATAGAAGTTCATAGAAGTAGAGAAATACAACTCCTTTGCCTAGGCATCCTTCATCAAAGTTGCATATCCATGGGCTGAGGTCTCTTGGAACTGGTTTTTGGGCTGATAGATGGTCATTTGAGCCAAGAAAGAAGCCCTTTTGCTGCTGTGCTACAAGGGTAAGCACCTCTCCTCTTTTGTATTTGTTTTGCACACTTACTTCACCACCTTTGCACACTACTTCGGGGCTATTTTTTGGGGTGGTGTTGAACTAAAAAAACTTTTGTTTTTTTTCCTCTATTTTTCAGTCCTAAAAGTCTTGGTTTGTGCCTTGGTTGGCTAGGGGGTTGTCCTCCCTTTTGCTCCTTGGCTTGTAAGGCCTTGTGAGCTAACTTTCAAACTTTTCAAAAAACATCCTTTTGGCCTTAAAACTATTGAATCCCAGAGGAATTTTAGTGGTAGAAAACTTGTTTTGAGCCTCAAAATAGGAGGGGGTTGTCCCCCCCCCCTTTTCTCTTGTTTGCTTGTATTGATGGCCCTCCAAAAGAGCATGTGTTTCTACCATTTTGAGGCTTAGTTCAGGCACTTTTTTGTGACTTTTAGGACCTTCCTTAACTCTGTCCATAGCTGGTTTGGTCACCACATGAATGCTTTATACACTTGTAGTGTAATTCTTGCAAACTAGCCTTATATGCCTCATGAAGTAGCATGTTTGTTAAGCATGTATGGGCTCCATTTCAGCATGTTTTTGGTCATTATTTAGCATGTCATAACTCTGTCTAAAGTTGGTTTGATGGCCTCTTGCATGCTCCATGCACTTGTAGTGCATTTCCATTCACTAGCCTAATGTGTATCATGCTTTAGACCATCATTCTAATGTGATTTTGGCTTAACTCCAAGAAGCTTTTGGCCATGTTTTAGCATGCTTAAGGTCTGATTTATGTTGCTTTGGTCATGCATGCCATGCTTTGTATAGCCATAGTGCATTTTAGCTCACTAGCCTTGAGTTTCCAAGCCACTAGCATGCATTGCTTGGGCTATTTGCATGATTTAGTATCATTTGGAATGATATTTCAGAGCATGTTTCATTGCCATGCACTCACATGTTTCACTCCTTCAATGCTTTGAAGGGTTCACGCTTTATGTCTTAAAAAGAGCCCATGTGTATGCCATCTTGCCTAGGCTTTTGGACCACCATTTCAGTGTGTTTTGGGTCTTATTTTGCCATGATATAACTCTGTTTTTGGTTGGTTAGGGCATCCCTCATTTGCTTCTTATACTTGTAGTGTAAGTCCTCTTTACTAGTCTTGCATGCCTAATGAGTGAGCTTGTTATTCTAGCATATGTTGACTTGGTATTAGCCCATTTTTGGTGTTAGTTTGACATGCCATAACTCTGATTTTTGTTGGTTAAGTCATCACATACTTGGCTTTGGTAGGTGTAGTGTAAACCTCCTTATTGGCCTTGCATACTCCATGTTTTGACCCTTCATGCTAGCTTGTTTTGGCCTTGCTCCATGCATGTTTTGTCATTGTTTTGGCATGCTCTAGGACTGTTTTGGTTTGGTTAGGCCATTTGCTTCATGTTTTGCATAGCCTTAGTGCAAGTCCCTTTTGCTAGTCTTAGGCTTTGAGCCTCATGCATGCTATGCTTATGATTATGTGTGTGATTTGGCATCATTCCTATCATCATTTCAGAGAATGTGGTGCTGTCACATATCCATGCTTGTCACTCTTGAAGTGTGCTTAAGAGTTGCATCTTTATGCCTCAATCCTTGAGCTAATTGGCATGCATGCTTGTCTTGCCTTTTCATACTTTTTCATACCATCATTTCAGCACTTTTGGCCACTGATTTGGGCATGTTGAGAGCTGTCCATTTTAGTTTAAGTCCATATTCGCATGTTGTTGCATGCTTGCCTCGCATGTTGTTGCATGCTTGTTGCATACTTGGCACATTACATGTTGTTACATGCTAATTCCACTACATGTTGTCACATGCTTGCTAATTGACATGTTGTTGCATACTCATCCATCTTGCATACTTGTTAGATCACATGTTGTCACATGCTTGTTGTTGGTATTGTTGTCACATACCTATGCCTTGTGTCTTTACATGTTTAGGTTGCATGCCTATTACATTGTATGCATGCATGTTTGCATGCTTAGGTTGCATATCGCTTGCTTGCATGCTCATGTTGCATTAGCTTTGCTTGCATACCTAGGTTGCATTACATTGTGTGTGCATGCCCTTGCCTCTTGATCAAGCATGATAGAGGTTGGGGCCCCTTATGTGTTTTTGTGCATTTCATTCCATATTGAATGGCACACTTGGCTCCTTTGGCCATCATGCATTGAAATGCGTGATTGGTGGCCCGAGGGCCGAGGACTATACTCCCTTGAGCTCATGACATGATAGGGAGGGTAGTTGTGCAGACATTGTCTTGTAAATGTATTGCCATGCTCTGTTTGTTCTCTGCTGCAGCAACAGAAACATTCAGCAGGAAGAAATGGTCGACCGACCATATTCAGTGCCGATCGGCTAACTATTCCTGGCCGAGAGCCTTATTTTTGGTCGATGACACCATTCCTTTAGCCGATGGCCTTATCTTTTGGTCGATTCAACAGTGTCACAGAAGTTGGCACAATTTTCAGAAGTATAGAGCAGTGCAAACAGAGGCAACATGAAGCATGGCGATGAATTTCCGAGCGAAGCTGTCCGAGCATGCATTCATCCCTCGTCTCGAGGCCATTTCAGTGTTTTAATAACTCAGAATAGTTATTTATTTCGATTTGGTTGTGTAATTAATTAATTAGCTTGTTAGTTAGTTAATTAGATGATTTGTATTATTCTTTTGGTCCCTCCGTCGAGAGGGCGCAATTATGTAATAAGCGTGCGTGCGTATGATGCATGTCTTCTAACCCCCACTTCTTTCTCCCTGTTGCTTACCTGCTTTCAGTGGTTAGTTCTAGGGCATATTTCAATTAGCATCCTTATGCTATGCATGTTTGCAGCATTCATCTGTATTGCATGCACCGGGCTCGGCGCATCATACTAACTGCATTGAATTTCAATTCCAATTTGAATACATGTATCGAATTGTCGCTTCTCATATGTCATTTTAGATTAGCCGAGCCTATTCTAGTTGCATTCTGCCTGTGTTGCATTAGCCATCTCAACATGAGCTAGGATCATGCATGATTACTAACTAGTTTCTTTATTTTGGCTCGAAGTACACTGTGAGTGTTTATGCTTTAGCATCTTGCATGCGTGTAAGTGTTGCCATGATAACATGCTTACCATGAGGCTATTTGCTTATGTGATATAACTGCCTGAATGCTTGTGGGTGAAGGTTGGATTACTTGAATTGGAACGATTCATTGAAATCCGTGTTTTAGCCTACTTGCGAGTAGCAAACTTCAAACCATTTCCAAACAAACGGATATGCGATGCTTTGTTCCAAATTAGGCGATCTAGTCTATACTTGTGTGTTGTGCGCATCACATAGTAATTCTAGCTAATTAATCGGAATAAGAACGCATGTGTTTTCAAAAACAAGATATCATGTTTAGTATGAGCCGATCTTTGACCGGGCGAGCGGGGGTGCTCATAGATGACCTTCCCCAATCGTACCCAAATTCCCGAGCCGAGGCAACTTTGGTGATGACGGACACGTGGCCTTAGGCAACGAGTTAGGGTTTCCTAAATTCCCCCAAAATAAATATTTAGGTGGCGACTCTATATCTGGCAAAGCAGTCCATGTTTGGCACTTCTTTCTTAAAAATCAGTTTTCCAAAACGATTTGCCGGATTTGGACTCTTTGGTGATTTATCGGTCTCGCATTGCACTTTGCGGGATTAGATTCAGAACCGTGACATTTGAGCCCGAATTGTGGTAAGCAAGGCCCTCAGGGCGCGTCCACACAATGTTTATATTTATTTAGCAAGACAAGATTTTCAATACAAGATTAAACATCAACAAATAGGTCTAGATACTTCTCATTAACTTCCAACTCACGTTCCCAAGTTGCTTCCTCAATCCTGTGATGTCTCCACAAGACCTTTACTAATGGAATTGTCTTGCCGCGCAAAACTTGATCTCGAGTATCTAAAACTCTAACTGGTCTCTCCTCATACGAGGCATCCTCATCTACCTCTAACTCAGTCTAATCCAACACGTGTGATGGATCCAGCTCGTATTTCCGAAGCATACAGATGTGAAACACGTCATGAATCCTGAAAAGTTGTGGTAGCAAGGCCAAATGATAAGTTATCTCCCCAATTCGCTCTAGGATCTCAAAAGGCCCAATAAATCTAGAAGACAACTTTTCGCTCTTCCTAAACCTCATCAAACTCCGTCTAGGTGATATCTTCAAGAAGACGTGATCTCTTACCTCAAAGGATAACGTTCTCCTCCTACGGATGGCATAACTTTTCTGATGACTCTGAGCCGTAACCAACCTCTTACGAATAAGTGCAACCTTCTCTATCATTTCCTGGACCAACTCTGGACCTATCATAGGTGCATCACCCACCTTAGCCCAACACACAGGAGATCTACACGATCAGACATACAAGGCCTCAAATGGTGCCATGCCAATACTCGATTGGAAGCTATTATTATAGGCAAACTCTACTAAAGGTAATCGCTTCTCCCATGGCCCCTTAAAGTCAAGAACACAACCCCGAAGCATATCTTCTAGAATCTGAATAGTACGCTTTGACTGCCCGTTAGTCTGAGGATGATAGGCGGTACTAAAGGTCAATCTAGTGCCCAAAGCATTCTGTAGGCTCTGCCACAATCGAGTTGTGAAACATGGATCTCTATCTAAAACAATAGTCACAGGGACCCCATGAAGTTGAACTATGTCCCTAACATAAAGGTCGGTAAGTTAATCAATCGAGTCACTCGTGCGCATAGGTACAAAGTGCGCTGACTTAGCTAAAAGATCAACTATCACCCAAATGACATTATTACCCCATTGAGTCCTCGAAAGACCGACAACAAAATCCATCGTGACATGCTCCCACTTCCACTCGGCTATAGGCAAGGGTTGTAACAAACCCGTTAGCCTTTGATGCTCAGCTTTCACTTGCTGACAAGTAAGGCACCTCGATACAAACACAACTACATTCTTCTTCATCTCCTTTTACTAAAACTGGCGACTAAGGTCGTGATACATCTTTGTGCCTTCCGGATGTACCGCAAGGTGTGAATGGTAAAACTCACAGAGTACCTCCTCCCCACAAGACTCTGGTAGGAAAAGATGGTTAAGGTATCTAACACACGAGTCAAGATATACGTTCAAGCCCTTCTCTACCTTCCCACTAGATATCTTCTCTTGGAGGGTTTCTACCTAATGATCACCCCGTTGTACTTCTATAACTCGGTTTACAAGCGTAGGTTGTGCAACTGTAGTAAACAAAGTAGCCAACTCAACGGACTTGCCAAGATGCAAGTTAAACTCACCAATAGCACCCAATATCTCCCATTCCCGGATGGCAATACCAGCTATACTGCTAAAGGATTTCCTACTCAAGGCATCAACCACTACATTGGCCTTCCTTTGATGATAGTGCAATTCAGAATCATAATCCTCCATAAACTCCATCAATGTTCTCTGCCTCAAATTTAGATCATTTTGTGAAAACAGGTACTTCAAACTCTTATGATCGCAGAATACCTCAAACTTCTCACCATACAAGTAGTGCCTCCAAATCTTCAAAGCAAAGATCACAGCTGCTAGTTCTAAGTCATGAGTAAGATAGTTTCTCTTGTGTGTTTTCAACTGGTGTGAACCATAAGCTACTACATTCTCCTCTTGCATTAAGACACAACCCAAACTTTCTCAAGATGCGTCACAATACATAGAATAGTCTAAACCCCTCTTTGGAATAATCAACACTGGAGCAGTGGTAAGTCTAATCTTAAGTTCTTGGAATGACTTCTCCCAAGTCTCACTCCACTCAAACTTGATTCCCTTCCTCGTTAGTCTAGTCAAAGGTGAGGCTAACCTAGAGAAATCCTTCACAAACCGATGGTAATACCTGGCCAACCCCAAGAAACTACAAATTTCAAAGGCATTCTTAGGTTGTTCCCAATCTTACACAGCTTCTATCTTAGAAGAGTCTACTGTCACTCCTTCTCCGGATACCACATCGCCTAAGAACTTCATTTCTTTCAGCTAGAATTCACACTTCTCGAATTTAGCATCCAATATGTGGGCTCTAAGTAACTCAAGCATAACTCGTAAGTGTTCCTTTTGTTCCTCCTCAGAGGGTTGAGATATCTGTGCGCAGTTGGGTTGAGATATCTGTTTTTTACGTCAGGGAGATATACCGGTTGCTCAGTTAGACCAGGACAATATGTCGAGTCTGGAAGAGATGGTGCGCCAACTCCAGGATAGTATGAAAGCCATGCAGCAAGACGCTGTCCGTCAAGCGGAATTCGCCAAGCAACAGGCCGTGGTCATAGCCCAACAGGCAGAGACAATTGCCAGGTTAGAGCAGCAAACTGGAGTATCTACTTCACACCAGGCTCCTCCCCCGCCAAGAGTTCCCATAGTCGGGGAGGCAACCCACGTCCAGGATGATACGGACATTCCAGTCGGGCCAGCTCTGCCCCCGGTTCTACCCCAGCTATCCAAGACACCCATCAACCTACCAGACTCCCCTTTTGAGTTCGAGGCGGATCCAACGGCGCTAAAAATGAGCAAGCTTGAAAAGCTGTTCAAGAAGGCTCAAGGCATGAAATCCATTCTGGACATAGAGGATGGTTATACTGACTCAGTGGTGACATTACCGGATCGGTTCAAGATGCCACATATCGATCGATTCGATGGCTCTGAGGACCCAATGGTGCACCTCCAACTGTTTTCTGATATCTTGAGGCCAATGGGTTTGACCACAGCCCAGAAGCTGTCACTATTCGGCCGAACCCTGTCTGGGATAGCAGCAATCTGGTATGCGAAATTAGAGAACTCTGTGAAACAGAATTGGGAAGAGATGGCTGAGGCCTTCAGTGATCAATACTCCTACAACACATAGATTGAGGTCACAACTCGTGATCTTGAAGTCACCCGCCAAGAGCCAAAGGAGGGTTTTTCAGAGTTTGTGGTGAGATGGAGAGCAAAGGTGTAACAAGCCCGCGGGGGACCTTCGCTACAGTTCGGACTCCCTTTTGTTGTTGGGGTTCTTAATCTGAACCAAAGAGTCCAACTCTGGCAAATCGTTTTGAGAAAACAGATTTTTAGAAAAGAAGTGCCAAACATGGACTGCTTTGCCAGATACAAGTCGCCACCTAAATATTTTTTAATGGGAGAATTTAGCAAACCCTGACTCGGTGCCAAAGGCCACGTGTCCGTCATCACCAAAGTTGCCTCGGCTCGGAACTTGGGTACGATCGGGGAAGGTCAGCTATGAGCACCCCCTCTCGCCCGATCCGAAGATCGGCCTCTACTAACCATGATATCCAATTTTGAAAACGCTATGTGTTCTTATTCCGGTTATTAGCCTATAATTACTATGTTATGCGTACAGCAAACAAGTATAGACCAAACCGCCTAAATTGGAATAAAACATTGCATGTTTATTTTGAAAATGGTTTGCTACTCGCAAGTAGGCTAAAATGCAGATTTTGCCACCCTCAAGTGGGCTTTAGAAAAGATGGTTTTGCCACTGTCTAGTGGGCTTAAAACTTACAGTTTTAATGCATTATCCCAATTTAAGCAATTCGACCTCCATCCACAGGCATTCAAGCAGTTATATCACATAAGCAACTAGCCTCATGGTAATCATGCTATTATGGCAACATTCACACGCATGTGATATGCTAAAGCATAACAGCTCACCTAGTACTCCAAGCCAAAATAAAAACCAGTTAGTAATCAAATGCATGATCCTAGTTCATGTTAAGTGGCTAATGCAACACAGGCAAAGATGCAATCTAGACAGGCTCGGCTATCCTAAACATGGCATGTGGAATGCTATAAATAAACACGTATTCAATTTGGAATTGAAGTACAATGCAGTTTGTATGATGCGCCGAGCCCGATGTATGTATAACAAATGTATGGATGCACGCATGCACAGCATAAGGTATGCTAATTCAAATATGCCCTAATCTACCATCATAAGCAGGTAAATAAAAGGGAAGAAAGACGTGGGGTTGGAAGACATACACACACTCACGCACACTTATTACAAATCCCTCACTCGGAGGGACCGAAAGAATATACAGGCCAAATAACAAATCAACTATCCTAGCTAATTAATTATTACAGACCCTTAATTAAATAACAAAATGCAGAATAGAGATGGCCGCAGCCCTGCCTCGGGATGCGCGAATGATGCATGCTCGATCCATCTTGCCCAGAAACTCGCTGCCATAGCATTGCTGCCTCTGTTTTTTCACTGCCTTGCTTCTCTGAAAATTGCCAAAGTCTCAGGGTTGCTTCTTTGAGTTCTGTGGGACACCACCGGCTGAGGGGGAACACCACCGGCCGAAAGGGATGATCACCGGCTGCATTTTGATCTATCGGCTACAAATTCCTGGCCGGTCGGCACTGTATTTAGCCGACCGGCCAAAACTTGCTGCAGAACCTGCAATTGATAGCAGCAGAGGGCAAGCAGTGTATGGCATGGAATTTTCAGGCAAATGTATGCACGGACACACCCCCTATCATGCAATGGACTCAAGGGAGCATGGCCCTTGACCCCCGGGCCATCAATGGCGCATTTCGACGCATGATGGCCTAAGAGGCCAAGTTTGCATTTCAATGTCAATGCAATGCACACAAACATACAAGGGACCCAACCTCAATCATGGTTGATCAAGAGGTGAGGCAATGCACAACAATGCACATGCAACCTAAGCATGCAAGCTAACACACAAACATGTAATGCAACTACATGGCACACACGATGTACATAACATAACATGCACAACGCTTTGAAACATGGCATACACAATGCAAGATGGGCTTACACCAATACAAGTGGACCTCAACCACACTCACATAGGAGGCCATTAGGTGAAATGAGGCAACCGAAATGCACACAAACATGTCCAATGCATGGACCAATCCTAAGATACGACATGCAACTCTAACAAGGCATGGCAAATGATGAAACATGGCATATAAACATGCAAACTTCAGTGCTGGAATATGGTGCACAATGACCCTGAAACATGCAAATACGTCATACAATACATGCTATAGGCCCCGAAACCCAAAACTAGTCGGATGCATTGAACTATAACTATGCAAAGCAAGCATTTTTAGACTATGAAGCATGAATACAGAAGCAAGGAAGCCCAAAAACAAGCATGTTTACAGTTCAAAACATGGCCAAACAGTGAACAAAAGTGAAGCTAAGCTATCATGCAAAAATGGCTCCGCAAGGGAGGTAATGAAGCAAGTGGTAGATGAAAAGCCCAAACTGAGAAAGACCGTTCTAAAACACTGAAGAGGGACCAAAAATATGACTACTTACAGTAGATGACAAGCCCCAAATCAATATACAAACATGCTCAAAATGCAATGCAAGATTAAGGCCACAAGAGGGCTATAACATGAAGTATACAAAAAATGCATCAAACAGCAAAAGACCCTTCATGGGACATGGAGAGGGGGTCAAAATAAGACCCTTTTCAGTTCTGATCAGGGTCGAAAAACAGAAGCTCAATGTGCTAACAAGTCATGCAAAAATGGGGACCAAAGAGGGGTTCAATGGCAAGTGACACATGGAGGTCCCCAACAGTGTTGAGCCCTTCTTCAATGTTGAAGAAGGGCTCAAAATAAGCCTCTTTACAGTTTACATCGAAGCTCAAAAATACTTTTAAATAAGGCTAACCAATGAAGCTAAAAAATGCAAGTTTAAGGGAAATGGGTGCTTACCCTTGAAGAGCAGCAAACCAGCAGCCCTTGGTCCAAGTTTCTGAGCTTCTAACCTCTGCAAATGGCCTCCAAAGTTTTGGAATGGAGGATGGAGGTGTTGTGCTAGGTGTTGTAGGGCAAATGATGCAAGAACAAAGGTGTTTGGAGGCTTGGATAAGATAGATATAGAGGGTTGTAGATATATATGTTAGATATATATGTCTACTCTCTGGTTTTTTACTCAAAAACTCCAACCCCCAACAATGGAGGAGGAGGGCTCCTTATATAGGCAAAGGCAATGGCTCCAAGCTTCTCCAAGAAGCTAAATGAAAGGGGCAAAGGGTGCAAATGGCTCAAGGCTTCTTGGAGAAGCTAAAATAGCTGGCCAAGCTTCTCCAAGAAGCTTGGCCAAAGGGTTCAAGCTTCTAGAAGCAAAAGGGGGGTCAAAGGCTCAAAAGGGTGCAAAATAGCCACATATATGCATGGGGGGTCGGGTCTGTGCAACCCAGCTGGCACAGCTGGCATGCACCATGCCTGTAAGAGTCAAAATGGTCAAATCGGCCATGAAAAGAGGTCATTGGCCAAATAAATTGCCGGTCGGCACAATAAATTGCCGACCTGCAATTTGTACTGGCCGGTCGGCTAAATAGAGTGGCTGATGAGGTCAAAAAGTGCCAGTGGATGTCCAAATTGAAGCCCCGGAAGTTAGCTTTCCAATGGCGCAAACCTTGCATTAAAATTCCTTCTGTGAAAAAAGTTATGCCCATTTTGGTGAAGCCGCGCAGATTCGATCCAACCGGGAGGATGCCCAACTTCAACTGATCATATCTCCCCCACCCGGATTTGGCTTTGAGAGATTCTTGAGTGAAAAATGAAGCCCCGGAAGTCTTCTTTCCAATGGTGGTGGCCTCATAGCTCAACTCCAAGTGTATAGACAAATAAGCTCAATTCAGCGAGGGCTGCTCGACTCTCTTCTACCCGGATCCTTGCCGAACTTCTTCTCCAACTTAGTTTCTCCTCTCTTCTCCTCTTTTCTTCAACTTCAAACCCCTCAGCAAGGTGTTTTGAAAGATTTTTTCAAAGATTTCATCTCTCTTTCATTCACTTCCACTTTGTCCTTGCCCGGTTTACCGAAAAGCACAACGTTTGACAAAATGCGAGCTTCGGAACATCGTAGAAACTTTATTTCAAAAATGTTTTGAAAGAGAGGGTTTCGAGGTCTAAAAACCATTCAAAATAGCTTTGGTTCAAAATGGTGTGTGAAGTTGAGATTCGCCTCTCTCCTTGCCGAGGAAACTGGACCTGTGCCCTGCACACCTTCCAACACCAAGTAAACCATCAGTAGTGCCCAAGTCTTGAGGGCAGTAAAAAAAATGGGGTGTCTACAAAAGGCCTCGATGATGGCTATAAGGCCTTCCGACAAAGACCAGATAAGGATGGTTGTGCGCAACCTCCAACCCAAACTGATGCAGAAAATGATCGTGCTCCCCTTCCCTACCTTTTCAGATCTGCATGAGATAGGAGTACAGATCGAGGACGCTATGAAGCAGGGCCTCATTGACCAGGAGAAGGAGCAGCCCAGGAGGGCGTTTACCCGCAGTTCGAATGCGACCACCAGCGGTGACGCAGCTGTTAGGACTTCAGACGTGGGCATGGTCGCCGCCACCACACCAAGAGCAGCCACCCCCTTTGTTGGTACATCCACTTCAAACCCCGAACTTCAGACTATCTACCCGAGGCAAGAGGGTTTTCACCCCACTCTTTATGCCTTTGTCTAAAGCTCTAGGGGTCCTACTCAGGAAAGGACATTTGAAACCGTTAGAACAACGGCCTCTACCCGATCCTCTCCCTGCAAAGCATGACCCGACTAAGTACTGTGCTTTCCATCAACAAACCGGTCATGACACTGACGGTTGCGTTCGTCTTCGTCACGAGATACAAAATCTGATTGACAATGAGGTCATCGTCGCACCAAGCTCTGCAAAGTCTATCGGCATTTGATCAGTGAACCTGTGGGGGATAATATGACTGTGATCGGGGGATGAACCACCTGCGGGCGGCGTTCAGTTTATTTCAGATGTGGTGTATGGCACGCACTGTTTTGAGCATTTGTGAATGCTGGTTTTTGTACGCTTTGGCTTGGGTACTGAGTCAGTTCTGTGGGGGATAATATGACTGTGATCGGGGGATGAACCACCTGCGGGCGGCGTTCAGTTTATTTCAGATGTGGTGTATGGCACGCACTGTTTTGAGCATTTGTGAATGCTGGTTTTTGTACGCTTTGGCTTGGGTACTGAGTCAGTTCTGTCGTTTTTGTTTTGAGTCTGTCTCTTTGTTTTGAGTCAGTCTTTTCACACTGAGTCAGTTAGGGTCTGTCTTGTTGTATCGAGTCAGTCCTATTGTACAAAAGGTCGGGTGATTCTGGGGGGTGTTACCTTGGGCATCACCATTTTGTTTTGTTTTGTTTTGAGTCTGTTTCTGCCTGGAGCCAGTTACACCAATAGATTTGAATGAACATCAGTGATTTTCACATTCTTGTATTCGCTTCTGCCTTGTGCCAGTTGTGCCAGAAGTTCTAAATGAAACGACGGAGCATCTCACCTGCTTTCCTGCGCCTTGATGTCATTGTAATGACCTGAGTTTTTCAAAACTTTTTGAACACTGCGGTGAAAACAAAGAGGAAGGAATTCCTCGGGATTTGCAAAACTTTGATCAAACTAAGAGAAAGAGAGGCGTGCTAAGCCCTTAATGAATGAAATCATGTTTGTTAACGTAAGTACTGAGAAGGACCCTGGCTTGATCCAGATTGGTTCCACACTATCTTCAGCGCGAGCGATTAGTCGCTTTCTTAAAAGATTTCAAAACATATTTTGCGCAGTCCTGCGAAGACCTGTGTGGAATCGCTCTGGAGATTGTGCAGCTTAGGATCGCTCTCAGCCTCGAGACTCGACCCCCTTGCTTTCAAACCTTGGATCTTACTTCAGAGTGTTCAACGGTTAACTACAATGTGAGGCCTGTGTGGCCAGATTCGAAGAAGCCCTCGAACTAGGGGCAGAAAAGTCAGATCAAGAAGATCAGATGTCGTCAAAAGAAGCTTGCAAAACTAGATCAAAAGCACCCCTCAAACTAGGGGCAAAAGAATTTCAAAAGTGCTCGAAGAGTCAAAGATGAAGATCGGCAAGAATGCCAAATCCCAGAAGGGAAGAAAGGAGAAAGCATTGCTGAAGAACAACTGAGTTCCTATCCACAATACTAGGGGCAAATTCAGCCCCCCATTGGATGGACTCCTGCATCGTCAGCGAACAGCAGCCATTCTCCTGGAATCAGATGACTTCAGGATCTCAGAACCATTTGACATGGACCAAGCTACACTTTTACCCTTTGAGAGGCTCGCTGGGCCGAAAACCCGGAAGGGCGACCCAGGCAAAAGTTAGAGCAAAGAAAAAATGCAAAAGAAAAAGAAAAGAGAAAAATACAAAAAAATACAAAAAATGCAAAAGAAAAGAAAAAAAAGAAAATAATAAGTGCAAAAAAGAAAAAAAGAGAAAAAGAAAAGAATTGAAAAAAAAGAAGCTCGCAAGGTCGAAAACCCGCAAAGGGCACCTTGGCAAAAGTTAGAGCCTAAAAAGTGAAGGTTAAAATACCCGAGTGTACCTTAACCCCGAACGACGTAAGGCTTGATTCCCATGTTTGGGATACGTAGGCAACTTCATTCTGAAGTCTAGCCACAAACACTTCCAAATCAAGTGTGTCCATGTATTGGTTTTTGATGGTCCTCGCCTTCTCTGTATCCGAGAGTTCGGTTGTGATCATTACCATGAAGACTGATTATAATGCGCTGCGGTGCCATTCAAACAAGGGGCAACTTTCCGTTGCCATTCAATGCACTGCGGTGCCGTTCGAACAAGGGGCAACTTTCCGTTGCCATGCAGCTCTCTTCGAGCAAGGGGCAATTTTCCTCCAGATCCGAGGTTGTGCATATCAAGAGTAGGTTCCGTGCTTGTTGAGCATTGGCCGTTTGCAAAAATAGTTTTTGAGAATTTTTACTGAGGTTGACTAATTTTCTCGAAAATTATTCCATTTTTTCCAAAACTGAACCTTTTTCTTGGATCCAAAAAAGGAAAATTTTCAGTGCTCATAACCTAACTTGCATGATTTTGAATCAGAAAAGTCGAACAAGCATGTTAATCTAACTTTCATGTTGGTCAAAATTGTTTTAAAACCAAAACAAAAAAAATGGTCAAAATGATGAACTAGGGGCACAGTTGAGTCAGATGTTCTGTTTTTCCCCCATTGTCAATATACTTGACAGAAAGGGCACTCTACCTGCCAGAAAAGGGCACCACTGAAGCTGACCGCAAAAGGGCTGAAAGCTCTCTCATCCTCCAAGCAACGAGGTATCAAGCCAAGTGCGAAGCACGAACTGGAATGGGACAAGATATTCCACTCCCTTATCTGGACAGATCTGATCACGTCCAAACTCCCCAGCAGAGCATCGTCAACCGATGTCAGCTACAGATTTGCTACACACCCAAATTGTAGCGCAGCCCCTCTATGGAAGAAACTCACTGTTGTGAACAAGAAGAAGAATCTAGCAGAATGCTAGGGGCAAGACCCCGTAACTTTCTGTTTATCCATCAACCACTCAGGGGAGGGATTAAAAAAATGAGAGATTGAAGAATAGAGAGATGTGCGCTGAGAGAAAAAGTGAGGAAAAGGGCTTTTTCAGAAAAATAGAGATTGAGTGCCAGAGTGATGTGAGAATCACAAATGAGAGAGGGTGGGAAACAATACCCGGAGAAACTGGTTCCTCGTGTACTAAGAGGTCTCTCATCTTTGTAACGCGTCTGTGTGTCGTGTCTTTTGTGTTGTCTCAATTCTTGCTTTGAGTTGTTTCGAGTGTTACTCGATGTGTTTAGGTTGTTTACCTTTGTTTTTCCTTTGTCGAGTCGTTTTGGCTGTGGCCAGTTATTGGCTCAATACCCGGTTAAGAACTCATTTCTCAATTTCAAAAAAAAAATCATCTTGTGCTCAAAGTGCTGTGCCATTCTCCACATTCGTGCAAAACAGTATTTGTTCTTTCATAAAACTGCAGGGTTCAACCCAGGTCACATGAGAACAGTAAAACAAGGACCTATCTGAAGCTATGTGGGTTCCAGACTGCAAAGCAAAAGAAAAGAAGGAAAATTTGGAGCATCTTAGTGTATTTCAACATCGGCAAATTCCGAGACTGCATTCCAGGTGCACCTTCTCAGGCCTCACCATTTCTCTGGAGTATAAGTGTATCTCGACCCCAAGCTTAAGCCTCCTTCAAGTCAGAATAGCAATTAAAGCAACTGCAGATGTTATCTCTCGCCAATATAGACAGGGTGTCCCCTTTTGAGCTGAGCGTGTTGCCAAGTCCTCTGAGAGGTAAATCGGAGGCACCAGAGTACATGTTTGATGCCCCTCTATTGCATAGAATATGCACTTTCATAGACACTTCTGTTACATGCGTGCCGTGCATCGTTATGATTCATGCATAGAATATGCTTTGCTTTCAATGTTGAATAGAATATGCTTGTCTTATGCACAGAACATGCTTTCAATATTGCATAGAATATGCTTTCCATGTTGCATAGAAAATGCCCCCATACTTGCATAGAAAATGCATTTTATCGCACTTCTTTTGAGCACCTCACTTGCATTGTTTTGCACACTCTTTATGTTGCGTTGTCACGCACACTCTGTCGCATTGTCATGCACCTTTTCACTTGCATTGATATGCACACTTCACTTGCATTGTTATGCATCGTTCTAGTTGCATTGTCATGCACACTTCGCTTGCGTTGTTACGCGCATTTCACTCGCATTGTTATGCGCCCTTTCAATTGCATCGTTTTGCACGCTCCTTTATTCCGAAACACCGGGATACGTCCCTACGTTTCTCTCTTTTCGAAACACCAGGATACGTCCATACGTTTCTCTCTCTCCGAAACACCGGGATACGTCCCTATGTTTCTTCTTCTTTTTCCGAGACACCGGGATACGTCCCTATGTTTTTCTCTCCTTCCGAAACACCGAGATACGTCCCTATGTTTCTCATTCCTTGCGGAACACTGGGATACGTCCCTATGTTTCTCATTCCTTGCGAAACACCGGGATACGTCCCTATGTTTCTCCCTCTTCGGTTAAAAGCGTTCGGAATACGTTCCAATGCTCACACCATTCCGAAACACCGGGATACGTCCCTATGTTTCTCCCTCTTCGGTTAAAAGCGTTCGGAATACGTTCCAATGCTCACACCATTCTGAAACACCGGGATATGTCCCTATGTTTCTTCTCTTTTTCTGAAACACCGGGATACGTCCCTATGTTTCTATCCCTTTCCGAAACACCGGGATACGTCCCTATGTTTCTCCCTCTTCGGTTAAAAGCATTCGGAATACGTTCCAATGCTTACACCATTCCGAAACACCGGGATACGTCCCTATGTTTCTCCTTCCATTCCGAAACACCGGGATACGTCCCTATGTTTCTCCCTTTTCGGTTAAAAGCGTTCGGAATACGTTCCAATGATCACACCATTCTGAAATATCGGGATACGTCCCTATGTTTCTCCCTCCTCGGTTAAAAGCGTTCGGAATACGTTCAAATGCTCACACCATTCTGAAACACCGGGATATGTCCCTATGTTTCTTCTCTTTTTCTGAAACACCGGGATACGTCCCTATGTTTCTATCCCTTTCCGAAACACCGGGATACGTCCCTATGTTTCTCCCTCTTCGGTTAAAAGCATTCGGAATACGTTCCAATGCTCACACCATTCCGAAACACCGGGATATGTCCCTATGTTTCTCTCTCCTTCCGAAACACGGGATACGTCCCTATGTTTCTCCTTCTTTCCGAAACACCGGGTGTAGACACCCCATTTTTGACCGTCCTCAAGACTTGGACGTCACCGCTTGAACACTCGGTGATCATCCATGTTCGTGTTCGTTCGGAGTTCCCGGAGTTCTCGGCTACGCGCCTTGCCTCAGGACCTCCGAACTCGACCGTTTTGTGTCTGGTTTTGCACCAAACACTTGTGTTTTTTGCCTTGGAAGGCAGAGGATGCCTTGTGAGACATCCCCACACACCACCGGCAGTGGCTAGAGGCCACCGGCTGTCTGGTGTTGCCATCGGCACTGTATTGTGCTGATCGGCACTATTTTGTGCCGGTCGGCACTCTTTTTGGCAAAATGACCATTTTGCCCTGCCGATCACTTTACAGTTGTTTTTGGAGATATTTTCAGACAGCTTTGTAGCACTTGTTTCCCCTCCATACACGTGTATGGAGGGATGAGCCTTTGGTTTACTTAGCTTGTAAGCTTTGATTCCTATAAGAGAAGACTCTCTTCTCTTGGCTCAAAGGTTGAAGAGGTTAGACATTTTAGAGAGAAAATACAGAGAAGAAGGTCTGGTTTTAGGTTAGAAATCCTATATCTATCCTATCTCTCTTTTCCTTGCTCATTTTGTATACTAGGTGCTTTAGTTCATACTGTTGCACACAAGCACCTAGTGTTTCACTTTTCTCTTGGAGTTAAGGTTCTAAGAACTTATTCTTGGTGTTCTTGACTACTTTGAGGCTTAAGGAGACATCAAGGTCACCATTGTTGAAGAGAAGCTCCAAGGGTAAGAAACTAGTCATTTTTACCCCTTTCTTGCACCTTGTTTTTACCTAGTTTAGGACTGTTTTGTGCTTGGTGATCAACACATAAAAGTTCTGTTTTTTAGCCCTCTTGATAGTTTATTAAGGGTACTTTGTGCTTTGGGGAAGTTTGGCCCCTCTTAGGCCTTGAAAGGCCTCATTTTTGTGCTATTTTGTTGAGCTCCGGGATTTTGGTGTTTGGGTCTCTTCACCACTGAAATCTTGAGGGATTTCAGTGGTGTAGATGATGCCTTAAAGTCCTAAGAAGGAGAGGGCCACCCCCTCTCCTTGATGTCCTTGAAAAGGGCAAGTTTTGGTCTCTTAAGGGAGCATAGTTTTGAATATTTGAAGAGCATGTCTTGGCTGCATTTTATTTTTATTATGCCCTAATATGACATTGATAAGTGTTGGTTTTAGCACTCCTTGTATGTTTTGCATAGATGCTTTGTAATGCCTTGTATTGCCTTAACTTGCTCTAGGTTGTTAGCCCTAGTTTAAGCATGCTTTAGGCTTAGATCCATGAAACTTGTATGCTTATTTTGCCATACCTTAGGTCTGTCCATGCCTATTTTGGTCGACCATGGCTTGTATCTTGGGTCCCCTTTATGTTTGGCTTGTTGGCCTTAAGAGTACAAGTGTGTAGCATGCCTTGCTTGCTTTATTTTCAATGGTTGGGAACCATTTGGCATGTCATCTCAGTCCATTTAGCATGCTTGTTTGATTGCCTTGCATGCCTCTTTGATGCTTTGGAAGCTTGTGCCTTATGCCTCTTGTCTTAGCATTTGTGCATGCCTTTCTAGTTGAGCCATTTAGATGCCATCTAAGTGTTCCTTTGGGCTTAGTTTTACATGCTAAAAGTCTGTTTTGGGTTGTTCAATGCATGCCATATTTGTTTTGCATAAGTGCAGTTCAATGCCTCATTGGCCTACTTTGAAGTGTTGAACCTATGTGCGCATGTTTTGTTTATCTTGTTTAAACATGATTTGGCATCATTCTATAGCGTGATTTCAAAGCCTAAATTGCATGCTAATGGTCCATACTTGTGCCTCTTAAACGTGTTTAAGAGTTGCTTTATTATGCTTAAGTGTTGGTGCTTTAACATGTGCATGTGTATATATGTGTTTGGCCCTCATGTCTTAGCATATGGCTACTGATTTTAGGCCTACTTGGAGTTACCTAGGTCATGAGTAAGACCATTATTCACTTACTTGTATGCTACCTCATGTTTGCTTGTATGCTTGCATTGTTTGTCTATATGCTCATGTTGCATCCCTAGTTGACATGCTTAGGATTGCACACATAGGCATGCATGCCTTGTTCCTTGACTTGATGATGGGAATTGGGCCTCACTTTGTTTGATTGGTTTGCATGCATTTGAAATTCAAGTTGCACATTTGATCCTTTAGGCCACCATGCATGGAAATGCGTGATTGGTGGTCCGAGAATCGAGGCACATCTTCCTTTGAGTCATTAGTATGATGAGGAGTGTGTTTAGTGCATACATGCTTTGAATTGCATTGCCATGCCAGTATTTGCCCTCTGCTGCTGTGAGTTGCAGGTTCTGCAGGCATTCAGTGCCGGCCGGCAGTTTTTAGTGCCGACCGGCAGTCAATTTGCAGCCGATGGATCAATTTAGTGCCGATGAGCTCAATCAACTGCCGGTGGGAGTTTTGTGCAGCCGGTAGTGATCTCCAGTACCTAAGGAAGTATTCCTAAGACTGTGGCAGTCTTCTGAGGTGCAAATCAGGGAAAACAGAGGCAGTCTAAGTATGGCAATGCGATTCCGAGCAAGTCCCGAGCGTGCGATGCGTCTAGCCCTCTTCCCGAGGTGACTTATTGTTTTGATCGAATTAGTTAATTCATTTGTTAATATAATGGGTTTGTAATATTTAATTAGCTTGCGTAGTTAATTAATTTGTATTATTATTTTGGTCCCTCCGAGCGAGGGCGAATCTGTAATAAGTGTGGGTGAGTGTGTGTATGTCTTCCAACCCCCACTTCTTTCTTCCCTTTTATTTACCTGCTTATGATGGTAGATTAGGGCACGTTTATTTTTAGCATACCTTATGCAATGCATGCGTGCATCCATGTATTTGTTGACATGCATCGGGCTCGGTACATCATACAAACTGCATTGTATTTCAATTTCTAAATTGAATACGTGATAATTGTAGCATTTCACATGCCATTTTAGGGTTAGCCGAGCCTACTCTAAACTGCATCTCTGTATGTATTGCATTAGCCATTTTAACATGACCTAGGGACATGCATGTCTGCTAACTAGTTTTTTGTTTTGGCACGGAGTACGATGTAAGTATTTTACGCTTTAGCATACCACATGCGTGTGAATGTTAACATGACAGTATGACTACCATGTGGCTAAATGCTTACGTGATATAAACTGCTTGACTGCCTGTGGGTGGAGGTTGGATTGCTTGAGTTGGAATAACTCGTTGAAATCCGTGTTTTAGCCTACTTGCGAGTAGCAATTTCAAATTGTTTTCCAAACAAACGGATATGCAATGCTTGTTTCCAAATTAGGCAATCTAGTCTATACTTGTTTGCTATGCGCATCACATAGTAATTCTAGGCTACTAACTGGAATAAGAACACATAACGTTTTTAAAATTGGATATCACGGTTAGTAGAGGCCGGTCTTCGGACCGGGCGAAAGGGGGTGCTCATAGCTGACCTTCCCCGATCGTACCCAAGCTCCCGAGCCAAGACATTTGGTGATGACGGACACGTGGCCTTCGGCACCGAGTCAGGGTTTCCTAAATTCCCCCATTAAAAAATATTTAGGTGGCGACTCTGTAATCTGGCAAAGCAGTCCATGTTTGGCACTACTTTTCAAAAAATCTGTTTTTCTTCAAAACGATTTGCCAGAGTTGGACTCTTTGGTTCAGATATAGAACCGCAACAAAACAAACAGGGAGTCCGAACTGTAGCGAGGTCCCCCGCGGGCTTGTTACACCGGGATACGTCCCTTTGTTTCTCCCTCTTTGGTTAAGAGCATTTGGAATACGTTCCAATGCTTGAACCACTCTGAAACACCGGGATATGTCCCTATGTTTCTCCCTCTTTGGTTAAGAGCATTTGGAATACGTTCCAATGCTTATACCTTTCCGAAACACCGGGATACGTCCCTATGTTTCTTGCATGATCATAAGTTATGCTCGGCTTTGTGCATTGTCTTGCATTTTGCCCCTGCCTTCGGGCGCATATCTTTATCTGTAGCTTGTATGCTTTGTCTAAGTCTTTGGCCTTGTCAAAAATGGGTCGTCTCTGGGCTTTGACAATCACTCCCGTCATTGTTATGACTTTCGAATTCTGTCAAAGAGGGGCAACTGTAGGCACCCCATTTTTGACCGTCCTGAAGACTTGGACGTCACCGTTTGAACACTCGGTGATCATCCATGTTCGTGTTCGTCTTGAGTTCTCGGAGGTTTCGGTCGCGTGCTTTGCCTCAAGACCTCTCGACTTCTGTTTTGCTTCTGGGGACAGGGAATGGCTTAATTGGACATCCCCACACCTCACCGGCCATGGCTTGAGGCCACCGGCCCTGTTTTCTTGCCACCGGCCATTGGTGATGGCCGGTCGGCACCTTTTGCGGCCGGTCGGCATCTTTTGTGGTCGGTCGGCCATCTTTGTTGGCCGATTGACTCTTTTTCTGGCCGAGACCTTTTCTTGAGGGGGTTTGAACCTTTTGAATCCCCTGTTTTAGCTTCTTGAGGAAGCTTGAACCTTTTGAACCCCCTTGGTTTGGCTTCTCCAAGAAGCTTGAGCCTTTTGAACCCTTGGTTCTAGCTTGAACCATTTGAACCTTTGCTCTAGCTTCTCCAAGAAGCTTGAACCTTTTTAGCTTCTTGGAGAAGCTTGCACCTTTTTAGCTTCTTGGAGAAGCTTACACCTTTCTAGCTTCTCCAAGAAGCTTGAACCTTTTTAGCTTCTTGGAGAAGCTTGCACCTTTTTAGCTTCTTGGAGAAGCTTGCACCTTTCTAGCTTCTCTTAGAAGCTTGGCACCTTGCCTTGTCTATATATAGAAGAGCTCCTCTTCCATTTTAAGGGTTCCAAGAATTGATCTAAGGCATACAAGAGTTGTATCTCTCTATATCTCTACATCCAAGCTCCATAAGTATTGGTTCTTGGCCCCTTTGCACACCACCTCTCAACCACACCTCTCCATAATCCATCTAAGCTTCTTGGAGGCCATTTTCAGAGGCTAAGGAACTGGTTTTTGGGACCAAAGGCTGCTGTCCCCGTTGGTCTACAAGGGTGAGCATCTAACCCTCTTTTATTTCCCGTTTTTGCACAAGCTTTTAGCCTGTCTTGCTTGCTGTTTTGAGCTTTGTGTATAACATAAAAAATTTCTGTTTTTTTGTGTTTAAGATACTTCATTAAGGACACTTTTGTGTTTGGGGTCGTTTACCCCATCTTAGGCCTTGTTTGGCCCCATTTTGTGCTATTTTTGGTGAACTTCGGGACCACCTTGTTTGGGCCTCCTCACCACTGAAATCTTGAGGGATTTCAGTGGTGAGGATGGTGGTTTAAGATCCTAAGAAGGAGAGGGCCACCCCCTCTCCTTATTGTCTTCAAAATGTGCCATTTTAGCCTCATGTGTGAGCACCATTTTTAAGTACATGTTGGCCATGTCTTAAATGTTATTTGTGCTTATTTTGCCATGATATATCACTGTTTTCAATTGGTTTAGACACACCATGCTTGCTTTGCATACTTGTCTTGTAATGCCATGAAATTGCCTCAACATGTATCTAGCATTTAGACCACTATGTTTACTTGTTTTGGCTTAGCTTTGTGAAGCTTTTATGCATGTTTTAGTGTGCTTGAGGACTGTTTTTGGTTGTTTGGGTCATCCATCCTTTGCTTTGTATAGCTACCATGCAATCCCCATTATGAGCCTTGAGTGTTGACCCCTCTAGCATACTTTCCTTGCTTTGTTTCAGTGGTTTGGAACCACTTGCCATGCCATTTCAGTCCTTGTAGCATGCTTGTATACTTGTTTTTCATGGCTCATTTGATGCTTCAAGAGGTTGTGTCTTATGCTTCACGTTTAGACATTTGTGTATGCTTCCATGTGTAGGTCATTTAGATGCCATCTAAGTGGTGTTTGGGGCTTACTTTGACATGATTTGGGACTGTTTTGATTCACTTTGATCATTTGCTTCATGTGTCATATGATCATGGTTTAAGTCCTTGGCTAATTCCAAGCTTCTATGCATGCTTTGCTTGTTTTGCTTACTTGGTTTGGCACCATCTATGACATGATTTCAGAGCTTATAATGCATGCCATATACCTATGTTTGTCTTCTTTTAAGTGTGCTTAAAAGTTGCTTCCTTGTGCCTAAGTGTTGGACCATGTGTGCATGCATGTTTGTATGTGTTTTGGCCTTCATTTCCATGGCACTTGGCCACTGTTTTGGGCCTAGCATAGAGCTGCCCAAATTAGTTTAAATCCATGTTTGACATGTTGCTCAAATGTTGTTGCCTTATTCCATGCCTTGCATGCTTGTTAGCTTAGGTTGTGTGCCTAGTACATATTGCATGTTTGCATACTTGCCTCCATGCTCATGTTGCATGCTTAGCTCACATGCTTAGGTTGCATTTGGCATGCATGCCTTGCCTCTTGATTGAGCATGATAGAGGTTGGGTTTTCATTTGTTTGGTTTGCATTACATTTGAAATCAAAATGCACAACTTGGCTTCTTGGGCCATCACGCATTGAAATGCGCAATTGGTGGTCCGAGGGTCGAGGACCATCCTCCATTGAGTCATGAACATGATAAGGAGGGTGGTGGTGCAAACATTGCTTTGAAAATGCATTGCCATGCCTTGTCTGCCCTCTGCTGCTGTCAAACAGGTTTCTGCAGGAAGATTTGGCCGGCCGGCCATCTCCAGTGCCGACCGGCCATCCATCAGTGGCCGATGGCTTCACAAGTGGCCGATGACCACTCACTTTTAGCCGGTGACCATCCACATGGCCGGTGGTGTCCCCCAATGTCCAGAGAGTGCACCTTGGGACTTGTGCAATTTTCAGAGGAGCAGAGCAAGGAAAACAGAGGCATCTTGAGCATGGCAGTGGATTTCCGGGCTGAACCGAGCGCGCATGCATTGAGCCCTCTCCCGAGGCTGCTGTTTATTGCTTAAATTAGATTAATTAATTTGCTTAATTAATTTAATTGTCTGTAATTATTTAATTAGCTTGTAGGTTAATTAAATTGTAATATTTATTTGGACCCTCCGAGTGAGGGCAAATTTGTAATAAGTGTGGGTGCGTGTGTGCATGTCTTCCAACCCCCACTTCTTTCTCCCTTTTACTTACCTGCTTTCGATGGTTAGTATTAGGGCACATTTATTTTAGCATACCTTATGCTATGCATGCGTGCATCATTCATCAGTATTGCATGCACTGGGCTCGGCACATCATGCTAATCGCATCGTATTTCAAATCTAGCTTGAATACATGCTACTTGCGCATTTCATATGTCATCCTTAGACTAGCCGAGCCTCTTCTAGCGACTTTTTGTATGCGATGCATTAGGCACTTAACATGGACTTGGATCATACATTGATTGCTAACACGTTCTTGTTTTGGCATGGAGTACTAGGTAAGCTTTTATGCTTTAGCATACTGCATGCGTGCAAATGTTGTCATAATAGCATGATTACCATGAGGCTAGCTGCTTATGTGATATAACTGCTTGAATGCCTGTGGATGGAGGTTGAATTACCTGAATTGGAATAATGCATTAAAACTGTGAGTTTTAAAGCCCACTAGATAGTGGCAAAACCATCTTTTTTAAAGCCCACTCGAGGGTGGCAAAACCTGTATTTTAGCCTACTTGCGAGTAGCAAACCATTTTCAAAACAAACATGAAATGTTTTGTTCCAATTTAGGCGATTTGGTCTATACTTGTTTTGCTGCGCGCATAACATAGTAATTCTAGGCTAATAACCGGAATAAGAACACATAAAGTTTTCAAAATAGGATATCATGGTTAGTAGAGGCCGATCTTTGGATCGGGCGAGAGGGGTGCTCATGGCTGACCTTCCCCAATCGTACCCAAGTTCCCGAGCCGAGGCAACTTTGGTGATGACGGACACGTGGCCTTTGGCACCGAGTCAGGGTTTCCTAAATTCCCCCATAAAAAATATTTAGGTGGCGACTCTGTATCTGGCAAAGTAGTCCATGTTTGACACTTCTTTCAAAAAATCTATTTTCTCAAAACGATTTGCCGGATTTGGACTCTTTGGTTCAGATTAAGAACCGACAACCAAATCGAGTCCGAACTGTAACCCGTTGAGGTTCCTCGCGGGCATGTTACACTGTGCCAGGCACTAAGTCAATAGAGAATTCAATCTCACAATGAGGTGGTAAACTGATGAGATCCTCAGGAAAGACGTATGGGTATTCACAAACTACCTTCGGCAATTCAACTAGGACCGCATCACTCTCAACACCTAAGAATGTAGCAAGAAGGAGACTAAGCTCGCCTCGACCACGCGGATCACACATTGGCAACAAGGCTCTATCAACCTTGTCCCCCAAGAAATAAAAACAATCACTACTCGAGGTACATACAGTAACCTTTTGGGGCTAACAGTCTATAACAACCCAATATGATGGCAACTAATCCATGCCCAATATAACATCGAAACTTGACATATCAATCAGCACAAATGCAAATGGAAGTCGGCGACCGGCAACCTTTATCTCACAACCCTAAAATCCCTGGTACAATACAACCTCACCACCAACTGGTGACTCTACCCTGAGTGGAGATGCTAACCGAGCCACTTTTAACCCCAATGCCGATGCAAATGTAGACAAAATAAAGAATTGGGATGCACCCGTATCAATCAACACATTGGCAATAGAATTAGACAACAAGTTACCTCTCACTACCGAAGACGTTGGCATTAAGTTTGGCGTGGTAATAAGATACACACGTCCTGTAGGTCTCTGCTTTACCTGTTCACCCTTTAAAGCAAAAGTCTGAAACACTAACTGATTGGCCCTCGAGGCCTGTGCTGACTATGTAGGCTGATGGCTTTGTGTCTGCCTCTGACTAGATGCACCAGATGTGTCACCCGATTGAGGCAAAACTTCCTCACATGCTTTGACTACCCACACTGATAACAAGTAGTCGGCTACCCTCTCCCCTAACTCTAGATCTAGGAATGAGCCGCAGGCGGCGCAGACTGTTGTTCTCCTCCCTTCTGCGGGCAAACTATAGACTTGTGATGCAATTGGCCACACTTGAAACAAGTGATCCCTCCCTGACGACCTCTTCCTAACCCAGAACTTGGAACAAGAAAAGTGGACCTAGACTGTGCTCCCTGGGACTGTTGTGGAATGGAACCACTTTATCTTTTACTGTCTTGAGTCTCCCCTTGAACCTCTTGACTCCTCTGCTTGGAGACCCTCATCCGCTCCTCCTCCATTTGAACCATGATCTCAAGATGAACCACCACCTCCACAAGGCGTCCGTAGTCCCTAATCATTGACCTGACCACTTTGAACATGAGCCTGGTCCTCCACTGCTTCTCGAACTTAATGCAACGACGTTCCTTCTTCATCACAAGTTCCTGTCCAAACCTAGAGAGGCCAGTAAAAGCTACCTCAAACTCAGCTACTGGTGTGTTCAACTGTTTGAGCTTCAGAAACAGCTCCATCAACTTTTTCCTAGCAGTGGGAGGTAAAAACTTGTCTTAGAAGGCATTGACCAAGGCCTTCCAAGTCACCCCAATGCGCCCACGAGCATACTTCCACCACTGACCCGTATCTCCCTTAAGCTGGAAGGATGCCAAGGTCACCCTCAACCCGTAGTCCTCGATGACAAGTATCTTGAACGTCTTCACCATCTGCTCTAGCCACTCATCCATCTTCAGTGGCTCCTTCGGATCCCCCAAAAGCTCATCTAAATTTGACTAGAAGAACTCTCTCTTCAAGAAAGACGACCTTGTCTCAGCAACTTGGGCCTGGACTTGATTCTCAGCTTTGAGAATGTCCATGGATTCCCGTAAAGCTTCGGCCGCGGGCCAAAACGCCTATGGCCTGTTGACAAGCTAGTTCGGCCACATTGGCCTAACCAACTCCTTCCTCCTGCGTCGGAATTTTCATTGGTAACGGTACCTCATGCCGTCTAGGCCTACCACGCCTATCACTACCACGTCCACATCCTGACATCTTAGTGAAGGTAACGCAACATATTAGCACATTTACAAATGTGCCTCGCGTCCTAATGCGATGGACAATAATTAATTCACTCCACATAAGCACATAGTCACATAAACACATACAAATTTCTTTTCTATATAATGATTATTCCACGTCGCTGCCAGAGTTCCAGTTAGAAATAATAGTGATCAAGTGCTTTTCTAATAGGACTTCTAGAAACCTGTAGACCCAATCAACATCTTAGAAATTAAATTCCATACCCACTTAGTCACATAAGCATGTTATCACATAGCATACCATACATATAATTATCTCTATCAAATGAGATAAACCCATTGTGGTAAGAACCACTTCCTACGTACCCAAAGTATTCAAAACCGGTACGCCCTGATACCAAATTGTAACGCCCCGAAATAAATGACAATAAACGACACATCATGTCAGTTAAATAATAACACATGATAAAATAATTATCCTCTATTAATTCTAATTAATTATACAAAAGAGTAACATATGCAAATGTACATTCACAAGTCTAACCCTGAATTTATAACATATGTTACATGATAAGGAAATAGGATGAACATAAACAAATAAGATAACGCTCTAACGGTTACAATTTTCCAAGACGGTGCTTGGTTACAATAAAAGTGAGTTTTAAACTCAATACAGATAAAGCCCTAGGCTTGTACAAAAATAATTACAACAAGTAAACAAAATGAAGCTCTTTGCCTCGGCGAAGGCATATCATCAGCACCTGAAAATGGTTTTCCACATAGGGTGAGTCAAAGCCTAATAGAGGTTACAACACAGTTTATGAATCTTAACAAAATCATAAAGTGAATGCATATTCAATGCTCGTGAGAAACTTTTATATCTCTTTCCAGAACCATGCAATGCCAGGCTTATATCACAATTCATAAAATGTTTCCTTTTCAATAGAAAGCAGGACTGTGAATACAACTCTGTGAATCTCTAGGTATGTGTTTACAAGTAGACTATACAAGTATTACCAATTTGTCATTTTTACCAGTATTAATCGAAATGCTTGACACCTATCCACGTGGGTTTCTGGTCTTTCACCAAAGACACACAGGCTAACTTAATATTGTAACTACACCCCATACCTAGATTCACCAAGTATTCACCTCTTTTTCTCAAAATAATTAACATTTTCAATGTGTTAATATGCAACAATGCCCAATGCAAATGGATGAGAAAATAGTTTCAATTCTCCTAGTTTTCATGCAATTTCTACAACAATCATAGCTATTTTCCACCGATAGTCCAAAACGGATATCTCTGAATAGATAAATAAAATTTTCATAAGATAAACTTTCTCAAATTTTAAGATGTGAGTGGTAATACATACCCAACTCCACAATCCTCATCAATACCAACTCAATTTCACAATTCCCACATCAATTCCATTATCTTTTCAAAATTAACATTTGAAATCTTCAAGGCAAAATCATCTTTTCTTTATAAATCAACCGCAAGGGTAAAAACGCATCAATTTGTCATAACTCATCCTCATTTACAATCCCACAACCATTTTAAAGAATTCATTTGAAAACCCCTCTTTTGAGTTTTTACCCAAAACCCTAGATTTGCCCAAAAACCCCAAATCTCAATGTTGTTTTAGAAATAGCAAATAACTAAGTTAAGAATCATAAGAAAGTGTGGGGAATCCCTATCTCAAGTTTAGAAGACAAGGGAAGAAATGGAGAAACTTCAACAACCCCGAAACCTAACTTTGCTCCGATCAAAAGGAAGTTCTCAGAGTGTTTTACCCTTTTATCAAAGGGACACGGGTGAAAAAATCAATGGATTTAGGTGTATTTGTAGAGAAAATGAGAGTTTTAGAGAGAGGGGGTCTCAACTTAGGGTTTTTAGAATGTTTAGAGAGAGAGAGAGAGATATGAAAAATTGAGCCAAAAAGGTGACTTTACGAACTGATATATGCTCAGATCGCTCTAGCGCAAGAAGTTTCGCTCGAGCCACCAGACACAACAAGTGCGATCGCTCGAGCGAAGAATACAAACTCCCAGAAGTTTTACAGATAGAGGACCATCGCTCAAGCTCAAGAAAGACTGCTTGAGCCAACATCCCTCAAGTGCAAAAATTACCGCTCGAGCGTAGAATGCCAACTCTCAGTATCTCTGCAGGCTTACAAAAGTACTGAGAGTTCTCAAATGCTGCTCAAGTGCAATCTAGGTAGAACCCATTTTGAAAAACTAACTCTCGACCTGTTCGAAATGCGACCAAGACACTTAAATAACCAAACTCAATGAGGAATAGGGAGAAATAAGACATGAACAATCGTATAAAGCAATAAAACCCGGATCTAGAACATCAACGGGTCAGGTCTAAACTAGAATCACTATAACAATGATGAGCCACTCCGGAATCCATCAAAACTTTAGGATCAAATTCCCTGGAGTCCACCGAAAAACTACTCTCTCTTTTGTGAATAAAACAATAATAACAACTCTTGATGTTTGACAATCTGAAGTTTGTCGATCAATCGATCACTTTCTATACACTAAGGAAACTCATATAAAATAGCATCCTATATAAAACACTTTTTTTTTTCTTCATCTCTGAAAATCTAGGCGGCTTCAACCCTAAAAACAATGAACAACACACTTTATAGACAACAGGATCGCGTAGACCGCTCGAGCTCATATTTCACCACTCGAGCGGTGTGATTAAAGGCGGTGCAAAACATATAGGTTGACCGCTCGAGCGTAACTTTCACCGCTTGAGCGGTAAAACTTTCTTCCCAGAAGTTCAAGCGTTCTGCAAAATATTGGATGATTTGCTTTTTCTCTCAAGCACACAGATGACCGCTTGAGCGGTCAAATAACTTCGATTGTGATTTTGCTTTTTGCTTCGGGGACACTGCCCCTCGACCCTGTCGTGGCACTGCTTCGGACCCCCCAAGGGGCGCTGCCCCTGGACCCTCGTACTTAGTCAGTGAAGTGGCAAACATGAAAGGATTAAGATCATAAGCTCCTCTATATAGGCACAATTTAGGTTGGATTCACATCTAAATACTCATAGCCTCACTGAAACAAAAGAGCTAATAAAATTACAACTTAAAGGAGTTTTGTCAAACGGGATTGCCAATTTCAAAAACCTAACACGTGTGACTTCTTTCATATTGTAATTTGCTATTGGAATAATTTCTTCATTGAACTTTTTGAGTTTTTGTAAGTTTCAGCTTCATTTGGTGATCTTTAACTTCAACAATTAATTCAATTAAAGATTTCTGCTGATCTGTTAGGATATTTATATTAGGATCTTCAATATTAAGTCCATTCATTTCAACGATTGCCTTCCAATAATTATTTTCAGGAATAGAACGTTGATTGACATTTGATGAGTTTCCTTGTCTGATTACATAGTGCTATACATAAACATCTGGTGAACTGTTTCAAATATTTGATATTTGGATTTGCCATCAATATTCCACTCATAAATGGTTTTATCATGGTAACATTTCTGTGGTTGGAGAAAAGCTTCTTCATATAGGATATCTTGTGGAGTTGGCCTATGGTAATAATACCCATTAGGCACTGTCATAGCAGTTTTACTGTTTGAAGGAGAATTTTCAATCTTATTCATCGATTCTTGCATATCCTGGAGACTATGTAGTATCTAAAAAACTTTTGAGAGATTAATATCGTCTTCAGCTTCCTCGTCTGATTGGATGAATCGTGTTTGTGATAAAACATTTAAATTGGGTCCAAAAAGATTAAGGCCTTTAATTTTCCCAATTATAATTTCTAAAAATCCTACATGCTATTAGGATGGTTTTAATTTAAAATCTTTTACATCCAGATGAGGTTTGAAATTTATTGTTTGTATTGGATTATTTAAGGTGGTTGAGCACCAATGACCTTGGTCACTAACGTTTCTACAGATTCTTCAATTCTTGTGAGTTGTTGCCCAATCGTTTGAAGATGGGGATTTGCATAATTATTCTATTTAAGAACATGATTGTAAGTTAGAGACTTTGATATAATTCTAAAAAACAAGTCAACTGAAAAAAAAAAAAACTCAAAAATAGTACAATTCACCTACACGATATCTCGTCAAAAGTTAAAAAATTGAAAACTATTTGAGACTCTTAAAAAGTTTCACAACATGACCCTGTAGACATCCCATTTTTGACCGCCCACAAGACTTGGATGCTTTGTCCTGCGTATTCGATGATGAAAGTTGCGTTGAGTGTGGTTTGAATTCTCAACGAAGGATCTAAGTTCAAGTTTTGAAACAATCCCAAACCTTTCATATTTGCACTATTTTTACCCCAGAAAGTCATTTCTAAACCCTGTGCCAACCTGCACTGAGCATGAAGCAAAGGAACATGGGAGCCCGTTGGGAGCCAGCTGTGGCCATATGGGGCCGGCCGGGTCTCTTTGGCGAGAAACACTATTCTAGGCGGGAATCAGCCAGCTGTTGTTTTTTGAAGATATTTTCGACCTATTTTGCTCAAATTCTATAAATACGAGCCTAAGCCACTGTGTTGAGGGTTAGAAAATTTTCAAAGAAGCTAAATCACCCTTGTGAGCTCCTTCTTCTTGTGCAAGCTAGCTTTGAGATATTTTGTCATCCTTACACCATATCTATACACCATATACAACCTTAGAGCAAAGCCTTAGAGCCTTGGTTGAGACTTGTGAATCACAATTCACACTTGAGAGGGCCTTTGGATTGAGTTTGGTTTACAACAAGAGCTTGTTCTCTTCAAGAGGTAGAAGCTTACCACCTTTCTCCTTGCTTTCATTTCTGTCTCTTTCTATCTTTTTCTAGTGTTTTTGTGTTGTTTTGAATCCATTTCAAGTGTTGGAACTTGGGGTTGAATAGCTACCAAAGGTAGAGAGGGCGAACACCCTTTCTTGCACCTTGCTTCATAGCTCATCTCCTTGGTAAAACCACTATTTTTCTTGGCTTTCAAATTGATTTTCAGAGGTTAAAAGGGATGAAAAACATGGTTTAGAAGTCTCAAAAAGTGGAGACGTTAGCCACCTCTCCTTGCTCTTATTTGCTAGCTGTGTGTCTCTTCATTATTCCTCTCTTTTTGTGCACTTTTAGCCACTATTTTTCACATATTAGAGGCTGTTTAGGGCTGTTCTGATTTATTTAATTAGTTTATGCTTTGAATATCTAGCTTTTTGTGTTGTAAGTCCTCGTGGCTTCAATTGTTTAGGCTTTAGACACCGAGTCATTTGAGTTGATGGCTTTGCTTTACTTAGTTTTCATATCAAGAGTCTCATGCTAATAATCAAGTTCACGTGATCATTTATATGCTCTCTCTTCTTTCTTCTTTTCTTTCATTTGAGAGTTATTTCAAACGATTGATTGTTATTCAAGGCATGAGAAAGAGACCTATGCTCAATGGCTTAATCTCTACGGAGGTTCATCGTCAAGGCATAATCTCTCTTTCATGCTAAGGATCACTTCTCGTTTGGCATTTCTTCTCATTTAGTGGACTTAAGCATCACTTTGGACAAATTGATTAAAGAATGGAAATGACTAATAAAATTGGCTTAAAATCAATGAAACTGACATAATGAAAATATGTTTAGTTGGTTGGATTTGGCCGAACGTTATGCCAAGTCCATCGCTCCGAAAATTGTCACTTATCAATCCATGATATGTTGATGAGACTTAGGACGTGTCTACTTCCCTCTTTGAGCCTTCATGATAGGAGGGAGGGGTGGTGGTTTTCCATTGCATTTATTCAATTTTGTCCAAACGTGCTTGGGATCATCAAGCCATCAACTTGTGCTTATTGATGGTTTCGAACGCGAATTTGTTCTTCTCTTGAGTTTCACATGACAGAGAAGAGCAGAAGGGACAAATAGCGCCTAGAAAGGCTCTGTCTGCACTGTCCTCATCTCAGAGCACAAAAACAGATTCTGGCATGAAATTAGGGCACGACCGGCCTTATTGGGACCCGGTCGGGCCTCATTGGGGGTTGGCCGGCCTCCAATGTTTGGTAAGTAGTGAATTTTGACAGAAACAAAGGGAAAAACTGGGGATGAAATAGAGCAGACAGAGCAGTTTCGAGATACTGTGCATGCGATCATTATGCCTCATTGATGCTTGTACTAATATTATTATTGTTATAAATAGTATGGTAGCAATTTCGTTTGTATATTATTGTTGTAGTTAGTATTGTTACAATACCCTTGTTGTAATAAAATTAGATAGCTAGTTAAATTAGAATTCATTTGAATAGGTAATAAGTAGCTAGTTTAGCTCAATTCATTTATTTGACTTTGTAATAGTTAGTTTAATTTAGACACTCGGACATTCATTCGCACCCTTTTGCACGAGGGAAAATATGTAATAATAGTGTATGTCTTCCAACTCTATTTCTTACTCCCTTTTATTTATCCGCTTATAATGGTAGCATAGAGCATCATGTTTCCTTAGCATTTCCCATGTTGGCATACATTTTTCTTGCATGCATTAGGGCTTGGCTCATCATGCTAATTGATGTCAAAATTTAAATTCTTACTTGAAAACGTGCTTCATTGTACGTCTCGAATCAAAGCATATGCCATACTAGTAGCCGAGCCTGTTAAATTGCATGATTGTATGTGTCATATTAGTCATTTTGCATTGTTTAGGGGCATGCATGTTTTCTAATTATTTTTCTTTGTTGGCTTGCCTTGAAGTACTAGGTGAGTGTTTCGTGTTTTAGCATCTTGCATTGTATGTTTGTGTTGCCATATCGAGCATGTTTTCCATGAGAGTAAGTGCTCAAGTGATATACCTGTTTGAATGCCGGTAGATGAAGGCCTTTTTACTTAAGTTGGAATAAATTGATTAATGTAAAATACGAGCTCACTTTTTCCAAGTGACATGTATTCAAAATACTTTTTTTTTTCTTTTCAAAACAAACATAAAATCAATGCGTTCCACATTTTGTGAATTGGTCTATACTTGTGTGCATCACCTAGTAAAGATAGCAAAATAAATCAGAACAAGAACATATACTGTAAATAAAAATCACATCATGATTAGTGAAGGCAAATCCTTGATTGGGTGAATGGGGTGCTCAATTCATAACCTTCCCCTCTTATACCTAAGTTCTTGAGCCGAGACACTTTGGTGATGACGGATAAGTGACCTTTGGCACGAGTCACGGGTTTCCTAAATTGCCCAGAAATATTTAAGTGGCGACTCTGAAATCTGGCAAAGCAGTCCATTTTTGGCATTTGATTCAAACATCGATTTTCCAAAAGATTTGCCAAATTTGGACTCATTTGTGTTTTTTTCTATTTCACATTGCACTTGTGAAATTAGATTCAAAATCACGGGATCCGAACTGTAAGGCTAGTCGTATCCGAAAGGAGCATGAAAAGCAAGCTATAGTTTCTCCGCTGGGGATTTAGAGAACTTGACTTGAAAATTTATGATGTGAAATTTTATCTACACTTATATGTTCTTTGCATTAGCATTTGCATTGTGACTTTAAGTCATTATGTTCTCCGTTTACTATTCCTGGACAGCTTGTTGAAGGCTTGCCTAAAAGCTTGCCAAAAGGCTGGCCGGTCATGGGCTTTGCCATGTTGGAAACACAACCCTCAGACCTGGATTATCACCGTACCACTTGATCCTCCTTTCACTTCTCGGTGTTAGGTGTAAGAGGTATATTAGGTGATCTTGCTGAGGTACCCTTTTAACCATTTGGCCTAGCTGCATATACTAAAGCCATAGTGACTATTCTAAATTAAGACAGGATGCTCACCCGAATTTTAGGATGTTGTGAAACTCTTTGTTTGAAATAGTGTAGCCTAGATCATGTCAAAAATCTAGGACAGGGTAACCCTACCTCTCATAGGGGTGTTTTGGTTCTTCTACCTAGTATGTGTTTTGACAGTGAAACTGTACAAGATGGTTCATATCAGTAAATGAGTATCAATTTGGGGAAACAGAGTTCAGTGGGGATTGCAGTTCTTCCGCATGTTTTTTTTTTTTTTTGTTGTGGATTGGGCCAAAGCGCTGTCTGATTTTTGATTGTTGTTTTTCTTTCTTTTGCTAGGTAGTTTACCATTATAGCTTCAGAAAGACCCAATATTCCCCAAGTTGTGTGGACTCGTTTTGGCAGGCTTTGCAAAGCTCAAGTCCTTGTTGGTGGTCAGCCTGTGTTAGTCTCACTTCCGCTAGTTGTTCGACGAAAACGAAACATACCGTTAGCAGCACCAATACAAAGCACTCAATAAACACCTGTTCGTACAAGCAATTCACCAGCATCTAACTCACCTAGACCAACAATGGCACAGAACACGGAAGAATTTGCTGCCATGATGGCAACTTTCCAGAGAACCATGGATACCATGAACCAAAGGATAGCTGCACAGGATGAAATTATCACTAACCTACGATGCACATTTGGGGCATTCGCATCAACCGTACATCCAATCCCGACTGCTCAGCCGAACCCTGATCCACCTCCACCAGTGGAAAATCCCCAAGCCCCAGATCCTCAGGAAATGTTGCCACCGGCTCCGGCTTATAGGCCTCTGGCACAACCCCCTGCGGGAATCCTTCCCTTTGACATCAATAAAATTGATCCGGCCCTGATCAAGATTGCCCGGCTAGAGAAAACGCTAAAGAAATCCCAAGGCTTTAACACCATTCCGAATATTGAAGACGGGTACACTGAGGCTTCAGTCAGATTACCGGAGAAATTTAAGATGCCCCACATTGACAGGTTCGATGGGAGTGGGGATCCAATTCTGCATGTCCGTCTGCTTTCAGATGTACTGAGACCGATGGGTCTGTCTCGGGCTTAGATGCTCTCGTTGTTTGGAAGAACTCTGTCTGATGTGGCGGCCATCTGGTATGCTAAACTGGAGGATTCCATGAAGCGGAATTGGGAGGAGCTCTCTGAGGCGTTTGTTAACCAGTATTCATATAACACTCAGATAGAGGTAACCATCAGTGAGCTGTAGGCCACTACCCAGAACCGCAAAGAATCTTTTATTGATTTTGTCGCCAGATGGAGAGCCAAGGCAGCCCGATGACAAATAGACCTTCCGAAAGAGAGCAGGTCCGACTGGTGGTCCAGAATCTCGAGCCAGATATGCTGCAGAGAATGATAGTGGCACTGTTATCCATATTTGCTTTCCTACACGAGTTGGGGGTCCAGATTGAGAGTGCATTCAAGAAGGACATCATCCATAGAACTAGTGAATCTGCCATAAGGCCATTTTCCCGAAGTACCAATGCTAGCAATAGCTCTATTCCACGGCCTGTAGATGTCAATACTGTTGTTACAGCAGCCAAGATGGGCGATCCCTTTGTTGCCACAACCTCACAAACCTCACAAACCACTGGTCCATCCCGAAACCGAAGAATCTTTACCCCTCTCCATATGAGCCCAACCCGCGCCCTCAAAATGTAATGGAAAGGGGGCATATTAAGCCCCTCGATCCTCGACCTCTCCTTGACCCATTGCCACCTAAACATGACCCAACCTAGTATTGTCTCTTTCCGCAACAACACGGTCAACCCATAGCCCTGTGCCATCGCTTACATCATGAGATCCAAGATCTCATTGACAACAAAGTTATCGCCCCACCCGCCAAACCGAACGTAACTACCAAGCCACTCCCTACTCATAACCAAGTTCCCCCGTCCAGAAACATTAACCAAATCTATACACTACCGCCCATCTTTAACCCTAGCGTATATATTACCTCATCCCACCTACCAAAACCGGAGGTGGTTATTCCGAAAGGCACAGACATGTGCATGATGGACCTTGTAGACACCCCATTTTTGACCGCCCTCGAGACTTGGGCGTTACTGATGGTTTACCTGGTGGAGAAAACTGTGCAGGGCAAAGGTCCAGTTTCTTCGGCAAGGAGAGAGACAAATCTCAACTTCACACCCCATTTTGGACAAAAACTATTTTGGATGGTTTTCAGACCTTAAAACCCTCTCTTTCAAAACATTTTTGAAATAAAATTCCCACGATGATCTGACGCTCGCATTTTGGTAAATGTTGCGCTTTTCGGTAAACCGAGCAAGGACAAAGTGGAGATGAATGAAAGAGAGATGAAATCTTTGAAAAATCTTTCAAAACACCTTACTTGGGGGTTTGAAGTTGAAGAGAAGAGGAGAAGAGGGGAGAAACCAAGTTAGAGAAGAAGTTCGGTATGAATCCGGGTAGAAGAGGGTCGAGCAGCCCTCGCTGAATCGGGCTTATTCATCGTCATACTTGGAGTTTAGCTATGAGGCAACCACCGTTGGAAAGAAGACTTCCGGGGCTTCATTTTTCATTCAAGAATCTCTTACATCCAAGTCCGGGTGGGGGAGATATGATTGGTTGAAGTTGGGCATCATCCCGGTTGGATCGAATCTGCGCGGCTTCACCAAAAAGGGCATAACTTCTTGCACAGAAGGAATTTTAATGCAAGGTTTGCGGCATTGGAAAGCTAACTTCTGGGGCTTCAATATGGACACCCACTGGCCATTTTTTGAGCTTGGAATCACCTATCGGAAATCTATTTAGCCTACCGGCAATTTATTGTGCCGACCGGCCATTTATTTTGGCCGACGACCTCCTTTTCTGGCCGGTTTGACCTCTTTGCACCTTCCAGGCATGGTGCATGCCAGCTGTGCCAGCTGGGATGCACAGACCCTGCTCCCCCGTGCATATATGTGGCTATTTTGAGCCTTTGACCCCATTTTTGCACCCTTTGCTCAAGGCTTCTTGAGGAAGCCTTGACCCCTTGTCTTGGCTTCCTCAAGAAGCTTGCACCCTTGCCTTAGCTTCCTTGATAAGCCTTGCCCCCCTTGACCCCTTGACCCTTCTACAATAGCTTCTCTAAGAAGCTTGGAGCCTTTGCATTGCATATATAAAGAGAACCCTCTGCTCCTTTTTTTTGGTTCAGCAAAAATCAGACCTAATACACATATATTCTGATATATACACTTTCTCTCCCTATATTTCCCTCTCTCTCTTCATTGTGTGTGTGTTTAAGGGCCAAAAGTGTGATTTCTTCTGAGTTTTGCACCAAGGCACACACCATTACACCTTGCTTCGACCTTGAGGGGCTTAGAGGGTTGATTCTTGAGTTTTTGGGCTGTTTTTGATCAGAGGAGAGTGGCTGCACCTGCTGTTCATCAAAGGTTCTTCAAGGGTAATCTTTTTACTTTAAATTCCCCAATCTTGCACAAGCTTTTAGCCTATCTTGCTTTCTGTTTTGAGCTTTGTGTATAACATAAAAAAATCTTGTATTTGCATGCTTAAGATCTTTCATTAAGACCACTTTGGTGTTTGAGACTGTTTGACCCCTCTTAGGCCTTGTTTGGCCTCATATTTGTGCATTTTTTGTAAGCTTCAGGACCACCTTGTATTGGCCCTCCCACCACTGAAATCTTGAGGGATTTCAGTGGTGGGGGTGGTGTTTTGAGGTCCTAAGAAGGAGAGGGGTGATCCTCTCCTTTGTTGTCTTGCTTACTAGCATGTTTGGCCCTTCAAAGGAGCCCTTATTTGCACACTTCTTGAGCTTGGTTCAGGCATTTTTCAGTGGGTTTTAGGACCCCCATAAGCCATTTCCAAAGTTTTTTTGGTCATGTTGAGTGTCCCTCTTGCATGTGTATAACAACCCCTTGCATGGCCTTCCAAGGAGCACCTCATTCTAACATGTATTGGCTTCATTTCAGTGGTTATTTGGGCATATTTTTGCATGTTTTATTCACTGATTTTTGATGGTTTGGTCAGATTTCATATGCTTCACATGCATGCCATACAACTCATGCTTACTAGCCTATGTTGCATGTTGTTTTGGCCAAGCATGCTAGCTTATTTTGGCTACATTTCATCCATGTTTTAGCATTATTTTGGGCTGCATAGGGACTGTTTGTGGCTGTCTTCATCATTCGAGCATCGCTTTGCATGTTTATAGTGTATTGCATTTCACTAGCTTTAGTGCTTGAGTCCTTAACAATGCATTACATGAGTGTTTGCATGCTTTGGAGTCATTTTGGAGTCATTTGGCATGCCATTTCAGATCTGGAACATGCACCATTGTATGCCATATTTCCTCCTTGCCATGTTTTGGTAGAGTTGTATTTTTGTGCCCTAAGCTTGGTTAATGCATTGTGCATGCATTCCATATATTTTGTTGCCTCATTTGCATTATCATGGCCACTGATTTTGGCATGCTTAAGAGCTACCCATGTTAGTTTAAGTCCATCTTTGCATGTTGTTGCATGCTAGTTAGGTTACATGTTGTTACATGCTTGCCTATTCTCACATGTTGATACATGTTTGCATATTGCATGTTCACGTGCTCATGTTGCATGCTTAGCTTGCATGTTTAGGTTGCATAACATTAAGCATGCATCCCTTGCCTCTTGATCGAGCATGATAGAGGTTGGGGCCTTTGATGTGTTTTGTGCTTGCATTTCATTTGATATCAAAGTTGCTAACTTGGCTTTTGGGCCATCATGCATTGAAATGCGTGATTGATGGCCCGGGGGTCGAGGGCCATGCTCCCTTGAGTCCATTGCGTGATAGGGAGTGTGTTCATGCACACATTTGCTTGAAATTCCATGCCATACACTGCTTGCCCTCTGCTGCTGTCAATTGCAGGTTCTGCAGGAAGTTTTGGCCGGTCGGCTACATAGAGTGCCGACCGGCCAGGTATTTTTGGCCGATAACTTCATCAGAGGCCGGTGACCTTTTCCCATGGCCGGTGGCCATCCCTCCCAGCCGGTGGTGTTCCACAGTGTGCAAAGAACCTGTCCTGAGATTTGTGCAATTTTCAGAGAAGCTAAGCAGTGTAAACAGAGGCAACAGTGCTATGGCAGCGAGTTTCCGGGCAAGGCAAGTCAAACATGCATCATTCGCGCATCCCGAGGCGGGGCTGCGGCCTTTTCCCTTTTGCATTTAATTTGTTAATTAAATTAGAAGTTTTGTAATAATTAGTTAGCTAGGATAGTTGATTTATTATTCGGACTGTATTATTCTTTTGGTCCCTCCGTGTGAGGGCGTATTTGTAATAAGTGTGCGTGAGTGTGTGTATGTCTTCCAACCCCACGTCTTTCTTCCCTTTTATTTACCTGCTTATGATGGTAGACTAGGGCATATTTAAATTAGCATACCTTATGCTATGCATGCGTGCATCCATACATTTGTTATACATGCACCGGGCTCGGCGCATCATACTAACTGCATCTGTATTTCAATTCCAAATTGAATACGTGTTAGTTGCAGCATTTCACATGCCATCTTTAGGATAGCCGAGCCTATTATAGTTGCACTTTGCTTGTGTTGCATTAGCTACTTAACATGAACTAGGATCATGCATATGATTACTAACTAGTTTCTGTTTTGGCTTGGAGTACTAGGTAAGCTTTTATGCTTTAGCATATCGCATGCGTGTGAATGTTGCCATAATAGCATGATTACCATGAGGCTAGCTGCTTATGTGATATAACTGCTTGAATGCCTGTGGATGGAGGTCAAATTACCTAAAATTGGGATAATGCATTAAAACTATGAGTTTTTAGCCCACTTGCGGGTGGCAAAACCTGCATTTTAGCCTACTTGCGAGTAGCAAACAATTTTTAAAACAAACACTGGTGTGTTTGGTAACGTTTACGTTTTCAGTTTATATTTACAAAAATTTTATAAACTGGTTTTTGTTTATTTTTATTTATTTTTAGAAAAACATAAACTACAAACGCGTTTGGTATTTGACAAAATGTTTAAAAAAATTTTAAAATATAAAAAAGAGTGAGAAATGGCAAGTGGTGGCAAGGGACGGCGGAAGACGGTGGGTGGTGGGTAGTTGGTGGCGGGGGTGGTGGTGGTGGGTGAGTGGGTGACGGTGGCGGGTGGTGGTGGTAGCGAGTGGGTGGGTGGGTGACGGCGGCGGGTGGTGGTGGTGGCGGGTGGCGGGTGGTAGTGGGTGGTGGAGAGTGGTGGTGGCGGGTGGTGGGTGGCAGGTGGCTGGTGGTGGCAGGTGTGTGGTGAGTGGTGGTGGCAAGTAGGTGGCGGGTGGTGGTGGTGGCGGGCGGTGGATGGTAGTGGCGGGTGGTGGATGGTAGTGGCGGGTGGTGGTGTGGTGGCGAGGGGGTGGGTGGTGGTGGTGAGTGGGTGGCGGGTGGGTGGTAACTGGTGGTGGCAGGTGGGTGGTGAGTGGTGGTGGCAGGTGGCGGTGGGGGGTGGGTGGTGGTGGCGGAAGACGGTGGTGGAAAATGGTGGCGGGTGGTGACTAGTGTTGGGTGGTAAAAAAAAAAAACTCAAAACTCAAAACTCAAAACGGAAACACATTTTTTGTGTTTTCATTTTTTGGCCAAATTTATAAACTGAGACCACTGATTTATAAATCAAAAATTTTACCAAACAAGTTTTTATTTGAGTTTTTAAAATTTTTGTAAATATAAATAGAAAACTGAAAACGTAAGTGTTACCAAACGGCTTTGTTCCAATTTAGGCGATTTGGTCTATACTTGTTTGCTGTGCGCATAACATAGTAAATCTAGGCTAATAACCGGAATAAGAACACATAACGTTTTCAAAATCGGATATCATGGTTAGTAGAGGCCGGTCTTCGGACCGGGCGAGAGGGGGTGCTCATAGCTGACCTTCCCCAATCGTACCCAAGCTCCCGAGCCGAGGCAACTTTGGTGATGACGGACACGTGGCCTTTGGCACCGAGTCAGGGTTTCCTAAATTTCCCCATTTAAAAAATATTTAGGTGGCGACTCTGTATCTGGCAAAGCAGTCCATGTTTGGCACTTCTTTTCAAAAATCTGTTTCTCAAAACGATTTGCCAGAATTGGACTCTTTGGTTCAGATTTAGAACCGTAACACAAATTGAGTCCGAACTGTAGAGTGAGGCCCTCGGGGCGCGTCTACAGACCTAACACCACAAACTCGACCCAGGCCTGTGGTGGCAAAGACGGAGGAAAAGGAGAATGCACTGAAGATAGGGTTGTCTAATACCCGCGTCATAGAGAAGGGGGCCTCGCTCACAGAGGAGTATGACCCTAGCTTATACATTGTGGTCGTCGATCAGCCAAAGCCAGTAGCCATACTATCGGATTTCCTCAGCATCAATGCTATCGGGGAGAATGAGCTAGGGCAACATTAGAACGATTGGCCTAAACAAGGCCTGAATGACTTGGCCGAATTGGAAAAGGACCTGGCCGAGTTGGAAGAGGACCTAGACAACCTCTACTTCTTTAAAGAAGATGATACAAGCAGTGTCCAGATAGGATGGTGGGATCTAAGCCAGCTAGAAACAAGCAATAGGTGGTTGAGTGAAGAGGAGTCAGATAAGGAGGAACAAACAAGCGAGACCGGGAAAGAAAAGGCTGAGGCTACATCCTTGACTGAAAATGACCAAGTGTCGGAGCAATTCCAGTGGGAAATGATAGAAGAGATCCAAAGAAAGATAGCCTTGGAGCAAGGAAAAGGGAAAGGAACAGAAGAGATCGAGCCCACAGTAGTAGATGTCCAAAATACGGGAAAGACCGAATGTTTTTTTTTGTAATTAATTTGTTTGTTGTGAGAGAAAAAAAGTGAAATAATAATGGTTTTAATGTGGCATTTTGACCCCGTCTGGGACTAGGCTATTTTTAAATTATTTTTTTATAATTATTTTAGTCTGACAAAAAAAAGTTGTATTTAGGATGATAATTGTTTTTTTATTTTTTTGTAGTTGATTTGATGATTGTGAGAGAAAAAGTGAAATGATCATGATTTGAATATGACAATTTGTTTTATTGTCTATTTTAGCCTATTTTGTATTTTAGACCAACCACACTTCCCAAAACATTCGCTTTGTCTTATTGACTATTTTAATTTATTTTATTTTTATTAACTATTTTAATAAAAAAATATGATGTGATAACTTAACAAATAAGCAAATAAGCTATTTATTAAATTGTTCCCAATCAGTTGTGGAGGCCTCATAGTGTAAAATCATATTTCTGCACAAAAAAAATAATTTAATAAGTATTTGGCAAGTGTATGTGGGGTGTCCATTAATAATAAAAAAATACATAATATTTTTTTTCTTCTTCTTATTATTATTATTTTTTGAAAATTATTAAATAAGCATGCAATGTAATTAGGAGATAAGCTTTGTTTTAAAAATAAAATAAAATAATAATAATAATAAAATCATGAGATAGGCTACACTTATTAAACTTTATAATCTAGCACAAGCGGATGGCAGTCATTGTGATCACTTGACAAAATTGAGACCAAAGGTAGATCACAACCATTGGAATCAGATCTCTTATCAATATATATCTAATCTTATGGTCAGAACAAAGAGCTTAACTTGAGGACGTTTTCATCATAGCCTACCTCCCGAATTTATCGCCAAAGTTTCGTAGTCCTTTAAAAAATTCAAATTTCATATGAAAACAAATCAAAAACTTTCGAACCAAACTGAATTCAGATCTCTCTCCCTCTCTCTCTTTCTATTTCTACCTTGCAAATGGCGGACCTAGAACGGAGCTAAAAGCATTCACCTCAATCATCCCAATTTCAGGTACTCCAAACCCTATTCTTGATCTCAATTCTCTCACTTAGCTTCCACTCCTAATTGTTTTGTTGAAAATTACATATACACAATAAACAAATATGTATGTTGTTCTCGTTTGATTTCTCTTGCTCGTGACCTAATTTGAAACACCAATCTATTCTCTCAGGTTCTGATATAGGATTTTTAAAATTTTGAATGCCCAATTTGAGTAATTATGGTGAGGGAGCAAAGCGTTGATTCGTTTTATATAGCGATTTTGGTTTAGATTCAACCCGTTGATGTTTTGAATCCGTGTTTCATTGTCTTATTCAGATGTTCATACCTTGTTTCTCCTCATTCCTCATTGAGTTTGGTTATTGGAGTGTCTTGGTTGTGTTCGGAACAGGTTGGTTGCTAGTTGGTCCAAACTGTTGTTGCCCAGAATTTGGCTTTTTTGCTCGAGCGCAAGCTTTGTGAGCTCCTAGTACTTTTGCAGGCTTGCAGAGATATTGGAGAGGTAGTGTTATTCGCTTGAGCGAGAATTCTTGCACTTGAGTGATGGTCTTCTGTCTATAAAACTTTTGGGAGTTTGTATTCTTGGCTCGAGCGGTATAGCTTATTATATCTGGTTGCTCGAGTAAGAAAATTTATTGTGTCTGGTCGCTCGAGCGACACATCTTGCACTCGAGCGAACTGTGTATATATCTGTTTGTAAAATCACTTTTCTGAGTCACTTTTTCATCTCTCTCTTTCTAAACATTTCAAAATCCTATTTTCTCTTACTCTCTCTCGACAACTCACCTATTTCCCTCAAATACACCTAGATTTGTTGATCTTTGGCCCTGTGTGCCTTTGTTAAAAAGATAGAGCTCGACGAGGGCTTCGTTCTGATCGGTGTAAAGTTGGTTTTTGTCATCTTTGGGTTTCCATCTCTCATTCAATCATCTTCTAAGCTTAAGGTAGGGATTCTTCACACTCTTGTATGAGTTTTACTTTAGTTATTTATTATTTCAAAAGATTATAGTGGTTTGGGATTTTTTGGTAAAACCTAGGGTTTGAAATCAAAATGAAAGGGAGGGGTTTTCAAATGGTTTCTTGGAAAAGATTGTGTGTATGAAATTGGAGTTGATATATATTGAAATGAGGTATTTCCTACATTGAAATTGATTTTCAAAGAGAAAGGGATTTTGCCCTAAAATGTGAATGTTTGAGATTGTAAAGAGAAAATGGAATTGATGTTGAAATTATGAAATTGAAGTAATGTTGATGATGATGGCGGAGTTGGATATGTATTATCACTCTCATCTTGATATTTTGGAATAGTGTGCTTTTAATGAAATTTATTTATCTGTTTAGAGATATTTATTTTAGGCTATCGATGGAGGATAGTTTGCATAAGACTTAGGTGAATTAAAACTAATTTTTCATCCATGTGCATTGAACATTGTTGCTCATATTGAAAATGCATATGATTTTGAGAAAAATGAGTGAACATGGGAAAGAGGTGTGTATCACCAAATCAAGTTGGCCTGTGTGTCCAGTGTGAAAGTTCCGGAAAATCAGTGTATACATAGGTGCCGGTTCTCGCGGACAAAATATCCGTAAAATGGAAATAGCAGTGCTTGTATAGACTATGTTTACATGGGTGCCGTTTGACGGTTTTCCGCGAATGAAATATCCGTGAAAGGTTGTACTGGATTGAGATTTCCTCATGTTTTCTATTGTAAAAGAGATGATTTGGTGAATTGTGATATAACATTGGCATGACATGGCTTTTGAAAAAGAATATAAAATGTTTTGACACTAGCATTGTATATGCACAAAACCTTATGGCTTTGTTAAGTTTTATACATTGTGTTGGAATATTTCTGCTGGGTTTTGACTCACCCTATAACATTAACCAAACAATCACAAGACTCGATGAACTTCTTTTTAACAGCCCAAGCTCTAATTCATTAATGTAAACTCATAACCTAACAATTACTCAACTTTAATTCCTTTAGTTTTATCAAACTCTTAATTACAAATTATGATTTTTCACCACTATCAACATAAACGTGATTAGCTACCTCCCAATTTACCAAATCAACCCATAACATGATTATTTAACTCAAAAAATTCAAAACCCTACCCCCTTCATGTCTTTCCAAAATCCTATAACAAAACATGCTAGTAATGCGATAAAAACTACCACTTGTCTATCTATAACGAGGTATTAAAAAGAAGCAACAAAATCCCCACCTCTAGCAAGAAGAGAAAAAAGTTCGAAAATCTAACTTCGAGGAAAACACAATTCGTTTAGATTAAAAGGAAGCTCTCACCGTACTCTACGTTTTGATATATGGAACTAGGAGGAGATTTACTCTAAAGAGTTGACATCCAAGGTATAAGAGCTTGAAGCTCGAAAATGGAGGAAAGAGAGAGAAAGAGAGGGTGAAACGTGAAGAGGTTTGGCCAAAAAAGTGACTTTTAAAGATCTGATTCCGAATAGACCACTCAAGCGGTCAAAAGTGTGCTCGAGCAGTGAATCAAGATTTGTAGTATCACAGACAATTTTGGAAAACAGAGCTGGAAGGGCCTATGGACCGCTTGATCGGTGAAACTTGTGCTCGACCAAACTATGTACACAACACAGATTTGCAAATTTCAGACGAGCATAACTCTCTTGTTTGGACTCCGTTTAGGGCCGTTCTTGTGTCCAAATTGAAGCCCCGAAAATAATCTTTCCAGTGGTTCTAGCCTTACATCAAGATTCAAAGTGTGAAGAGAGAAAATGATAAAAGAGTAAAGATTACTCAAGAACAACTATTCGAATTTGGAGTTTTTGATCAAGTCTCGTCCAAACATTATGGTAACGCCTCAACCAAGGCTTACATATTGACTAAGAAGATTGTCAATTATGATAATCAAAGAATCAAATATAATTCCATTATACTAAGAAGTACGGAGTGCTACAAACGGCATATACTTATAACATTGAGTATCATGATTATTTTTATCTATGAGGAGTTATTGTTTAGAATCATTGTGAATCTCTACTGGACCTTTGTGTTCATCCTATATTACTAAACTATGTTCAAGTACGGAGTATGTTGCATCCTTCAAGGATCAAGACGTTATTTCTATCGAGAACCAATTCTTTGTTCATTGTCGGTGGCGGGTTTACTGTTGTAGAAATGATATTATTCTTACTTTGTAATTATTTATTTATTTAATATTCAATGTAAGTCTAAAGACATAGATCGTAATTTGTGATATTGTAAGTTCCATATCTATATTATTCGAAAGAGAACACTTTTTATTTATTTATTTGTATTCTTATTTCCGCACTGGACTTTAGTAAAGAATTTGGTAATTTATGCGAGTGATAAATAATTAGGGGCGTTACAACTCCTAACTAACTTCTGTTAAAAATTAGACAAAAATAACACATTAACAATCATGTAGCATAAACATTTTTTGTTGTATATAACTCACACCCTAACACAAACTTAAACCACAATATAATAATATATTTTTTTATATTATGTGATAGTTATCATAACATTTTAAATCTAATTTTGAACAAAATTTAATTTTAAGAATTGATTAAGAAAAATTTAAAATATTTAAAAAAAATCTTTGACAACGGTGAAATATAGCCTTTTCCATCCCCAGAAATGTTTGAGAGCTCGAAACTTCTCAGGCTCGAATGACCCGAATTCAAAACGACGTGGTTTTGATTTTTTTTCCCCCCTCTTTTATCTGTGAAACGAAATAGAGGGAGGGAGGGAGAAAGAGAAAGAAGAGAGAAGAAAGAGGGAGAAAGGGAGCCGATCTTCCTTTTCCACTCCGTCCCCGTCGACGTCACCGCCGTCGCCTCTTCCTCTTCCACTCCGTCGCCACTGTGTGTGTGTGTGTGTGTGTGTGTGTTTCATCGATTTGGCTTCCAGATCTGTATATGTGTGTGTGTGGGGGGGGGGGGGGGGGGGGGGGGGTTTGATTTGTGGGTGGCTTTTGATTTTACAGATCTCTGTATGTGTGGGTTTGATTTGTTGATGATGATGTGTTGATGATGATGATGCTGTGTTGATGATGATTTGTTGGTTATTGATGATGATGATGCTGTGTTGATGATGATAATGCTGTGTTGATGATGATGTTGTCTTCTTCTTTTTTCTCTCCTCTTCTCTTCCCTTCTGGGAGTCAGAAAAGATGAAAAAAAAAAAAAAAGCCAAAACGTCAGGTCACTTGAGCCACGGAAAATTCGACCTACCTAACTGGATTATTTCCATCCCCATGCCAAACAGAGAGACCTTGAGTTCCCACTTCGACTCAGACGAGTCAGACACAACACACAAATAGAGAGAGAGAGAGAGAGTTAGGTTCGATAGGACCGGTCTAATCCAGTGTTGTGCTTGAGTTGAGAGAGCTCGAGTTGAGGAGGCTCCATGGAACCATCTCCATCATCGTTGCCAAGAAAGAGAGGTGGTCACAAATCGTTGAATTGTTGAGTAATTATGGTGAGGGAGCAAAGCGTTGAATCGTTTTATGCTCGATTATGCGAATCGGCTTCGGCTTTGGCTTCTTCCACTCCTTTGCTTATATTCCCATCGACTTCTGATGTTGATTCTCTCTGTGCTTTGAAGATTGTTGGTCATGTTCTTGAATCCGATTCGGTTAGATATGCTTGTTACCCAGTTTCGAGTTTTAAGGAAATTCACAGGTACGCAGGACCCAATTTGTGTTCTTCTTCCGATGAGCCTGTCACGATTCTTTTGGTAAATTGGGGGTGTCACCGGGATCTGCGAAAGGTCTTGAATTTGGGTCCTCCTTCGCGTGTTTTTGTTGTTGATAGTCACAGGCTAATTCACTTGCACAATCTCAGTGATCAGAATGATCGTGTCGTCGTGCTCTATACTCGGGATGATGAGGACCAGGCTGATTTGGCATACGATTTGAAAGTTTCGGTTTCAGCTTTGGCAAATGCAAGTGATTTGAACAGTGATGATGAAGGTGAAGATGACTCTGATGGTGATGAAGATGAGAATGAGAGTGAAAGTGAGGAGGAAGATGGTGGTGAGTCTCAGAAGAGAAGAAGGGTTTTAGATGAAAGTGAAAAAGACCCAGTTAAACTTTTCAGGAAGCTGAAGAAAGAGTATTATTCTAATGGTACTTTTCATGGGAAGCCATCTGGGTGTTTGATGTATGATCTGTGTCATTCCCTGAGGAAGAACACAAATGAATTGTTGTGGTTGGCTTGTGTGGCTTTAACAGACCAGTTTGTTCATGAAAGGTTAACAAATGAGCGATACCAAGCTGGGGTGATGGAGCTTGAGCAGCATGTTAATAGCGTTGGGAATCTGGATGTTGTTACTACGGTGACCCTCAAGGATGGAACAAAGGTTTTGGCTCCTGATTCTTCAAGAATTTCCTATGAAGACGAGCCAAAGCTAATGTTGCTACAAGAGTGGAACTTGTTTGATTCAATGTTGTGATCCACCTACATTGCAACTAAATTGAAGGCTTAGAGTGACAATGGGATGAAGAAGTTGATGCTTCTTCTTGCTAGAATGGGATTTCGACTTGAGGATTGCAAACAGAAGTTTCAGTACATGAATGTTGAGATCAAACACAAAATGAAGGAAGAGTTTGAAGAGTTTTTACCTGAGTATGGGCTAAATGATTTCTACTATGGAGGTTTTTGCTTACTACATGGGTATAGTTCAAGAATTTCCGCAGCAGATGTGGTGTATGGTGTAACGGCACTTCTAGAGTCATTTGTAGAATCTGATGGCTCATGTGCATCCAAGCAGTTTGGAGTGGCTTATGATGCATTGTCCTTGAGCAAGTTTGAAAAGTTGGAAACCGGAATGCAACATGGTATCAAGATACAAAGGGCAATTCTGAGACAAGGAAGTTCAGCTATAACCAAGAAGGGATCAATAAGAAGTGGAAGTAAATTCAGATGGGTGAAGCTTGAAGATTCCATAGACACTAAACTGTTGGGTTATCCCCAGGCATTGACTAAATTCGGGCATTTTCTGATGGATGCTTTGCGGGAGAAAGGTGCAAAAATGAAGCCTTTGATCTGTGTTTGCTATACTCAAGATCGAAGCAAGGTGTTGATTGTTGGAGTTTGTGGGAAGCCACGCTTTGGGGCAGATAAAGGAAATGCATTTGGGATTGCTTTCAGATATGCAGCTGAGGAGACTGGAGCTGATTTCTTTCACGAGCTATTTGAGTCATCATGGATAGTTTTGGATGCACTTGCTATAAATTCATTCATGATAAGGCTAACTAAGAAGCTATGGTGAAGAACGTTGTCCATAATGTAATCAACTAAATCTTTCTCTTTGAGCTTAATTAATATTTGTTAGGAGATGAATATCTGTTGGTTACTTCAAGCAAACATCTTTTCTTCATTCTGGCTTGTCTGAAACAATTTATAAATGACGAACCATAATTTATCTATATAAGTGAAGATTACTGGTTTGTTTCTTTTGACTTGCGTTTGTACCATGATCTTCGTTATAAACATCTGCTGAACTTGCTCTTGTGATTACTAATATATTTCTCATATATGAAGATCAACATAAATGCAGTTTAGAAATTGAAGCTCTTGCTGGTGAAATTCTTATTGTGTTTCACAAAAGTAAGAAAGCTGTCATTTTAGGTCAACTGTGAGCTTTTAGAGTGTTATCTCTGAAAAATTTAAAAAGAACTTCAAATGATTCATGGTTTTTAGCTACTTGGAGACTGCCCTCATCTATCCTTAGGGGTGATACTCCGTGATGTTTCAATGGGTATATCTAACAGATTTTGCAGGTGGTCCTCTTTCTTTTCTGGCTGCTGGTATTATGATGCTGGAAGTGATTGAGGGGAGCAGCGAGTTGAGTGTGGTGTGATTCCGTATTGAGGGTTGAGTGAACTGTGAGCTTTTACATGATTTTCCTACCAGTTTGCTATGCAGGATTGTCATGCTGGCCCTTCTTAGGGATTGAGGGTTGAGTGTGCTATGAGGATTGAGTGATGTGAACTCCTATATGAGTGCTTCTAACTTTCTCTTGCAGGTGTATGTTAGTTGCTGGCACAATAGTAGGGAGTTCATTGGTGAGAGCCTAGTGAAGTGAGGATATATTTTTGGTTTGGTTTTAAATATGGTTCTATAACCTGCTCTTTGAGAGTGACTCTGCTACCGAGTGTTGAGATTGTTAGTACATATATGAGTGAGGTTTGCCTCAGGTTATGTACCATATCCTCGATTTTGCTTATGTTTTCTTCTTTTGTTCTTTATGTTTGGTTTTCACAGGTTGTATTGATGTCTCTGCTGGAATTGACGGCAGCTTACTGGGAGCTGGGCTTATATTTCAGCTAGGGGACTTGATCGGTTAGTTCAATCTTGGAGTGTTAGAGATTGTCAGTGGGCCAGGAAGCACTTTTCTGTGCCAGTTCCAGCACATATCTGCTCCTACGGATAGTTGTTGTCTTAAGTTCCTATGGATAGTATATGTATCAATCTTGGAGTGTTCCAGCACTTTTTTTGTTCTTTATGTTTGATTTTGAGCAATGTTTTCTGTTCCCATTTTGGTGGTGTAGTGTTTGCTTAGATATTAGGCAAATGTTATAGGTGTTTTTGTTGGCTGTATCCTACGGGTTGTGTAGGGTTTGTTTTTCTCAACAGGGCTGTTATGGTAGCTTGGGTATATTTTGGTTCTTGTTCTTGCCCCCTGCTTTTTTTGGATGGAGGTTTGGACAAGTTTGTGAGATCCATAGCCCTGGTGTTTTTGGCTAGTTTAGTTGTTGGTTTTGTTCTGTGGGTGCTTATTTTGTTTAGCTTTGTTAGGGCCTGGGGTATGCCTCTTATATATCTATATAGTTTGCTTGTTTTATTTTATGATTTATTCACCAAAAGAAAAAAAAAGGTCAAGACACAAAATGCCGAGTTTTGGCATAAATTACATGAATGTTGTCTTTTGAAGTGATTATATCTATTTTAAGTCTCTCCCCCTTTCTCTTTTCATTCTTTCTTTTAGCTTCAGGTTAAAGGGCCAAAGTTTCACCCATTTCTCACTTTGGCACTTTAAGTTTGATTTTTCTCACTTTGGCCCTTTAATTTTGCAATTTCTAAGTGTTTTCTGATGTGGGTTTGTTTTTTTCACAATGTTCGGACATGCTAGTTAATGTTTGATCTTTTGATTGAACATGTTGCACTATGCGTTTTGTTGATGCTAGTCTATAAATGAAATGGATTCAGGAGTCTAGATTAACAATAGTTCATCTACAAAATTGCTAGTTCCAAAGTTTCTTCACCTGTTTGATACACTTGCTTAATGTTTTATGTGTTGGAATCAAAAAATGAATTGAGGAAATTGGGAATTTGGTAGTTTGATTAGTGTTCTGAGTCCGTAATTATATGGTGTTTTTTTTATTCTTGGAGCTGACCCCGATTGATGATTCGGACACAAGTCCTAATTTGATTTTGTACTTTGATTCCTGGAGGATCCTCAAGTCTCCAAAATGTATTGGGAAAAAGTTGTTTTTGTTGATAGTGTCAGTTATTATGAGAAATGTCATGCCTTTTGATTATATCCGAAGCCTTGATTGAAGCTTGAAATTTTTGGGGTTTTGACTTTAGCAGTTTATTGGTGCATTGAAGGTTTCTGCTTTAAAGTATGAGTTTGATGCTTCATGGTAGAAATATACTGAAATTATGTCTTAATTTTTTGGGCGGGATTTTAATTAATCTTCCTGATAAAAATTTCTTGATCAATTCCCTTTTTCTTCACAGGGTCTGACAAGTTGATGAGTTATCATTGTGGATTACAGTGTTTTTGGGCTTTAATGCAATCTATAATTGGAAAACGAAGATTCTCAACGGCTACATTTGATTGAAAAGTAAATTGGGGAAAATTGTATTAACAACTCACATGACATTCTGTTTCGTGTTTGGTATTTGAAGCATTTTCTCTAATATCAAGGGTGAATGAACATGATTTCTTGAGTGCAACGATTACATATTTGCTTTGTTCATTCAGTTTTTCAGTATTATGTACTATAAAAAAATAAACAAATAGACACGGATACATCTCTAATGTGGATCTTTGATTGCTCCACCTATGTGGTTGTGTGACCTGAATTTCTAAATAATCAGCTAGTGTTGATTTTTTCAATCATTGTGGATGCATGATAATTTGTCTATCCTTCCCTCCCTTTATATTAGTCATAGAATAATAAATCATGTCAACAAATATGTTCTATAATGGGTTTTTTTTTTTTTTTTTTTTTTCTTTTCCTAAGAGCTAATTCTTGTGTGGATGGATATGTTTATGCACTGTTATCAGAAAAGTCTCTAAAGTTTGTGGGTGCCAGTTTTGCATCTTGAGCATGTTGACTATGTGAACATTCTTATTTGTGAAGGCTCTCTTTTCATGTTATTAGATGCAAGAAATTTCAATAGGATTCTCATTCTGCACATATCCTTGGTATTGGCTACAATCTCTCTCCCCTCTCTCTCTCCATCTCTGCTTCAAAATGCCTATACTATTACTCTGATCACCATTTTTTTACTTGGCTCTGTTCTATTTATTTATTTTCACCTGGCTATGTCTATAAGTATGTTTTTATTTGTTGCCTGTACAATAATGCTAACCGTTTGTAGGACAAGGAATCTCACTGTAGTGCAGTGTATTCACCTATAACTGGTGTATAACCCAAAGCTAACCCTTATTATTTCTGATTTATGATTTTTGTTACCTGGAAAAGTTATCGCCATTGCTATCTTATATTGGGAAATATTTCCACTTATCAAAAACTTAAATTTTGCCCATATGTTAGGTCGAGTAGACGGTATGAAACCCTACCGAGTTTGCATTTGAAAGTTCTCTGACGTAGGACAGAACGTTGAGGGATTCAAAGGTTGAACTTGGTAGGTTTTCATTATACAGTGGAATATTTAGGATTTTATATAGTTATGGAAGGAATTATGGTTAGGGCTTAATAAATAGGGAAAGGGAATGAATGTCCCAACTTGAATGCTTCTTTTATTTTGGTTTTCCTTACTCTTTTTGTGGATTGCATCATTCCTTGAATATATATACAAACACGAGATATGATTGAGAACTCATTGACCATTGTGGGGTATTGCACAATCAAAATAAATCTATTCATTTTGACAAAATTATTGGTTCTGTTATATTGCGTATTTGTGTTTATCATTATTTGTACATACCATCTAAAATATATATTTCTCTAATGATTGGCTACAAAATTTCCCTTGTGCCTTCAGAAAATGTCATTCAACAAAGCTTGCACTGTTGATGGGGCTCTTCCATAGAGTTTGATTTTTCCTTGCAGAAATGTGTAGAGAGAAAGAAGAGCAAAGCTGGATATACATATATATATATATAGAGAGAGAGAGTTAAAAAAGTGGCCCAAATATCCTTTTGGCATCAGTTTTGAGAAAAAGTGCACAAAATTCGAGACAGACGCCCCCAAAATCTGCCTGAGCGGTTTGAATTCTGCATGAGTAGAAATGTTTTCCCTCACAGGCGGATTGCTCCAGAGAGCTACCCAGAAATCCATCCAAATTCCGCTCGAGCGGGATGTAAAATCCGCTAGAGCCGTTTTCTGCCTAGAAAACTTTGAAAATTTTGAAAAACCTTGTGAGGATTCGCTTGGGCGATTTTTAATTCCGCACGAGCAGTTTTGCCTAGAAGTTGAGGAGGTGATTTTGCAACCCAAGTCAAGTTCCAATGGCCAAAACTCAAAGTTTACAATCCGGAAAAGTTACGAGAGGTTAAGTAAGAGCAGAACAAATTTTCAATGACTCAAAACGATGAACAAAACACCGAAAGAATTACATGCTACCCACTAGACAATACTATTCAAGCCCAAAAACCGGGACATCACAACCTCTCCCCCTTAGGAAATTTAGCCCCTGAAATTTGGTTACATGTCCCAACAACACGCCCAAAGAACAAGATCAAACAACAAGAAGGCTCCACACTAATGACAAAATGAATCCACAATAACAACAATTCAATTATAACACGGAGATCTCAATTTTAACAACATTTTACTATTATTATCAAAATCTTTCCATGGGCCAAGGCCACAATCCAACAACCACTCTTCTCAGTAAATTTTTAATAAATTGCTCAGTAAATTCCCAATAAATTCTTAGTAAGTTACTCAGTAAATTACTAAGTAAATTCTCAGTAACTTACTCAGTAAATTCTCAGTAAAATGTTAGTATTATTACTCTGTAAATTATCAGTACATTACTTAGTAAATTATCAGTAAATTATCAGTAAATTACTCATTACATTACTTTGTAAATTACTCAGTAAATTCACAGTAAATACTGAGTAAATTCTCAGCAAATTATACAATAAATTTATAGTAAATTCTTAGTAAATTACTCAGTAAATTACTTAATAAATTACTGAGCAAATTACTCAGTACATTACTTAGTAAATTACTCAGTTAATTCCAAGTAAATTACTTAGAAAATTCTCAGTAAATTCACCGTAAATTACTCAGTAAATTCTCAGTAAATTCTTAATAATTGCTTAGTAAATTCCCAGTAATTCTTAGTAAGTTACTCAGTAAATTACTAAGTAAATTCTCAGTAACTTACTCAGTAAATTCTCAGTAAAATGTTAGTATTATTACTCTGTAAATTATCAGTACATTACTTAGTAAATTATCAGTAAATTATCAGTAAATTACTCATTACATTACTTTGTAAATTACTCAGTAAATTCACAGTAAATACTGAGTAAATTCTCAGCAAATTATACAATAAATTTATAGTAAATTCTTAGTAAATTACTCAGTAAATTACTTAATAAATTACTGAGCAAATTACTCAGTACATTACTTAGTAAATTACTCAGTTAATTCCAAGTAAATTACTTAGAAAATTCTCAGTAAATTCACCGTAAATTACTCAGTAAAGTCTCAGTAAATTCTGAGTAAATTACTTAATAAAATCCCAATAAATTCTTAGTAAATTACTCAGTAAATTTCCAGTAAATTCTTAGTACAGTACTTAAAACATTTTCAGTAAATTCTCAGTAAATTCTGAGTACATTACTCAGTAAATTTCCAGTAAATTCTCAATAAAGTACTCAGTAATTTCTTAGTCAATTCACAGTAAATTATCCAGTAAATTCTCAGTAAATCACACAGTAAATTCCTAGTAAATTACTCAGTACATTACTTATTAAATTCTCAGTAAGTCACTTAGTGAATTCCCAGTAAATTCTCAGTCAATTACTCAGTAAATTCTCAGTAACTTACTCAGTAAATTCCAAGTGAATTCTCAGTAAAGTACTCTGTAAATTCCCAGCATATTTTCAGTAAATTACTTAGTAAATTCTCAGTAAATTTTTTAGTAAATTCCTAGTATTTTTCTATAAATTACTTTGTAAATTACTTAGGAAATTATTAGTAAAATACTCTGTAAATTCTCGACCCGATACATTCTCAGTAAATTACTTAGTACATTCTTCGTAATTTCCGAGTAAATTACTAAGTAAATTCATAGTAAATTACTTAGTAAATTCCTAGCAAATTCTCAAAAAATTACTAAGTAAATTACTCAGTAAATTAGTCAGTATATTACTAATTAAATTATCAGTAAATTACTAAGTAAATTAGTCAGTATATTCATGATAATTATAAGCACGAGTTCAACAACAATTGTAACAATCATACAATAGTTCTCATCCTTACAAGATAACAACAATTATAACAACAAGTGGTTTACAATTTCAACTATTTATTCTCAAACACAAGAGAGATCACAATCTAGATTAAACTAAGCGTTCTCAAGCAAAACCGGATACTTGGAGTGGATTTCCATCTCTCGTTCCCAAGTTGCCTCCTCAACTCCATGGTGCCTCTACAACATCTTCACTGATGGTATGGTCTTGCCCCTCAACACATGTTCTTGGGCATCTAAGATTTGAACCGGTCTTTTTTCATATGAGGCATCCTCATCTACCTCAAAATCAACCCAATCGAGTACATATGAAGGGTTAAGTTCATACTTCCTAAGCATAGATACATGAAACATGTTGTGAACCCCCAAAAGTTGTGGCGGTAAGGCCAAACGGTATGCCACTTCTCCAACCCGATCTAAAATCTCAAAAGGTCTAATAAACCTTGGAGACAATTTACCGCTCTTGCCAAATCTCATCAAACCCCGCCTCGGTGAGATTTTAAGAAACACATGGTCACCAACCTTGAAAGATAGAGGTCGTCTCTCTAATGATCTCTGGGTCTAACAACGGTGCATCACCCACCTTAGCCCAAAAAATAGGTGATCTACAAGGTCGGCCATACAAGGCGTCAAATGGTGCCATCTCGATATTAGCCTGATAACTATTGTTATAGGCGAACTCAATCAACGGTAGGTGCCTGTCCCAAGACCCCTTGAAATCAAAGGACACAAGCTCTAAGCGTGTCCTCCAAAATCTGAATGGTACGCTCTGACTGCCCATCGGTCTGAGAATGATAAATGGTGCTAAAGGTCAACTTGGTTCCCAACACCTCTTAAAGGCTTTACCATAACCATGCGGTACAACGAGGATCTCTATTCGAGAAAATAGTCACAGGGACCCTATGAAATCAAACTATCTCTCGAATATACAACTCTGCCAAATGCTTAACTGAGTCACTGGTGTGTATCGGAATGAAGTGTGTAGACTTAGTCAACCTATCAACAATCACCCAAACAACATCATTGCCCCATTGTGTTCTAGGAAGCCCAACTACAAAATCCATGGTAATATGTTCCCATTTCCACTTGGCTATTGGTAAGGGTTGTAGCAAACCCGCTGGCTTTTGGTGCTCGGCCTTCACTTGTTGACAAGTAAGGCATTTCGAAACAAATAAAGTGACATCACGTTTCATACCCCTCCACCAAAATTGTCGACTAAGATCATGATACTGTAAACGTCCCCGAACGTCCCGGGAGGGAATCCCGTTTTGTTCATTGGGCCCACTACAGTTCAGGACTCAATGTCACGGTCCTGTATCTAATCTCGCAGAGTGCAATGCAAGACCGATGAATCATCAAAGAGTCCAAATCCGGCAAATCATTTTTTGAAAAATAGATTTTTTTGAAAGAAGTGCCAAACATGGACTGCTTTGCCAGATACAGAGTCGCCACCTAAATATTTTATTTTGGGAGAATTTAGGAAACCCTGACTCGTGCCTAAGGCCACGTGTCCGTCATCACCAAAGTTGCCTCGGCTCGGGAACTTGGGTACGATTGGGGAAGGTCACTTCGTGAGCACCCCCGCTCGCCCGATCAAAGATCGGCCTCTACTAATCATGATATCGAGTTTTGAAAACATTATGTGCTCTTATTCTGGTTATTAGCCTAGATTTACTACGTGATGCGCACAGTATACAAGTATAGACTGGATCGCCTGAATTGGAACAACACATCTCATGTTTGTTTATTTTGAAAATGGTTTGATGGTGCTACCCGCAAGTAGGCTAAGACGTGGATTTGCCACCCTCGGGTGGGCTTTAGAAAACGTGATGGTTTGCCACTCTCAAGTGGGCTTGAAACTCACAGTCAATGCATTATTCCAATTCAGATAATCCAACCTTCACCCACAGGCATTCAGGCAGGTATATCACATAAGCATATAGCCTCATGGTAAGCATGCTATCATGGCAGTCACTCACACACATGCAAGGATGCTAAAGCATAAATACTTACCGAGTACTTCGAGCCAAAGAAAGAAGCTAATTAGAAATCATGCATGAATCCTAACTATGCTAAGAATGCCTAATGCAACACATGCAAAAAATGCAACTAAGATAGGCTCGGCTATTCTAAAATGGCATATGAAATGCAACAAATGATACACGTATTCAACCTAGAATTGAAATACAATGCAGTTAGTATGATGCGCTGAGCCCGGTGTATGCAAGACAGATGAAGGGATGCAAACATGCGAGCATAAGTATGCTAATTGAAACATGCCCTAAACTAACCATTATAAGCTGGTAAATAAAAGGGAGAAAGACGTGGGGTTGGAAGACATACATCACACACATGCATACTTATTACAAAATTGCCCTCCTCGGAGGGTCGAATAAATAATACAGACTGAATAAATAATTAACTACTCTAGCTAATTATATATTACAAAACCCTAATTAATTAACAAATTAACTAGGAAAGCGAATAAACTAGCATGCAAGCTATAAAATGGACTGCCTCAGCTCTTGTTCCGAATGATGAAAAATACATGCGTGCTCGGGTCGCTTTGTCGGGAAATTCCTTGCGATGCCCCGATTTGCCTCTGTTTTGCAATTGGTCTTAGAACACTGTACAAAACTTCCGAAGGCTGCTGACTAGTTTTTGCTGCTGGATTCCGATTTGCTGCAACAGAGAGCAAGAAAGGGGCATGGCAAAGTATTTTCAACACATGTGTGCATGACCACTCTCCCCGTCATTGCACAAGCTGTAGGGAGTGTAGACCTCGATCCTTATGCCACCAATCACGCATCTCGATGCATGATGGCCAAGGAGTTGAATTGCACAACTCAATGTGAAATGAATGCACATATAAACATAACAAGGCCTAAACTCCATCATGGGCAGTCAAGAGTGTCGGCGACCGAGAATCGAGGCACGTTTCGCCACTTGGAGTACGAAACGTCCTTCGTTTCCCGTGTTCGGACTAAACCCTACTCCAAACACAAAGCAATGAGATGGCATACACAATGCGACTAATATGCAACCTAGCATACGCAATGCTATGGGCTAAAATAACATACACAATGCACGTGACATAACATGGCATACACAATGCATTTACGAAGACTATGATGCGCACATGAACTAAATGGCATATACAAATGCAAGATGGACTTATACCAATATGAGTGGACCTCAGCCACACTCACATCAGTGGCCATATGATGAAAATGAGACAACCGAAATACATGCAAGCATGCACGAATGCAATGGACCGATCCTAAAGCACAACATGCAACTCTAACTAAGCATAGCAAAGGATGAAATATGGCATGCAAACACACATTTTCCAGCTCTAAAACATAATGTACAATGGTCCCGAATCATGCAAATATGTTACCCAATGCATGCTAGATGGCCCAAATACTGAAACTAGTGAAGTGCGTTACACTAGAGGTACACAAAGCAATGCACGAATGGCAAAACCAACCCCAAACAGACCCTAGGAAGGTCTGAAACAGTGGGAAAATGGCCCAAAATGATGGTTCAAAGTGCATGGAAATGAAGCTCATTCAATGGTTTGAAAATAAGGCATTCATGCACAACTCTCAAGCACACTTAAAGAGGAGAAAACATGAGGATATGACATTTACATAGGCTCTGAAATATGATGCAAAATGACCCCAAAGCATGAAAACACCTCAGTATATGCATGCAATAGAACTCAAATCTCAAAGCTAGGCAAGTGTATTGAACTACAAGCATGCAAAACAAGCACCATTCGACCATGAGACCCAAAAACAGAGCTAGGGCAGTCCAAAATATGTACAAAATCAGTTTAAGGCAAGGCCCAAAAGTGCTAAAATCAAGGGTCAACAAAGCATGCAAAATAAGCTAGTGAACCATGATTTGCACTACAACTATATGAAGCACATAAGAGCTCACCAAACCAGCCAAAAACAGAAGTATGCCATGCCAAATAATGCCCAAAAACCCACTGAAAATCAGTCAATGCATGCAAGAATGATGTGTCCCTTTGAAAGGCCAATAAGAGAGTTGTTCTACACATGCAAGATAGACATAAAAAATAGCAAAACCACCTCTGGAAAGAGGTTATGAGGGCCCTAAAACCCACTGAAAAGGGCCTGAAATTAGTCTAGGAAGCATGCAAGTGAAGGCCCCTTTGAAAGGCCTTGAAGAAGATTACTTTACACATGCATAATAGACATCGAATATGGAAAAACCACCTCTAAAAAGAGGTCATACAGGTCACAAAACTCATCAAAAATGGCCTGGAGCATGGCTTTGAAACATGCAAATAGGGGCTCCTTTGGAAGGCCAAGAAAGCTAGTAAAGAGAACAAAGGGTGAGAGGGTCACCCCTCTCTGATTTTGATGCTCAAAAATACATAATAACCATTGAAAATCCGCTGGATTTTAGTGGTCAAAAGGGCAAACAAAGCTCACAACAAAGGCCCTAATGCATGGCCTAAAACAAGAGGAAATGAAGCATGCAAGGGGGTAGATGACCCCCAATAGAAAAATAGTCTTAAACAAACATGTTTAGAAGCTCAAAACAAGACTTTTTTCAGTTTATGATAAAGCCCAAATATGCTTTCAAACTAGGCTAAGATATGAAGCAAAATAATGCTAAAAAGGGGGAAAATGAGAGTTACCCTTGTAGTCAAAAGAGCCAGCAGCTTCTGGACCAAAATAGTAATCCTTCAACCTCTGAAAACCAGCTCCAAGGTACTTAGAGTGATGGTGGAGGTGTTAGGATAGGAGGTGTAGTGCAATGGGCAAGAACAATAGAGCTTTGGAGCTTGGATGTAGAGAGATAGAGAGAGGTGTATGTATATGCCTTAGCCAAAATTTCTCAACCCTTGCAAGTGGAGTGGAGGGTCTCTCTTATAGAAGAAGAGGTCCAAGGCTTCTCTTAGAAGCTTGGAGCAAAGGGGCCAAGCTTCTTAAGGAAGCTAAACCAAAAGGGTCAAGCTTCTTGAGGAAGCTAGAGCAAAGGGGTCAAGCTTCCTGAAGAAGCTAAGAAAGGTTCAAGCTTCCCTTAGAAGCTTGGAGCAAAGGGTCAAGCTTCTTCAAGAAGCTAAAAAAAGGTTCAAGCTTCTTGGAGAAGCTAAAAAAGGTCAAGCTTCTTGGAGAAGCTAAAGCAAAGGTTCAAAAGGTTCAAGCTTCCTCAAAAAGCTAAAACAAAGGTTCAAGCTTCTTGGAGAAGCTAGAGCAAAGGTTCAAAAGGTTCAAGCTTCCTCAAGAAGCTAAAACAAAGGTTCAAAAGGTTCAAGCTTCCTCAAGAAGCTAAAACAAGGGTTCAAAAGGTTCAACTCAAAAAAAACTGGTCGGTGGCCCCATTTGGGGGTCTCCCGATTGAATGCAAGCTAGTGGTGGGGTGGGAGACCAGTAAATGTGGCCCAAAAACCAAGAAAACCAACTTCCCGACAAGAAAACCAGAAAATCGACAAGCGGGGAGAAAAGTGGTCTCCAAGGAGAAAAGGTGGTCTCCCACCCTTGTACCACCTCCCAAACAATGAAAATAGGGTCCACGCCAAAAATGAACCAAGACGGATGCAAAATGAGGGTTCGGGAGCCAAAACGCGCAGCCGGGTGCCCCGAAAGCTGACTGTTAAGCATCGAAAGTGGCGCGCGACCACGAAGGTGGTCTCCCGGGCCACAATGTCCCTCTAGAGAGAGGAAACAAGGTGTGTGCCAAAAATCGGAGCGAACGGAGAAAGTTAAGCGGTCCCGAACCGAGGCGTACGGCTGACGGCTCCGAAAATTAGAAACTGGTCTCCAAACGGGAACAGTGGTCTACGACCACGAAAAGTAGCCTATGGCCACTGAGAGATGGTCTACGAGACCTCTCCCTCCCTTCGGGAACAGAAAACAGAAGCTGGTTCGCAAACCGAGGCAAAGCACAATAGAGTCCCGAAGTCCGGAGGCAAGGCTCTCAGCCGAGACTCCGTAACCTCAGAACAAGCACAAAATGCGCAATCACCGAGCACTCAATCGATGACATCTGAGTCTTAAGGTCGGTCAAAAATGGGGTGTCTACAGATACATTTTTGTGCCCTCCGGATGTACCGTAAGGCGTGAGTGATGAAACTCCTGGAGTACCTCTTCTTGACAAGATTCCGGCATAAACAAACAGTCCAGATAGCTCACACTCAAGTCCGAGTGTATGTTCAAACCCTTCTTTTCCTTCCCGTTGGAGATCCTCTCACAAATTGTCTCCATCTCACGATCACCCTGTTGTGCCTCGATGACTGTACTAATCAAGGTAGGTTGAGCAGTCATGGTAAACAAGGTAGCACCCTCGCTACACTCGCCCAATTGCAAATCAACTTACCGATATCGCATAGCATATCCCATTCTCGAATGGCCACACTTGCCAAACTATTCCCAAATTTCAGATTCAAGGCATCGACCACTATATTGGCCTTCCCTGGATGATAATGTAACTTGAAGTCATAATCCTACATAAATTCCATCCATCTCCGTTTGCGTAAATTCAAGTCTTTTTGGGAAAACAAATATTTTAGACTCTTATGATTAGAGAAAACATCAAACTTTTTACCATACAAATAATGCCTCCAAATTTTCAAAAAAAAAAAAAAAATTATCGCCACTAACTCTAAATCGTGGGTGGGGTAGTTCTTCTCATGAATTTTCAATTGTCGTGAACCATAGGCCATAACCTTTCCTTCTTGCATCAATACACAACCAAGTCCATCCTGAGATGCATCACAATACAACCTAGTCTTAAGCTCTTGGAATGACTTCTCACAAGTCTCGTCCCATAGGAATTTGACACCCTTCCTTGTTAACTTGGTCAACTATGCGGCTAGTCTAGAGAAGTCCCTTATAAAACGACGATAATACCCAGCTAACCCCAAGAAACTCTGAAATTTCAAAAATATTTTTAGGTTGTTCCCAATCTTACACGACATCTATCTTAGAAGAGTCTACAATTACTCCTTCTCTCGACACAACATGCCCTAAGAACTTCATGTTGGTCAACCAAAACTCTCATTTCTCAAATTTAGCATATAATTGGTGCACCCTAAGCAAGTCAAGCATTATCCGCAAGTGTTCTTTGTGTTCCTCCTCGGAGGTTGAATAAGATGACCACAAAGCGGACTAAAAATTCTCGAAAGACTCGGTTCATTAAGTCCATAAAGGAAGCAGGAGCGTTGGTTAAACCAAAAGGCATTACAAGGAATTCATAATGGCCATAACGCGTGTGAAAGGCTTTTTCTGGATATTCTCCTCCCGAACTCTCAACTGATGGTACCTTGATCTCAAGTCTATCTTTGAAAAGCAACGAGATCCCCTAAGTTGGTCAAATAAGTCATTTATTATGGGTAGGGGATACTTGTTCGTTCTTAACGGTAACTTGATTCAACTTGCGGTAATCAATACATAACCGCAATGACCTATCATTCTTCTTTGCAAAGAGAGCCGGCGCTGCCCAAGGTGACGTACTATGGCAAATGAAGCCCTTGTCTAAGAGTTCTTGGAGTTGAATCTTCAACTCATGCAATTCCGCAAGTACAAATCTATGCGGTGCTATGGAAATCGGTGCCGTGCCAGACACTAAGTCAATGGAGAACTCGATTGTTTGGTGGGGTGGCAAACTAGTAAGATCCTCGGGAAAGACATCTGAGTATTCACAAATTACCATTGGCAATTCTACTCGGACCCCATCATTTTTACCATCCAAGAGAGTTGCAAGAAGACAACTAAGCTCGCCCCTACCACAAGAGTCGTAAACTGGTGATAATACTCTATTAGTTCAGTCTCCCAGAAAATAAAGACAGTCACCACTCGAGGTGCACACTATAACGCTCTGATGGTAACAATTAATCACAGCATGATACGAAGACAACCAATCCATGTCCAAAATGACATCAAAACCCGACATGTCTAGCAACACAAATGCAAAAGGAAGTCAACGCCCGACAATCTCTATTTGACAACCACGACACCTCCGGTCCAAGTCCACCTTACCCCCAACTGGTGACTTTACCCTGAGTGGAGACGCTAATTGAGCCACCTCTAACCTCAATGTAGAAGCAGCAGCAGAAGATATAAATGAATGCGACACGCTTGTATCTATCAATACATTAACTAAAGAATTGTACACAATAAAAATACTTTTCACAATAGAGGAACCTGGCAATTGCTCTGGCACTGTAACAACATACACGCACCCCTGTGGCCTCTGATCAACCTGCTCATCTCTCTGAGCATAGCCTGCTGAACTGACTAAGCCGAAGCGGCCCCCTGATTAGCTTGTAGGGACTAAACTGAATGAGCCTGCTAATGGCTCTGAGTCTGCCTCGACGCTGATACGCCAGATGCGTATCCTAACTGTGGGCAAGCTTTCCTTAAGTGCCCTGACTGACCACACTGAAAGCAAGTAGGTCCATTCCCCCGACTCTGGGACTGACTCTGAGATCGGTTAGGCGGTGGTGGTGGTAACATCTGCTGCCCTCCTCCCTTCTGTGGACAGGAATTTGCCTTGTGACCCGGTTGGCCACATTTGAAACAAGTAAAGCTCACCTGAGCATTCCTTCCCGTGCCACCACTTGGCAATGGAAAAGTAGATCTAGACTACTGTGACTGGGGCTGGGATGAAGAAGTGCCCCTATTCTTCTTGCTGTCCCCTTGTGACTTCTGGCCCCTAAACCTTGAACCCCAAAAGTCTCTCCTCCTCGGCCTGTACGGTAATCTCTACATATGCCGCCGCCTCCACAAGACGGTCATAGTTCCGGTTCATATTTTTGGCAACCTTGAACAAAATCTTTGTTCTCAATCTCTTCTCAAACTTTATGCAATGGCGCTCCTCCGTTGCCACCAACTCTGGTGCAAACTTGGACAAACTAGTGAAGGTCGTCACAAACTTGGCCATGGATAGGTTAAGTTGCTTGAGGTTTTTGAATTCTTGCCTCAATCTTTCTCTAGCAGTGGGAGGTAGGTACTTGTCTTGGAAAGCAATGACAAAAGCCTCCCATGTCGGTTCGACTCTACCCTTGGCGTACTTCCACCATTGGCCTGCATCCCCTTTAAGATAGTAACTCACTAGAGTCACCCTTAGCTCACTGTCTTCAATGTGAAGCATCTCAAATGTCTTTACCGTTGGCTTGAGCCACTTATCTGCCTTCTTGGGCTTGGGGCCACCGTGAAACTCATCTGGCTTGGCCAGCAAAAACTCTCTAGTGAAAAAGCTCGCCCTTGACTCCACAGCATTCTCTCAGGCTTGGTTCTCCACCCTCAAGATGTTCATTGATTCCCTCAAACCCCCCGCCATCTCTCAGGCTAGGGTACCCATTGCTGCTTGACCCGCTTGTCCCATTTGCTTGGCTACATTAGCTTGGCTTACTTGCTCGGCCGCATTAGCTTGGCTGAACCCTTCTTCGTACACTAGAACCTTATGAACTGACACTTCATGCACACCTCGACGAGGCCTATCGCGCCTCCGCCTCTACCACCATGGGCTTGACCTCTCCCTGGCATCCTAATGAAGGATAAAAGTAAATAATTTAGCACACAAACTCAAATGTGCTCGCAACTTATCTCACACGTCTTATCATAACAATTCTATATACTTCCATATCACAAAACACTTAGTTTCACTCCACGTAAGCACGTAAACACATAAGCACATACGAATCACTCCTTTACGATGACATTTGTCCCACGTAATACCAAAAATTCTTAGTAGAATGAGTATTGATCAAGTACCCTTCTAATAAGACCTCGAGGGATTTAATAGGCACAAACCACATCTCAAAAGTTCAATCCCATACCCATCTAGTCACATAACACTTAATACGTGGAACATATCCTACTTAAGCAAAATGAACCCATTGTATATAAACAACCACGTTCCGCGAGCCCCATGTATTCAAACCTGGTAGCTCTGATACCAAGTTGTCACACCTCAAAAATTTACACAATAAAGATTCACCAACTTCCATTGTTTAATGTAAACGTAAGTAAATCACAATATTAACATCATCATCAAATCTCCAACATTTGTAATTTATTAACCATTAAGAGATTTACAAAAGAATGCCCACATGCGGTTATATATTCAACATTCCTAGAATATGAATCTATAGCATGTAGCAAGGAAGTTTAGTACGAATTAATGCCTTCAAGGACTACAAATTTCAAGACTTAAGCACAGTTACACAAAAGTGGTTTCAAACCTATATACATAAAGCCCTTGGCTTGTCAAAAATAATTACAACAAAAGGAAAGAGCCTTGTGCTCTCAAAACATATCTCCACGCCTCTAACTTGGTGGGATCAGCACATCCTTTCTTGCACAAAATCCTATAGGAGTGATCACAAAGCCCAGTAGGAAAACCTTAACAAAGTATATACATTTTATACAATCTCATGGGATTAATGCATATGTCAAACCATGTTCCAAAACAAATATCTTTATCTTTTGAATTTTTGTACACAATGCAATCTTGAAAATTTAACAATTCAATAATTTCAATGTAGTTCAGCGGGCTGGTAAATACGACTCAGGTAATTCCTAGATTGGTGTTTGCAAGTAGGTATAACAAGCACTACTATAACCCCACTTTACCGGTAGTTAAACGGAAGGCACGTGGTACCTCCTCCGTGCGTGTTTTCGGTCTTTCACCATGGACACTCAAGCCAACTTAACCAATACCAACTACACCCCTTAATGGGACTAACCAATGTATTTACCCTAAAAACAAATCAATATGATCTTGTTTCACCAAAACAATGTCCTTTTTCCAATGCAACAATTAAAATCAATCGCATCAATGCTAAAATGACATAACAGTGTAAAAATGTCCAATGCATTAACATAATCCATTTTTAATTTCTCCCACACAATTCTCCATTTGTGATCACTTTCCACATCTCTTAGCAATGCAATATCATAATACATTACAAGAGATAAAATAATACAACATTAACCTTCAAGCATTTTTCATACATTAATCATCATAATATAATTCTAAAAGATGATATAACAACCTTAACATTAATGTATTCTCCACATGTAAATCTCTATTTTTCCACTTGGTCATTTCAAGACCAACCAATAATAAACTATACAACAAGCTTCAATTTAACCATGTCACATTTTCTTTCCATGAAATTTCCTCTTTATACACAATCATAGGAATATCTCAATCACATATTCACTATAATACTAGACAACCATAGATTTCATAACATCTTATCATTTTCCCAAAATAAATCCCCAATTTCTAGGGTTTCCACAAAACTAAGTTTTTCCTCATTTTTGAAAAGATTTTTCCAAGACAATATCCCTCCTTAACAATATAGTTCATACCTTCAAGAGTTTTTAGAAAACATTGAGAAAACCTACTTTTAAAACCATAAAAAAAACTCATGAGCCAAAATCAAAATTCAATACTACACGAGGGAATTTCAAAATCAACATAAACTTGCAAAAATGTATATATAACTCTAAGAGAATCCCTACCTCAAGCTTAGAAGAGGAAATAGAGAAAAATCCTAAAAATGGATGTTGATGAAAACTTGATTCGATAGGTAAAAACGTAGCTCTCATCACCCTCTTTGATTTGGTGTAAAAAGCTCTCTCAAATTCTTGGTAGATCTTGCTAAATCTTAGAGATAATGTTGAAATTTGGTGGGTTCTAGAGAGAAGAAAGAGCAAAGATGGATATATATAGAGAGAGAGAGAGCTGGAAAAGTGGCCGAAACATCCTTTTGGTATCAGTTTTGAGAAAAAGAGCACAAAATTCGAGACAAACACCCCAAAATCCGTCTGAGCGGTTTGAATTCCGCATGAGCGGAATTCCCAATCCGCACGAGTGGAAAATTTTCCTCTCACGGGCGAATTGGTCTAGAGAGTTGCCTAGAAATCCACTCAAAATCCACTCGAGCAGGACCCAAAATCCGCTCTAGCATTTTCTGCCCAAAAAACTTTGAAAATTTTGAGTGAGGATCTGCTTGGGCGGTTTTCAATTCTGCACGAACGGTTTTGCTCAGAAATTCAGAAGGTGATTTTACAACCCAAGGCAAGTTTTAATGCCCAAAACTCAAAGTTTACAATCCGGAAAAGTTATGAGAGGTTAAGTAAGAGTAGAACAAATTTTCAATGACTCAAAACGATGAACAAAACACCGAAAGAATTACATACTACCAACTAGACAATACTATTCATGCCCGAAACCCGGGACATCATATCCTTCCTCAATAGAAAAGTCAATTGAAATTTGTATGGAACAATGCCATAAATGTAAAATCCTACCCCAAAAATTTATTAAATCTATCTTACTAAATCAATGGGACTAATCGGTTCATAAGAAATTTCATAAGACTAAATAAATCGCAATTCCTTATGATGAGATTTATGGGTAAATTTTCCATTAAAATCTTTCTAAAAGAAATTCATTTTAATTAGTGTGGAGAGCTATAAAAATAATTATAGCACTTTCTAAGAAATAAAATAATATTTTAATTCATCTTTCAATAATAAAATAATAAAATTTGGTATATAGGTTGGAGAGCTTCCAGAGAGGTCAAATTGGCATATGCTAATATGCCACCGAAGCCTTTAATTTTATTTGACATCAAAATTGGCCATATTGGTTGGAGATGTTCTAAGACTTCCGGAAGCTTGGTTTTTTCAAAATACTGAGTATGGATTAGACCCTCGTGCACTTTTAATAGTCTAGGCAATAGTTTATTAAAATCACATTGAAAATCCCATTGCCAATGCCATATCCAAGGGATACTGAACTTAATCATAAACATAAGAAAAAGTTTTCTTTGAGTGATATTGGTTTTCCCTTTGAATTGAGGATGTACTAATTTCCATGTGAGAAATTCATCATGGATTTTTGTTGGAAGAATTTCAGTGAAAGGACCATGATTGGCCCATCGAACCACTAACCTATTTGGCACTCCTTGCAGAGTGGATGGAGCTAATTTAATAAACCATGAAAGCTTTCGGATAGGATTTTGATAAAGAAAGACTTTGTCAAAAGCCTTTATGCAATCCCAATAATTGTAGGATTTTTCTGATTTCTTGCAAATCCTGTCTTATAAAATGTAGGAGAATTGTTTGCGAGAGGGTGTAGACAGCATCCTCTCAATTTTCGTTCAGTTGAGTTACCTCATTCTTAACAATTTTGATTGAATTCAAGATTTTATTTTGTTGGGTAGAAGTAAGAATATTCTCCCATCATCCTTTAAGGATTCCTATAAAACCAGTAACAATATATTTGGCAATTGTTTAATTAGAATTTTCCTTCTATTTACACACAGTGCTACACATAAGCATCTGGTGAACTGTTTCAAATATTTGATGTTCAGATTTACCGTCGATAGGTCTTAGTATAAATGTCTTGACAGATCAGTAGAAATCTTTAATTGAATTAATTAATCAAGTTAAAGACCCCCATATGAAGTTGAAACTCTTAGAAGTTTGTTATATAGAAACACAAAAAGCTTATACTAAAGGAATTATTCCAATAACACATTACAATATGAAAGAAGTCATGAATAGGCTTGAATCATGACCACAATCTACTTCTAGACCTTCGAATCTTCGGGATTTGAAAATGAAAGCCAATCTCTTAAAGACTAAATTAAAAAATTGAAAAACTCATATTAGAAAATTGTTAATGATGTCATTCAATTACAATTTCAAATATCCAAGAATGATAAAAATAAGGAGATTGCTTCAAAAATATATTAATGCTTTTGAACCAAGTAAGCTACCAAAAATGGTATATCAGTATCACTTCTGTTATTAACAAAGAATTTTTTCTTTCTAAAAGATGTGATAACATCAGTAGACAAATTCATAGATGGCCTGCCAAATCTTTTTGTAGAAACAATGAACAAAAAAGTTGGGGATAATCATGATGGATTACAAATCTCTTACCACCAGTATACATATGGTCAATTAATTGCCATAGTTATCCAAGAAGGCTTATCTCTTCGCAATGACCTTAAATTTCAATATCAAATGAAGCAACAAAATTTAATAGAGAATTAAGAGAATTTTGTGACCAAGTTGCTTACGACACCAAAATTCAATATCCTATATCACAGAAAAAGCAGAGAATAATAAAATCATATAATTAAAACTTTATTGACATATATCTTGCTATATTTTATTAGGGATTTGGTATTCCCAAGATATGTATGGTTTATGTCCATAGATTCGCTTTCTTGAAGGATACCTTGGAATATATATATATATATAGATCTATATTGATTGAAATGAGAAGGAAACTGTTGAGTGGACAAATATCTATCTTTAACCTCCCAAGGATCTGCCATCCATTGGACATCCTGATCTCCCAATATCAATACTGTTGTCTCTATTAGAGAATTTTGAAAATACTTTTCTTCAGATTGTAAAATGTCCTTCATAAAAGGATGAGATGTTGTCTCAAAACTTCAGCTTGTAGAGGCATTGCCTCTAGAAATTGGAGGAAAGAAATCTTCGGTTAAAGTTATATGATCATTGATATTCTTTTTTATTTTATATTTCTAACTCCAAACCTGCTCAAATTATTATTTTAAATTCATCAAAATATTCAATCAGATAGGTGTGTTGGCGGTGGGTTGAAAAGTTCTCAATCTGCTACGATACGCTCTAAATTACATATTTGCCCAATTGCATTGATAAAAATAATTTGAGCTAATCAATTTAAAAATGGAAACAAAATATAGGAAGATTAATACTACAGCAAAAATAAACAAATATTCGCGTTGAACGAAGACCCGACAAGTGGTCTATGCAACTAGAGTGAAACGTCTGATAGAGAGAAAAAAAATGCAACAATAGTTGTTGGAGAACCAAATTGTCGATATGTCAAGCCTCAAGGGAGGATTAATTATTAGACTCAATAATGATAACACGTAGAGTTAAAATTTCAAAATTATTGAATAATTATTTTGCAAGAGAGTGATTTTATTCGTGAAATGGACGAATAAGTAATTTTACATGTGATGACCTTCATTAACTATAAATTCATTTTTGGGAGGGAGCCCTAAGCCCTTTTACTGCCTAATTAATTTCCACATCAACTAACTAAATTATTTTTGGATGTCTAATATGCATTATATAAAGATTTGATTGCATTTTGATTGGTTACAAATTTTGGTACATACATGAATTGATAAAGAGTACTGATTCATCTTTAATTAATTCCAGAAAGCTAATATTATTGACATTTACCCAATTTCTTGAAACGTTGTAGTAAGGAACATGGGCACGGCTATTAGGGCTGAGAAAAAAAAATGTAAATCAGTTCGATTTAGATCAAATTGCATAGTTTGTTTGGTTTTCTCAATGCATGGCTCGATCTATGATTTTACAATTATGGTTTGAGAATATGTACATATATAACTTTTAATTGCCGTGGGTGCTCAAGTATCTTATTAGTATATGATATTGTTGGCATCAAAAATTCAAATTCTTTGTCGACAGGCATGTGGAAGAGCATGGACGTGGGCAGTAAGGGTCCAAGAGTCATGGTGTGCAGAGATCCGACCCACCGGCCCAACTTGCCCAGACTGACTGACCCGACCAATAAACGAGCAGTTTTGATGCACAGTTTGGTTGGCTGCAGTTCTATAACGCTATGTTTGGGATCTAGGAGGGAAAAGAAAAGATATGATTACTTAAGTAATAAGAGAAAAGAAAAAAAAAGAAAAGAAATGATTGTAATTTCTCTCATTCTTGTTTGGATAAGTAAGAAATAAAATAAAAGAAATGATTGTGATTTCTCTCCTTCTTGTTTGGTTAGATTTCATAAGAGAAAAGAAAAGAAACTATTTTATGTTATATTATTAAAATAACCTTTTTATATTTTGTCACTATATAAGAGCATCTCTAATCTTCACTTTTTTTTTTTTTTTCATTCAATTTTGAGAAAAAAATTTCATATTTTTTCATAGGTGCATGACTCTAATGATATCATGACTTTGCATTCAACTTTAGTAATAACACATATATAATCAACATAATTAAATATATATATATATATAATCAACATAACTATTTTCTATCAGGTGTTGTTCCCTACACAAATAATTCATCGTTTGACCACTACAGGACAATCAAACTTTTATTGGAATTTAAAAGGCATGGTAAAGTAACAACATAACACCAAACTTTAATTGGAGTATCAATGGGCGACCTAAGGTTGCAAGATCTGGAAGCACCAATTTTAACTCTGTATTTAAATTTATTTATTTATTTATTTATTATGTGATTGTTATAATTTTAACTGGATCTAAGCAGCATCATAGACCTATAATTCAACGCAAAGGAGAATTTTCAACAATGAAGATGTCATGGGTAGGAGTGAGAGTGTATTAGGTAATCTTCCAAAAGTAAGAATTAAAACCTAAGAATCATCCACAACATCTTAAGACCAATCACGCAAATAGTATGAAATTGAGTAAAAAAAAAGGGTATTAATGTAAGGAATTCATCATCCACAAAAGATCCAAAAAGAGTTAAAATCATCCACAAAAGATCTAAAATAAGTTCAAAGTCATCCACAAAAGACACCATATCCTAAATGGAGTCAAGTACAAAATACGGTAGACATCTCTAATGTCCCCTTCAAAGAAAGTACAATCCCATCCATAGAAGAGTTACCAACTCTATCATCCACAAAAGATCCAAAAAGAGTTAAAATTATCCACAAAAAATCCAAAATAAGTTCAAAGTCATCCATAAAAGACAGCACATCCTAAATGGAGTCAAGTATAAAATACGATAGACATCTCTAATGTTCCCTTCAAATAAAGTACGATCCCATCTATTGAAGAGTTACCAACGATTCTCAGGGTCATACATCATGCTCTCTAAAGTTTCCTTGCGATACTCTACTGGGCAACCAAAGAATTGCATCATCCTCTCAGATTTCTTGGTAAGAAAAAGGTATGCCTCAGTAAACAGTGTGGCGCAATTCCAATTTCCTTTAATGCTTTATGCAACTCTCCTCTTGGAAAACATCCTTGGGATTTCTCCATAGAAGTATTTCCCTCTCTTATAGCTGATGCGATATCCTGCAATGCTGTCTTCAGTATTTCAACGTCCCTCTCACCATCATTTGAGAGCTTTCTTTTCTTTGCCTTCGAAGATGTTCCACTTTTAGGAGACAACACAACATCATCTTCATCCACAACAAAATTTCCAAGTTTGCTTCATTTTGGTGCACCAGTTCATCAATGACTTCAATTCTATCTACATGATCATTATTTGATGAGTTGGCCCATCGTCGTACTTTTTCCTTAGCAGTTTCAGCACCTACACCAGTTGCCCTATCCTTTCCATAGATCTCAGCCAACTTTTCATAGTTGCCACTGGGTGTACATTTCCATTTCTCAGCATGTGGTTTCACCTTTTACCAAAAACAAAAATAAAAATAAAAAAAATAGAAAAGTTACAATTAAATATAAGTTATGTTTTTCTATTCTTTTTTTAAAAAATCAACATAAACTGAAATTAATTGAAGTACCTCAATCAATGCCTCCCAAACTTCAGGTTCAGCAGTGAACATCCTTGTAACCGGGCTCCAAGCAAAACCACTAGTATGTTTGAATAAATCATAGCACTCAGCAAAATGCTCTTTGATAGTTTTCAGCCTATTCTTGACTTTGGCCTTATCTAAGTCCAAGTTGTACATCTCACGTAATTCCTTTACTATTTTATCATATGCTGAAGTAGAAAGTTCCATTGACCCTATTTCCTTCAACATGTTGGTGATACAATGCATCAATCAATGCATCATCCATTTGATTTGTCCATGAAAGTTTTTCTCTCTTAGAATCTTTAGACTTCGTGTTTTTTTTACTCATTTATAAAATCTACATCAAAATAAATTCAAAGTAACATCATAAACTATAATAATGTCATCACAATAGCAAAGTTATGGATACATCCGAATCTACAACAAAATAAATTCAAAGTAATATCATAAACCACAATAATGTCATGCATAATAGCAAAGTTATGGATACATCCGAATCTATAACAAAACAAATTCAAAGTAATATCATAAATCACAATAATGTCATCACAGTAGCAAAGTTATGGATACATCTGATCCGATGTTCAAGTACTTCTCACATAAAATCAAGATGGCTACCAAAAATGTAAAAACTAAAATATCACTCTTGATTAGCAACATAATCAGACCACATTGTAGCTGCTATCACATTTCTAATGAGTTCCCCCTGTTTTGCATCCACATCAGTATCCCTTGGTGCACGAGTCGTTTGTTGAGTTTGACATTGATTTTCAAGCTCTTTGTCTACCTCAACAATAATATTTTCATCTGGATCAACACCCATTAAAAAGTTATGTAAGATGCAACATGCTATTACGATATTTGATTGTGTGTTAACCGAGTAAGTAGGCTTAGCTGTGCTTGCTATGATGGGAAATCATTTCTTTAGCACACCAAAAGCTCTCTCAATGGCATTGCGTAAAGAAGCATATCGATGGTTAAACAACTCTCGAGCATTTTCCGATGGATGGTTGGAATACTCTTTCAAGTGATAACGCACACCTTTGTAAGGAGGGATAAGGGAACTCCTTAACATATACCCCGCATCAACAAGATAAAATTTGCCTATTTAAACACACAAAATCACTATGTTAACCCCAAATCTATATAATTTAACGAAAGTTTTCATATTCTCTAAGCATGAATTACCGTTGGGTATTTTCAGTTTATCTTCTCTAGTGAGTGCATTTTTTATGATCCTTGAGTCAGATGCAGTCCCTTCCCATCCAGGTAAAACATAAGTGAATTTTAAGTCAAATGAACATGCAGCCAATACATTTTGTGTAGGGTAACCTTTTCTACCACGATATCTCGGCGCATCCTTGCTAGATACTTTAACACGAACATGTGTTCCATCAAGTGCTCCAATACAATCCTAACATATCATGTGACGGTTTTATATATATATAAATAAACTAAAAATTTAAAGCGAAATGTAATATCGATTTTTACCTTAAAATATGGATGGAACCTATTAGTTGAGTATTTTTTGGAGGGACTTCGGATCCATTAGGTTGGCAAAGAAATCGATCTTCTAATGATATAAGAGCTCTCAAAAAACTATGAAAATGCCGACTTACAGTCTCACCGGAGCGACGAAAGAAAAAGGAAACATTTCTATTCTTTACGCTATGTGACAAAATGTAAAGACACTTTGCAACTTGTTCCTCAACTGTTGCATGTTTTGTTGGTTTCAGACCCCCATCTCTTTCAAGTATATGACACAAATCTAGAAATGCCTGCGGCCCCATACGGGTGATATTACGACAATACTTAATACATTTAAGTTTTGTCATTAGCTCAATCCTCACTTTTTCTCTCTCCAAGTAATTAATAGGATGGTCCACGTACTTCCTAAGATGATATTTTCTCTGCATATACCAATATACCACATGGCAAACAACTTGAACAACAGCTAACTTTCGCCTTCTATCCCACATAATCAAGTCCTTTCTTAGCTCTTTGTTTTGCTGATCCATTTATCCTATATTTTTTATTAAAATAAATTATTATACATTTTGACTAAAAGCAATAAATTTTTTCTTAGCTCTTTGTATACATCTTGTTGATCCATAATCGTTAGGAATAATTTTTTTCCATTTCAACATTGATTTCAAATGAATAAAGGAAAATAATTAAAATATTTAAAATGTCTTTCCAAATGTGTTATAAATTAATCATATAATCATATAATGGCCAAATCAAGAATTTTAAATTGTAAATTAAAAGTGGCATGCTTTGAAAGTTTTACTGCGCTACAAGTTGATGGGCATGCATAATTTTATAATCTTAATACTTGGGGGAAAAAAAAAAAAAAGAACATTCATACTATTCACAAACTATGTCTTATTAAGCAATTGACATGGGTGCAGGGTGCCAATCACAATGAGAGAACAACACTATTATTTAACTAGCAAAGAAAGTGAGTATTTAAGCCATGGCAATTTATTCCTCCCTTCTCATTCTAATTATATTTATTAAATATATTTATTTATATATAAATATATAATTTAATATTTTAATATAATAAAATTAAAATGTTAAAATTTTACACTTAACATTTATTTTCACTCATTTACTTCTCATATTATATTTTTAAATCTTATTAATCATAAATTATTATTTATAATATAATATAATTTTTAGTAAAATTCTCATCATTCTTAAATAAAAATCTCACCTGTTATATGATCTAAAACAGGGCAATGCATTACAAATCTATCTATTGCCATCTCTATTCAAATGGATAACAAACTAATGTAATATAAAATTGTTCCACAATGAAAATGTTAATTTCAGAATATATAATATATATATATTATAATACAACACAGAGAGAAGATGATTACATAACAGGTGAGATATCTCTACGCTGCACAAGATGATTACCTGCCAAGAAGACGAAGAAAGCGTGGAGAGAGCTGGAGCAGTGAGGAGAGAGGCGGAGAAATGGACAGACAAATATTTGTGCTGGATATGAAAAGCCTTGGGATATGGGTGTCAATTATTTTTTTCTTTATTTTTACAGGGGTAAAATTGGTATTATGAAAATATAAACATTTGTGGGTTTCTTTTCTCTTCCAATCTCTCCACTTTTGGGAAGATTGAAAATAAGGGTTATAAGAGAAATGGGTTTCTCTCCATTTCTCCCTATTTCTTTTCATTTCTCTCCACTTAAGATAACCAAACAAGGAATAAATACATTTCTCTCTATTTCTTTTCTTTTCTCTCCAAATCACTCAATCCAAACACAGTGTAAGTGTTGGTTTTTCGATTTTCAGTTCGAGGAGCAGATACAGATATACCAAACCCGTTGAAACCGACCCGATCCATTGTCTTTGCCTTCCAGATTTTTTTACAGCCAGCCACATTGGGTTTGGAGATTACAATTATTACCCTACGTATTATCTAACCCATCTCATATCTGTCAGGAACAGAGAGAGACGTTTTGGCTACTCTACTCATTCCAAGTTCCAACTTCCAAGATACATCTATCCATCCACTATGTCTTTTCTGATTCAGTCTCTTTGTATCCCTCTATCTCTCTCTCTCTCTCTCTCTCTCTCTCTCTCTCTCTCTATAATAATATCTACATACAGACTACCTTTCCTACTCTCATTCGTCACTCTTTACTCTCAATCTCTCAATTTTTTTGTGATCATGAGTTTTGAAGGTTAAAGCCCCTCACAATCAGCCTGTTTGGCAGAGCTTAATTACAGCTTATTTTAGCTTTCAGCTTAATTTAAGCTATTTTGATGTATTTGGTTTAGCTTATAGCTTATACCTTATAGCTTTTTAGAAGTCAGAAATCAGCTTATTCTTTGAGTGGGGCAGGAGATGCTTTAAGAATAAGCTGGAAATCAGCTTAAGCTGAAAGTTATAAGCTATATGCTGTTTAGACATAAGCTATAAGCACTTTCCCACAGCTCTACCAAACAGGGCCAATCTTGTTTTCGGTGGGGTGGATGCATTTGTCTTCAGATCAAACTAACAAAAACCCTAAGGTAAGGATTCTATATTTTGACTTTAACTCTTTCTTTATAGTTCTCTTATCAGTCGGTTCTATCATTTTAAACCCTAGACTTCTGTACTTTAATTTTAATTTTAATTTTTTTCTTAAAATTTCTTTCATCAAGTAGGTCTATGATCCACTCTTCTGTATACTCTTTGTTTCTATTATGTAAGTATGTTCTAATGCTATTGGTTTTTTTAATAATAATATTTCCTGTTACATAAGCTTTTGTTATGTTACCAGAAAAACAAAAATTTTGTTATGTTATGTTCCTCTCATACTCTGTTTGCATTAATAATATTTGCTTTCGTTGAAAAAAAAAATGCTCTTTGTTTTCTAATTTTTTTGAAACCAAACTCTTATTTATTCAGTTTTGTGCTTGGCTTTTTTTTTTTTTTTTTTCAAAAATAAATTTATATATATTTTAGGTTAAAGTCTGTTCATTTCTTTATTTAGCTTTTATTTGAATTTGATTTTAATTTTTATTTTTAAGACTACTATTTTTTTAAGCATGACATGCTTTGTGTTCAGGAAATTTTATTTTATTTTTTTGTTGTTTAAGCATGCTCTCTGTTTACTTTCTAAAGAATTAAAAAAAAAAAATGCATGCTCTCTAATCACTTTATTTTTAATTATCATTGCTAATGATTTATGCTCTTTGTTATTTTGCTGAAGCATGTTATGATTATTGTTTTTAGTTTAACCATGCTTTCATTATTTTGTTGTTGTTTTGTGACATGCTATTTTTTTTTTTGTTTTGGTGGGGATTTAAATTGTAATAAAAAATTCTGTGGCATGCTAAATATTTTTAGGAGGGATTTAAAAATGTTCGCTAATGTTTTGCTTGTATTTTGGTCTAGATAATGGATCCTCCTCTTTCTACATATCTGTTGCCTAACCTACTGGCATTTCCCTTTCTGAAAAGCCTTCGATACCACCCAATGACAAGGGTAAAGTTCGGGAAAAGGGTAGTGGGAGAAAACCGTCTAGAGCTTGCGATCATTTTGATAAAATATAGAGTGAAGAAGATGGAAAAACGATGGCTGTTTGCAAATATTGTCAAAAGGAATACCTAGTAGATTCAAAAGGGCATGGGACAAGTAATTTGTTGAGTCATTTGGGTTGTTGTCCAAAATATCCCTATAGAGAACATGGTAAGGGACAACAGACCTTATATTTTCAACACAAAAAGGATGAAGAAGAGGATGTTGAACTTGTGGCAACAACCTTCACTGTAGAGGCTGGTAAAAGAGCTCTAGTTGAGATTGATTATACTAGATGAATTGCCATTTAGGTTTGTTAAGGGAGCTGGTTTTCAAAAATTTTGCAACGTCTTGCAACCTAAGTTCAAACCAATCCCATGTCGTAGCACTATTTCCAAATATATTGTAACAATTTTTAACCAAGAGAGGGATAAGTTGAGGAATGTGTTGAGGGGACGTAGGGTGTGCCTTACTACTGACACTTAGACATTCATAAAAAATCTGAATTATATGTGCCTGACTATCCATTTCATTGATGATGAATGGAAATTACAAAAACGAATCATAAATTTTAGTCAAGTTGAAGATCACAAGGGAGAAACCATTGGTACAAGAATTGAAATGTGTTTGCTTGAGTGGAATATTAGTTGTGTTTTTTCTTTAACAGTTGATAATGCTAGCTCTAATAGCACAACCATTAAATACTTGAAGAGGAAAACAAAGGATTGGAAAGGGACTGTCTTGGGACATGAGTTCTTATACATGCGTTGTTGTGCGCATATTTTGAATCTCATAGTGAGTGAGGGTTTGAAAGAATTAGATACATCGATTGCATGTGTACGTGAAGTTGTAAGATATGTAAGGTCATCTCCAAATAGGCTAGAGACTTTCAAGAGATGTGTGGAGAGAGAAAAAATTGAGTCAAGGTCTCTTCTATGTCTTGATGTACCCACTAGGTGGAACTCCACCTACTTGATGTTAGAGGCGGCTGAAAAATTTGAGAAGGCCTTTGAGCGGATGGAGAATGAGGACTCCAATTATAAATCTTGCTTTTCGGGTGATGTGGGTTGTGATGACGGGGAGAAGGGAAGTGGGAAAAAGAGGGCTCCAACCGAGAATGATTAGTACAATTATAGATTGTTTGTGAAATTCCTAAGGTTATTCTACAATGCTACCAAGCGATTTTTAGGCTCACTTTATATTACTTCAAATTGTTTTTTCGATGAGATGTTTGTTATTCAATCCAAAATTGATCAATTGTCAAAAAAGATTCAAATGAGGATGAATTGTTATCTTTAATGGCCAAAGGCATGAAGGAAAATTTCAAAAATATTGGGGGAATGGAGATCAAATAAATCTTTTATTGTATGCTGCGGTGGTGCTTGATCCTAGAAAGAAGTTGAGGTATGTCAACTTCTGTTTTTTACAATTATATGGGGTTGAAATGGTGAATCAAATGACGGGTCAAGTGAAGGATTGTTTGACTTGTTTGTTTGACCATTATGTTGCAAATGATTCAAGTAGTGTGGAAGTGACTAATACAAGTGAACAATCTGCCATGAATGTGGATGATGATTGCGATGATCCATAATTGTTCATATCATCTCAATTCAATTCATATTTGGATTCTGGATATTGTATTTTGTGCAAATCTGAGGTGGATGCATACTTAGCTAAGCTCTGTCAAGGTACAAAAGATGAGAAATTTGACATTTTGAATTGGTGGAAGAGTAATTCCTCAAAATATCGAGTGTTGTCCCAAGTTGCATATAATGTGTTAGCCATGTCTGTTTCTACAGTTGCATCTGAGTCAGCATTTAGTACGGAAGGACAAATCCTTGATCCATTCCGTAGCTTATTATCTCCTATGATGGTGGAAGTACTTGTATGCTTACAAAATTGGCTTCAAAGCAACATACTGATTTCTCTTTGCAAGGCAATGGATGATGTTGAACAATTTAATCAATATGACTCAGGTAAATAGTATATAGTTCACTTTGTATACATTTTGAATTTACTGTGATCAACATGGACCTTTGGATTATTGACTATTATTTATTTTCAGCCTTTCAAGAATCAAGCACAAGGTCGAGCCCATGCTCAACCCCAGTAGCAAGTACTGTTATTAATGTCTAGAATTGGAAATGGCTTGGCAATGAAATTGTATAATGTATTTTGTTTATGTAATATAAAGGTTATATTTCTGTAACTTTTTCTTTTATATTAAGTACATGAAATCTAATTTCAATTTTATTTTTGAATGAGACAAGTGCATGCAGCAAGATGGACATATGGCTTTTGTTTATTGCACAACACTTTTTGCTATTAGTTCTGTTCATGTTGATGAACGTACTTAACACTAAACAGTAGTAGACTTGGTCACTTTCTTTTTAACATTTTGTTTTGTTGCTGCCAAGTGTTATTGTGACTGTTGGTTATTGTTTTTGAATTTTTGTGGTAGGTTGCATTATTCAATGCATCATGCCTTAGCCAATAGCTTAGTCTTGCCATTTAGCAATTGCTATAGAGTATAGTTACAACCTCACAGGTACAACTTCATCTTCAGAGAACCACAACACTTTTGGATTATAGCAAGTTAGTAATTGCTTTAGTTTTTGGATTTTGGATATTTAGCTTTTGAATTATGGAATGTGGATGATATTTATCCTTTAGAAAATGGTGGATACTTACTTTTGGTAGCAAGATAATTGGCCTTTTAATGTTGTTTATGTTATTTTTGAATTTTGGATATTGAACAATATATTATGTGGAAAGATATTTAGTCTAATGATAGTTTTTTTTTTTTTTTTTCGTATTGAAAAATGAATTAGCTTTTGGTGGTCATGTTTACTTGTTTACAAATACTGAAATTGGCCTAAAATAGGCCAATGGAAAAGTTATATTTGATGTTAATGATTACCAAGGGAAAAAAAAATGAAGTTGGCCCAAAATAGGCCAATTTACTTCAAAGTGGGCTGACTTTTTTGTAATAAACATGGACAAAAAAAGTATAGGCCCAAAATTCAAAAATCTAAAAATGTAATTTTCCCAACCTGCTCGGACTCGCCCGCCAACCCGTTTGCCATGAGCGGTCGATTTCAAAAATTTGAATGGTTGAGATTGCTTTATAAAACTCTAATTCGATCATGTTCGGTTAGGTTTCGGGTAAGGGTCAAACCCGATTCGAACTGACACGTGCATAGGCCTCGTGATGGACATGAAGATAGTGGCTTGGAGAGAAAGATCAAGGGCATGACACGTGGCAATTCCAAGGAGAAAAGAAATGGAAGGCAGATGCAGCAATTATGGATCATGGGTAAATGGAAGGCACCAATAGATGAACATGTAGTTGTTTGGCATGACCAGTGAAGCAACATAAGAGTTGGAAATTCGAAGAGAAGAGACCTTCAATCAAATTCACAACACTTGTGAAATCTAGGAGTAGTTTAATTTACTATAGGAGCAATTCTTGTACTTAACAGTAGATTATCAGTTAATCTTTGTAACTAGTGCTTTTGAACTCTATTGATTGTATTGCTTGGTACTTGTGGTTTGATTCTTGTAATTAAGTGATAAGTTTAAGTGTTATTAATCATATTTCTAGTGTGTTTATCTTTGTTTCTTCACATTACAACCTCCAAAGAAGTCCTTGAATCTGTCAATGCTTAGGACACCAACCACAATTGCTTGATCTATTATTGTTTTTGAGAATTGGTTTTTTCTTGTCGAATCCACTTTGTCGATTTGACTCAAATTGGATTTTCGCAAACATATTTGGGCACGCCTAGTGGGACCTATCTAATTTGGAGCAATGGCTAAGAAGAAACAGTATGAAATGTTTGAAGACCCTGAGAAAACGGTTGATAATGGAGAAGACCCAGATAGTGAGTTTGAGGGAGTTAAAGAGAATGTGGAAGATGGCCATTCAGTGACTGTGCAAGAAGAAAGGCAAGGAAATGGCCAGTGTGTAGCTTTTTAAGGCCAGACAAGTGGCTCTCCCACAGATCCGGGAAGGGCTTATCTGTTGCACACACAGTAGAGAATTGGTTCTATGTCTTCACATGAGAACCAAGTGATGATTGATGAGTTGCTTGCTTTGTTTAAGAAGAACAACATTAAGGCAAGCCAATCAAGGAAGGTTATGGAGGAGACTTGAGGAAATAAGGTACAATGTGGTCCTTCTATAACTCCTAAAAAACATACAAATGTAAATGAACATGTATCATTTTATAGACCTCCCACACTTCAAGAAAGATATGAGAAGGGAATCAATATAAATTTTGTCTTTGAGTATACAGAAATGAAAGAGTATCCCCCAAATCCAGTCTTTAATTATAATCCAAATGACCTAGGACCAAGACCTAGAGGGCAACTAAGGCCACAAATGTATGACAATTATGCACTTGATAGGTTTGCAGTTGGTCACTATGGTATGGCAAATCAAAGATTCAGGCTACCTAATCAAGTAAGTCCTCAAAACATTCAAGAACCTGTCATGCAACAACCTTACTATGAACCTAATGTAATGAACCCAAGGCCTAGAGGCCCCGAGCATCCTCTCTCTTATTATCAAACAGAATTTCATGGAGGAAGACAACAACAAGCATACATTTTAAAGTGCCTGAATTCTCTCTATTTACAGGAGAAGAGAGGCAATGCATAATTGAACATATAAGAAGGTTTATTTTGTAGTGTGGAGAAGTGGGACAAAATGATTTTCTAAAAATGAAACCTTTCCCACAATCATTTTCTAGGATTGCATTTACCTGGTTTATTAACTTGACAGAAAACTCTGTATACTTGGCAAGAAATAGGAAGTCAATTTCAAGCTCACTTCTTCAGGACTGAACCTGAAGTTACTCCGATGGACCAGTCAAAATTTAAACAAAAATAAGGAGAAACGGTTGAACAATACATAGATATGTTCAAAAGAGCAAAAAATAGATGTTATGCATATGTGCTTGAGATAGAAGTTATAAGACTGGCTCAAAATGGTTTGGATTTTGAGTTAAGAAAGAAATTTGAGGGAATGATGTTCAGAGACTTGTATGAGTTTTCTTCAAGGGCAACTAGTTATGAGTCAATTCTTAGAGAAGAACAACAATGAAATGCAACTTCACTTGGTACTTATTACTAAGATGTTGAATTTGACTTTGATGTAGATATTGATATGGCACAAGTAATTGGGAAAAAACCTATGGTTTGTGAGACTTTGAGAAAGGTTGAGAAGCTTGTTGATATGCCATCAACACAGCCAACTAAAAGAAATGTGGTTGCATCAAGTCGATAGTATACTTTTGACTTGTCAAAAGCTGATGCCTTGTTTGATGAGCTTTTGGCCAACAAATTTTTGACTTTAACCCCTGGCCATAATATTCCTAAAGAAAGAGATAAAGTTGGAAAAGAGTACTGCAAATGGAATAACTCTTTCAGACATTTTACTAACAATTGTGTCACATTTTGAAATTGTGTGCAATACTTAATCTAGAAAGGGATGTTGAAATATGCAGAAAAAGACAAAGGAGTAATGGCAGTCAATAGTGACCTATTCCTAGATATGGTGTCCATTGATCTTCAGTCGACTGGCCAGAAAAAGAAAGGGAGGAACCCTAGAATTCTCTTGGTGGAGTTGGAGAAACTTCATAAAGAAATGATGGAAAGAATTACTAAGGAAACAAAGGGTAAGAAGATTCAAGAAGAGCCTAATGAGAGGTTCATATGTTTCAGATGTGGCACTAAAAAAGAGAAAGCTAGAGCCATTGTGGTAGATGGGATTCAGAAAAGTGGAAGAGATATTGGCCTTAGGTTTAATACCATGGGTGGAGATGACTTACAAATTTTTGATAATGACAACATGTTCTATGATGGGTCAGATCCAGGAATATTTGGACCTGCTGAAGACTATGGTGAGGATGATGCCCCATTCTTATTTCAAGGGGCTCTTGTGCATCTATGCTTTGGTGGCCTAAGCATTATTAGGGCCAAGTTAAAACAATGGGAGGGATCTAAGCCTTATTGAGATCCAACGCAGGTAACAAGGCCATACAACAACAATAGTTCATAAAGTCATACATTGGCCAGCAACAAACTAGGAGGCCATGTGGTGGTTAGTAGTAGATTACAAGACAATTTGATGGTTTACAGCATCAAAGCGGTCCAAAAATGAGGCCAAATGTGCAGCCAATGATGGTGAAACCACTAGTGCCACCTAACTTGGGTTGGCATGGGTTGTTCATCCAAAGTTTCCTCTAAGTGGATGGAGGAAAACGGGACCAATCAGAACTCAGAAGATGAGAGAACAAAGAAAATTTCATGCAATGATGTCCATAATGGAAGGTGATAGAAGTACAAGAAATTTAGTCTGGACCAAGGATGATTATGTTCCACCAAAAACAATGGTGGGATCAACATAAAAAAAATAAGTAATTCAGCCACCAGTGCAGATACTGAAGAGACTAGTGGTGAACAAAGAGAAGAAAGATGGTAAATTGATACCTGATAAAGCAATATTAAGGATGAAACTAAAAGAATTAGAGAAAGAGTTGATATCTGATGATGAAGGTGATATAAGGGATGTAAAAATGAAAGATCAAAGCCAAGAAATTGCAAAGTTTATTATAGATGAGGGTAATGCTGATGTGAAGGAAGATACTACGTCAGAAAGTTCAGAGGAGTTTGAGGAGAATATCACAACCATTCAATTTGGGTCTTTGCCTCCTCATAGTAAGGAATGTAACATGATCATGGCCATCCCAAAGAGGTTTCAGGCCAAGCCAGACTAGCCAGGCATGTTGGCAGGTGATGTTGAGGGTTGGACATAACTAGTTGTACATATAGCAATGTCTGAAGCAGAAGCTAAACCACCAAGATTAATTGAGGTGGTTAAGTCAGTGGATGGAGAAAAGTGGTCTTACAGAAACCTGAAGAGAAACTGATTAAGCATCTAAGACCATTGTATACAAAGGCTCGCTTGGATGGAGTACCAGTCGATAGGGCTCTAGTCGACAATGGAGCTATAGTCAACATTCTCCCTTCCAGGACCTCGAGAACAATAGGTAAATCAATAGAGGATTTTTTTTTAATTTATTTATTTTTTTGATCAACAAAAAACTTTATTGATGCAATGGAGCATACAAAGTATGACGGTACATCAATAAAGGGCAAAGGAAAGAGCAAGCATCTCAGGGCTACACCTTGATCCCATCAAAATGGACACCAAGAGAGAACTGTAGCATATGCTAACACAAGCCACAGAAGTTGGTAAGGTACCAACAAGAGGCAAAAGCCACAAACCAAGGACACACTAGCACTAGCTAACTCTGCACAACTGGAACCTCAAAGAGACAGCCTGATCTGGTGAAGATTGGACACAATGTCATGAACTGAATAATCCATCTCCAAGTGCCATTTGATCCACAAGGCTATCTGCACCTTAATTTTTTCACACAATTCTTGAATATTAGGATGAGCACCCTTAAACAAGCATTCATTCCTCAATTTCCAGACAGACCATAAAATAACAGAAGGGACTATCTGCCAGACTTTGAGTGCCCAAGCCTTGAACTTGCTTCCAGCCCACCAGTGCAACAGATCTGCTACTGATCCTAGTATGGCCCAGACCTGATCCCACCAATTAACCATGTGAGACTAGCACTGCCACACCAGAGGACAAAACATAAGTACATGATCACCAGATTCCACCTCAGAGTGACAGAAAACACACAGATTATTAGCATTCATATCAAGAGCCCTAATTCTTTGTAGGAAGGATGAGGTTTTAACCATGCCATGCCAAGTCAACCAACAAAAAAACTGCATTTTTGAAGGAGCTAAACTCACCCACACCCTTACTAGGACTGCCAGACCAAGACCCTTAGCTGCAATCCTCTATCTCCAAACAAATCAATAGAGGATTTGTTTCCTACTAATATCAACATAAGCAATTTTGCTGGAGGTTCTTTTGAAGCAAGAAAGGTTGTTGCTATACAATTTTAGGTTGGTTTCAGAATAATGAGAACTATTTTTTTGTGATTGATTCCATCTCCATCTATAATGTGCTCTTGGAAAGGGATTGGATACATCTTAATGGTTGGGTGCCATCTTCTTTGCATCAAGAACTGATATTTTTGACTAACAATAAGCAGAATGGACAAAAAGGAATGGAAGTTTTTCATAGCTGATGTCAACAACATAGAAGTTGTGCTGTATGATAGGGACTTAGGCCCAATTGAATTTGATAAAGAGAAAGTCAAATCCCAGGGAAAGAGTTTGACAAATGAAGAGTTCAAGAGCATCATTGAAGAAGGATTCAAGCAGATAGGTCAAGAATTGGCTAAGCCAAGCCTCATGCAAAAACAGAAGGGGCATATGATTGAAGAAAGGGAAGAAGACAAAGATGATGCAGAAGCAAATATGTGAGGAAGATAAGCTGGATGAGACAACTATTGTAATTGGATCTACTTTTCTTAGACTTTTTAACTTCTTTTTAGCAAGTAGGATCAGGTCTAAGTTGTTGCCCAACTATTCATGGGCAGAATGTGTAATAGATAGTTGCCCTCTGAGTTATAAAGTGGTGCAATTGGAGGATTTAAAAGCTGCTCCTGCTAAGCTTGATGACCTCAAAGTAGATGTGTAGGATCCTTTGAAGGAATTCAACTTAGGGACTAAGGCCTGTAAGAGGCTAATCTATGTAAATGCTAGTTTATTCAATGAAGGTAAGGGCAAACTTGTTTGTTTGCTGTATGAGTATGTGGATTGTTTTGCATGGAGCTATGAGGAAATGATTGGTTTAGATAGAACATTAGTAGAACACAAGTTGCCAATAAAAGAAAACTTCATTCCATATAAACAACATCCAAGAAGAATGACTAATGAAGTTACTTTGTTCGTCAAAGAAGAAATTGAGAGGTTATTGAAAGCATGGTTTATTAGGACAACCAGGTATGTAGAGTGGTTGTCAAATATTGTACTTGTTATGAAGAAAAATGGAAAACTGAGAGTATGCATAGATTCCAGAAACTTGAATCTAGCAACTCCAAAGAATGAATATCCTATGCATGTGGCTAATCTGTTAGTTGATTTAGCAGCTAAAAGTAAAGTCTTATCCTTTATGGATGGTCATGTTGGGTATAATCATATTTTTATTAACCCAGAAGACACCCATAAGACTACTTTTAGATGTCCTGGAGCCTTAGGCACATTTGAATGGGTGGTGATGCCTTTTGGCTTGAAAAATGCTATAGCCACATATCAGAGAGCAATGAACTTCATATTCCGTGATTCAATTGGAAAGTTTTTGGAAGTTTACATTGATGATGTGACATTCAAGTCTGAAACATTAGAGGGATATCTAAGTCATCTAAGGCAAACATTTCAAAGAATGGGAAGTCATAAATTAAAAATGAATCCATTGAAATGTGTATTTGGGGTAATTGCAGGAAAGTTCTTAGGCTTTTTGGTACATCATAAATGTATAGAGATAGATGCCAATAAAGGCAAGGCCATTTTAGAAGCAAAACCCCCAAGCAACAAGAAGGAGTTACATAGTTTTTTAGGCAAGATCAATTTTCTAAGGGTTCATAGCAAATTTAGCTAGAAAAACTCTAGTTTTTTCTCCTTTGGTAAAAATAAAGGCAGACTCTGAGTTTAGGTGGAAGGAATGTCATCAAAAAACCTTTGATCTGATTAATAGTTATTTGGCAAACCCTCTAGTCCTTATGCCACCTATTTCAGGAAAGCCCTTAAAGGTTTACATTTCAGCATATGACCTGTCGATTGGCTGCTTATTGGCTCAGGAAAATGATATAGGCCATGAACAAGCCATTTATTATCTAAGTAGGGGGTTGAATGATGCTGGAACTAGATATACTTCTATTGAAAAGTTATGTTTGGCTCTATATTTTGCAGCCACAAAGTTGAGGCATTATATGTTGCCTTTAGAAGTATTTGTCATAGCACAAACATATATCATAAAGTATATGCTTCCAAGCCTATTCTAAGAGGCAGACAAGGGAAATGGATTTTAGCCTTAATTGAAAATTGTTTCAAATATGTGCCACAAAAAGCAGTAAAAGAATAGACTTTAGCAGACTTCTTAGCAGAGCATCAATGTCTACCTATTGAACCAAATCTATTTGAGGTTCATATGGTAGAAGAAGTGGAACCTTGGAGATTGATGTTTGATGGGTCAAAGACAAATGAAGGAGTTGGGGCATGTATTGTCCTGATTGCACCTAATAAGCAGATGTACCAATTTGCTTATCAATTAGATAAACAACATGTACAATCTTGTAACCAAGTTGAGTATGAGGCCTTGATAATTTTCCTTGAGTTAGTTATAGAGTTCAAGATTAGAAAATTGCAAGTGGTTGGTGATTCACAGTTGGTCATCAAACAAATTGGGGGAGAGTTTAAGTGTGTAAACAAAATTCTAGAAGAGTACCTAACTAAGGTAAGGTGGTTAATGATTTTCTTTGATCATGGATCTTTTACACATATGTATAGAATAGAAAATAAGGAAGCCAATGAGATGGCTCAAGCAGCATCAGGATTGAAGATTCCTAAAGGGGGCCAAGAAAGAATAATAAGAATTCAAAGGAGGAATTTCTTGACCTTTAGGGACATATATAGAGATTTCCTGTCAGTTATGGCTTTGGAAGTATGTGAAAATGATTGGAGGTTTCCTCTAATAAAATGTTTGTCTAATCCTAATGAAGGGTTTGACAAACAAGTAAGATACCAAGCTTTAAATTATGTCATCATGGGTGATGATTTGTTTAGAAAGGCACATGATGGTTTAAGATTGCTATGTATTGCTCAAAGAGACCAAATATAGGCAATGACTGAAGTACATGTGGGCATTTATGGAGCCCATAAAGCTGGAGACAAAATGTGGTGGTTGATTAATAGGTATGGCTATTTCTGGCCATCTATAAGAAATGATTGCATTATATGTGCCAAAAGATGTCAAAGTTGTCAAAAACATGGCAATATTCAAAGAGTCCCAGCTGTAAGTCTTAATTAAATTATGAGGACATGGCCTTTTAGAGGTTGGGTAATGGACTTGATAGGTCAAATTTTCCCACCTTCTTCAAAGGCACATTCATATTTGTTGGTGGCAACTAACTATTGCACAAAATGGATGGAAGCAATTCCATTAAAAGTTGCCACACATACTCAAGTTATTGAGTTCCTTAAAAAGAGTGTAATTCACATATTTGGTTTGCCCCAATCTATTACTGTCGATCAAGGGACTATGTTTAATGGGGATGAAATAAAAGAGTTTACCAAAGAATATGGCATTCAAATCTTAAATTCGTCTCCTTATTATGCCCAAGTAAATGGGTAAGCTGAGACAACAAACAAAATTATGAAGAATACCTTAGAAAGAATGATTGAAGACAATCCTAGGAATTGGCACAATCTATTATCTGAAGTACTTTGGGCTTACATAAATTCTAGAAGAAATAGTATAGGAACAACCCCATATGAATTAGTGTATGGACATGATGTTGTAGTTCCCTTAGAGATTACTATAAGGTCTAATCAATGAATACAATGAAGCCATGCTAATTGAATTGCAAGATTTAGAAGAAAAGAGAATTTCTACTTTCAATCATTTGATAGCACAAAAAAGTAAAGTAGAAAGAAGCTATAACAAGAAAGTAAAACACAAAGTGTTCTTTAAAGGAGATTTAGTTTGGAAAATTATTTTGCCTCGTGGAACAAAGAATCCAGAATATGAAAAATGGTATCCAAATTGGGAAGGACCATTTAAAAATTTTAAAATCCTTAAAGGAGGAGTATATCATCTTGTATCCTTAAAAGGAGAGCCACATAGAAGGGCGATAAATGGAAAGTATTTGAAAATGTATTATCCAATTATGTGGGAAAGCATGGGATGAAAGAAAAGCCAAAAGACAAACACATACACATGCACAAAAGATATTCCATTAACATAATAAATGTACAAATCAACAACAAAATTATAATATTTTTAGTCTTTCTGGAAATATAAAATGAAATTGTTTAAAGTTTGGAGTACAATTTTGTGATTAGATTTGCTTTGCTGAAGATTGGCTTAGGCAGATTTGATATTGGCAAGACCATTCGTTGCTTGAGTAAGCAAATCTTGAATGTTGTGTTTGATCTTCAGTTTCTTTTGCTTTAGGAGAGCTCTTTTAGCCTTGACTTGTGCCAATTAACCTTCCAGATGGGGCTCTTTTGTCATGAGGAGATTGTCTTGTGCATGAGTATTCTGGAAAGCTTGAGAGGCATCAGCCAAAGAGGTGGCTATTGATTTTAATTGGCTGACTTGAGCCTTGTTAGCTTCAGCCTTAATGAGATATCAATTGATGGATGAGATGTGTTGTGGAAGGGCATCTAAGAAGCTCTGAAAGGCTTGAGATTGGTCTAAGTTAAACAGCCTTGGCACCAATGTTTGAATAGACTTAAAACACTTGGTGAGTTCTGGAGCTTTAGAGAAGGCCAATTCATCGAAGGAATGGCCAAGTAATTGAAAAAAGTGATCGACTGTCCCATGCTCTTCATGAGAGAGTTATTTAAGCCTTTTTTCAAAGCTTAAATCAGCAATTGACTTTTGAAGAGTAGAAGCCTCTAGGAGGAGGTCTTCTATGGAAGGTTGAGATATGTTGACAGTAGGATTTGAGCTAACCTGCATAACCAAGTCAATGTTGATTAAGTAAATGGAGAGTAGTTTCATTTTTCATGCCACAGTTACGAGTTTACCTCCATGGGAGCAGTTGATGAAGCAGTAGGCTGTGCTAAAGAAAGCACTAAAAGTGTGTTTTCTCTATTTGGGCTGTGAGATGGAGCGGTCTGCACACCCATTTTAGTAGTGGTAGGAGTTTGAGAAGCACTAGCAACCTATCAACATTTAAGTTCAAAGACAAAATATGTCTGTTCTTTGAAGTAAATAGTGTAATGATAGGTTTATTACCTCTTTGTGAGGACTAGCAGGAGGAGTAGTTGGTACCTCTAGATCAGCAGTTACAGTTGTAATAACTGGAGGGGTGATAGATGGAATAACAATTAAATCTTGGGCAACCTCAACTTCACTTGGGATGTGAGAAACAACTGGGTGAATTGTTAGCCTGGATTGTAATGGGGAGGATACTAGAGAAGCATCAACAGTTGGAGGAAGCTGTAAGGGTGATATATCCCACAAAGAATCATCAAAAGCAGAGAAGCAAGGAGTAGGCTTGGTGAAAGGCTGTGTGATGCCAACTTTGGGAGTCTCCATCCCACTCTGGTTGGGACTTGAGTGATTTCCAAAAGTGTCTTGAGGTCTAGTCCCACTGTCTTCTTGAGTTTGGGGTGCAAGAGAAGCCTTATCGACTGTAGACACCCCATTTTTGACCGCCCGTAAGACTCGGGCACTTTGTCTTGTGCACTTGATGATGAAAGTTACACTGTGTATGATTCGATTTCTCAACGGAGGAATTTAAGCTCAAGCTCTGAAACAATCCTAAAACCTTCATATTCACACTATTCTTACTTCAGAGGTCCTTTTTTGAACATTGTGCCACCCTACATTGAGCTTGAAACAGAGGAACAGGGAGCACATTGGGCCCGGCTGGGCCTCATTGGGAGTCGGCTGTGGTCATTTAGGGCCAACCATACCTTTTTGGCGAGAAACACTGTTCTAGGCGGGAATCAGCCAGCTGTCTATTTTTGAAGATATTTGTGACCTATTTTGCTCAAATTCTATAAATACGAACTAATCCCACTGTGTTGAGGGTTAGAAAAATTTCAAAGAAGCAAAAACTCCCTTGAGAGCTCCTTCTTCTTGTGCAAGTTAGATTTGAGATATTTTATCATCCTTGAACTATATCTATACATTATATACACCCTTAGAGCTAAACCTTAGGGCCTTGGTTGAGACTTGTGAATCATAATTCAACCTTGAGAGTGTGCTAGGATCAAGTTTGGTTTACAACCAAAGCTTGCTCTCTTCAAGAGGTATAAGCTTGTCATCTTTTCTCTTGCTTTCATTTTTGTCTCTTTCTATCTATTTCTTGTGTCTTTGTGTTGTTTTGAATCCATTCCAAGTGTTGGAACTTGGGGTTGAATGGCTACCAAAGGTAGAAAGGCTTAACACTCTTTCTTGCACCTTAATTCATAGTCCATACCCTTTGTTTTCACACACTTTTCTTTGACTTTCAAACTGATTTTCAGAGTTGAAAAAGGCTAAAAAAACATGGTTTAAAAGTCTCAAAAGTGGAGGGGTTAGCCACCCCTCCTTGTTCTTACTTACTAGTTTTGGTATCTCTTTGTTATTACATATCTTTTTGTGCTCTTTAACATAAGTTTTAGATACTATTTTTTACATATTAGGGGCTGTTTAGGGTTGTTTTAATTCATTTACTTGGTTTATGCTTTGAATACTTTGCTTGTTATATTGTACGTCCTCATGGCTTCGGTTGTTTAGGCTTTAGACACCGAGTCATTCGAGTTGATAGCCTTCTTTATCTCATGTTAAATAATCAATCTTGCATAATCATTTCTGTACCCTCCCTCCTTTCTTCTTTTCTTTTGTTTGAGAGCTATTTCAAACGATTGATTGTTATTCAAGGCATGAGAAAGAGACCTAGGCTCAATGGCTTAATCTCTACGGAGGTTCATTGCCAAGGTGTAGTCTCTCTTTCATGCTATGGATCACTTCTTGTTTGCCATGTCTTCTCATTTAGTGGACTTAACACTCATTATTGGACAAATTGATTAAGTAAGGGAAAGGACTAATAAAAATTGGCTTAAAATCAATGAAATCGACATAAAGAAAATGTTTAGAATTAGTATGATTCGGCCGGACGTTATGCCGAGTCCATCGCTTCGAGAATTGTCACTTATCAATCCATGATATTTTGATGAAACTTGAGGTGTGTCTGTCTTCCTTTTTAAGCCTCCATGATGAGAGGGAGGGGTGATCGTCTTCATTACATTTATTAATTGTTTTGTCCAAATTGTGTTCGAAATCATCAAGCCATCAACTTGTGCCTATTGATGGTTTCGGACTTGAACTCACTCTTCTCTTGAGTTTCATGATAGATAAGAGCAGAAGGGATAAACATGGCTTAAAGTTGCTTTGTCTGCACTGTTTTCACCCCAGAGCAAAAAAATAGATATTTGCAAGAAATTAGAGCACGACCGGCCTTATTTGGACCCGGCCGGGCCTCATTGGGAGCTAGGCAGGCTCCAATGTTTGGTAAACAGATTGTTTTGGTAGAAACATGGGGCAGTGGTTGAGGGTGAAACAGGGTAGATTCCCAAGGAGGCAGACAGAGCATCTTCTGCAGACTGTCTGCATGAGCGTGCATTCGATCCTTGTGCATATTTACTTTTCATATTATTGTTATAAATATTCTTGTTGTAATTATATTATTGTAATTAGCATTATTGTATTAGTGATGTAATTATTGTCATTGTAATATCCTTGTTGTAATAAATTAGATAACTAGTTATTTAGTTATTATTCATTTGGTATTGTAATAGTTTGTTTAATTTGGACACTTGGAAGCTCATTTGAACCCTCTTGCACGAGGGCAAAAATGTAATGATGTGCATGTCTTCCAACCCCACGTTTTTCTCCTTTTTATTTACCCACTTACAATGGATAGTGTAGAACATCACGTTCCTTTTAGCATTTTTCATGATTTGCATCCATTTGTCTTGCATGCATAAGGTTTGGTTCATCATTCTAACGGCATTGTCATTTATTACTTCCTTGAATACGTGCGTTATTACATGCTATCAAAGTGATTCACTTGACATATTAGACAATCGAACCTATTAGTTGCATCTTTGCATGTGTTGCATTAGTCATTTGCATCGTTAGGATCATGCATTTTTTTTTTCTTTAACTCTTTTATTGCTTTTGGCTTGCCTTGGAGTACTAGGTAAGCATTTATTGTTTTAGCATATTGCATGTGTATGATTGTTGCCATGTCGAGCATGTTTTCCATGAGACTAAGTGCTTAAGTGATATACTTGTTTGAATGCCGGTGGATGAAGGCCTTTTACTTAAATTGGAATAATTTGATTAAATGTAAATATGAGCTCGCTTTTCAAGTGACACGTATTCAAAACACTCTTTGCAAAACAAACATAAAATCAATGTATTCCAAATTTCGTGAATTGGTCTATACTTGTGTGCAACACATAGTAAAATTAGCCTAATAATCGAAACAAGAGCATATAATGTAAATAAGAATCACATCATGATTAATACATGCCGATCTTTGATTGGGTGAGTGGGGTGCTTAATTAATGACCTTCCCCTCTCATACCTAAGTTCTCGAGCCGAGACACTTTGGCAATGACGGACTAATAGCCTTTGGCACGAGTCACAGGTTTCCTAAATTTTTCAAAAATATTTAGGTGGCGACTCTGAAATCTAGCAAAGTAGTCCATTTTTGGCATTTAGATTCAAACATTGATTTTCCAAAAGATTTGCTAGATTTGGACTCATTTGTGTTTATCTATTTCACATTGCACCTGTGAAATCAAATTCAGAACCACGGGAGTCCGAACTATAGGGTTATTCGTACCCGAAAGGAGCGCAAAAAGCAAGCTACATCGACATGTGGCTCTTTTTCATTGGAATCAACATCCAAGTTAACAACATGCATTTCTCTTGTAACATCTTCTCTGTCATTCTTTGGCTCATTCATGATGTCATCAATGTTTGGAAAGTCAAACACTTTAGTAGAGCCATGAGCAACACCTCTGATAGGGAAGGCAAGGAAGTCTCCAAGAGCTATACCAGTAGGGATGCTAACAAGGAAAGACCCAAGTGAAGTTGAAGTACTCTCATTCACTTGTGAAGGAGAAGGGTTAGTCTGATCCTGGTCCTCAAAGTTGGCTGGAGGGGAAATAAGTCTTTTCCTTTTCCTCTAATAAAATAAAATGTAATATAAAAAGGGAGCATGTACAAGAAGAAAATAGTTGGATTGAGAAGTAAAGAGAGTTAATTGAAACCTGGTACTAAGCTTCGGTATTTTTTACTAGGCTCTGAATGGCTGGTTTTTGAGTTAGGCGGCCAAAGATATGGTTGATAGGAATGTTCCACTTTGATGAAGATGAGGAAGAAGTAGGGCTAGTTGCAAGAGGAATGGCTGGTTTAGAGATGACAATTAGGAGAAGTGCTTTGGAGGCTGATTTAGTAGAGGTACCCCATTCTTTACCTTTTTTACTTCTTTCAACAGGTGGTTCATATGGAATGAAAGAAGCACAAGAAGTATCTAGTAGATTCTTCTTGGAATTTTTGATTTGAACCACCTTCTCTTTACCCTGAGAGAAGAAAAGTATGGCTTCTCAATTGCCAATGGCTCAATTGCTAGTGGAATGGGGTCTTTATATATAGAAATGACAATATGATTGGAATAGAGGAAAGAAAAACAGTGGATATGAAATAAAGAAAGAAAAGTTAGGAAATTAACCAATGCTTTTCTCCACTCCTCTTCTATTATTTGGATCGAGATCCCAAAGGCAACTGGCCAAGTCCTTGTGAAAGATGATGGCATTCATGAGCATCCACCATTCTTTAAACTTTCTGGATATGTAGGGAGTTGTGTTGCAGAAGTAGAAGCTGAATGTATCAAAGAGTTGCTGATTTTCAGTTAAGATTGCCTCAATTTCTACATTTTCTTTAAATTGGTCCCTTATGTCAACATACTCATGGATGTTGGAATGAAAGTAAGGACAGGGCATGATCTAAATCAATCCAAATTGGTTGGCCCATTGGCATGGATTGTAGCTCTCAAAACTGCAATTGGATTTCTTGTTGGTGAAAATAGAGCCTCAAACCAAGATATACCTGACAGTAAGTACTTGGGCCTAAAAATCTTTCTGTTTATTCCTCAAAGTGTCGTCTAAAGTTTGGGGGTCAGTATAGACATAGATGAGCCTAGAGGAGGAGAAATGGAAGTCATGAAAGCGAATAAACAAGGCTGGGTCTCTGTAGAATGAGAGCTTATAGAAAATGGTGAGGGCTTTGGTCAATGGCATGTTAGAGGATGGTCTAAAAGAAAGGAAATGTTCATCATAGCTTTCACAAGGAAAATAGTATGGAATTTGTTGAGTAGGCCTAATTTCAGGAAAATAATCATATAACCAAGCTTAGAATAACCAGAAACGGCCACCACAATTAACATCTATCTCTTTGGAAACTAAAGAAAAGAAGCCTTTGTTTAATGTGGCCAAAAGAAATAGGGCAAGGGCATAGGGCAAGGGCAAGCTTTGTGCCTTCTTGGATATTGATGGCAAGAGCTAAATAGTCCTTAGTGATCTTAAAACCAGGAACACAAAAAAAAAAAGAAAAAAAAAAAAAAGAAGAAGAATTGGCATAACCATAAAAGGTAGAATGCTATTCTCTTCTCATTAGAAGGTTCTAAACCAAATTTTTGGTATTTCTTCATGAAACTACCATAACTAATGTTGGTGACAATGTTAAAGTCAACCTTATGAGGAGTTAAAAGTGCACTAACATATTGGCCAACAACATGTAGGCTAGTCAAATGCATAATATCTAAAATGGTGAGGGAGACCATACCACATTTTAGCATCATGGAATTGCATGATGTGGACCAAAAGCAAGCTACAACACTGATTGTCCACTTGTCCATATCAAATGAGAATGTTGACAGTCGAATGGCATCCTAAATACCTAGAGCTTGCCACAAACCAATGTCACATTCCATGATCTTGTTTACCCATTGTTTCCAATCTACACTAGGTTTCTGCCATAAACGCAGAGGGTTATGACTAATGTCCCATTGATGCCAAGCCAATTTTGCTCTATCAAGCAGCAAACTTTCAGTCTAAGTAATTGGGAAGTATGGAGCTAGCTCATCAAGAATAGTGGTGAGGAAAGATGGCCCTAATTCCCTTTAAGCAGTGGTGTTTCTAGGGATAATGCAACCATTGAATTTGTATGTTTGAATGGTTTCCTTAATTTCAAGAGGGAAACGAGGCACTAGAGGAGGTTCTAGAGTCTCTGGTTGCTTGGTCATTGATTTCGATTGAGTTTTCTTAGGAGCCATGTCTACGGTTCAAAAAAAGTGATAGGAGTAATTAAAAGAGAGCAATATAGAGCGAAAAAGCAGAAGTGAAGTCTCAGTTCAAATTTCCGAGTTTGTATTACTTGGGCTATTCTTTCTTATTGGGCCATTTTATTTTGGGCCTTTCAAGCAGACCCATACATTTTATTAAGTTATTGTTATTCTTGAGCCTTTGAAGTATGTCCATTTCAGTGAATAATCATTCAAGGCAAAATACAGTTTTACCTTAAATGAGAGGGGGGGCATTGTTGGCCTAAAAAATTCAAATTCTCTGTTCACAGGCATGTGGAAGAGCATAGATATGGGCAGTAAGGGTCTAAGAGTCATGGGCATGAAGATAGTGGCTTGGAGAGAAAGATCAAGGGCATGACACGTGGCAATTCCAAGGAGAAAAGAAGTGGAAGGCAGTTGCAGCAGTTATGGATCATGGACAGGTGAAAGGCACCAGCAGATGAACACGTGGCTATTTGGTATGGCTAGTGAAACAACATAAGAGCTGGAAATTCGAAGAGAAGAGACCTTCAACCAAATTCATAATACTTGTGAAATCAAGGAGTAGTTTAATTTACCGTAGGAGAAGTTCTTGTATTTAGGAATAGATTATTAGTTAATCTATGTAACTGGTGCTTTTGAACTCTGTCGATTGTAATGCTTGGTACTTGTGGTTTGATTCTTGTAATTACATGACAAGTTTAAGTGTTATTAATCATATTTCTAGGGTGTTTATCTTTGTTTGTTCATATTACAACCTCCAAATAAGTCCTTGAATTTGTCAAGACTTAGGACACTAACCACAATTGCTTGATCTATTGTTGTTTGTGAAAATTGATTTTTTCATATCGAATCCACTTTGTCAATTTGACCCAAACCAGATTTTTGCTAACAGATATATATTGATAAATTTTAGCTCTCTTTTCTTAGAAGTGTGCTCTTATAACGATAGAACTAATCATTTAAATAATTATTGTTTGTAACATGATGATTATTGTTTGATGTTTAGTACATTATGTTTATATTATGAACAATGGCAAGTGTTTTAAAAACTGTGGTTCCAAATTGAACTGAACCTTGTTTTCATGGTTTGGTTTGGTTCGGTTCCAAATTTCATGGAATCATAAGCAGTGGTTTAGTCTTGGTTCACTTTAAAACCAAACGAAATCAAACCATTCTCACTCGTAATAGCTATACTTGAATTTAGGATGACAATTTTCTCTTGTCCTACTGTACCGCATATCTCCCACCTTGCTCCCCGTGGGGGGAGCAAAGTAGGGATGAAGTTTCCACTCTCTTTGCCCGTCCCTTGCTGAGAGAGAAAAGCTTACATGACACCAACATTTTGGCACCATTGGTACCCAATTTCTTGAAACCCTATAGTTTGGAAAATGGTTACTCTTATATTCGGATTTAGGATAACAATTTCCTCTCATCCTAATTTGCCCCTATATCGCATGCCCTGCCCTTCGATGAAGGAGTAGAGTAGGGATGAGTTTTCCTCTCTCCATGTCCCTATTATATTTATTAAATATAATAAGACGGAAACACTAAATATTCCTTAACATTTATGCTAACTGCTTTATTTTATATCTTTTAACACTCATTACTTATAAAACATTATTAATCATATATCATATTATCATTTTAATTTTATTAGGGTTGGGTTCATCTGAAATTCAAATATGAACTTCAAAGAACTGTTCTGGCCCATGAGGCTTACCATAGATTCTGTTTCGATGATCTGAATCATTCATTTTGTAGGATTCTCTGTGTATCATTCATGAAAAAAATTAAGTCTATCCTATAATCATAATATTTTCATTTCATATAATTTATTTTCAAAAATAAAAAAAGTCAACAAACGTGTTTTTTAACAAACTACTACTCCATTCGACTTATCTACACTCCTAGTGAGGCACTACAAACCCACGCTAGCACCATTGCTATCCTTACCTAGACTTGTTCGTTGAAGCAGCATGGGCCGTTCCAACTCTGGCCTAGTGAAATCTTTTCCTATAATATTAAAATATTGTGGCCTCTTTGTCAATGGGCCAATTCTATTTGTCAATGGGCCAATTCTATTCCTTAATATATATATAAGAAATGCTTACCTACTTGAGACTCGTATTTTTGTTTGTTTGTTTGTTTGTTTTGTTTTATTTTTTTGTTTTGTTTTTCATTTTGCCTTTCTATTATTCTTGATACTTCATTGTTGCTTTAGACCTTTTAGATAATTTGGTCATTTTCTTGGATATCTTGATAAATTTACATTTCCTTTATTTTAATGACATTAGCCTCACGTATGGCTCAGTAATTACAAGAAAATTATTTTATTATCCTTCCTATTTTAAGAATATTACAGCTCACATTTGTTTGTTCTGCCTACTGCAATTTTTTGGGTTTTGGAGGTTCTTTATAACATTTGGAAGAATTTATTACTTGCGTTTTGCACTATAGGACATGTGATTTTGTAAAATATCAATAGTCAAGGTAGGTTTGAATTTCTCTCAAACTAAAATTTAAACTTGGGAGAATTTGAGAGATTTGTAAAGTTTATCACATATACTGGTTTGATAAATTAAATCAATCATTTTGTAGGTAATTCAGTATATCATTCATTCATGAAAAAAATTTATGTCAATCCGACAACTGCAACATTTTTTATTTATCGCATTTGCCTTCAAAAAAATAGACAAGTGTATTTTTTAAAATAGACTACTATTTTCTTAAGAGACAAACACAATAAAATAAAAAAGTTATAATTGTTGGATCAATTTATTTTTTTTATTTTTATTTTTTATGAATGATATACACAAAGGGTCTTACAAAATGAACGGTTTAGATTATTAAAATGGGACTTGTGGTTAGCTCCATAATCCCTTTAAGTTTTCTCAAGATTAGATTTGAAGGTAAAAGAAACTAAAAGTAATTACATATTTTTATTCTATCATAGGAACAACTTTAATTATAGAAGTGTCAAAGTCATATTTTAACTCGTTATAGTGTAATATATATATATATATATATATGTTGTTATTTTGAGAATAATCTTTGGAGAGGTTATTTTGTGGTCTATGAGCAATACTTTACACCACTTATTATTTTACACTCGTCAAATTATTTCCCAATATTCTAATAAGAATTATTGAATCTTACAATTTTAACTAATAATATCAAGTAGACCACACCATAATTTTTCATAGTCTTTGTAATAGTAAGGACCAAAAGTATGGTAGAGTCCAAGTCTTTGTTTGATTTGATTTTTAAAGTCTAATTTTAGAAAAAAAAAAATGTAAAAAACTAAAATTTAATTTTGGTGATGAAAAAAATTAAAAACATTAATCATTTTCATATAGTTTTATCTTTTTAAAAAGTAGAAATAAAATTTTAAAATTTCAAAATATCTTTCTATTTCTTTTAGTTTGGTTGGTGAATTAATTTGGGTGGAGGGCTCTTGGACATTATGTAAGAAAATTGGGTTAATTGTAATTAGCCTAATAGTGCAAAAGTTGAGTTTTTTTTTGGATAAATTACAAACACACCCCTCTAAGGTTTGCTTCAAATACAAATTATATATCCCTTGTGATTTTGAAAATTATAACAAATTTCTCTTCTATTAATAAATCATCAGGTCAATTAACAACTTTAATAATGACAGAAATTTATTTCAATTACTAATTCAGGTAATTTTATTATTATATAGGAAAACCGTTAGAAAATTTATTTTTTTAATTAATTCTATAAAATAAAAAATTGTAACAAGGGGATATTTGAAATTTTCCAAACCATAGGAGACAATCCGTATTTTAAGTAAATCTCAAGGGGCGTATTTGTAATTTAGCATTTAAAAATAAAAATGATGCTGGAGTGATTATTTGTATGATCGTTTTATTCTTAACTTTCGATTATTGCATCTTCAATTTTTGTATAATTAAATACCAGTCAGCTAAAAAAAAATTCAAAATTATTTTACAGAATCCGAATTCATAACTAAAGTCATAATAAAGGCATGTGGGAGCCGAAAAAGTGGAAGAGTCGGGAGACGCATACCCCAGAAACTGGATACTACTCGGCTTCGTATTGCGTAACTAGGGCGCCGAATACGTTAACAAAGCCGAATAGACGAGGGTCAGTAGATCCGAATGAATGTAAGGAGAATAGGATAAAAGTAGGCTCAGGCCCCGAGGCCCAAAAAAGTGAGTATAAATATAAGAACCGCAAATCCAGAAAGGTATGTAAGAATCACTTCACTTAACTTAAAGAAGAAGTTATCTTGAGTGTCTGAACTAACTTGTCCGTCGGAGTGCTAATCCCGGCACCCCCGACCGGAGTTTTCCTCTTTTCAGGTGACTAGCTGAGGATCACCAGCGCCTCCCAGGATCTGAAGAGTATTTCCAAACCACTTCTCCACAAGTGGCGCCGTCTGTGGGAATACTCAAATACATCCATGGCAGGCGTAACTGAAGATCTTCCGGTAGCCATTGACGAGACCGCATAGGGAGATGACTTCACTCTAGCAAATATGCTCGGGAAAGAAACCATCGCTGCAAGACACGCCTTGAACTTCGATTCACCAACGACTTCAGCGCAAGAGACAATGCAGACGATCATGGAACAAGCAAAGCAGAATGAACAGAGGTTGGAGAACATGATCGCTGAAAATGAACGTCTCCGTCAAGATTTGGCCCTCGAAGTCGCGAAATCGAGAGAAGCCATGCGCCAAGATCCCGAGCGACCTCCGAGGGCTGGTGGACAACGACCTCGAGCCCGGCCCAAGGATACCAACAGTGACTCCAACTCATTATCCACTGAGCTCACCAAGAAGGGATGATCCAAAACTTCCAGCTCTTCCGAAAAGAGTCTACATACAAGGAACAAGCGCAAGAGGAGCAGCTCAGACGAAGACGACCAACACGATCCTTTTGTCCGACGGATTGCAAGGGAAGCCTTGCCCAAGAAGTTCAAAGCTCCGTCATTCACTCTTTATGATGGAAAATTAGACCCCACTGATCGTATCCGTCATTACAAACAGGCCATGACATTGCATGCAGACAACGAAGCCCTCATGTGCCGAATATTCCCCAGCAGCCTGGGGCCATTAGCTGTCAGGTGGTATTATAAGTTGGAGCCGGCTTCCATCAGAAGCTTTCATCAATTATAGAAATCCTTCAGGGCCAGGTTCATCACCAACGAGGTACAGCCGAAACAGGCCGACTCTCTTTGGGCCATGCAAATTCAGTCAGGAGAAACGCTCAGAGCGTACTCGGCGCGATATTGGGAGTGCTTCAACCTCATCGACGACGCTTGTAACGACTCCATGGCCATCACCGCCTTCAAAATGGGACTACACCCAGATAGTCCTCTTCGTAGTTCTCTCACCAGAAGACCTCCCAAAACGGTCTGGGCGTTGATGAAGAAAGTCGAGGAGTATTGCAAAGTGGAAGACGATGCCTTAAGAATAAAGGCTGGCCAAATGTCCAACAAAACAGCCCTCCCTGAAATTGCCCAACCAATACGTTCCGTGCCACCTCCTAGCCCAGAGCCTCGGCAGCGCACTAAACGTGATAAAAGGTAGGACACTCGCCGATCAAGCGATCAATGTCCCCACCGGACGAATGAACAACTGCACGTCGACAGCAGACGTTAGAGACGTGCCGACAAAAAGTACACAGAGTTGTCAGAACCAATCGCTGCAATAATGACCAAAGTCCAACACCTTCCATTCTTCAAATGGCCGTCAAAGATGGTAGGGCCGCCCGATACGCGACGAAGGGACCGGCGGTGCGAATATCACAAAGATCACGGCCACGAAACAGAGAGTTGCTACGCATTAAAAGATCACCTAGAAGAACTGGTGCAAGACGGCCGACTGCAGCAGTATGTGAAACAGGGAAAGCCAACCAAGGCACTAGCCTTGAGGCAGGACTCTCCTCCACTTGGCATGATCCATGTAATCTACAGCCTGCCTGCACCCCCAGCCGTGCACACAATTCAATCGCATCCAATCCTCCAGGGGCGACGTATTTCGACTGACTGGTCCAAAGAAGCTCTGACAATTGCTTTCAACGACTCCGACCTCAATGGCGCAACAGCTTCCTACATTGATCCGTTGGTCGTTAGATTACGCATAAACCGGTTCATCATTGAACGAATTCTCATAGACCCAGGGAGTACTTCGGAGGTTATGTATTACCAAACTTTCATCAAACTCGGCCTCAACGAGTCAGATCTGTGTCCGGCACCTCATCCATTGTTCGGCTTTAATATGAATCCCGAATACCTAATAGGGAAGATCGTACTACCTGTCCGAGCGGGCTCCAGAACGGTCGAAGTAGAATTCTTGGTTGTAAAGCTCCCTTCCCCGTATAATGTCATCATGGGGCGAACCTAGATACATACTATGAAGGCCGTTCCAAGCACTTATCATCAGCTCGTGCGCTTCCCAACAGCCCGTGGCATTGAAGAGATCCGTGGCTCTCCCCAATCGGCACAAGCAGCGATTTCATGAAAATCATATCACTGACCCGACCTGGGCTTTGATACCTGTATATATTTCACTTCTGCAATGCAAATAATCTTTCTTTGACGTTCATCTCATCTCACAAACCTCATTATGCCACCCGTTATAATATGAATTCGGAGCGCCCTTCGTGGATATCACGATTGGCCATATTAAGTCTCCGGATTCGGAGCCCCCTTTGGTGCATGACACCTTAGGGCCGATTAAGTCTCCGGATTCGGAGCGCCCTTCGTGGATATCACGATTGGCCATATTAAGGCTCCAGATTCGGAGCCCCCCTTTGGTGCATGACACCTTAGGGCCGATCAAGTCACCGGATTTGGAGCCCCCTTTGGTGCATGACACCTTAGAGCCGATCAAGTCTCCGGATTCGGAGCCCCCTTTGGTGCATGACACCTTAGGGCCGATCAAGTCTCCGGATTCGGAGCCCCCTTTGGCGCATGACACCTTAGGGCCGATTAAGTCTCCGGATTCGGAGCGCCCTTCGTGGATATCACGATTGGCCATATTAAGTCTCCGGATTCGGAGCCCCCTTTGGTGCATGACACCTTAGGGCCGATTAAGTCTCCGAATTCGGAGCGCCCTTCGTGGATATCACATTGGCCATATTAAGTCTCCGGATTCGGAGCCCCCTTTGGTGCATGACACCTTAGGGCCGATTAAGTCTCCGGATTCGAGCGCCCTTCGTGGATATCACGATTGGCCATATTAAGTCTCCGGATTCGGAACCCCCCTTTGGTGCATGACACCTTAGGGCCGATCAAGTCTCCGGATTCGGAGCCCCCTTTGGTGCATGACACCTTAGGGCTGATCAAGTCTTCGGATTCGGAGCCCCCTTTGGCGCATGACACCTTAGGGCCGATTAAGTCTCTGGATTCGGAGCGCCCTTCGTGGATATCACGATTGGCCATATTAAGTCTCCGGATTCGGAGCCCCCTTTGGTGCATGACACCTTAGGGCCGATTGAGTCTCCGGATTCGGAGCGTCCTTCGTGGATATCACGATTGGCCATATTAAGTCTCCGGATTCGGAGCCCCTTTGGTGCATGACACCTTAGGGCCGATTGAGTCTCCGGATTCGGAGCGTCCTTCGTGGATATCACGATTGGCCATATTAAGTCTCCGGATTCGGAGCCCCCTTTGGTGCATGACACCTTAGGGCCGATTGAGTCTCCGGATTTGGAGCGCCCTTCGTGGATATCACGATTGGCCATATTAAGTCTCCGGATTCGGAGCCCCCTTTGGTGCATGACACCTTAGGGCCGATTAAGTCTTCGGATTCGGAGCGCCCTTCGTGGATATCACGATTGGCCATATTAAGTCTCCGGATTCGGAGCCCCCCTTTTGTGCATGACACCTTAGGGCCGATTAAGTCTCCGGATTCGGAGCGCCCTTCGTGGATATCACGATTGGCCATAATAAGTCTCCGGATTCGGAACCCCCTTTGGTGCATGACACCTTAGGGCTGATCAAGTCTCCGGATTCGGAGCCCCCTTTGGCGCATGACACCTTAGGGCCGATCAAGTCTCCGGATTCGGAGCCCCCTTTAGTGCATGACACCTTAGGGCCGATCAAGTCTCCGGATTCGGAGCCCCCTTTGGCGCATGACACCTTAGGGCCGATTAAGTCTCCGGATTTGGAGCGCCCTTCGTGGATATCACAATTGGCCATAATAAGTCTCCGGATTCGGAGCCCCCTTTGGTGCATGACACCTTAGGGCCGATCAAGTCTCCGGATTCGGAGCCCCCTTTGGCACACGACACCTTAGGGCCGATTAAGTCTCCGGATTCGGAGTGCCCTTCGTGGATATTACGATTGGCCATAATAAGTCTCCGGATTCGGAGCCCCTGTGGTGCATGACACCTTAGGGCCGATCAAGTCTCTGGATTCGGAGCCCCCTTTGGTGCATGACACCTTAGGGCCGATTAAGCCTCCGGATTCGGAAACCCTTTGGAACGAACAAAACAAAACTTTTCAATCATTGACAATGTCAAGGCAAGACGCAAACAAAATTCAGCATAAGATGCAAATAACAAATTCAGCATAAGACGCAAATAAACAAATTCAGCACAAGACTCAAATGTTTGAAATACAACTTTTTATTTAATCAGACAGTTGTTACATAAATGCAACTCGTATTTACAATACTCATTCCAATCTGAGAAGCTAAAAAGGGGAGAAGATGCATTGGCAAAGCGTCAGTGCCGAATTAACTCCCGTCACCTGGAATCCTCCGCGGATTGCAATGCCTCGAGCCAACTGTGCCCAAATCTTCCCTTGATGCCATTGACAATGTCAAGGCAAAGATCCAGGACAAGGAGGATAAATCCAACGGTGTTGCCTTTCCTTTCGGGGTGATCTACTTCGACGACTTGAAGGTTCATGCCAACTTTCGGACGCCCTACTTCCCATACGAACGCCCCTCCGCCACGATCCACGGCAACACCAAGTCGGCTGAACTCCAGCCTCTAATAACACCCCCACTTAACCCACCTCACATAAGCGATTGTTCATCTGCGCAAAGCGCCCACTCCTTTTATTTTCAGTCCTGGTAGCGATCTCGAGGCCCCCATCCCGAGGCGATTTCGCTAATGCTAAACGCCATAAACAAAACGTCGGTTGACATTCCCCACGACGTAGTTATCCAAACGACTTTTTGAAGCACGTGCATTGTCCACAAACCTAGGCCCTGAGCCGAGTACACTATCCAGGCCACTTGCCTGCCGGCTCTTGGCTTCAGTCGCGATAGCCTGTCGGGAATAAACGGCTATCACGTCTGGATTGGCCCTGCTGGTCAACGCTTATATATTCATTGAAACCCAGTAAAACGAAACGCATACATGCCGAATATAACTACAAATAAAATATTCGTGACAGAACGTTTTTCTTATTTATTCAACAAAACAAGCGATAAAATTACATATTTTGAACGTGATCCGCTTTTCAGATTTACAATCACTACCACTATGCGGCGTCACCCTCATCATCACTCTTCTCGACTTCAAAAGCAGAAAACGGGAAATGTTTACTGTGATAGAGTGGAGATGCCGACTCAATGCTTGCCGTTCGAAGAGCTTTTGCGGCTTGAGATGCCTTGATCCAACCGTGCCTAAACCCACGATTCTCGCATCGGCAAACTTCTTCGGCCAGTTTTTCCTTGGTCTTCTCGATTCCGACTCTTCGGCCTTCATGAAAACCTTTCTCATAGGCCCTTCCCTTCGCGCTCTCATCGTGAACATACTCGCCGTCTCACGATCGGCAAGCGCGGAACTGATGAGCCGGCTGGTCACCCTCTCCTCCACGATTGGGTTTCCCTGCCGGTGGGTTGTGCCTGGGCCGCTTACTCTTCTTCAACTCCCGCTCAGCGCCTTGCGCGGGCCTCCAAACTTCGAATACGTTCACTTCTTCTCCATTTCTCGGCGGGCAGCGCGCAACCGCATGCGGATTTCATAGGCGTATACAGCCCCTTCACCGCCCCATGAACGCCTTCGCGAAACACTTCGTAGTCCTGGCGACCTACCATCGATTGCTGAACCTCTGGCGGGAAAATTTGTCGAGCGAACTCGACCGCTACATTTGGGTCTCGAACTATCGAGTCCGCCTCCGTCATGGGTCTATTCCCCACAAATACCGCGAAGCTTAATGGGCGCGGATTCGCCTCAGGTGCCCTCTCGACTCGAGGTTGGAAGTTCTGCCCTGCGACTGCTTGTCCGCCTGGGCGACCTGCTTCGACGTCGAGGAGACTGACGCCTCTCTCGATCCCTGGAACTCCTACTCCCTGTACGGAGGGTCACTACCTCGATTCATGTCTCCGCCCAGCTCAGCCAGCGTCTTCGTTTCCCTCTGCTGTTAAAGAAGAGTCTGTTCGATATTCAACTCGATACCCTCAACACTGGAGTCAGTTGTCTGCTATGCTCATAAAAGCTTTAACTTTAATCATTTATGCTGCAAAGAGGCAGCCCCCTCGAGGCCATCTCATTAATTGTAAAAACTTCAAACGCCTGGCGCGACCGGATCGCACCGCCTGGGGCAAGGGCAGATTCATCAAGCTCTTCGGCTTATGTACCCCAGCCGGCCCTAAGAATCGATCCTCTCCAGGAATCGATCCTTCAAATCTTAAGGTTGTTTCATCCGGCGCCCGAATGATCATGCACCGCCTAGGGCAATGGCAGATTCATCAATCTCTTCGGCTTATGTACCCCAGTTGGCCCAGGAATCGATCCATCACAAAACTTATGGTTGTTCATACGGGCCCTAATGATCATGCGCCGCTTGGGGCAAGGGCAGATTCATCAATCTCTTCGGCTTATGTACCCCAGCCGGCCCACGAATCGATCCTTCACAAACTTATGGTCGTTTCATACGGCGCCCGAATGATCATGCGTCGCCTGGGGCAAGGGCAGATTCATCAATCTCTTCGGCTTATGTACCCCAGCCGGCCGCCAGTAATCGATCCCTCCCCAGGAATCGATCCTTCTTCACAAATCTTAAGACCGCTTCATACGGCGCCTGAATGATCATGCGCCGCCTGGGGCAAGGGCAGATTCATCAATCTCTTCGGCTTATGTACCCCAGCCGGCCTAGGAATCGATCCATCACAAAACTTATGGTCGTTTCATACGGCGCCCATGCGTCGCCTGGGGCAAGGGCAGATTCATCAATCTCTTCGGCTTATGTAGCCCAGCCGGCCCAGAATCGATCCCTTCCCAGGAATCGATCCTTCACAAATCTTAAGGTCGTTTCATACGGCGCCCGAATGATCATGCCGCCTGGGGCAAGGGCAGATTCATTAATCGATTTGGCTCAGTCCACAGTGCGCGGCACACAATGATAATTCAATATTGTCACAGGAATATTGTCATAAGGAGATTCAATCTCTGAAAGCTAAAACACAACAATGATTTTATCCAAATTATTCTTCATTAACGTAAAGTATTCTTCATTAACGTAACTTCACAAACCACGAACAAGTAGTGGAGAAATACCAAGGCAGTTTTCATTAATAAATTTAGCGCAAATAGTAACCAATTTATACATGAAAACTAGCCAAACAAAAACTTACATCAAAATCAAAAATCTACCAAACAAAAGCTTAAATCAAAATCAAAAGAGATGATTCCCAGATCAACCCTCGGGGTCAGACTCAAGTGGCTCCACGTCCACTTGCTCGTAGGGAATTGGCGAGGCCAATGTAACTCCAGTGGCAGCAAGGGCTTTGAGCCACCCATGTTTGAACTCTCGATTCTCGAATTTGGGGACTTCATCTACATATTCCGTAAGGGCGGCGCCTTTTCTTGCCTCAAATGCCACAGAAGCTTCAGAATCGGCTTTCTCCTTGGCGGCCTTGAGCTCCGCTAACTGAACCTCCGCCTTGGCCAGCGCCTCCCTGGCTAACTTAAGCGATTCTTCGCTCGCATTTGCTCTACCCTCAGCCTCAGAGCGGAGCTGCTCAGCTGAGCGAACCCTCTCTTTCTCTGCTTCAGCTCGTGCACCCTCCATCGCGGCTCTCATACTCTCAAATTCGGCCCTACTCCTTTGACCGTCCACCTCCGCTTGCAAACGATCAACTCTGCTGAGGGCATCATGGAGGCGGCGACCTAGGTCCGCTATCCTGCCAACAGTCTGCAAAACAAGTTGGGATTGTCAGATATCTTTAACGAAAGCAAAGTCAAGAGAATTTGAGATAGGCACTAACCAGCAACGCTGACTGCACAGACAGGGCTACAGCCATAATATCCGGCACGGCGCGAAAGGCTGCGATGTCAGCCGGCAAGGAAATTGAAGCCGCGAGGCTCAACGCCACGGCTGGATCCTCAATAACCGAAGCATCGGAAGAGATTGGTGTATCTTTGATCTTAGGCCGAACAATAAAAGGCGCAGCCACACCCGACTCTTCTAAACGAGGCCGTTTGGAAGCAAGGCTAATTTCCGACTCAGCCTCTCCCTCGGCGCCACACTTTTCGCCACGCTCCTCCGAGACCAGCCGTTCTTCAATGACCTGTTCCTCAACCTTTTCCCCCGTTTCGGTCTCAGCGACCTGAATCGTCTCTTCAATAGCGGGTACGAAATTTTCACTCAAGGTAGGCTCAGAATGGGCGGCCTCGGCCTTCTTTCGAGCAGCCATTCGCTCGGCATTTTTCCTTCGCGCCATCTGTGTAAGGCTTTCCCCAGCCATAACTTCAAAAATATCGCTGGGTAGGTCCCCCAAATTTGCAAAAATATCTTCGGACGAAAACTTTGCCCGACTCGAAGTGGACGGTGAAGGCCGGTTAAGTCCCGCAGCCTCAAACGCCGAGCGTATTGCTTCGTCGACCTCTTCGGCCCCCTCAGCAACCTCTTCGGTTGGTTCGGCAACTACCTCTACCTCCGGATCAGCCTCTGCCCTCGGATCCGAATCTTCGAGGCCAATTTGCCTAAGGTTCTTAAAGCTGGGAAAGATAAGAGCCGAAAGGTGTTGATCGCCGGATGGAATTGGAATGCCTTTCGCAGCCGAGTATGTAGTGTAAGTCGGTTCGTATCGGAGGAGTATGTGAGCCGCTCTCCCTTGCTTTTGTACGTTTGGACGGCCGAAGTATCTAAGCGCATATTTGATCTCCTCAAGAACCGCCTCGTCGGTCGACGGAAGAATTTTCTTCAAACTGTTACCTGCAAAGAACGAAGGGTGATTAAAGCGAAAATAGCCGAGTGAAGGACAAGTCAACAAACAACAAAGCGTTACACGGCAACCTGGATCACCCTTTCGTCTGGGAATAGGATCTAGGCGGTCTTCGCCTTCACCGAACTCCTAGTTGCCTTGAACATTGACCATTACGTCGTCAACCCTCTTACCAGAACTGGCAAGCATGGTTATCAAGTGATGGTCAGTGTCCTTGGCCCTGAGAAAGTATCGCCCCAGTCGACCGGAAGATTTGGCCAAAGTGTAGCAGTGCCGAATCGCCGGAATGCCAAGGTTGATCCTAAGACGCCGGTTCAGCTCAATCACCCCCATGATGAATCGAAAGAAATTGACATTAGGTTGAGAAGGAATCAGACTCCAATAGCGAAGGACGGCCCTAAGCAGAGGGTGTAGGGGAAAACGGACTCCGCCCTCCACTATGGATAGGAGAGGGAAGACGATCATATTCTGATCCTCCCTCTCCATGTCAAGGGTACTGTCCGTTACGAGAGATAAGTGGACGTCGTCAGGAATGGAAAAATGTCTCCGAAATCCGGCAATACGACCCTCGGAAAGAAGGTCTTTCAAGTGTTTAGCTATGTTCACAGGAATTCTAGGTTTCGCCGGAATCAAAACGACAAAACAGAAAATAGGATCGTAAAGAAGGGAGAAGAAGACTTACAAAGATTAAACGGAGACGAGGGTAGACAGAGAAGAATTACAGAGCGTGCGAGTCAGAGAAGAGATACCCGCTGGCGGTCTAAGAGTCTCGAATACTCGACGAACTGTGCATTTGAAAAGACTGAAGTTTCAAATCACAATAAATGCGAAATGCACGATTGAGGCGGGAAAGCGTAATGATAAACGAAAAAGTGTGCATGCCCTAACATCTATATTGGGATGCGTAAAGTCGCCTGACTAGTTCCAACCTTTCCAATTCAAGACCAAACTCGCTGATTAACTACCGTCAATAGGGAGTTCGGGGGGAAATTGTGGGAGCCGAATAAGTGGAAGAGTCGGGAGACGCGTACCCCAGAAACTGGATACTACTCGGCTTCGTATTGCGTAACTAGGGCGCCGAATACGTTAACAAAGCCGAATAGACGAGGGTCAGTAGATCCGAATGAATGTAAGGAGAATAAGATAAAAGTAGGCTTAGGCCCCGAGGCCCAAAAAAGTGAGTATAAATATAAGAACCGCAAATCCAGAAAGGTATGTAAGAATCACTTCACTTAACTTAAAGAAGAAGTTATCTTGAGTGTCTGAACTAACTTGTCCGTCGGAGTGCTAATCCCGGCATCCCCGACCGGAGTTTTCCGCTTTTCAGGTGACTAGCTGAGGATCACCAGCGCCTCCTAGGATCTGAAGAGTATTTCCAAACCACTTCTCCACAAGGCACATAATCGTTCCATTCCATCTTATTCTAATTAACCAAATACAACATAAGAGTTCATAAAAAATATTATAAATAAATAAAGGGATTTTTGGTGAAAAGTCCCTTCTATGGGGCCTTTTTTGTGTGAAATCCATCAAATAAAATAATGGTTTCAAAAGTCCCTCAAATGCAAAAATATGGTGAAAAGGCTGAAATATCCTTCCATATAATCTGAAACCCTCGTTGAACCATTTCTCTTCTTTTCTATCTCCACATTACTAGTATCCTATATCTCTTTCCTTTATTTTCTCTCTTTCTAAACTCTAAATCCTTTTGATCTCCATCTTTGATCCATCTCACAAAATTGAAATCTTGAAATCATCCATTGAAATCCATCACCATCTCAGATTTGTTGCCTATGAACTCATGTTTGAGATCAATAACTTCATATTTGAGATAAAATGACCTCATATATGTCAAAAATATGTGCTCTTTTTTCGTAACAGTAAAATTTTACTCTGGTTAATGAAAAATAAAATTTGCTTTCTTATGCTCTTTGTATGCTTTTTTTTTTTTGGCATTGTGATGTTTTAATTTGCTTAAATGTCAGATGAATGGATTTTATCTATGTTTTGTGTTGGTAATAATGGATAATTTTTTTTTATTACAATGTATGGATTATAATGCGAGTTTGTTCGATATTCATTTCCTCTCTTGTTGCTTTTGACCTGAATTGAAGCCCTATAAAAGGTCGATTTTGATGCAATTTGGTGTGTTTGGTTGATTTCGATTTTACTTTTCTTGTTGTTTTCTTGTTGCTTTTATGTGATTTAATTGCATTAATTTCGAAAGTAGGTAATAGTGTAGATGCTTGCCTGCTTGTTTGCTACTTTATTGACTTATGTTACAAAGAAAACTGCTAATCAATCAAGGTAAAATTTTACTTTCAGTGAGAGTAATATTTTACTTCTAAACTGAGTAAAATTTTACCTTCACAGTAAAATTTACTGTTTCATTACAATGTTGTGCATTTTTCCTTACTCTTTTTTTTCTTCGGCCTCATGAATATTCTTTGTTTATATGTTAGAAATGGTAAGCTTTATGATTTTCAAATTTGAGTAAATCTAACAAGATTTTGATTTTTATTAACAGTATTGATTATAGAATTATTGTATGTTATATCATGCGTCAAATCATGAGAGATGAGCCTATTTCGAAGTCTATGGAAGAAGATGAAATTAACAATTTTCAAGCATCAATAGTGTATTAATTTTTCAATAATTCTTCAAAGGCATGGAGTGAGGAACAATTCAACCTCAAAAGAAAAATAGCCAAGTAATAAGACCTCATGGATGGCGATGTAGACGACTTTTGAGAACTACTTTTTTATATCTGATGTGAATATTGAATGTAATTTTTTTTTTTGTAAATGAAAGAATGTTGAAGGAGTAATTGTAGGTGAAAGAGTGCTAAAAGAGTAACAATGATACATGTTATACTTGTTATGGATTAAGATGGAACATTGTTGTAGAACATTGTTATGGATAAAATACAATGATACAATTCATATTTGTGTCTCTTGATAATATATGTAGTTGTGGTGTTATATTATTTTTGTACAAAGATTGCGTTATGAACAGCAGAGACTTTGTGTATTGTTGTAAATTTTGGTACAGGTTGAAAATGTTTTCCTATAGAACTCACATACTTTAAAGTAAAATTTTACTTTGTAATAGAATAAAATTTTACTTTCAATTCAGAAAACAAATCAGAAACTTCAAAGACAAACATTTAACAACACAGTAAAATTTTACTATCAATTCAGAGTAAATTTTACTCTGAAATACAGTAAAATTTTACTTTCATGTTAAGAAAACTAATGTTTTATTATCTTTTAGACTAGAATTTCACTCCTATTAAACAAACTCCAACATAGTAAAATTTTACTTTCAATTCAAAGTAAATTTTACTCTGAAATACAGTAACATTTTACTCTGAATGGGAGTAAAATTTACTTTCATGTTAAGAAAAGTAATGTTTACTATTTTTAAGACTAGAATTTTACTCAAAATCTTCATGTTAATAGACTCCATTATAAGTTCTTTAACATGAAACTAGTGTAACCACATGAAAAAAATATATATATTAAAATGTCAAATTCAACCACAAAGCAAATCATAAATTTGGATAGACAACCATTCATCAATATAGTAAAAATGTCTTTTATTGAACACATAGTAGCGACCCCACACTTGTCATTCTTTACATACACAAACTCAAATCCTATCTCAATGGCATATTTATATAACGTAGTCCTAAAATCCTTTGCACCTCTAACAAATCTTTGACCTACATGAGTAATTTCATTCACCCATCCAGAAGACAACAAAAGTCCTTTCTTCATTGCAACAAAACATAGGAAGTAAATTCATTTCATCATCAATAATGTTGGATCCATTCGCCTCACCCAATTCTCTAACTCCATGTTTTTCATTTGAAATGCCCATTTCAATAATAATCACGTCAACTCGGTCAACACCAAGGGGATAAACAAGCGACAACATGTTCTGAAAATCAGAATCATCATCAATCATGCATTACGAATGTTCAAGTAAACAGTACGATAACAGTATGCACCCACTTCTGTCAAACTTCTTCAATGTCCAGCTAAACGGTACTTATTGAAATGACTCTAAATACCCAATAATCACCACTCTTCACCCCGTCACCCTCATTATTATGAGAAGTTATGGGCGTGCCTTTGGGCACTAATAGATCAGCAACTCAAACTATATTGTCAATGGCCCACTTAGTGGGCTCCACAACTTTACAAGCCCAACTAGTAAATGATCACTTATTACTATCATAATGTGAGTAGTGTGGCCTAATTTTTTTATTTTTGTTTTGTGGGTAGATTACAGTGACCTCCGAGGATTGAAGACAATATATCAAGTTTTACAATTTTGTTATAATTATATTAATCTTTTTAATAAGGTTAAATTGATAGAAATTAATATAGATAGTGTAAATACACATAAATAAATAAGTACAAACATATATATCATTTTTGATCTATATGAGTAACGATTTATTGATAAAAATGAAATTAAAATACTATGTGAATTAGATTCTCAAAAATGGCCAATGTGATTATTTTAAAATTGTAAAAATTATAGTATTTTCTATAAATCTTAAGGGAGATTAATGTAATTTTTCATTTAAAAAAAAGTAATACGAGATACTTGCAATTTAGATTTCTAAATTCACTCACAATGATGTGAGAAAGAAGTTAAGTCATACATGATTAGTGTGTGACAAATCAAAATTAAACACTTTAATATATCATATCATTTTGAGTCAAATTATAAGAATATTTTTAGAAGTTTCAGATATTTTCTGTAAAAAAAAAAAAATTGCCGTCACTTGCAGTCTCATTCTTTTTTTTAAAGTTTAGAAGCTAAAAAAAAAAACACATTTTTTCAATTTTTTTTTTTTTTTTTTTATAAACTTCATTATTATTTTAATTTTTTTTCTAATCTATAAAAACCTAAAAAGTTGAAGTTTGAAAGAAAGTGTTCAAAACATGTCATGGGGTGGCTTAAAATACTATCCCAAAGGAAGTAACAAGTGCTTTGGACAGTCCTTTCCTTTGAGACCTGGCAACAATTGCGAGGGCAGTTAGTTAGTCCCATGAAACGTAACATGTGAGGTTTGACTGCCAAGCCATTTTGGACCCCCACAATGCATTTTTCTCTCATTCATCCAATATAAATGTCAAATTCCAAGTTTCAACCATGAGTCTATGACTTTTGAAAACTCTCAATTTTTTTCTGTGTTTTTTTCTTCTTATTTCCTAGTACAAGGAAGACTAAAAGTAACCTTCAACATTATTTGATTGTGTGTTCCAACTCCTTAGATAGTGAAGTGTGAACAAAACCTTGGTTAAAATCAAATCTATTTCAATCTAGGATGATGGTCTTATTGTTGTTATCAACTTTTGTCAAAACAAATTATAAGGAAAATTACAAAAATGTTCTTTTATGATTTACTTAGAAATGTTAACCAATGAACATTTACTTAATTTCAATAAAATTTGTTCTCCAAAGGGATCTGATGTTTTTTTCACAAAATCATTGATTTCTTCTATGAAGACATTGTAATCGAAAAGTAAAAAAATCACTAAAAACGTTAATAAATATCAAAAAGTCAAAAAAAAAAAAAAAATCATTCACTTTAATTTTTACATATCTTTTCATAAAAGATAATAAAGTCATCCCATATATATTTTAGTATCTCATATTTTAGCCAAAAATAAAATAAAATTAAGAGGTCACTAAAAATCTTTTTTTTTTAATTATATATATTTATTTTATTTTAAAATACACTCACCATATTAGTTTTGGCCCCATAAAAAGTTAGGTTAACTGTACTGAAAATTAGGTAAATTGTCAATACACATTGTCAATATTCCTACTAACAACAGAGTTATATATATTATCAAATGATTTTTTTTTTTTTAAATACTTATGTGATTCGATAAAACAAGTCATATATATATATATATATATATATGTAGGGTCTATTATTTTTAAAAATAATAACCTCTACAATATGCACATGAGCAACCCACCAAAAATAAAAAATAAAAAATCATCAAGTGGCAAATGCCATTGGATTGAGCTTTCTCCGGTCCTCACAATGCAGAATAGTTCAGTCCCTCATTAAAGGCGCCTCTCATGTCCTATTTTGGTGATCATCCTTTAGGTCTAACTCTAGATTATACATGGAAAAAAAAAAATCAAATTGCTATGATACTTATTGTCACGTGATTTTATTGTATTTATTTTAAGATATATTTTTAAAATTAAATTTATTATCTATTTTTTAATGATAAATAATGTGATTATAATTATCAGATTTCTTTTTATTTAAAAAATAATAATTTACACACATAAATATCAAAAAATTATCAAAGTAGATCATCGCAATGGGCTTCCTGACCACGAGAGAGAAGCAGAACATCATACTAGGCTACTTGACTTACCCACAATTCATGGTTTATTTTACTTTCTATGCTTAAATTATTACTAAATTATTAATTTAATTCCTGAATTTTCAATTTAAGTCTACTGAGTTCTTAAAATATATAAATCAAAATTTATTTAGTTTTTGAACTATCAATTTAATCAATTAAGTCTCTAAAATATTTAATTCAAACTTATTTAGATTATAAAAATAAAATATAAGTTCGTAAGTATTATAAATTAGTAAAAGAATCCACCTCGTTAAGATTTTATTTTAGAAAAAAATCTTAAACTTTTATTTTATCTTTAAAAGTGGGCACAAGTTCATTTAGTGAATTTTCTTTATAAGGGTAATTGTAATTATCTATTGTATTTTCTTGTTTATCTTCTACAATAACTAGTTATTTATTTTTATCTAGTATTATATATCGAATTTCATTTATAATTTATAATTTATTGTTTTCATTAAGTTCTTGTAATAACTTTATTAATGTATTATTTTGTTCTATTATTAGTTGTGGTGAATTGTTATTATTTAAATTATTTGATTATATTTCTCCAGTATATCTAGTACTTATATAATTTTATTGGCAAGGCTGATAAACTAAGTTCTAATACCAATTTAAACACACAGCAAAACAAAAAACCTTTTAAAGACAAAATAGAAATATAAGATTTTTTGAAATAAAATCTTAAGTGGGTGTTTTACTAATTTATAATATTTATGAGTTTATATTTTATTTTTGTAATCTTTTTAGGAAGTAAATAAGTTTGAATTAAATAATCTAGGAATTTAATTGATTCAATCGATAGTTTAGAGACTAAAAGGTATTTGATAACCTGATTTAGTACTTAAAACTGAATATATTAAGTGATAATCAATTAAGTCAGTTTGATAACCATAATTAATATCACTTAAAAATTTAAGTACCTCTTAAAATATAGGTTAAAACTTAATAAAATTTTAAATAATATGAAACTTACTTAATTTTGACTGAATTTATAAATACTAAACATAATTATTGATACACACTATTATAAATTCACCTTTACTACCACCACCAACACCACTACCACCACCACCATTACCACTATTGCTACCACCATGCCACCCCCACTCCCACCGCCACCACGACCATCACCATCGTTATCGCTACCACCACCACTGATACCACCACCTTCATCATCATTGTCATTGTTGTCATAAGTACCACTATTATTCTATTATCACTACCATCTCTACCACTACCACTATCATGCCATCATCATCATCATACCATCACTACCAGTATCACCATATAAAAATTGAAATATTCCATCCATCCCAAAATAATGGTCCATTTTGGGAAATCTAGCTTTTTTTGGTAGTATAATTATTGAACTTTAAAAAAATAATTTTCCAAAATTACCCTTTGATAGTACATTTTTTGGAGAATATCAATGTCATATTTGTACTTTTTATGTTGTTAATGAATTTAAAAGAAGGGCAAAATAGAAATTTTTTATTATTTTTGTACTTGATTTTTGAAAAGGGACTAATATTTTGGGACAATGAAAAATGGAATAAGTGACTAATATTTTGGGATGGAGGGAGTATACAATTTGAAAATAATAATAGGCAAATTTCACTTTACCCCGTATGATTTGAGTCATGTACAGTTTACCCTCTTAACGTTTGGAAATGACCACATAACCCTCACGTGGTTTGTGGACTGAAGTGCATCATTGAACATTTCTTCTAACTTAACAGTTAGTGTGAAACATATGACAAATATACGGGGGTTATATGCTCATTTTTAAAATTCAAAGGGATAAATCGCACATGGAATAAAGCATAAGGGGTTAAAGTACATTCTGCCTTCCGAACAAATGATGAAAATATAGGGATATTTTAGTCCTTTTCATTAAATCAGTAGTGGGCTTAATGGTGTACTTTAGGTCACAAACCACAATGGGGTTATGTGGTCATTTCTAAATGTCAGGAGACAAACTGCACATGACCCAAATCACATAGGGGTAAGTGAAGTTTGCCCAATAATAAATTTCAAATTTGATCTTATAATATCAAAGAACTTATTTTCAGTTCAACACTTAAATATTTATTAAACACCTTCTCAACTTAAAAAATTCAGCATTAGTTTTCAACACTTAATTTTTAGTCTTCAGTTTTTAATTTTCAGCTTTATCAAACACCACTTAAGTAGACTTTGATTTCCATACTTGTAGATACCTCATTTTTGACCGCCCTTAAGACTTGGGCGCTTCAGGTTGATCACTCGATGATGAAAGTTACGCTGTACAATTGTTCAAGTTCTTTAGCAATAAGCTTCAGTTTTGAGCTTCTAATCCCAACCTTACACCCCATTTTGGCCAAAACTATTTTAGACCTTAAAACCCTCTTTTTCAAAATGTTTTTCCAAATGTTTCTATGATATTTCGAGACTTGTATTTCGTTTAAAATATTACACTTTTCGGTAAACCGAGTAAGGATAAAGTAGAAATATATGGAGAGGAGGTGAACCCTTTGAAAAATCTTTAAAAACATCTTATTTATAGGTTTGGAGTTGGAGGAAGTAGGAGGGGAGGGAAGAAAACTAGTTGGGAAAAAGGTCGGGCATCAATTTAGACTCAAGAATCACCTGCAACTGAGTCTAAATGAGGGAGATATGCCCATTTGAAGTCGTGTTTCATCTGAACTTGGCTGACCGGCCACTTTTTGTGGATGACCGTACAAGTACTTGGCCGGTCGGCCAGGTGTCCCGAGAGACAGATATTTCAGCCAAGTGTCCTCATAGGCCAATTTTAGTGGCCGACCGGCTAGTTGTTCTGGAAAACATATATTTTGCTATAGCTGTACCAGCTGTTCCCACTGCTTCATGCACTACACCAGCTGTCTGTATACTAATATTTCCGACCGAGGTTCATGTTTTTCTATATATAGATGACCACCCCTCTTGAAATTAGGTTAGAAAAAATTCCTAAAGCTTCAATATTTGCATAGCACTCTCTTTTTCTCTATCTTGCAACCTACACACTCTGTCTCTACACTTCCTAAACCAAAAATTTAGCTCTTCTTGCTGAGGTTCTTGAGATCAAGTATCAGCTCTTGAGAGTGAGAACTTGTTGGTTTGTAAACAAAGGAGTTACTTCTCTTCAAGAAGTATAATTTTGAGCATCTCTACACTACTTTTTTCTTATCTTTTCTTACTATTTTTGGACTGTTTTTCAACTGTTTTTCTGGGCTGAAACTTGTGGTTTGAAGCTATTAAAGGTAGAGGGGTTAATCACCTTATTTGAACCTTGTCTCCTAAGTTTTTGCCCTAGTGTTTCCCATCTCTTCCTCAATTTTTTTCCAACTTTTTGCCACTGATTTTTAGAGTTTTTTAGATGTTAAAAATGTTGTTTTGAGGTCTAAAAAATGGAGGGTTAGCCACCCCTCCTTATGCTTGTTTGCTAGCTTAAATTCTCCATTATTTTAGCTCGTTTTTTAGCTATTTTTACCTTAATTCTAGCACTGTTTTGAGCTATTTTAGGAATTTTTTTTTATGTGTTTGTTTCATTTATGCTTTGCATAGTAAGCTTGTAGTGTAATGGTCCTCATAGGCTTGGTGTTTTAGGCATTAAACACCAACCTATTTGAGTTGATAGCATTTATTTAATGTTTTCCTTACTTGTGTTCACCTCTACAACCTCCTTTTTTTTTTTTTTTTTTTTGTGGCTTTTGGGTTGCTTTGAGAGTTGCTTCAAAATGAGTATTGTCTAAGCTTGAGAAAGAGGCCTTGTGTTTAATGGTTTAATAGCTTCAGAGGTTCATTACCAAAGGCATGACCTCTCTCTTATGCCCAAAACAACTCTTTGTTTGACACTCCTCTCCATTAGTGGACTTAACTATTATTTTTGGACTCAAATGACTAAGGAATGGAAAGGTAATTAAAAGAGGTAATGAAATTAGGCTAAGAGGTAACAAGATAATAAAATGGTTTGGGGGTTCAATCGGACGTTAATTGAACCCATTGAGTTTTGAGCTATTTCATACTCTCTTGTGATGATAATGGTTCAAAATGTCAAGTCAACCACTTCCCTTGATGAATATCATGATAGAGAGAGGTTTTTGTTGGTCTTTTAGCTTCATTTATTAAGCTTTTGTCCCTTGATTCATAAGTCATCACGCAATGACTTTGCGCCGATTGATGGCTTGCGAATCAAGCCTACCCTTCATTTGATCTGTTTGATGATAAGGAGAGGCATGGTGGACAAACATTCCCTGAAAATACTATGTTGGTGCTCTGTTTCTTATCTGTTGTAGCAGGGCAGTAACAAAAACTAGTGGCCGGCCGGCCACCTCACTGTATGGCCGACCACTTTTTCTAGCTGGCCGGCCACCTCTTTTCAACCATGTAGTGTCTTTTTCTATACAAAATAGAGTAAAGGCTAGCATAAAAATAGTTTAATTTCCTGACAGCACAACAGAACCATTTTGGTAGTAGAACATAGGGCATTTTCGGGTGGAAATCCGTATTCATGCGTGAACAATTCTTTATTCCTTGTGGCTCGTTAATTTATGCTAAATAGTGGTATGTTGTAATTCCTTCGAACTTGTAATAGCTTAGTTAATTAATTTTGTGTTGTAATTAATTAGTTATCTCAATTCTAATTTGTAATAATTAGCTAGTGTAGTTAATTCATTTTGGTATTGTAACTAGTTAGTTAATTCGTTAATTAATATTGGGACATTCATTTGGACCTTCTTATATGAGGGTAAATATGTAAAAATGTGTATGTCTTCTAATCCCTATTTCTTTCTCCCTTTTATTTACTTGCTTATGATGAATAGCATAGAGCATCATGTTTACTTAGCATTTTCCATGTACAAAGTATCATTTGTCTTGCACGCATAAGGTTCGGTTAATCATTCTAACTGCATTGTTATTTATTACTCCCTTGAAAACGTGCTTAAACCACATGCTATCAAAGTGATTCACATGATATATTAGACAACCAAACCTATTAGTTGCATTTTTGCATGTGTTGCATTAGTCATATTGCATTGATTAGGAGCATGCATTTTTTATAATTATTTTATTCTCTTTAGGTTGCCTTGGAGTACTAGGTGAGCATTTTTTTGCTTTAACATAACTGTATGCGTGTGATTGTTGTCATGTTAAGCATGATACCATGAGGCTAAGTGTTTAAGTGATATATCGGCTTGAATAGCTGTGGATGAAGGCTAATTCCTTAAGTTGGGATAACTTGATAAATGTACATATGAGATCACTTTTTGAAGTGGTACATATTCAAAATAATTTTCAAACAAACATAGAATCAAAGTGTTCCAATTTTTATAAATTTGTCTATACTTGTGTGCATCACATAGTAAATTAGCCTAATAAATCGGAACAAGAGCATATAATGTAAATAAGAATCACATCATGATTAGCAGAGGTTGATCTTTGATCGAGTGAGTGGGGTGCTCAATTCATAACCTTCTCCTCTTATACCTAAGTTTATGAGCCAAGACATTTTGGTGATGATGGACACATGGCCTTTCATACGAGTCATGGGTTTCCTAAATTTTCCAAAAATATTTAGGTGGCGACTCTGAAATCTGACAATGTAGTCTATTTTTGACATTTTTGATTCAAAATTAATTTTCCAAAAGAATTGTCGGATTTGGATTCATTTATGTTTATCTATTTCACATTGAACTTGTGAAATCAGATTCAGAACCACAGAAGTCCGAACTGTAGGGCTAGTCGTACCCGAAAGGAACACGAAAAGCAAGTTAGAATACTTTATAAACTTAATAAATTCAATCAATAGTTATAAAACTAAATAGACAATTTCACAATAGTTAAAGGCTAGAATGTAAAATTAACCCCACAATATAAAGACTAAATAGTCCAATCTATTAAAAGCTAGATAGAAAACTGCTCATTAAATAGTCCAATCTATTTAAAACCTAGATACAAATTGGTCTTTAGCAGGAGGTCAGTGATTTGAATTTTCCTACTTATCTGTGGGTTTTATTCCCGTTGTATTTATTGAAACTTTCTCTTTCGCTTTGGAAATTTCTTTATATTAATTATATTATATTTGATTTTAGTTACTATAATTGTAATTCATTCAGTTTTATTATAATATTTTATATAAATTAAGTTGAAAAAAAAAGGTCATTAGATCATCTCACCTCTTGCCACAAATAAGTAAAGCAATGGAAAAAATATTCTTACAAAAATTTTCACATACTTTGTTATGAGAATAATATAATGTGATGGTAATACCTAATATATTTAGAAAAAAATAGTATAAAGTCTAGCAGATGGAGTGTTTTGGGATGGAGATCCAAACTTTGTACTTCGTTGGTTATAAGAACATACGTATGGTACTACAAATTTATTTTTAACAAAATTGATATATGTGAATTTGTCTTTTTAAGATCTTTTAAACAATATCAATATTAAATATGAAATTTACAAAAAAAAAAAAAAAAGGTAAACATATTGATTTTTCAATTAATCAAAACAGAGAAATAATATATATATATATTGTAAAAATAAGCTCTTGAAACTACCTTCGACAGTTTTATAGAGATAGATTTTGAAAAAATACATTAAAAAAAAAAAAAAAAAATCCAAAATGGACTACTATGTCCAAAGTTATCACATGTTAGAAGTTTTAACACTCTAAACGATTTCTATTGTACAACTTCATATGGTTATCTATCTAAATTATTTTATCATACGCATATATTTTTATGAATCTGTGCAAATTTTTTAAACTTGTTTGTCTTGATATTTGAACTATGTGTCCAAATTATTTTAACATATTTGTCTCAATTTTTTTAATTTATCTGTCTAAATTATTTTGACATCTTTATGCCAATATTTTTACCTATCAATGAAATTTTTTTGAACCTATCTGTCCAAATTATTTTTAGTTATTTGTCCAAATTATTTTAACTTGAACCTATCTGTTCAAATTATTTTAATCTATCTGACCTAGTATTTTTACTTATTTGTTCAAATTATTTTAACTTATCTATCCCAGTATTTTTAATCTATATGTCAAAATTATTTTAATCTATATGTCCTAGTATTTTTATTTGTTTGTCCAAGTTATTTTAACTCATATGTCCCTGTAATTTGAACAGATAGGTACCTCAATTTGGATAGATAGGTACCTGAAGCTATAAGAAAAAATATTTATGGCGTTAAAACTTCAAAATTTCATAACTTTATGCTTGATAGTTCATTTTGAATATTTTTTGTATTCCATTTATATTTTTCGAGATCTATCCATGTTAAATTGTTGAATGTAGTTTCGAATGCTTACTTTTGCAAAAAATGTTGATTTGTTATTTTGATTGACAGAAAAATCATTTTATTCACTTTTTATTTTATTTTATTTATTTTAAATTTCATATTCAATGTTATCTTGTTTGAAAAATCTTAAAAAAATGAATCTACATATATCTATTTTGTTAAAAACGAATTTACAAAACTCAATTTATGAGACTTTAAATTTTTTTAGTGCAAAATAATACAAGAGTGAATCTATCTAATAAAATGCATGTATTTATGGCCTCGAGAGTTTAGTGCCTGGAGTGAGTAATTGACAAATAAGTTTAAAAATTGGATTTATCACTTGAACTCCCATATTTGTTTATAGCAATTTTGGTTTAGATCCGATCCGTTGATGTTTTGCATCCGGGTTTCATTGTCTTATATGGTTGTTCATGTTTTGTTTCTCTTTATCCCTTCTTAAATTTGGTTATTGGAGTGTCTTGGTTGTATTTGGAACAGGTTGATAACTTGTTTTTTCTCAAAACTATTGTTGCCAAAAATTTTGCCTCTTCGTTCGAGCGGCACTTCTTGCGCTCGAGCGGTCTTTGTGAACTTCTAGTACTTTTGCAGGTTTGCAGAGATACTGGGAGTTGACATTCTTCGCTCAAGCGGTCTTTCTTGCACTCGAGCGATGCTTTTTGTGCTCGAGCAGTGGTCTTCTGTCTGCAAAACTTCTGAGAGTTTGTATTTTACGCTTGAACAGTCATTTCTTGCACTCGAGCGGTCACACGTTTTGTGTCTGGACACTCGAGTGTCACTTTTGGCACTCGAGCGGTTTGCGCGTATATCGGATTGTAGAATCACCTTTTTGAGTCACTTTTTCATTTCTTTCTCTCTATCTCTAAACATTCTAAAAACCCTAAATCTAGAGTTTCTTTCTCTAAAACTCATATTCTCTACAAATACACTTAGATCCTTTGATTTCTTCACCATAGTCTCTTTGACAAACAGGTAGAGCACATCGAGAGCGTTCTTTTGGTCGGAGCAAAGTTGGTTTTCGGCGTCCTTGAGGTTTCTTCATCTTCTCTCTCTTTTGTCTTTTTTACGCTTCAAGAGGTAGGGTCTATTTTCTTAACTTGATGTGAGTTTGTTGGTGTATTTGTGGTATGTTTTGATATATAGATTGTGTATTACTTAGATTGATTTTGGAGTATATTTTGTGGATTGAAGGTTTGTCCAAATTGGGGGTTGTTTAGTTATGATTTTGCTATTAAATCTATTTTTGGTATACAAACTTGCATATGATTTTCTAAAGGAGAAAAACACCAATTTGTGGAAAAATCCTAGATGATGTTGATTTTGGGGATTTGATATGTTTTGGAAAATGGATTTGGATGGAAAAGTATGATGAGGTTTTGGAAAACACCGAGTGTCAAATACTCCTTTGGGAATATTCTGGAAAGGTGATTTTTGAAACTATTGGATTGTATATCTGTATAGTTATTTTTGATTATTGCATTAGAGATAACTGTTTTGGATATTGGTGGAGGATAGCATTGTCGTGTGTTAGAAATTGGATATGAGTTAGGCAAATTGAAATCATTCATATCATGGAGCATGTTATGGATTTTGGAAATTAAAACCGTATATTTTGGAAAAAGGTTTTGGAAATTCTTACATTATGTTTTGGAATATTTGCATTGTTTTGGGAAAAAAAAAAAATATTTTGAGTTACATGTATTGTACTATTGAAAAGGTTAAATAAAATGGTGAATTTGGAAAGTAGGTATTGTCTCGTTGAAATAAGTTGGCCTAAGTGTCTATAGTGAAAGTCCTAAAAACTGCGTGTATACATGGGTGCTCATCCCACGGATGAAATATCCGTAAAATGGCAATAGTAGCACTTGTATAGCCTACGTTTACATAGGTGCCGGTTTACGGTTTCTCGTGAACGAAATTTCCTTGAAAAGTTGTATTCATTTTGGAGATTTACCCATTTTATTTACTATTATGTTGGTTTGGGACATGATATTTGGAAAATGGTTTAGGTATGCATATGTGGATGCGGACTGTGATATGAAGTTGTGTTCGGAACCGTGTAGGGTGGTTCTATTATTTGTAGGCCAAGGGCCATTTATGTTATTTATTGGCCGTGTGCCATTCTTGTAAGGGTTCCCTTTGTACATGATGTAAGCCTCAGGACGTTCAATTTAATTTATAACATCTATGTATGTTTTTAGTTACAGAACATCCATTCAACTTAAATGTTATATCTAGGTGTAATAACCCTCACCACTGCTTACCGATTAATTACAGATTACCGCTTAACTGAGACTGATTATGATAAGTAATGAATCAACTGAAATACTGAACTGACTGACTGAAATCTGGAACTGATTGATTGACTGTATCTGTTTGAATTGCATTCCTATCTGTTTAACTGTTTGATTATCTGTTCATGTTTTATGTTTAAACTGCTAATTGAAGGCCTTATCGGCGGCCTAACCGGAAATTGATTGATAATTTAGGATCGTTAGAATTTATATGATTTTATGGTGTATTTAATTGAAAATTGATTTTGTATGATTAAACTAGATTAAATAATGTAAAACACATAAGTTGCCTTATCTACCAAATTGCCATTGTGAGTGGGCCTTGTTTATTAAATATTGAGCCTTATTATCACACTTAGACAAACATTTCATCAGCCACTTTGTTGCCTACAACCGAGAGAGAGAGAGAGAGAGAGAGAGAGAGAGAATTAAGAGAGATTTTGGCCTCATTTTGTGTATTGCTTGAGAATTTGAAGGAATTGGAGTGTAGGTTGGCAAATTGAACCTCTAGACTTGTCATTGAGGAACCTAGGTATGAATTTCATCCTCTAAATTGTATATTTAAGCTCTATTTAGCATGGATCATGGTAGTTTAAAGAGCTAAGTCAAGAATTGGTTTAATGTTGTTGAATTGGAGCTCATTCCATGCATGCATGTATGTATTGTTGAGTTTTAAGTTGTTTTCATGGCAAAATGTTACATGCATGCTCATATTTATGTTTAAGACCATGACTTCATCTTGTTTTGGAAAGATTTGAGCTCATTTGAGCAAACATTGAAGCTTTGAATTGAATTAAACTCTTGCATGTCATGTTTGTAGTATGTTCATGAAAATTGGGTTTGAAAATGGATTTAATTAAACTACCCTTGGGCTTTGATTTCACAAATTGAGCTTTGAATCATGTTATTCTATGTGTTTACAAATGTTTTCTAGAAAATTAGCCCAAGAGGATCGAATTTAGTGCATTTAGACTTGGTTTTTGGCTTGAAGGTGCAATCTGGGTTTTCCAGATTTTGCATTTCCGCTCAAGCGGGGAATTCGAGCATCCAGTACTTCGTACTATTTTACAGTCCGCTCGAGTGGGGTATTTGGCGCTCGAGCGGGACCTTATGTCTTGCGCTCGAGCGGCTATCGAGCGCCTAATCGAGCGTGATTTTTGAGCATCCAGCACTTTTAACTGTTTTGCATGTCCGCTCGAGCGTGGGAAGTGGCGCTCGAGCGGGAACCGTTGTCTACATGTTCGCTCGAGCGGGGAAACCTGCGCTCGAGCGGGACTCTGTTTTTCTAAAAATCTTGAAAATATTTTCTGAGTGCATCTTTGCATCCTCATCCCATCCTAGGCATTCTCAGGCCTAGTTTAAGACATCTTAATGAGGATATAGATGTAGAACACACCGAGGCAATTAGGGATTAAGTTATTATCTTTCCCAACTATGTAGCTTAGTGTGTATTCATTTTGTACTGTTTAGGGTTGGCATTTCGAGGAGACGCTCTAGCCTACTGTAGCCCAGAACTCTGTGAGTAACAATTGTGTAAAGATATGTTCAAATGATTATCTTTTGAATACTGAACTGTACTGTTTTCTGAACTGTTACTGTTAACTGAATGAACGTATGTCCTGTATTCTGAACTGTATTGTGGCATCCTTAGCAACTACTGTTACTGACTGTTACTGTTACAGAGATATCTGTCGGTTCCCTCATTGGAACCACTACTGTTTACCGATTGATGGCCATAATTTACTACTCGGTCTTTTAAGACCTACTGTTACTGTTATGCTAATGGATGTACCACATATGACTGTTTACTGTACTGAATAACTGATATACTGATTGAAATGAACCGTTTTCATTACTGTAAGGACATTCATTCTAAACCCCTTTACGCATTGTGTTATTCACTGGGCTTTAGCTCACTGCTCATATATATATGTAGGTGTACAGGCACCGGACCAATGCTAGAAGCGTCGGGGTAAACTCCAGTTTTGTCAAGCCAACCACTGTGCCTCACTGCGAGGTTCCGAGCCTGCCAAGCTATGACTTAGGGGTGTTTTTATTTCCCCGTCTGTCTCTGTACCGTTTTGTAATACTGTATAGACTGTACTGTACTGTGTTTAATAGGGTTTTAGTCCCTGCTCTGAATGGCTGTATATGATGTACATACGGTTTTGTCACTACCTGTACAAATGTATGAAAAGTCTTTTTGCATACAGACTAACATAGCTCATTGGACATTGTTTTATTACTGTAATGGCTTCCGCCATGCCCCTGTACTCTGTTTTACTGTGTTACTGTGAAGCAGGCCTTCGGTAATCTTGGATTACTGGCCGGTTACGGTGCTAAATCCATAGGGGCCGGTTTGGGTCGTGACAGAGTGGTATCAGAGCGATACTTAACCACGATTTATACCGCACACACGTGTCCAAATGAGCTATAGGATGTCCTAGAAAAGTGATTAGGGCATTTCATGAGCATGAAAAGTGTGTGATTATGACATGACTGAATACATGTTAATGTGTTAAACTATTTAAGTATGCAACTGTTTTTGTTTATAATTGCTACCACTGCTTATAGTGCAATGGATAATACAAGAACTGCAAATGAATCTGAATCCTCATCCACTGAGGCAAGAATGGCAAGAATGGAAAGAATGATGGAACTAATAACTGCAAGATTAGAACAACAACAGAATCAACAGCCCCCACCTCCTCCTCCGGTACAGCCGGAACAGAATGTCAATGTGAATGATGAGGACATAATTGCTCTCACCCAGAAGTTCAGCAAAATGAAACCGCCATCCTTTCAGGGAGGCCTGGAACCGCTAAAAGCTGAAGCATGGGTCCTTGAAACGGAAAAGTTATTTGAAGTGTTTTCGTGCTCGGAAGCATATAAAGTACTGTTAGCTACCTTCACCTTGCAAGAAGAGGCCAGAAGGTGGTGGATGCTAATCCGTGACACCAACACTGTAGTGACTTGGGCTCAGTTTAAGGAGTCCTTCTTTGAAAAGTATTTCCCCCAATGTGTCAGGGACAGGAAAGTGACTGAATTCGAACAACTGAGACAGGGCACGATGTCCGTGGCTGAATATGAAACAAAGTTCACCGAGCTTGCTAGATATGCACCACATATGGTGGACACTGACTACAAGAAGGCCAGAAAATTTGAAGGCGGCCTTAATGTTGCAATACTCGACAGAATAAGTGTTTTAAAGCTACCGACCTATGTAGGTGTTCTCGACCGAGCATTGATGGCTGAGTCGAACATCGAAGCTGTGAAACAATCTGAAACGCCGGCATCCGAATGGCGTAGTAAAAGGTAGGGTTTTAAGTTTAAGAAAGGCAAGCATAACCCATTGAACAAGAAACAGAATACGGGGTCAACAACTAACCCCAGCCAAGGGAGTGGTTTTATCCCACCCTGTTCTGAATGTGGCAGGAAGCACAAAGGGGTTTGTTACAAAATATCTGGAGCCTGTTACAGGTGTGGCAAGGTGGGCCACATGGTTAAAGACTGCCCCTCTACTCCGCAGACCAATAGTAAAGCTGCACCAAGCGCAGCAGCATCAACTGTTGCACCAAAACCGAACCCCAAAGCTACCGGGAAAGAGCCTATGAGGCAGGGCCGAGTCTTCGCCCTAGTACCGGGAGACGTACAAAATACTGAGACCGTTGTGTCAGGTATCCTCTCTATTTGTACTCAAAATGCATATGTACTGATTGATTCGGGGTCTACACACTCATATGTATCGCATGCTTTTTCACGGAAATTGAATAGACCCTTAGAACCTATGAATTATCTGTTAGCTGTATCATCACCTATTGGGGGATCCATGACATGTGCTTATATGTACCCTGCATATGAAGTCATTGTTGGGGATATGCATCTGTTTATTGATTTACTGCCATTGAACATTGATCATTTTGATGTAATATTGGGGATGGACTGGTTACAAAAATATCATGCTACCATTGACTGTGTGACCAAGCAAGTTGTTTTCCGTCCACCTGGTTTACCCAAATTTGTATTTAATGGGGTTGGAGTAGTACCTCCTCCGTATTTGATTTCTTCTGTGAAAGCCGTTAAATTGATTAGAAAGGGGTGTAAAGGATATTTGTGTTCTATATTGACTGTATCTACTGGTGATAATATTAAAACTGATGTGAACTGTATTCCTATAGTTAGAGAATTCCCAGATGTATTTCCAGATGATCTGCCAGGGGATTTGATTGACAGGGAGATTGAGTTTGCCGTTGATGTGATTCCGGGTACACAGCCTGTATCGAAAGCTCCTTACCGAATGGCTCCAACTGAATTGAAAGAATTAAAAGTGCAACTGCAAGAACTGTTAGACAAGAAGTTTATCAGGCCTAGTACTTCACCGTGGGGCGCACCCGTCTTGTTTGTGAAAAAGAAAGATGGCTCGCTGAGACTGTGCATTGATTACCGCGAACTGAACAAGGTAACTGTGAAAAATAAATACCCATTGCCCCGTATTGATGACTTATTTGATCAGTTACAGGGTGCTCAAGTGTTTTCTAAGATTGATCTCAGATCCGGATATCACCAACTGAAAGTTAAACCAGAAGATATTGATAAAACTACTTTCCGAATGAGGTATGGACATTACGAATTTTTAGTTATGCCTTTCGGAGTTACCAATGCACCTGTTGCATTTATGGACCTCATGAACAGAATCTTTAACCATACCTTGATGACTTTATTGTTGTATTCATTGACGACATTCTGATTTATTCTAAGACTAGAGAAGAACATGAACATCATCTGAGACTTGCCCTACAGACCCTAAGAGAACAAAAAACTTTATGCTAAACTGTCTAAATGTGAATTCTGGCTTGATCATGTTATGTTTTTGGGGCATGTTATTAGCAAAGATGGGATTTCCGTTGATCCGCAGAAAATTGAAGCTGTAGTGAACTGGCCTAGACTAACAAATGTGACAGAAGTCCGAAGCTTTTTGGGGCTAGCCGGGTATTACAGAAGATTTGTCAAAGATTTCTCCAAAATTGCCTTACCGTTGACTCAATTAACTCAGAAGGGATCTCATTTGATTGGACTGACCAAAGGGAATCAGCATTCCAAGAGTTGAAAACTCGACTTGTAAATGTGATATGAAGTTGTGTTCGGAACCGTGTAGGGTGGTTCTATTATTTGTAGGCCAAGGGCCATTTATGTTATTTATTGGCTGTGTGCCATTCTTGTAAGGGTTCCCTTTGTACATGATGTAAGCCTCAGGACGTTCAATTTAATTTATAACATCTATGTATGTTTTTAGTTACAGAACATCCATTCGACTTAAATGTTATATCTAGGTGTAATAACCCTCACCACTGCTTACCGATTAATTACAGATTACCGCTTAACTGAGACTGATTATGATAAGTAATGAATCAACTGAAATACTGAACTGACTGACTGAAATCTGGAACTGATTGATTGACTGTATCTGTTTGAATTGCATTCCTATCTGTTTAACTGTTTGATTATCTGTTCATGTTTTATGTTTAAACTGCTAATTGAAGGCCTTATCGGCGGCCTAACCGGAAATTGATTGATAATTTAGGATCGTTAGAATTTATATGATTTTATGGTGTATTTAATTGAAAATTGATTTTGTATGATTAAACTAGATTAAATAATGTAAAACACATAAGTTGCCTTATCTACCAAATTGCCATTGTGAGTGGGCCTTGTTTATTAAAATATTGAGCCTTATTATCACACTTAGACAAACATTTCATCAGCCACTTTGTTGCCTACAACCGAGAGAGAGAGAGAGAGAGAGAGAGAGAGAGAGAATTAAGAGAGATTTTGGCCTCATTTTGTGTATTGCTTGAGAATTTGAAGGAATTGGAGTGTAGGTTGGCAAATTGAACCTCTAGACTTGTCATTGAGGAACCTAGGTATGAATTTCATCCTCTAAATTGTATATTTAAGCTCTATTTAGCATGGATCATGGTAGTTTAAAGAGCTAAGTCAAGAATTGGTTTAATGTTGTTGAATTGGAGCTCATTCCATGCATGCATGTATGTATTGTTGAGTTTTAAGTTGTTTTCATGGCAAAATGTTACATGCATGCTCATATTTATGTTTAAGACCATGACTTCATCTTGTTTTGGAAAGATTTGAGCTCATTTGAGCAAACATTGAAGCTTTGAATTGAATAAAACTCTTGCATGTCATGTTTGTAGCATGTTCATGAAAATTGGGTTTGAAAATGGATTTAATTAAACTACCATTGGGCTTTGATTTCACAAATTGAGCTTTGAATCATGTTATTCTATGTGTTTACAAATGTTTTCCAGAAAATTAGCCCAAGAGGATCGAATTTAGTGCATTTGGACTTGGTTTTTGGCTTGAAGGTGCAATCTGGGTTTTCCAGATTTTGCACTTCCGCTCGAGCGGGGAATTCGAGCATCCAGTACTTCGTACTATTTTACAGTCCGCTCGAGCGGGGTATTTAGCGCTGGAGCGGGCCTTGTGTCTTGCGCTCGAGCGGCTATCGAGCGCCCAATCGAGCATGATTTTTGAGCATCCAGCACTTTTAACTGTTTTGCATGTCCGCTCGAGCGTGGGAAGTGGCGCTCGAGCGGGAACCGTTGTCTGCATGTCCGCTCGAGCGGGGAAACCTGCGCTCGAGCGGGACTCTGTTTTTCTAAAATCTTGAAAATATTTTCTGAGTGCATCTTTGCATCCTCATCCCATCCTAGGCATTCTCAAGCCTAGTTTAAGACATCTTAATGAGGATATAGATGTAGAACACACCGAGGCAATTAGGGATTAAGTTATTATCTTTCCCAACTATGTAGCTTAGTGTGTGTTCATTCTGACTGTTTAGGGTTGGCATTTCGAGGAGACGCTCTAGCCTACTGTAGCCCAGAACTCTGTGAGTAACATTGTGTAAAGATATGTTCAAATGATTATCTTTTGAATACTGAACTGTACTGTTTTCTGAACTGTTACTGTTACTGAATGAACGTATGTCCTGTATTCTGAACTGTATTGTGGCATCCTTAGCAACTACTGTTACTGACTGTTACTGTTACAGAGATCTTTGTCGGTTCCCTCGTTGGAACCACTACTGTTTACCGATTGATGGCCATCATTTACTATTCGGTCTTTTAAGACCTACTGTTACTGTTATGCTAATGGATGTACCACATATGACTGTTTACTGTACTGAATAACTGATATACTGATTGAAATGAACCGTTTTCATTACTGTAAGGACATTCATTCTAAACCTCTTTACGCATTGTGTTATTTACTGGGCTTTAGCTCACTGCTCATATATATATGTAGGTGTACAGGCACCGGACCAATGCTAGAAGCGTCGGGGTAAACTCCAGTTTTGTCAAGCCAACCACTGTGCCTCACTACGATGTTCCAAGCCTGCCAAGCTATGGCTTAGGGGTGTTTTTATTTCCCCGTCTGTCTCTGTACCGTTTTGTAATACTGTATAGACTGTACTGTACTGTGTCTAATAGGGTTTTAGTCCTTGCTCTGAATGGCTGTATATGATGTACATACGGTTTTGTCACTGCCTGTACAAATGTATGAAAAGTCTTTTTGCATACAGACTGACACAGCTCATTGGACATTGTTTTATTACTGTAATGGCTTCCGCCATGCCCCTGTACTCTGTTTTACTATGTTACTGTTAAGCAGGCCTTCGGTAATCTCGGATTACTGGCCGGTTACGGTGCTAAACCCATAGGGACGGGTTTGGGTCGTGACACTAGGAATGTATAAAATCAGATAAACACATGTATTGTGTGACTATATTACATTTATTTGCATGAGAGTTGTTATCTATTGCTCATCGTTGGGTGGTTTATTTATGTAAGTTGGATCGAGTAAATCCGGGACGTGACATTTTTAAAATTAACTATCATTTAAATAAATATTTTATTTTAAAATGTTAATTTTTTTTTTTATGAAAAAATTTATTTTACCTCATTGTGGTTTGAGAGTAGATCACTTGACCCCTTTATGGTTAAAATATAGACATAATGTCCCATGTGATTTGGACCAAATTGTAACCATTAACTATAGATATGAAATGTTTATACTACCCTAAAACCCTATACCTTTTTTGTTATTTTCTTTCTCTCATATCTCATATACATAATTTATAATGTCTAACAATAATTCAATTAAACAATAATTAATTATAAAATTTTAAGTATTTTTTATAATTTTTAAATTTGTATTCTAATTTTTAATTATATTTTAGATCACAGTTATTTAATTTTTTGTTGTAATTCTTAACTTTTTAAACAATTTTAATTTAATTATATTTTAGATTGCAATTAATCCTAAATTCTTGATTATTTATTGCAATTCTTAACATGTTAATCTAATTTAAATTTAATTATATCTTAGATCAATTTTTAATTATTATTTATTTTATATTTTTTTAATTATATTTTAAACCAATCCTTAATTATATTTTATATTCTGGATCATTCCTTTATTATATTTTATTTTATTTTTAGTTAATATTAATCTAATTTTAAATTTGGATAAAATGGGGGTAAAATTGTCTTTTTGTTGTATTAATTTCACTTTATTTTTTTTAAAAATCTAAGTTTACTCTAAAAAATGGTATGTATGATACATCTTCCATTAGTTTAGACGGTAAAACTAATGGTTGCACTTTAAGCCAAAATCACATGATGCTTTTTGGTTGTATTTGAATCATAGGGAGAAAAAGTTCCCTGGCCCCAAATCACGATGGGGTAAAATAAATTTAACCCTTTTTTTTTAAGGGTACTTCGTTGATAAGTCCAATTGCAAATTTGTTTTGTCTAAAAGTCCACACGTTAAACTATTCAGTCCATAAGAACATACTTCTGGAAAATGACCAAACTACTCATTCTATATTCTACCCTCTTCAATGGTCACTCTATACAAACCCACCTCTTTTCTCTCTATCTGTCTCTTTGTCTGTCTCTTTCTATCTCATTCCTCCTCATCTCTCTACTCTCTGCAACTTCTTTCTCACACATATCTACTCACCGCCTTGAGGATCTAATCATGCGACTCAACTTTGCCACCGACGACGGTGGGACCAACCTCAAGGCTCTTAGGGAGCTCAAGCACCAGATCATCAAAAGCTGCACCAAGAAGCTTTCTTCCTTCATCTCTATCCTCTCATCTGTTGCCGCTAATGGACTCTCAAACTCTTCCTGCTGATGAGAAAGTGTTTAACAGTCTGTGCTAGGAGACTGCTCGAGCAGTCAATCGGTCGCTTGAGTGGAGCTCCCAGTATCTTGCTTGTTTGCAGGCGAGACCACTCAAGCGGTGAAGTGGTTGCTCGAGCGTAGAAATGAGATTCCTAGTATTATCACTATAGCTCTACAAAACTTCTGCAACCATGTGTTTATTGCTCGAGCGATGGAAAGTTCACTCGAGCAATCTCCTTATATTTTGCACTTCGCTCGAGTGATGAAAAGTTTGCTCGAGCGGTCTGTTCAAGACAACACGCTTAAAAGTCGATTCAAACACCTTTTCTCTCACTTTTTCTCTCATTCTCTCGCCCATTTCTGAAACCCTAGCCCCTAAACACTTAATTCATCTTGATTTCTACCAATATTCTCCTTAGATCTTCAAATGGGGTTAAAGAACAAGTCTATGTCTAAAGTTCTATCGATTGTTTTGTCATCTTTTGAAGTTTGGAGTTGGGTATTCACCATTTTCCTTCAATCTTGAGGTAGGGGGTACTTTTAACTCCTTATGTCTTTGATTTGGAATGTGTATGTGGTATTTTCATTATAGTTATATAGATATTTAAATGTGTGATACTTGATGTGTTATCTAGTGGGTTTTGGCTAAAAATGAGGGGTCATTCCTTGTAAATTTTTTAAGGGATTTGTGTTTGGTGTTCACGATTATGTTATAGGTGATGAGAATTGACTTTTAAATTCTTTAAAAGCCCCAATTTTTTTTTTTTTTAAAACCCTAATTTTCAAAGTTGTTCAACAAGGGGATTTTGGTTCAATTGGCCTTCTAATCATGAATTTGGAGGTATTGACTTGATTATTATGTTGAAACATGAAATGCTAGGAACTTCTTACGAAATCTTGAGATGATGATGGGTATGACTTGAGGAATTAACTTAATTAGAAATGTTTAAATTGTTGGATTGTTGTGAATCAAAATCACCCTAGAGGAAATTGAGATTTGTGAACTCATACATCACATGCATTCATTAATTGTACCATGACTTGGAATTGTTAATATTTGGAACATATTGGAAGGGGGTTATATAGCGTATGAGTCTAGAATGTGAGTTGGGTCTTGATTTGAGTTGTGTTATGTATTTGGTACCTGTGCAGGGAGTCAAGGTGCCTAATTGCTCTGTCTTGTGCTTTTCGCCGGATAAATGTGGGAGAGGTTTTAGGGTGTCCACGAGCTTGCCATTTTTAGAGTTGGTGAATGTGGAAAACATGATTTTGGGTGTCCATGAGCCTACCATTTATGGAGTTGGCAAATATGGAGGAATAAGGTCTTAGCTGCCCAACGTCCTGCCGTTTTTAGAGTTGACAAATGTGGGATTGTATTTTCTATATACTTATATGTATGTATTTTCGTACTTGCATTTTATGGCTCTCATAACTAGATATCACAGCATATTTATACCCCATGATTATAAAAGGAATAAATCAGTCACGAACAATGTTTAATTTGATCTCCAAAGTTTTACAAAGGAATGGACATGGGTTTTCTTATCCATTGCATTGCATGATCATATACATCTCAATTAATTATATAATCTGTTAATGGTATTTCTTATTGGGCAATTGCTCACCCCGAAACTAAAAACTTCTTAGGGAATGATGTGGATGTGTTACCAAAGTGACTAACATGGAGAAGTAATTGTGGATGAGAGTACAAAGGCTTCTTTTTGTGCTAAGTGATAAAGCCATGGGCTACTTTTGTGTGGAGTTAGAACTCCATCTTTTGTGTACTCAAGGGAAAATCCTTGAAAGATGTAAGCCCTTAGGGCATTTTGTTTGTATTATCTCTTATGCTTTGAAATAGTGGTTCATTTGATACCGTGTTTAAACAATGATGTAACCATATTAATTCAAGAGAGAAGAGAAGACTTTGATGCACGTAACAGATTATTTAAAGTTTTGCTTTATCCTTATTTGTCATGATGTTCTTGAATTAGCATCATGAATGGTGGTGAAATATCAAGGCGTTACAAATTGGTATCAGATCTAATCGGGTTTGAATACTTGGAGCTCGTGGGATATGGTTTAGGCCATAATAGGTTTATTATGTTGGGATGGGACATTTGTGTCATATGTTATGTGTTTATATGTTATGTGACTATGTGGGTATGGGATTAAACTTCTAGGATACAACTTGTGTCTATCACATTCATCGAAGTCCCTTTGGAAAGGCACCTGATCAATGCTTTTTTCATTTGGAAGTCCTTAAGTGTAGTGGAACGAGTTGATATCTTTGGAAGGTAATCCGTATGTGTTTTCTGTGTTTATATGCTTATGTGGTTTGTTTTATGTGAAATAGATATATGACTAGGGTTGAGCTTTTCCGAGTGTGATGTGTCGGTTGACATGTGAGAATATAGATTACGCGTTAATCCTACTTTGTCTTTACTCTTGAATAGGATGTCTGGATGTGGCAAAGGTCGTGGTAGACCTTGCCGGAGTGGTCGGGGTATTCTGGCTCAACAAGATCTTCCTTTCCCAAGAGGAAGGGGTAAGACAAAACAATGTGGCCGCACCTTTGGCCTAAGATGCAATAGGGGCACTAGTCGGAGAAATGGCCAGGGCTTTTCGACAGTCCATGGACATACTTCGAGCCGAGCAAGCGGCTAGAACCCTGGAGGGGGAAACTAGGACCTCCTTTTCGAAGAAGGAGTTCTTTCGTTCTAATCCTAAAGAGTTTAATGGCGGACCCAACCCTATGAAAGTCGATGAATGGTTAAAGCAAATCCTTAAGTTGTTTGAAATCTTGGATATCCGTAAGGGAGAGCTTCGTGTGGCGTTGGCAGCTTATCAATTAAGGGAGGAAGCCGGTCAACGGTGGAAGACGGTTAAGCACCGGGTGAAACACACTTGGGAGGCATTTACTTATGCCTTCTAGGAGAAGTTTTTGCCTCCTATTGTTAGGGAGAGGTTGAGGAAGCAGTTTGAGGAGCTTAGACAGTTAGATACACTGGTGGAAGAATTCGAAGCCACTTTCACTAATTTGTCTCATTTTGCACCTGAGCTTATGGCGACCAAGGAGCGTCGAAGCTTGGAGTTTAAGAAAAGATTGAGGAAAAAAATTTGGATGAAGGTGATGGGCAACATGTTTAGGGAAGATGATTGGCTTGTTGAAGCCACAACACATGTAGAAATCATGTTAGAAGTCGAGAAGTCTAGGCAAAGGCATAAGAGGTCGGGCTATGCGAAGTCCTGAGGCGACACGGGATCCTCCAAGAAATCGAGGAATTCTTCTTCTTCCTTCCAATCATTACTGCAGTAGGCCAAGTCTTCAGGGTTTGTTTCTATGAAGACTTAGGGAAGTACAGGTTTGAGCCATATTACATATTTCAAATGTGGCTAGCAGGGTCGCAAAGCTTCTGAGTATAGGCAAGTATGGGCGAGCAACAATTGGCTCATTCTCAAAGCCAATCTCTAGGGCAGGGACAGTCACCCGCGTGTTATCATTACGGGCTGACGGGGCATAAGAAGAGGTCTTGCCTCAGTTAGCGGGGAAGTCAGTGCTTTAAGATCTCGACAAGCAGGAGGTTATTAGGCGGGCTAGGATTAGAGGTAGACACATCAGTCAGCCTAGTTTGGACAGGTATTGAGAACGGTACATCGGGCCATCTCTGCATAGTTGGTGCAACCGACTTACGTTCAGAGAGAGCAGGGATCTCAAGGACATGTCTATGCCATTACTCCATCCAAGCAGTTGTCAGGAGCATCAATAGTGAGAGGTAATTATCTTATTTTCAATACTTGGGTCAGTGTGTTGATAGATATCGGAGCATCTCAGTCATTCATAGCATTTGCATTTGCATCCATTCTGGGGTTAGAGAGTGAACAACTAGAGTCTCTGCTCATGGTAGAGTCACCTGTTGGGGTTAAAGTTGTCTTGAGTCGGGGATGCCATGGGTGTATAATTGAAGTTGTTGATCATCAACTTCCTTTCAATTTTTTGTTATTAGATATGTTGGGTGTTGATGTTATCTTTGGCATAGATTGGTTGTCCTCCTACCAGGCAATCATTAACTATTATTGTAGGAGAGTTATCGTGTGCACATCGGGTGGTGACTGTTTCTCATTTCTGAGGAACAAAGCCGATAGATTATTATTGCCATTGTATGACCCACGTCGTCGAGGTGAACTTAGTTCTCTTCTTGCAACTTTCATAGATGACGGGAGTAGTACGACTAGAAGTGTATTTTCCAGAGTAGTTTGCGAGTATTCTGATGTCTTTCTAGAGGACCTCACAGAATTACTACCTCACCATGACATTGAGTTTTCTATAAACTTGGTGTTTGGGACGACACCTATCTCCATGTCACCTTATAGATTTGCACCGGCAAAGTTGTTCGTCCGGAAGGAGTGGTTACAAGAGTTATTAGACAAGGGCTTTATCCGCTCCAGTACCTCATCGTGGGGAGCACTGGCTCTCTTTGTTAAGAAAAAGGATAATTCGTTGCGGTTATGTATCGATTACCACAAGTTGAATAGAGTCACAGTTAAGAACAAATATCTGTTGCCTAGGACAGACGATCTTTTTGATCAACTTGGGCTCCCACTATTTCTCTAAAGTCGATTTAGGGTCAGGCTATCATCAATTGTGGGTAAAAGAGGAGGACATATTGAAAAAGGCCTTTTGTACATGATATGGCCATTATGAGTTTCTTTGTAATGCCATTTCGTTTGATCAATGCCCCAACCACTTTCATGGATCTAATGAATCGGGTCTTCTGAGAGTATCTCGATAAGTTCGTAGTGGTTTTTGTAGCCAACATCCTTATTTATTCACCTTCTGAGAAGGAGCATAAGGGCCACCTCTGTATTGTTTTGCAATTGCTTAGAGAACACTAGTTGTATGCGAAGTGTGAGTTCTGGCTATCCGACGTGAAGTTTTAAGGTCATGTTGCTTTTGGAGATGGGGTCACAGTAGATTCTTCAAAGATTGAGGCAGTGCATAATTGAGAACAACCTAAGAACGCTTTTGAGATAACTAACTTTTTGGGCCTTGCTAGTTATTATAGGTGATTTGTGAAAGACTTCTTTACATTAGCCTCCCATTTGACTAAGTTAACCCGAAAATGGATGAAGTTTGTTTGGAGTGAGTCCTATGAGAAATCCTTTTTGGAGCTTAAAACTAGATTAACCACTGCACCAATTCTAATCATTCTAGAGAGAGGGTTGGGTTAGACTGTGTATTGTGATGATTTTAGGGAAGGTTTGGGGTGTGATTTGATGCAAGAAGGTAAAATTGTGGTATATGGTTCGCGTCAGTTAAAGACTCATAAGAGAAACTACCCAACTCAAGACTTAAGAGTTAGTCGCGGTCATCTTTGCTCTATAACTTTGAAGACACTACCCATACGGGGAGAAATTTGATGTGTATTTGGAACATAAAAGCCTTAAGTACCTATTTTCTTAAAAAGATTTGAACCTACATCAAAAGAGGTGGATGGAGTTCATGGAAGATTATGACTTTGAATTACATTATCATCTAGGAAAGGCCAATGTAGTGGCTGATGCCTTAAGCAAAAAATCTGTGAGCACCCGTTGTTAGTCTTGCCATGAGAGAATAGGAGATGTTGGGCGATCTGGGCCAATTTGACTTGCACCTTAGCGAGTTTCCAGAACATGCTACCTTGTTTACTATCCTTGCACAACCAACGCTCGTAACACGAGTCCTAGAAGCACAACAGAGTGATCCAGAGATGGAGGTAATCCAAGGGAAAATATCCCAAGGAAAGGAGGAGAAGTGTTTGAGAGTACATTTTGATACTAGTGTTTAGTATCTAGACTGCCTCTTTGTGCCAGAAACTTGTAGAGATGAAGTCCTTTGGGAATTTCACCCTTCACGTCTTGCGGTGCATTCGAGAGGCACAAAAATGTACTGTGACCTTAGTTGTCAATTTTGGTGGAGGGGTATTGTAGCTCGACTTTTCGTGCTCCTTTCGGATAGCCCTACATTTCGGACTCCCGTGGTTCTAAATCTGATCTCACAAGTGCAATGTGAAATAGATAAACACCAAAGAATCCAAATTCAGCAAATCTTTTGGAAAATCGATTTAGAATCAAAATGCCAAAAATGGATTGCTTCACCAGATTATAGAGTAACCACCTAAATATTTTTTGGGAAATTTAGGTAACCCATGACTCGTGCCAAAGGCCACTGTAGACACCCCATTTTGGACCGTCCTCAAGACTTGGACGTCATCGTTTGAACACTCGATGATCATCCATGCTCGTGTTCGTTTTGAGTTCCCAGAGGTCTCGGCCGCGTGCCTTGCCTCAAGATCTCTCGACTTGTCTGTTTTGTGATTGGTTATGCACCAAGGACTTGTGGTTTTGCTTCTGAGGGAAGAGGGTGGTTTGTTGGCCATCCCCTCAACCCATCGGCTAAGGCATTGAGCCATCGGCCATGTTTTCTTGCTATCGGCCATAAGTGTTGGCCGATCGGCACTTTTTTTGGTCGATCGGCACTCATTTTGGTCAATCGGCCATATTTTTGAGCCGAGACCTTTCCATCTGCTTTTTGTAGATATTTAGTGCCAGCTGTGACAGCTGGTGGGCACAATTCTCATCCTCCATACACGTGTATGGAGGGATTGCATTCAAGACTCAAGCTTGTTGAACAGGCTTGAGAATTGAAATTCTATAAGAAGGGAGCCTTGCCTCCGTTTCCAGAGGTTCTGGAAATTTGATATACAAGTTCTATATATATATATCACGCGGAAGTAGCAAGCAGATGAAGAACATGGATTATGAAATCAAAGATGACTCAAATAAATAGAATTGGAAAGCACTTAAACCAAATTTATTTGATCATAAACATTAAAACTTAAATACATAATATAGAAAATAACTTACAATTACAATTGTAGCAACTGCAAGGATCTTAATTGGGTTACAAGACGGGAGATGATGACTCACTCAGAGCTCTCTGGTTTTTTCTTAGAACAATGCTGTGTTTTCTAAAAATTCAAGAGTGCCGAGTGATTCCAATTGATTACAATATATAGGAAAATAAAATAACTATGCAGCATGTGACTTGGTTGATTGATGAAGGCAGCTGGCAGCATTGAAGACTGAGAAGAGCTGTCGGTTGCTTTCGGTGGAGTGATTAGACGAATATGCAGCTTTAACAAAAGTTGATTGAGTGAATAGTGACGGTGAATAGTAAAAGTGAACAGTAACTTTTACTATTCATCACTTTTGGTGGAACACGTGAATATAGGAATCAATATAGATACAAAATAGCAGCTTTTCTCAAAAGAGTATTGATTGAAGCTATTTTGTATTTATAGGGAATCCTATGTTGATCAGGCATATGGGTCCTGAGCATCTTGGAACTCGGATCTGCCATATGAGATGGGTTGAGTAGTTGATCCTTCAGAAGATTGTGACTGGTCTGAACTGTCTTCTGAATTTTCTGAACCGGTTGATTGAGCTTCTTCAGCTTGATCTGTTAATTGGCGGGCTAACTGGAGCAATTCATCTCTGGATAACTTGGGCTTGACCTTTGATTTAGCTTTGGGCTGAGCAGGAGGTGAAATGGGCTTAGCCTTAGCTTTGGACTCCTTAGCTTTGGACTTTGATTTGGGCCGTGAATGTTCCTTGGGCTGGGCCGGAACTGCAGGAACTTTGGATTTAGCCTTGGATTTTGACTTGGATGATTTGGGCTTGGAACCACTAGAAGAGGGGCTTCCAAGATTGATTGGAGGAAGACTGGGCTGACTTCCTTGGCTGATTGCAGCAGTTGGATTTTGCTGGGCCTTGATCATAGAAGGAGTTGGAGCACATTGATCAATGGGGAATCTTCTTGAACAATTTCAAAAATTCGGGGCACATTGTACTTAGGCCACCATTTGACTGAATGTTGACGGGTGATTATGTTGCCATCAATTCCATAATGCCATTTAAATATCCATGGGAGTTTATATTTGGATATAAAAATTAACAAAGATGGAAATTGTCTTTGATGAGTGGTGAATGGGTAAACAGAGAAATAGTTAACTAGTTCAATGAGATCACCAGGAAGGATGTCTGAAATGGCACCATAATGAGTCCACCATCTCAGAAACCAGGTAGGTAATTCAGATTTGAATTTCTGATCAAAGGAGATGAACCAAGAGTGACTAAAAGTTTCATTTTGGTACAAGAAGATCTTGAACCAAGCATCAACATAATCATGGTAATTGTACTGAATAGAGTGACCAGGTAAATCTCGAAGCTGATAAGGAGGACCCCATTCAGCTTGGGAAACAATACTGTGAATGTAAATGGAATGATACAGAACCTTGCTAGCATAGGTTCGATCATAAATAGGTTTGATCAAGACTGATTGATGATGGATCAAAATATCTTTGTAATAGGTGAGTGTTTTCTCTGGATGTGAGAGGATGAAATGGCATCCAGAGCCAAAATGGGATTTAGCAATTTCATGGATTACTTGGCCTTTAGGGTGACTGGGTTCTATATAGAACAGATTAGTAGTGTGTGATTTGGTATAATCAGATCGAGATGACCTGACTGGGTTAGCAGGGAATGGAGTAACTGAGACTGATTGGCTTGAAGCAAAAGGATCAGTAGCCAAAGCAGTGGAGTAATTAGGCCTGGGGATATTACCAAGGATTTGGTAACGGTTGATCATTTGAATGGGTTGAGGGTATTGTCCTACTAACTCCAAAGGAGGAGGAACAAAAGGTTGACTAGAAGGAACCAAAGCCTTAGAAGGAGGCCTTGGGCGAGACATCTGTTGAAGCAAGAAACAATGATTAGTAGCAGAGATTAACAACCAGAGAGAAGATCTAAATAATTCTGGTAATAATGTAAATGATTGTAATAATCATGTCGCAGAGTACGACGGGCTTTAATCTGATGGTAATTGATGTATTGGGCTCTTTTAGTAGTTGGTCGAGCTGATTTGAGACGGTTAATACGGTGGTTAACTTGGTGGATCAGGGTTTGGTAATGGGTAATTTGGGTTTTTAAATATGGAATATGTGGAGTAGCACTCATCCCTTACCCCCCTGTAAAAATTCCCGGGTGAGAAAATCAGGCAGGGAATTTTGACAACCAGGTATATAGGTAATATCAAAATCAAAAATACTTAAAATAGATTGCCAACGGGCAAAAATCTGTTTACTAGCAAGATTTTGAACATCCTTTTCCAAAACATATTTAGCAGATTTGCAATCAACACGAAGTAAAAATTTTTGGTTTAAAATATCATCTTGAAATTTTTGAATACATAAAACAGTAGACAAAATCTCTTTTTTAATAGTACTATAATTTAATTGTGCTTTATTCCAGACACCAGAATGATAACGAACAATTTGTTCAGGTGATTGAGGAGTGACTTTCTGAAGTAGATGCCACCATAACCAATATCAGAAGCATCGTTTGAATAATTTTGAATGAGTTCTCAGTAGGAATACCAAGACAAGGAAGAGACTTAACATATTGTTTGACTTGTTGAACTACAGCAGTATGAGTAGGAGACCAAGGAGGAGGATTATCCTTTAACCTATCAAACAGAGGTTGACAGATTTTCCGAAGATCTTTATAGAATTCAGCAATGTAATTGAGAGAACCTAAGAACCTTTGTAATTGAGTTTTATCAAGAATTTCATCAGGAAATTGGAAGCAAACTCAATAGAGCGACTAATTGGAAGAATAGTATTATGGTGAATGTCGTAACCTAAAAACCTAACTTTAGTTTGAAACAATTTAATTTTAGGAGCAGAGATGACTAAACCATGACTTTTAATTGTATAAAAGAATGCAGTTAAGTGTTTCCAATGTTCACTAATTGATTTTGAAAAAATTAATATATCATCAATGTAAACAATTGAAAAATGGCTAAATGGGTTAAATATGTCATTCATTATGTTTTGAAATTCACTAGGAGCATTTTTTAAACCAAATGGCATGACATTCCATTCATATTGACCAAAAGGTGTATTAAAAGCAGTTTTGTATCTATCTTTAGGATGAATTTGAATTTGCCAGAAACCACTTTTTAAATCAAATTTACTAAAAATAAGAGCTTGACTAAGTCGTTTAATTAAATCTTTTTTATTGGGAATAGGATATCTAATCCATTCTAGAACAGCATTTAATGGTTTGTAATTAATAACTAAGCGAGGAACACCTCGTTCTAATTCAGCATTTTTATTGACATAAAAAGCAGGACAAGACCATGGGGATTTACTAGGACTGATAATTCTATTTTTTAATAATTCATTAATTTCTTTTTTACACATTTCTAATAATTCATGATTCATTTGAATAGGTCGAGATTTAGTAGGTATTTGTCGTTCATTAAAATTCTTAATATATGGTAAAGTAACTACATGCTTTTTCCTATGCCAAAATGCAGTAGGTAAAGATGAACAAACAGTTGATTCAAGTTTTAATTTAAAATCACTAATTTGAGAAATTAGAACTGGGTCAGTTAACTGTTGATCAATTCTTTTATAATTAATTTCTTCTTTAAGAAAATTAATGTGTCGGGTTAATCTATTAATAGTATGAGAAATAGAACAATCTTGTAATTGATTTAATTCTAACATTTCAGGTGGAAATAAGAATTTAAATGTGACAGGTTGTCCTAAAACATGAGTAGTTATTCCTTCACTAGAAGTGGTAAAAGGATATAACAAAGATATGAATGGTGTGCCTAAAATAATTCTATCAGTCATATTTTTAACTAAAACAAATGTGGTTTTAAAACAAACATTATTTTGACAAACATGCACTTTAGGTAACTTGTATTTAATATGCATTTTACTACCATTAGCAGAGGTTAATTTCTCTTGACATTTTTCATAATATTTAGTGGGAAGTAATCCTTCTTGAATGCAATTTAAATCAGCACCAGTATCAATTAAAGCAACTAATTCTAATTCAAAATCGTCAACTATGATTTTAATTCTTGAGTACCATTTTTGCATATAGATTTTATTGAGTAAATTTAATCGTTTATCTTCAAGGTTAGTAGATTGAGGTCGATTATCAAATATGAGTTTAGCTGGATTAGTATGATCAGAATCAGGATCAGAATTATGTTCAGATTCATGAGGTGATTTTGGATTAGGTTGGAAATTATTTAAATTTTGATTAAGTTTGAGATTAATGATTTCATTTTCTAATTTGTTATCTTTAGATTGAGGAGATCTCGGATAGTTTGTTTAATTTGATTGATTTCAGATTGTAAATCTTGAAGGGTAACTTCTTTAGTTTTATTTTTAAATTTTTCTAAGGTCTTAGATAAACTAATAATGGGTTTATTAAACTTAGGTTTAGTATCCGATTGAAGTAGTAAAGCTTTTAATTTATCAATATATTGTTGTTTTAAATTAGGATCATCTAATTTACTAATTAAGTCAATTAAAGCAGATTCTTCTTGAGTATGTTTGGTAAGAACAGAAATTTGTTTAACTGGTTTACAACAAACATCATTACATCCTAAGGTAATTTGATTATCAGAATCAGAATTATCACTATTAGAAGGGGAATTAGATGTAGATGGAGGAACAGAAGAGGAATCATTATCAGATTGATTTAATTGAAAGATTTCAAATAACTGAATTTTGGATTCTTCATTAATTTGGAGTTGGTTAACTCTATCTTTTAGTTTTTGTTTTTCTTTACATTTATTAGCATAATGACCTTTTTGACCACAATTATAGCAGGTAATATCTTTATTAGATTTCGGATGTGATTTAGATTTATGATGTTTCTTCTTGGGTTTGGTATAAAATTTATCATTGGATTTGGAAGGTGAATAAGGCTTTTTGTATTTATTATAATATTTGGATTTATTTTTATGTTTAGAGTATTTATGTGATTTCCTACGAGAGGGTGCAACAGGAGGTAATCCATATTGTTCACAGAAATTTCCTAATTCATATTTAGCTTTATGTTTATCTTTAGTAGCTTTTTGACTAAGTTTAAGATCAATACACATTTAATCCTTCTTTTTGAATAGTACTAATTATATCACCATATGTTAAATTATCATATTCTATAACACCAGTAGGTTGACTAAGAACATCGCGAATTTTATGAGCAAATAGACTAGGTAATCCATTAATAAATTTTTCTTTCCAAAATGATTTAGTACAGTCTTCTCTTAACATTACTCGAGAGGTAAATACATCTTTATACCAGCGAAAATCACTTAAGGTTGGACAAGTAAGGTTACTAAGTTGATCATGTATGCGAGAATAAATATTAGTGGGTGTACCTATGAAATGTCTAACAATAGTATAGATTAAGGCATTAATACCATCAGGGTGGCAACATCCAATATTTTCATCAAAAATAGGTAAACCATTATCATCGGTTTGATTAGCATATATTATAGATTCGCGTTGGGTTTCAGTTAAATATTTTTCCCACCAAGATTTGAGCATACCAGTGAACCCAGAAGTAATTAGAGTAACAATTTCAGATTGAGAATATTGGGGATAATTGGAGAGATAACTATTAGAAACCATAGATAAATGATTTAATTTTTGGAGAATTTGATCTTCACTAAGACCATCTATATTCCATTCGTATAATCGTTTAGCAGAGACAGAAAATTGATTATTGAGATTAGTTTCTTCGAATTGAAGATCAGGAGGTGTAGGTTTTGTATACCAATTTTTAGTAGTTTGGGGATTAACTTTGGGATAATGAATTTTTGTAAGATGAGTAGATTGGAATTGTTGAGCTAATTCATTTATGTCATTATCAGTGTCAGATTGAGTAGAAGTTGGATCCATATCAAATTGTTGATTTAGAACAGTAAGACCTTTATCTTTAGAAGGTGAAGCATTATCTTTAGAAGGTGAAGTTTATCAGTTGTAGATAATTTAGTGAATAATTTTTCAATAGCTTGGACAGTAGAATGATCATTAGTTACTAAACTAGTTCTTTTAGAACGATTAGTGGGTAGGTTAAGTAAAGGTGAATCTAAAGGTTGTTTAGAGGATGAAGTTTGGACAGTTTCTAAATTAGTTTCTATTTTGTCTAATTGTTTACCAATTGTGCTTAAACATTGATTAGTATAATTATTTTGTTCAATGACTTTTTTAATTTCATTATCATTACCAGGTAATTTGAAAGGTGACGCAGGGATTTCAGAACCTTGTTGATGAAGAAGTATTTTTTCTAAAGGAGGATGACTAGAACTAACAGAAGTAGTGGCAGAAGTTTTCCATTTATATTTTGTGATTGTATTAAGCTGTTTGTAATATTTGTCAACATATTCTAATAAAGGTAATTCAAAACCATATGTAATCATAAAATCATACCATTGTCGAGAAATTTGAGACATTTGAGCAGAATTATATTTAGCATAGTAAGCATGTCGTTGAGCTCTATTGGGTGTTGATTTAAACTCAATAAGTAATTTTTCAAGATTAGGAGTAAAGTCTTTTTTAATTGCCATTAATTGAGGGTTGACAGGTGGTGTAAATTCGTCAAAATCAGTTTGAGTTGGAGAATTAGTAGAAGCAACTTCTTCTTCAGGGAAATGTGTGTGTGCAGAATAAACAGGTTTACTAATTTGGGAAGTTGTAGAATTATCAATTCCTTTCAATTTATGTTGAGTTGAAGGACCAGTGGTTGGTCCAAGATTTAATCGACTATTTTTTCTAAATAAAGGAGTATTAAATATTTCGTCTTCAGTTTCAATTTCAGTAGGGACACTAGATGTACTATGTCTAGAGGATTGACTACGATTGAATTTAATGCTAACAGAACCATCATTGTATTGTTGAATATCTTGGATGTCTTGTTCTGAAGATTGTTGTTGATTATGTTTGTAATTTTCATTAACAGTAATCCATTGATCGGGTAAATCTATATTTTTCCATTCAATCATTTGTGGGACATTAATATGTGATTCATGAGTATCACTACTTTGAATTAGGAGGGTTTTATCTCGAGGACTTTTATGCAAAGCATGAACATTTAGATTAGTTTGCATGCACTTATAATGAACACGATATATTAAAGCAATATTATGAACTTTTTCTTTCATGTTAGTAAATGAACCATGTATTTGAATATTTAATGTTAATGCATCTAAAATATGTGGATCTCGTAAACTTAGTGTAAAATCAGGAAAGCAATTAAAATGTACTGGACCTTTATGAAGACCAGTTTCCATCATACCCATTAAGCTATCATTGTAATTGAGGAAACGAGCATCTCTTAAACATAATAAAACAGAGGTATTTTTACCAACTATGGTTAATGGATTAACACCAACTTGAATTAAACCAATATGCATAAAATTGTAACCATTATTTAAATGTCTTTTAATTAATTTAGCATCAAATAATCTACAGGTTTCTCGGGGTTTTTCTAAAGCATAAACTTGTTCAATTGTTTTAACATGTAATGCAACTTTAAAAATATTCTGTAAAAAAGTAGTTTTATAAATTTCTTTAATTTGCAATTTTGGTATATTCCATCCTGTATTAATGTGATCATTTTGTATTTCAACATCTTCTTCATTTATTACTAATCCTTGATTAGGTATGGAGGACAACGTAGTTGACCTAGAACTGGCTGATGAGTTACTTCTAAATAATCGATTCATTGTTGTTAATTAATCAGTTTTATAGATATCTTAATACAGACCCTATTCTAGTCAGGTTATCACAGACCAAAGAGGTTTGAGTACAGACCCTATTCGAAATGTCCAACACTGCCTAACCCTAAGGACTTACTCTGGACAGGGGTTGAAAGTGGGTGACCTAAACCTGGTGGATAGACCCAGACTGATCTCGTGGGTGATTAAGACGAACTGAAAACCAGATTAATCAAGAAAACAATAGAAAGGATTAATTGGAAGAAATAAAGCAGTTAGAAACAGGATACAACATAACATGGCTCTGATACAACATAGTTTAATATATATATCTCTCTCTATATATATATATATTTTACCTCTCTCTTGTTTAGCCCTTGTTTGTGTCCAAAAGTGTAGATTTTTCACACTATTGCACACAAACACCTACTAGAACACCATCCTTTGGTTGTTGAGGTACTAGGGAGTTGGTTTTGGAGTTCTTGGACTGGTTTTGATCAGAGAAGAGTGCTGGAGTTGTGTTCTTGAAGGTGTTCTTCAAGGGTGAGTAAACTACCTTTTAATCCCCCATTTTGGCTTAAGCTTTTAGACCTACTTTCATATTGTTTTAAGCTTAACTCTAAACTAAAAAAAGTTCTTATTTTTCATGCTTGTGATGTTTGTTTAAGGTCACTTTTGTGTTGGGAGTAGTCTACCCCCTCTTAGGCCTTGTTTGGCCTTGTTTTGTGCCTTCCTTTTTGAGCTTTGGAACCATCTTGTTTTGACCTCCTCACCACTGAAATCCAAAGGATTTTTAGTGGTGGAGAGGTGGTTTTGAGGTCTTGAATAGGAGAGGGACACCCCTCTCTCCTTGTGTCTTGTATACTAGTATAAATGGCTCATAATAGTAGCATGTTTGCTTAGCATGTTTTGGCTCCATTTCAGCAAGTATTTGGTGTTATTTTTCCATGTTATACCTCTGTCTAAGGTTGGTTTAATAGCCTCTTGCATGCACCATGCACTTGTCTTGCAATCCTCTCTATTGCCTTAACATGCATCTTGCATTTGGATCATCATTCTTGCATATTTTGGCTCAACTCAAAGAAGCGTTTAGTCATGTTTTACCATGCTTGAGCTCTGTTTCATGTTGTTTTAGTCATGCATGCACTATTTTGTATAGCCATGGTTCAATCTAGCTTGTTAGCTTTAAGTGTCCAAGTCATTAGCATGCATTGCTTAGACCATTTTCATGATTTGGCATCATTTCATATGTGATTTCAGTCCATGTAATGTAGCCATACACTTGCATTTGTCATCCTTTCAATGCTTTGAAGAGTTGGTGTTTTATGCCTCAAGAATGAATCATTGTGCATGCTATCATACTTAGGCTTTTGGGATGCCATCTCAGTGGGTTTTTGGGCTTATTTTGACATGCCATAACTCTAATTTTCATTGGTTAAGTCATGCCATGCTTGGTTGTAATAGGTGTAGTGTAACACCCCTTGTTAGCCTTGCATGCCTCATGCCTTTTGGACTCTTGTTCTAGCTTGTGCTGGCTAGGTTCAAGCTTGCTTTTGGTCTTATCTTGACCTGCCTTAGGACTATTTTGGTTGCCTTTGGCCCTTTGGGGCTTGCTTTGCATGGCCATGGTGTAAACCCCTTTGCTAGCCTTAAGCTTTGAGCTCTCTTGCATGCTATGCTTGACTTGTGTGCATGATTTGGCATCATTCCACACATGATTTTAGAGCTTATTTCATTGCCACATTCTCATATTTGTCACACCTTGCTCTTGTTTGAGGATTTTGCATTGTTGCCTAGTGATAGGCCAATTGGAATGCATGCTTGTTTTGCATTTCATTCCATCATTTCATCACATTTGGCCACTGATTTGGGCATGGCTGAGGTCTGCCCATTTTGGTTTAAGTCCATCTTTGCATGTTGTTGCATGCTTGTCCATGTTGCATGTTGTTGCATGCTTGTCCATCTTTGCATGCCATGCATGTTTGTATGTTTAGGTTGCATTTTGCATGCTTGCTAGTTTGCATTTTGTCACATGCTTGTTTAGGTTGCATTGCATTTGGCATGGTTGTTACCTTAGCCTTGTGTGCATGTTTGAGTCATATTGCATTTGGCATGCTTATGTTGCATTGCATAGCTTTTCCATGTTGCATGTATTGCATTGTGTTTGGCTTGGGGTGTCAAACCAAACACGAGGACCAAGGGACGTTTCGTACTTGAAGTGACGAAACGTGCCTCAATCCTCGGTCGCCGACACTCTTGATCCAACATGATAGAGTGTGAGGCATTCATGTGTTTTTGTGCATTCATTCCATATTGATTTGTGCAATTCGGCCACTTTGGCCATCATGCATCGAAATACGTAATTGATGGCTTGAGAGTCGAGCACTACACTCCTTTAAGTCCCAAACATGATAAGGGGTGTAGTTGTACAACATTTTCTTGCAAATGTATTGCCATGCCCTTGTTTGTCCTCTGCTACAGCAAAAGGAGCAGTCTGCAGGAATAGATGGCCGATCGGCTAACAATTTTTGGCCGATGGATTCATAAGTGGTCGATAACCCATTTCCCTTGGCCGATGGACATACCATTTGGCCGATGACCTCTCAGAGTGTCCATGAGGTGGTTCAGAGGCATCACAGAAGCTGGCATAGTTTTCAGAGGAGCATAAGTGTGCAAACAGAGGCAACATGGGGCATGGCAACGGATTTCCGAGCGAAGCCGATCGAGCATGCATTTGTCCCTCTTCTCGAGGCCGCTTTAACTATTTTTGTAACTTAATTAATTTGCTTAATTAGTTAAGAGTGTTGTAATAATTAATTAGCTAGGGTAGTTGATTAATTAGTTGATTTGTATTATTTATTCGGACCCTCCGTCGAGAGGGCGAATTTTGTAATAAGTGTGCATGAGTGTGTGAATGTCTTCCAACCCCACGTCTTTCTCCCTTTTACTTAACCGCTTACGATGGTTAGTTCTAGGTCATATTTTGATTAGCATACTTATGCTTCGCATGTTTGCATTCATTCATCTGTCTTGCATGGACCGGGCTCGGCGCATCATACAAACCGCATTGTATTTCAATACCAATTTGAATACATGTTAGCTAATTGCATTCACATGACATCTTAGAATAGCCGAGCCTATTTTAGTTGCATTTTTGCATGTGTTGCATTAGGCATTTTTTTTAATATAGCTAGGATCATGCATTGATTTCTAACTAGCTTATGTTTTGGCTTGGAGTACACTGTGAGTGTTTATGCTTTAGCATCTTGCATGAGTGTGAGTGTTGCCATGATAGTATGCTTGCCATGAGGCTAACTGCTTAAGTGTTTAACTGCCTGAATGCCTGTGGGTGAAGGTTAGATTACTTGAATTGGAACAATTCATCGAAATGCGAGTTTTAAGCCCACTTGAGGGTGGCAAAATCATGTTTGCTTAAGCCCACTTGAGGGTGGCAAATCCACGTCTTAGCCTACTTGCGAGTAGCACCTTCAAACCATTTTCAAACAAACAAACATGAGATATTTTGTTCCAACTTAGGCGATCTAGTCTATACTTGTCTGCTGTGTGCATCACATAGTAAAGCTAGCTAATAACCGGAATAAGAACACATGTGTTTTCAAAAATAAGATATCATGCTTAGTACAGGCCGATCTTTGATCGGGCGAGCGGGGGTGCTCATTGCATGACCTTCCCCTCTCGTGCCCAAGTTTCCGAGCCGAGGCAACTTTGGTGATGACGGACACGTGGCCTTAGGCACGAGTCAGGGTTTCCTAAATTCTCCAAAATAAAATATTTAGGTGGCGACTCTGTATCTGACAAAGCAGTCCATGTTTGGTACTTCTTTACAAAAATCAGTTTTCCAAAACGATTTGCCGGATTTAGACTCTTTGGTGATTTATCGGTCTCGCATTGCACTTTGCGGGATTAGATTCAGAACCGTGACATTTGAGTCCGAGCTGTAGTATGCTAATGAACCAAACGGATTTTCGCGCCATCTCGCGCACGGAGCCGTGACGTTCGGGCACATCTATAGCCACGTTTCCGTCATCACCAAGATTGTCTCGGCTCGGGAACTTAGGTATGAGAGGGGAAGGTCATGAATTGAGCACCCACTCGCCCGATCGAAGATTGGCCTGTACTAATTACGATGCGAATTTTATTTACATTATATGCTCTTATTTTGGTTATTTAGGCTAACATTACTACGTGTTGCACACAAGTATAGACTAATTTGCAAGAATTGGAACACTTTGATTTCATGTTTGTTTTGAAAATTGTTTCGAATATGTACCACTTGAAAAAATGATCTCATATGTACATTACTCAAATTTATTCTAATTCAAGCAATTAGCCTTCACCCACAGGCATTGAAGCAAGTATATCACTTAAGCAATTAGGCTCATGACAAGCATGCTAGACATGGCAACAATCATATGCATGTGATATGCTAAAGCAAAAAAAAAAAAAAAAATGCTCACCTCGTACTCTAAGGTAAGCCAAAAGAAACAAAAGAGTTAGAAAACATGCATGACCCTAATTAATGCAACATGACTAATGCAACACATGCAATGATGCAATTATAGGCTCGGCTACTAATTATGACATACGAATCAATTTGGAAGCATGAGGTTTTAAACACGTATTCAACGAAGTAATAAATGATAATGCTTGTTAGAATGATGAACCGAGCCTTGATGCATGCAAGACAAGTGGATGCAAACATGGAAAATGCTAAACAAAATATGATGTTCTAAACTACCCATTAAATGCAAGTTAATAAAAGGAAGAAAGACATAGGATTGGAAGACATACACATTATTACAAGTTTTGCCCTCATAAAGGAGGGTCTGAATAAATGTCCGAGTGTCCAAATTAAACTAACTATTTACAAAACCGAATGAATGAATTAAACTAAGCTAATTACTTTTTACAAATTCTAATGAATACTAAAGAAATGAACTAGCTATCTAAGTTAACTAGTTATAACAATTACAAATGAACAATGGCTACAATAATATTAATTAAGTACAACAATAATAATTAATTACAACAATAATAATTAATGATTAATTATCAAACAAGGATGCACAATGCTTGCATGCACAGCGTCCATGAACTGCTCTGTTTGCCCATACCATTCTATTTCACCTTCAGCCACTGCCCTCTATTTTTTGCAAAACATGTTGCTGACCAAACATTGGAGCCTAGCCGGCCCCAAATGAGGCCCGGCCGGGCCCAAATAAGGCCGGCCATGCCTTATTTTTGTGAAAAGCCCTGTTTTTGTGCTCTGAAATGAAAACAGTGCAGACAGAGTTATTCTGAACTCTGTTTGTCCCTTCTACTCTTCTTTGTCATGGAAAGCCTCAAGAGAAGAATGAAGTCATTTCTAAAACCATAAATGAGCAAATTGATTTCTTTATGAGTTAGGACATGATTTTGGACAAAAATTAATAAATGCAATGAATCAATAACCACCCCTCCCTCCTATCATGGAGTAAGCTCAAAAAGGGAGGTAGAAATGCTTCAAGGCTCATCGAAACATCATGAATTGATGTAAGACGACCATTGATACAATAGACTCGGCATAACGTCCGGCCGAATCCAAGCAATATAACTCATTTTCTTTATGTGGGTTAGCTCATTTTAGCAATTTTTTTAGACCTTTCCATTCTTTAGTCCATTTGTACAAGATAACGATTAAGTCCTCTAAAGATTATGTCCACTAAATGAGAAGCATGTCAAACGGGAAGTGATTCTCAACATGAAAGAGAGACTATGCCGTTGACGATGAACCTTTGTAGAGATTAAGCCATTACGCATAGATCTCTAGCTCATGTTTTGAACAACCATCAACTGGTTGAAACAACTCTCAAATGAAAGAAATGAATGGTGAGGTGATTATTAAAATGAGGCTCTTAAAATGGAAATTAAATAAAGAGAGGCCAAGAACAACATGCAACAAGCTATACGTGCGAACTGATGAGACAACAAGAAAACTAATCAAAGCATGAAGTAATTAAATAAATTAAGACAACCCTAAAACATCCCCTAATAGGTGAAAAATAGTGGCTCAAAGTGCATGAAAAAAGCCCAAAAAGCTAAACAACAAGCAAAGAAAATAAGGCTACTAAGCAAGAACAAGGAGGGGTGGCTAACCCATCCACCTTTGAAACCTCAAAGCATGATTTTTAGCCTCTTTTGAACTCTGAAAATCAATTTGAAAGGCAAAGACAATGGTGTAAAACAAGGGTTTCAGCTATAGGTGAAGGTGTAAGAAAGAGTGTTAACTCTCTTTACCTTTTGGTAGCTATCCAAACCCAAGTTTAAATACTTGAATTAGGATCAAAACAATACAAAGACATAAGAAATAGGTAGAAAATGAAAGCAAAAGCAATAGTTACAAGCTTATAACTCTCAAATGGAGTAAGCTTTGGTTGTTGATCAAACTCAATCCTAACACACTCTCAAGCTTGAATTGTACTCCTCAAGGTTCAACCAAGGTCCCAAGGTTAAGGTTTGAGGGTGTGTATGGAGTATAGAGATGGCTTAAGGTTGACAAGCTTGTTCAAATATGACTTGCACAAGAAGAAGGAGCTCTCAATGTGTGTATAGGCTCTTTTAAATTGTTTAACCCTCAAAACAGAGGTATAACCTCGTTTTTATAGAATTTGAGTAAAACAAGTCAGAAATATCTTCAAAAATGGACAGCTGGCGGGCTCCCGCCCAGAACAGTGTCTATCGCCATTTAGGCACGGCCGACCCCAAATGACCACGGCCAGCCCTCAATGAGGGACGACCAGGCCCACAAGTGTTCCCATGTTTCTCTGTTTTAAGCTCAGTGTAGGGCAGCACAAGGTTCAAAAATAAAATTCAGGGGTTCAATCAGTGTAGATATGAAAGGTTTGAGATTGTTTTGAATGCCTGACCTTGGTTGAGAAGGCAAATCATGCACAGTACTATGTCGTCATCGAGTGTACAGGACAAAGCGCACAAATCTTGCGGGCAGTCAAAAATGGGGTGTCTATAGGTATGAAGCGAGATGTAGCCCTATTAGTGTTTAAATGTCTAACATGCCAACAAGTCAAAGCAGAACATGAAAAGCCAGCCAGGTTGTTATAACCCTTACTTATAACTGAGTGGAAGTGGAAACACATTACTATGGATTTTGTCTCAGGCTTTCCTAGAACACAGAGGGGTAATGACGCGATATGGGAAGTGGTGGATCGACTAACTAAGTCAGCCTATTTCCTTGCTATCTGCATAGGGGATTCAATGGATTTCTTAGTTGAGCTCTATATTTGAGAGATTGTCCAATTTCATAGGGTTCTAGTGAATATTGTCTCAGATGGAGACCCTCACTTCATTGCTTGGTTGTGGCAGAGCTTACAAAATGTTATGGGTACCCAATTGACTTTTAACACTACCTATCACCTTTTAACGGATGGGCAGTCAGAGCACACTATCCAAATCTTGGAAGAAATGTTGAGAGCTTATGTTTTAGACTTCAAGGGTTATTGGGAGAGACATTTTCCTTTAGCAAAGTTTGCCTACAATAATAGTTTTCAAGCTAGCATTGGAATGGCGCCTTTTGATGCCTTGTATGGGTGTCCGTGTACATAACCGGTGTGTTGGGCTGAGGTAGGGGATTCACCTATGCTTGGACCCGAGTTAGTTTGCGAGACCACCGAGAAAGTGGCTATCATTTGGAATTGGTTGATCACGGCTTAGAGCCAACAGAAGAGTTATGCCGATCAGAGAAGAAGACCTTTATCTTTCAAAGTGGGTCATCATGTGTTCTTGAATATATCATCTAGGAAGGGTTTGATGAGATTTGGGTGAACCTAGGTTCATTGGTCCATTTGATATTATAGAACGGGTGTGAGAAGTAGCATATCGCCTTGCCTTACCACCACAACTATACGGGGTACATGATGTGTTTCATGTTTCAATGCTTACTAAGTATGAACCCGATCCTTCCCACGTCTTAGATTGGACTAGCTTAGAGGTAGATGAGAATACTTGTTATGAGGAGAGACCTGTGAGGATCTTAGACTTCTGGGAACAAGTTTTGAGAGGTAAAGCCATCTCGCTAGTCAAGGTGTTGTGGCATCATCACGGGGTAGAAGAAGCTACTTAGGAACGGGAAGTCGAGGTCCGTGAGAAATACCTGGATTTGTTTAATGATGTGTAATTTTGTTAATCTATTGCTTGTCTTGAGATTATGTATTTTGGTTAGTGAAGTAATGAAAAAGGGTGTTACTTTCTTAGTAACTTACACTTCCTATCCTTAGTTGGATTGAGATCGGTTTTCATTCTTAATTAGCGATTTTGTCATTGTTGGAATCATTGTTTCTATAGTATTTGCTTTTCCTTTGGGTTGTGGAATTGCTGTTGAAAGGAATCACGAAATTTTGGGGGCGAAATTCTTTAAGGAGGTAGATTGTAACAATCTGTCTTGGTAGACCACTCGAGCAGTAAATCGGTCGCTCAAATGGAGATACGGAGCTCCCAGTATCTTGCCTGTTTCCAGGCAAGACCGCTCGAGCAGTGAAGTGATCGCTCAAGCGTAGAAATGAGATTCCCAATTGTGGACACCCCATTTTTAACCTCCCGCAAGGCTCGAGCGCTTTGCCCGGTGCACTCGATGATGAAAGTGGTGTAGTGCGTGGTTCGAGGTCTCAACGAAGGGGCCATGTTTTAAGCTCCGAAACAATACCAAACCTCCCATATTTCCACTAATTATACTGAAGAAATCCATTTTTACACATTGTGCTACCCTATGCTGAGTCTAAAGCAAAAAAACTGGGGAACACATTGAGGCCCGACTGTGCTTCATTGAGGGTCGGCCGTGGCTATTGAAGGCTAGCCGTGCCTTAGTAGCGAGAAACATTGTTTTGGGCGGAAGCCCACCAGTTGTCCATTTTCGAAGATATTTATGACCCCTTTTGCTCAAATTCTATAAAAACAACCATATATTTCTGTTTTGAGGGTTGAAGAATTTCTAAAAAGCCTCTACATCTTCTTGAGAGCTCCTTCTTCTCCTTCTTGTGCAAGCAACCCTTTGAGCAAGCCTATCACCATGACCCTATATCCATACACCATACACACCTTCACACCTTAGCCTAGGAACCTTGGTTTAGCCTTGAACACCACAATTCAAGCTTGAGAGTGTGTTGAGACTTAGTTTGATTCATAAGCAAAAGCTCACTTCTTTAAGAGGTATAAGCTTGTCATCCTCTCTTTTACTTCTTGTTCTATCTATTTCTATCTAGTTCCTGTGGTCTTGTGTTGTTTTGATTCTCTTTCAAGTGTTTGAGTTTGGGTTTGGAGAGCTACCAAAAGGGTACCTTTACCTATAGCTCAAACCCTTTACTTTTACACTCTTTTTCTTTGCTCTCTAAATTGATTTTCAGAGTTAAAAAAGGGCTAAAAATCATGCTTTGAGGTTTCAAAAATGGAGGGGTTAGCCATCCCTCCTTGTTCTTACTTACTAGTCTTGTTTTCTCTCTTTGTTGATTAGCTTTTTAGGCTCTTTTCATGCACTTTGAGCCACTGTTTTTCATCTCTTGAGGGCTGTTTTAGGGTTGTTCTAGGTTGTTTAAATAGTTCATGCTTTGATTAGCTTGGTTATTGTCTCATAAGTTTGCCTACATAGCATGTTGTATATTGTTCTTAGCTATTCTTTAACTAATTTCCATGTTTAAGAACCTCATTTTAATAATCAACTTGCCATTCATTTCTTTCATTTGAGAGTTGTTTCAATCAGTTGATCGTTATTCAAGACATGAACTACCGATTTATGCTTAATGGTTTAATCTCTACAGACGTTCATTGCCAAGGGTGTAGTCTCTTTTTCATGTTGAGAATCACCTCCCATTTGACATATTTCTCACTTAGTGGACGTAATCTCTAGTGGACGCAACAATCATCTTGGACCAAATGGATTAAAGAATGGTAAAGACTAATGGATTTGGCTTAAAATGAACCAACCCACATAAAGAAAATGAGTTATATTGCTTGGGGTTCGGTAGGACGTTAGGTTGAATCCATTGTGTCAAGGGTTGTCTTACATCAATTTATGATGTTTTGATGAATCTTGAAGCATCTCTGCCTCCCTTTTTGAGTTCACTCTATGATAGGAGGGAAGGGTGGTTGTTGTTCATTGTATTTATTGATTTTTGCCCAAATTGTACTCGAAATCATCAAGCAATCAACCTGTTCATTGATGTTATTGGAAATGATTTTGACCTTCTCTTGAGGCTTTCCCATGACAGAGAAGTGTGAGAGGGACAAACGGAGTTCAGAACACTCTGTCTGCACTATTTTCACTTCAAAGCACAAAACGGAATTTTGCATGAAATTGCGGCATGGCCTGCCATCTTTAGGCCCAGCCGGGCTTCATTGAGGGCCAGTCGGTCATCAATGTTTGGTTAGCAGTGTATTTTGTAGAAAACATAGGGTAGTGGCTGATGGTGAAACAAAGCAAGTCTAGGCAGACAGAGCTATTCTTTGACCTTGTGCACGCAACCCTTGTGCATCCTTGCTTACATCATTATTATCAATTAATGCTCCGTGCATTGTTGTAATTAATTAATTTATTATTGTTGTTACAATTAGTCTTGTTAATTATTAGTGTTGTAATTATTATTGTTTATTTGTAATTGTTATAGCTAGTTAGCTTAAATAGTTAGTTTACTTATCATGGTTATCCTTGTTGTAAAAGAGTAGTTAGCTAGTTAATTTTTCGCTTATTTATTCATTCGGTTTTGTAAAAATTAGTTTAATTTGGACTTTCGGACTTTGATTCGCACCCTCTTGTACGAGGGCAATTATATAATAAGTTGTATGTCTGCCAACCCCATGTCTTTCTCCCTTTTACTTACTTGATTACGATGGTTAGTATAGGACATCATTTTTCAAATTAGCAATTTTATGCCTTGCATCCATTGTCTGGTATGCATTCAAGGCTCGGCTAATCATACTAACCCAATATCAATGTTCAAATTCATTACTTGAATATGTGGTCTATCGCATGTCATGAATGGAATCATATGTCATGCTCATTGCCAAGCCTATAAAATACATAATGTGTGCATTGCATTAGTCATATTGCATTAGTTAGGAACATGCACATTATTTTTCTTTGTTTTGGCTCAGAGAGGTGAGCAATTTTGAGTTTTAGCATCTTGCATCGAATATTTGTGTTGCCATGCCAAGCATATTTCCATAAGGCTAATTGCTTAAATGATATACTTGTTTGAATGCCTGTGGATGAAGGTAGTTGCTTGAATTGGGATAGTTTAATTAAATGTCCATTTTAAGCCCACTTTTTCAAGTGGTAAATTCACAAAACTATTTCAAATAAAACACAAAATCAAATATTCCAATTCTTGCAAATTAGTCTATACCTTGTGTGCATCACATAGTAAGTTAGCCTAATAATCGAAAAAAGAGCATATAATGCAAATAAAAATCACATCATGATTAGTAGAGGCTGATCTTTGATTGGGCGAGTGGGGTGCTCAATTCATGACCTTCCCCTCTCGTACCTAAGTTCCCGAGCCGAGACACTTTGGTGATGATGGATTAATGGCCTTTGCACGAGTCTTAGGTTTCCTAAATTTCCCAAAAATATTTAGGTGGCGACTCTGAAATTTGGCAAAGCAGTCCATTTTTGGCATTGATTCAAACATTGATTTTCCAAAAGAATTGTTGAATTTGGACTCTTTTTGTGTTTTCACTGTTTCACATTGCACTTGTGAAATCAGATTTAGAAGCACGAGAGTCTGAACTGTGGGGCTGGTCGTCTTCCGAAAGGAGCACGAAAAGTCGAGCTACACCAGTGATGGGTTGTTTCACACAACAAAAATAAACACTAAACTATACTAAATTCTTTAGAATAATGGTAAGTCCATGTATCAATGCATAGGGACAAACGAGAAATTAAACTAATTTAATTGTTAAATTCCTAATTCAATTTTGATTAAAAAGATGATGATTCATAAACTAGTAATAACTAAAATAAACTATGAGATTAAACTATGCAATTAAAAGTAAAATTGGAATTTACTGATTTTGAGAAAAACCTAGGGTAATGAATTCACGACTAGTTGCATAAATATGGTTTCAATTTGAGACTCAACTATGTTATAGTTCAAACTAAATAATACTTTGCAACTACAAGCTCAAAGCATTTATCAAGAGAATTGACAGATTCAATGTATAGGCATGAACCATCTCAAGTAGTACGAGTCATTCGCTTTAAACTAGGGTAGCAACACGGCTCGTCCTTCGTAGTATGGCTCGTCTCATACCATGAACATGAAAGAGTAGAAAACCATTGTATGGAAGGCATTCAACAATCACAGAAAGCAGAATACTTGAAGAAATAATGGAAAAATATATTAGGAAACTTCTTGAGAACCAAACAACTGTTCAAACCATTACATAAAAGAAAACCTATTTACTTGGCTAAGGTTTCATCAAAACCCTAGAAATAGGAGCCTAGCCACTCATGGAGGAATGGGAAGAAGTAGAAGAAGAAGAAGCCTCCATGAAATTATCCTTGAAGCTTGAGAATCCCCTCTCTTCAAACCCTAACCTCTCATTTTCCTTGAAATATTTTCGAACCCTAAAAGCAGCCTCTTTTCTTCTTTTTATTCCTAGCAGAACAAACTTCAATTTTTGCGCACGCAACCTTAGGTGGATTGCTCGAGCGGTGGTGGGCCGCACGTACGGTGGAGCTTGGTCGCACAACCGGTGAGGTGGCAGGCTAGGAAATTTCATTACTCGCACGAAGAATCTGCTTTTGCACTATTTTTTGCTTAAATTTACGTGTTGCCTGCCAAATCTGTACAAGTGCACAAAACACATCATCTCCACCAAATAAACAAAATTCAAAGGCTATAAATGTAACTTAAGCGGCCTCAATGTGGTACCTTTCAGCCTACATAACATCCCCCAACTTTGCTTGTCCTCGAGTAAAACAATAGAAATAAGAAAAATAAAATACTCTAAGCCAGGGGCAACCCCATATTCTCTCGTTTACGGAATGGAGGTTGTTTTGCCGATTGAAATTGAAGTGCCCTTTCTATGAGTCATGGCTGAGTGTTAGATATCAGAGGTAGATTGGCAGCAAAGTAGGTTTGAGGAGTTAATGTTGTTTGATGAGAGAAGACAAAGAGCATTGTATCATGTACAAGGCTATCAATGTTGAATTGCCAGGGCTTTTAACAAGAAAGTCAAGTCTAGAAATCTTCAAGAAGGGGACATGGTGCTAAAAGACAGCCGAGCTCCCATCCATGACCCTAGGGGCAAGTTCAAACCCAACTAGATTGGTCTTTACATCATCAAGTCAATTTGGTTAGAAGGGGTGGTTATTCTTATGGACTTGGATGGCCTGGAGTTCTTGCAACTAGATTGGTCTTTACATCATCAAGTCAATTTGGTCAGAAGGGGTGGTTATTCTTATGGACTTGGATGGCCTGGAGTTCTTGCAACCGATCAATATGGACAAGTTAGGAGGTGCATCACTATCATCGCTAGGGCTATAGGACTGCAAGTCAACCTCCTCTTCCTTGTCCTCGGGGGTCGTAGACCTGTCAAAAGACTCCTTAGAAGGTAAGCGTTGCCTCGCTTGGCCTCTCCCTCAATTGGCTCCCCCTCGGCTCCTCACTGGGTTCCGTCTCCTCCGTCTTCCAGTTGGAGAAGGTCCTGTGGGTATTGTTGGTGCTGGCTCAAGCTGAAAAGAGTACATGTATCAGTATGGACTAATAGGAATATAAACAGTATGGCAACAATAGTGAACTCTAGACAGAGTATGCCTCAATCTCATGAGTGACTAAAGTCGTCTGTCTCCTCCGTACCATAAGGAGCAGTTGGTCGATCGTCTGGAGGAGGTCATCAGCATATGCGCAGGGTATCTGCAAAAGGAATAGAATTTGAGAAAGGTAGACAGAAGTAATAGAGAACAATGAATAGAAATAGTAGAAAACAAAACAAGATAAAGTGTAATGAGTAGAAGCATAAAGAAATGTATACTTGCTCGATGCTAGGAGCGAACGCTAGCCTACAGTCCCTCTCTACGATATGCTCAAGTGGGATCTGCTCCATCACTCCATCTGGACGCATGTACATGATCTCAGTGGGAATCACGGGAAACCCAGGAATGGGAGCAGCGGCAAGGGCACCTCCAGCAGGGGCATTGCTAGCCGCAGCAGCAGCAGTATCAACCTTCAGAACAGTGCGAACCATGCCCAGAGTAAGAGGCGCCATCACCCGAGTATGTAAGAAGGTGGTGAAGTCGCGAGGCTCGTGATGTGGATCACCATCCTCTCTCAACATCAAGAGGTTGATCTAAGGACCGTCTTGAAGCTCATCAACTACCCTCATGACTGGAGGAGGAGGATGTGGAATGTCGGGGTCAGCGACGCCTCGTGTCTGGCGGATGAACCTCTCCTCCAGATAGTAAGCTCTGCCAAAGGGGCCCTCAAACAGAATTTGCATGGTGGAGGCATGCCATACAGTGACATAGGTCATCCTCGACGCCTGGGGAATGCCCGCCCAAGGATGCCAGTCAACCCGTGGAAGCAGACATCAGATGTCAGAAATCTAAGCAGTATGAGGATGACATTGCAATATAGAAGCAACAGTGTGAGAATGACCGTGTAGTATGGGAAACAGTGCAGTATGCTTACAGTATATAAAAGTTAAAGGTTGATATTTTGTTACCTGATCCACAATGATCGTGTCAAAGAAGAGGCACAAGTAGAGGAAGTCTCGATCTACGCAGCGGCAACGCTCAAATTGGGAGTTGTAGTACCGGGAACAGGGTACTGACAACTCAATCAGCCTCACCAGGACTGGAGCCAGAGAGGTAAAATATGTGTAAACCTAGAGCTGCAAGCAAAAAGACATGGATAAAGCAGATGAGCATGAACAAAGCAGATAAGTGTAGCTCAACTTTTCATGCTCCTTTCGGAAGACGAGAAGCCCTACAGTTCGGACTCTACCTGTGGTTCTGAATCTGATTTCACAAGTGCAATGTGAAACAGTGAAAACACAAAAAGAGTCCAAATTCGACAATTCTTTTTGGAAAATCGATGTTTTGAATAAAATGCAAAAAATGGACTGCTTTGCTAGATTTTATAGTCGCCACCTAAATATTTTTGGGAAATTTAGAAAACCCAAGACTCGTGCCAAAGACCATTAGTCCGTCATCACCAAAGTAGCTCAGGAACTTAGATACAAGAGGGGAAGGTCATGAATTGAGCACCCCCCTCGCCTGATCAAAGATTGGCCTCTACTATTCATGATGTGATTCTTATTTACATTATATGCTTTTATTCCGATTATTAGCTATATTACTATGTGTTGCGCACTCAAGTATAGACTAAGTTGCAAGAATTCGAACACTTGATCTCATGTTTTATTTGAAATTGTTTTGTGAATTTGCCACTCGAAAAAGTGGGCTAAAATGGACATTAATCAAATCATCCCAATTCAAGCAACTAGCCTTCATCCACAGGCATTCAAATAGTTTATCCGATAAGCACTTAGCCTCATGGTGAACATGCTTTAACATGGCAACAATCACACTCATACAATTATGCTAAAGCAAATAAAAGCTCACCTAGTACTCCAAGCCAAAAAGATAATAAAGTTAGAATAATGCATGATTCTAACTATGCAATATGACTAATGCAAAGCATGCGATATGCAATCTAAATAGGCTCGGCTACTTAACATAACATGTGAATCAAATTGGCTTTCACTTTACTACATCGCTTTGATTGTTTTGATTTTACATAACGCATATGCAATTTGTTTGTTCTTTTATCAATCACCACCCTTTCCTTCTCTCGCGTGCGACACGTTAGGATTGTTCAAATCGATTAAAAACAGCAGGTGCGCCTGTTCGTTCACACCACCCTTTCCTCCTCTTACGTGCGACACGTTAGGATTGTTTACCTCGGTTAAAAACGGCAGGTGTGCCTATTCGTTCACACCACATTTCCTCCTCTCGCGTGCAACGCGTTAGGATTGCTTCATTCGGTTAAAAATATCGGGTGCTTCCGATGTTCACACCTCCTCTCCTCCTATCATGTGCGACATGTTCAGATTGTTCCACTCTGTTAAAAACATTGGGTGCACCAGGTGTTCACACCACCTTTCCTTCTATCGCGTGCAACGCATTAGGATTGTACCCTCGATTAAAAACATTGGGTACACCCGATGTTCACACCACTTTCCTCCTTTCGCATGCGACACGTTAGGATTGTTTACCTCGGTTAAAAACAATAGGTGTGCTCGTTGTTCACACCATCTTTTCTTCCCTCGCGTGCAACGCGTTAGGATTGTTTACCTCGGTTAAAAAACAGCGGGTGCGCCCGTTGTTCACACCACCCTTTCTCCTATCGCGTGAGACGTGTTAGGATCTCGATTGAGACCTCGGGTGCGTTCGATGGTTATGTCGCCCTTTACCCTTCCTACGCGAGGTGTAATTAGGTCTGCATTTTCTTACATCCTTCCTATGGGAGATGTAGGTTTGTTTGTTCTTTCTTTGTCGTTTCCATGTGAGACATGTCTATTTATTCACTTCTTTCCGTGTGAGACACGGCAGGATTTGTTTTTCTTTGATTTATGTTTTTGTTTAAATGTTGCTTTCTTGTTTAGATTATAGCATTGTTTCATTGCTTTATTGGTATTCAAGTGTTTCATTGCTTCATTTACATTATGTTTCATTGCATGATCATAAGTGTTTCATTGCATGATCATAAGTTATTTGCTGTATTTTGATTTTGCATTTTGCCCTCGAGTTTAATCTTTGCATTTATGTCTTGATTTCTTGCTCGAGCCTTGTGGCCTTGTCAAATGGGTCTTCTCTAGGCTTTGATATTCACTCATGTCACTTTATGACTTCGAGCTCTGTCAAAAAGGGGCAACTGTGGACACCCTATTTTTGACCGCCGGCAAGGCTTGAGCGCTTTGCCCGATACAGTCAATAATGAAAGTGGTGTTGTGCGTGGTTTGAGGTCTCAATGAAGGGGCCATGTTTTGAGCTCCGAAACAATACCAAACCTCCCATATTTCCACTGATTATACCCAAGAAATCCATTTTTACACATTGTGCCACCCTATGTTGAGTATGAAGCAGAAAAACAGGGGAACACATTGAGGCGCGGTCGTGGTTATTGAAGGCCAGTCGTGCCTTAGTAGCGAGAAACATTGTTTTGGATAAGAGCCCACCAGTTGTCCATTTTTGAAGATATTTATGATCTCTCTTGCTCAAATTCTATAAAAACAACCATATATCTCTGTTTTGAGGGTTGAAGAATTTCTAAAAAGCCTCTACACCTTCTTAGGAGCTCCTTCTTCTATTTTTTCTTATGTAAGCAACCCTTTGAGGAAGCCTATCACCTTGACTCTATATCCATACACCATACACACCTTCACACCTTAGCTTAGGAACCTTGGTTGAGCCTTGAACACCATAATTCAAACTTGAGAGTGTGTTGAGACTTAGTTTGATTCATAAGCAAAAGCTCACTTCTTTAAGTGGTATAATCTTGTCATCCTTTCTTTTACTTCTTGTTCTATCTATTGCTATCTAGTTCTTGTAGTCTTGTGTTGTTTTGATTCTTATTCAAGTGTTTGAGTTTGGGTTTGGAGAGCTACCAAAAGGGTGGAGAGAGTTTACACTCTTTCTACACCTTTACCTATAGCTCAAATCCTTACTTTTACACTCTTTTTCTTTGCTCTCTAAATTGATTTTCAGAGTTGAAAAAGGGCTAAAAATTATGCTTTGAGGTTTCAAAAATGAAGGGGTTAGCCACCCCTCCTTATTCTTACATTCTAGTCTTGTTTTCTCTCTTTGTTGATTAGCTTTTTTGGCTATTTTCATGCACTTTGAGCCACTGCTTTTCATCTCTTGAGCGCTATTTTAGGGCCGTTCTAGGTTGTTTAAATAGTTCATGCTTTGATTAGCTTGGTTGTTGACTCATAAGTTTGCCTACATAGCGTGTTGTATATTGTTCTTAGCTATTCTTTAACTAATTTCCATGTTTAAGAACTTCATTTTAATAATCAACTTGTCATTCATTTATTTCATTTGAGAGTTGGTTGACGGTTATTCAAAACATAAATTAGCGATTTATGCTTAATGGCTTAATCTCTACGGAGGTTCATTGCTAACGGTGTAGTCTCTTTTTCATGTTGAGAATCACCTCTCGTTTGACATATTTCTCACTTAGTGGACGTAATCTCTAGTGGACGTAACAATCATCTTGGACTTAATGGATTAAAGGATGGTAAAGACTAATGGATTTGGCTTAAAATGAACCAACCCACATAAAGAAAATGAGTTATATTGCTTAGGGTTCAGCAGGACGTTATGTCGAATCCATTGTGTCAAGGGTTGTCTTACATCAATTCATGATGTTTTGATGAATCTTGAAACGTCTATACCTCCCTTTTTGAGTTCACTCTATGATAGGAGGGAGGGGTGGTTGTTGTTCATTGCATTTATTGATTTTTGTCCAAATTATACCCGAAATCATCAAGCAATCAACTTCCTCATTGATGGTTTTGGAAACGATTCCAACCTTCTCTCGAAGCTTTCCTATGACAGTGATGTGTGAGAGGGACAAATGGAGTTCAGAACACTATGTCTTTACTGTTTTCACTTCAAAGCACAAAACAGAATTTTGCATGAAATTGAGGCACGGTCGGCCTTCTTTAGGCCCGACTGAGCTTCATTGAGGGCCGGTCAGTCATCAATGTTTGGTTGGCAGTGTATTTTGCAGAAAACAAAGGGTAGTGGCTGAAGGTGAAATAAAGCAAGCCTAGGCAGACAAAGCTATTCTTGGTCATTGTGCATGGAACCCTTGTGCATCCTTGCTTACATCATTATTATCAATTAATGCTCCATGCATTGTTGTAAGTAATTAATTTATTATTATTGTTACAATTAGCCTTGTTAATTATTAGTGTTGTAATTATTATTATTGTTTATTTGTAATTGTTAGAGCAAGTTAGCTTAAATAGTTAGTTTACTTATCATGGTTATCCTTATTGTAAAAGAGTAGTTAGCTAGTTAATTCTTCGCTTATTTATTCATTCGGTTTTGTAATAATTAGTTTAATTTGGACTTTCGAACTTTGATTCGCACCTTCTTGCACGAGGGAAATTATGTAATAAGTTGTATGTCTTCCAACCCCATGTCTTTCTCCCTTTTGCTTACTTGCTTACGATGGTTTGTATAGGACATTATTTTTCAAATTAGCATTTTTATGCCTTGCATCCATTGTCTTGCATGCATTCAAGGCTCGGGTCATCAAACTAACCTAATATCAATGTTCAAATTCATTACTTGAATATGTGTTCTATCGTATGTCTTGAATGAAATCATATGTCATGCTGATAGCCGAGCCTATAAAATACATAATGTGTGCCTTGCATTAGTCATATTGCATTAGTTAGGAACATGCACACTATTTTGCTTTGTTTTGGCTTGGAGTACTAGGTGAGCAATTTTGAGTTATAGCATCTTGCATCGAATGTTTGTGTTGCCATGCCAAGCATATTTCCATGAGGTTAATTGCTTAAATGATATACCTGTTTGAATGCTTGTGGATGAAGGCTAGTTCCTTGAATTGGGATAGTTTGATTAAATGTCCATTTTAAGCCCACTTTTTCAAGTGGCAAATTGACAAAACTATTTCAAATAAAACACGAAATCAAATGTTCCAATTCTTGCAAATTAGTATATACCTTGTGTGCATCATATAGTAAGTTAGCCTAATAATCGGAACAAGAGTATATAATGTAAATAAAAATCACATCATGATTAGTAGAGGCTGATCTTTGATCGGGTGAGTGGGGTGCTCAATTCATGACCTTCCCCTCTCGTACCTAAGTTCCCGAGCCGAGACATTTTGGTAATGACGGACTAATGGCCTTTGGCACGAGTCTTGGGTTTCCTAAATTTTCTAAAAATATTTAGGTGGCGACTCTGAAATCTGGCAATGCAGTCTATTTTTGGCATTTGATTCAAACATCTATTTTCCAAAAAAATTGCCGGATTTGAACTCTTTTTGTGTTTTCACTATTTCATATTGCACTTGTGAAATCAGATTTAGAACTGCGTGAGTCCGAACTATGGGGCTAGTCGTCTTTCGGAAAGAGCACAAAAAGTCGAGCTACACCAGTGTTGGGCCGTTTCACACAACAAAAATAAACACTAAACTATACTAAATTCTTTAGAATAACGGTAAGTCCATGTATCGATGCATAGGGACAAACGAGAAATTAAACTAATTTAATTATTAAATTTCTAATTCAATTTTGATTTAAAAAGATGATGATTCATAAACTAGTAATAACTAAAATAAACTATGAGATTAAACTAAGCAATTAAAAGTTAAATTGGAATTTACTGATTTTGAGAAAAACCTCGGGTAATGAATTCACGACTAGTTACATAAATAAGGTTTCAATTTGAGACTTAATTATGTTACGGTTCAAACTAAATAATACTTCGCAACTACATGCTTAAAGCATTTATCAAGAGAATTAACACATTCAATATATAGGCACGAACAATCTCAAGTAATACGAGTCATTCGCTCTAAACTAGGGTAGCAACACGACTTGTCCTTTGTAGTATGGCTCGTCTCATACCATGAACATGAAAGAGTAGAAAACCATTGTACGGAAAGCATTCAACAATCACAGAAAGTAGAATACTTGAAGAAATAATGAAAAAATATATTAGGAAACTTCTTGAGAACTATACAGCTGTTCAAACCATTACGTAAAAGAAAACCATAAAGAAAACCTATTTACTTGGCTAGGGTTTCATCAAAACCCTAGAAATAGGAGCCTAACTACTCATGGAGGAATGAAAAGAAGTAGAAGAAGAAGAAGCCTCCATGAAATTGTCCTTGAAGCTTGAGAATCCCCTCTCTTCAAACCCTAGCCTCTCTTTTTCCTTGAAATATTTTCGAACCCTAAAAGAAGCCTCTTTTCTTTTCTTTTTTTATTCTTAGCAAAACAGACTTCAATTTTCGCGCATGTAACACTAGGTGGGCTGCTCGAGCGGTGGTGGGCCACACATACGGTAGAGCTTGGCCGCACATGCAGTGAGGTAGCAGGCTGGGAATTTTCACTACTCGCACGGAGAATCTGCTTTTGCGCCACATTTTGCTTGAATTGGCGTGCTGCCTGCCAAATCTGTACAAGTGCACAAAACACATCATCTCCACCAAATAAACAAAACACATCATCGCATCCCCCAACTTACATTTTGCTCGTCCTCGAGCAAAACAATAGAAATAAGAAAAATAAAATACTCTAAGCTACTTTCGTAGGGATCATGATTGCATTTAGCATATGTAATAAGCCTTTAAACCACAAAGTTACCTCAGGTGGACGAGTATAGTCTTGTGAGGGTTTCGAGAAATGATACCCAAAAACATTAACATATTCACATCTGCCCAACAACAATAAGTAATCACACTACTCCAACTATCAATTAACTTATGTGCCAACTACATTGTGATATTAAGACATGATGAGTCATTGAAGGCACAGTGGACAAGCATAGAGGAATCTATTGAGCAAGAATCACAATTTAGTTATTGCTAAATTTAAGTCCTTTGTACTTGCGAATGCTAGTAAACACATCATCAGTGCCCTTGGTGTAAAATGCAGTCCCCATAACTAGTTAACTGTTCACTATCATAGCCTAGTGTAACTTATAATAACACTCGACATATACATAAAAAATAAACTTTCGCAACCACGATTTTCAAATTTTTCTTTATATTTTTTTATTATTTATTTATTTATTTATTATTTTAGACTATGTAATGTCCTAATCCATTAAGCTTTCTAATCAACCCATGTAGCAAACATTGGGCTAATGACTCCCAAACTGGACAGTTTTAGGGAACTAGGTGTGAAGACACCCTTATGGGCTTAATAACTTAAGCTGAAAAGGCTACGGATCCAAACAAGTCATTATTTTTCCTTAACTGTGCAATGTCTAGGTCCTTTTTGTGGGACAATGCCTCTACTTGTTGGGCTAAGTCTAGGTTTTGTCCTACCTCATAAATGCCCCCTCTTTTCGGGGCTCCAACTACCGGTTGTAGGACTTGCCGGGCTGCGGAGGCATGGTGAAGGGATTTATCACTTAGGTTCTCAAATAATTTCCATGCCTCAGCGTCATTTTTGGACATGAATGTCCTACCACAAGAAGAATCCACCATTTGCTAATGAGACTCAGTTAAGCCATAGTAAAAGGTTTGAACAAGTTGCCAATCAGGCACTTGGTGGTAGGGACATTGTTGGAGAAGGTCACGAAGTCTTTTCCATGTTTCATGAAATTGCTCGCCATTAATTTGAGCAAAATTGGTGGTGGCTCACCTAAGTTGGTTGGTCTTACGAATGGGAAAGTACTTCTCCAAAAACTTCTGCTGTAATTGGTCCCATGTTGTGACAGAATTAGCAGGTAAGGAGTTCAGCCAATGTTTTGCTTTGTCCTTCAGTGAAAATGGGAACAATTGCAACATTAAGGCCTCATCGGTGGAATTCTGGATCCTCACTGTAGAGCAAATTTCTAAAATTCAAGCAGATGTTTGTAAGGGTCATCATGAGCTAGTCCATAAAATGATGGGAGCATTTGGATGGTACTAGGCTTAATCTCATAATGAGAAGTGGTGGTGTCGGGTAACTGAATGCATGATGGTGATGTATATGTAGTGGGTGTGAAGTAATCCTTAAGGGTCTAGTTGGGCTCATTTAGGCCATTCGGGTTCGCCATCTCTAATGGCTCGAAGTATGGATATGGAGAACACGGGAAGAGGCTCTAAGGTTCCTAAGAGTCATTTCTAGTTCAAGGTCCAAACTCTACAATTTAGGGCGACAAGAACTGCGCCCTTGCACATACCACTCACACATACACTCACACACACACACACACGCGCGCACACACACACACAAACACACACACACACACACACACACCACACACACACTAAGTTCCAACTCTGGTGCACTAAGTTATGAGAGCAAAATATCAAAAGAGAAAATACTCACAGCGGTTTTATGAAAATGCTTTACTCGTCTTGCTGGTGCTTGACGTGTAGACCATTGTCTCCAACCTCCACTTGAGCTCTCTATGTTTAGCACTTTGGTGCTTTGCTTGCGAGTATTTGCTTTTTTTTTGCTGCGGTTTGTTTTGAAAGCTCAGTTGTGCTCTGCTTGTACTTCGATGATAGCTTCACTTGCCAAAACTGTGCACACTTAGCAACACGAAAGCATAAAATCCTAAACTAAAAATTAAAATAAGAATGTAACTTTAAATTAATTAGTTTCACCAGAAATCCCCAGCAACGGCGCCAAAATTTGATAGCTCATTTCACACACCAAAAATAAATACTAAACTATACCAAATTCTTTAGAATAACGATAAGTCTAGGTATCGATCCACAGGGACAAACGGGAAATTAAACTAATTTAATTGTTAAATTCCTAATTCAATTTTGATTAAAAAGATGATGATTCATAAACTAGTAATAACTAAAATAAACTAAGAGATTAAACTAAGCAATTAAAAGAAAAATTGGAATTTACTGGTTTTGAGAAAAATCTAGGGTAATGAATTCACCACTAGTTACATAAATAAGGTTTCAATTTGAGACTCAATTATGTTACGGTTCAAACTAAATAATGCTTCGCAACTACAAGCTCGAAGCATTTATCAAGAGAATTAACACGTTCAATGTATAGGCACAAACCATCTCAAGTAGTATGAGTCGTTCATTCTAAACTAGCAATACGACTTGTCCCTCGTAGTATGGCTCGTCTCATAACTTGAACATGAAAGAATAGAAAACCATTGTATGGAAAGAATTCAACAATCACAGAGAGTAGAATACTCAATGAAATAATAAAAAAATATATTAAACAACTTCTTGAGAACCATACAACTGTTCAAACCATTACATAAAAGAAAACTAAAAAGAAAACCTATTTACTTGGCTAGGGTTTCATCAAAACCCTAGAAATAGGACCCTAGCCACTCATATAGGAGTGGGAAGAAGTAGAAGAGAAGAAGAAGAAGAAGAAGCCTCCATAAAATTATCCTTGAAGCTTGAGAATCTTCTCGCTTCAAACCCTAGCCTCTTCTTTTCCTTGAAATATTTTTGAACCCTAAAAATAGCATCTTTTCTTCTTTTTATTCCCAGCAGAATAGACTTCAATTTTGGCGCATGCAACCCTATGTGGATCGCTCGAGCACCCATGTGGGCTGCGCATGCGGTGGAGCCTGGCCGCACGTGCAGTGAGGTGGCAGGCCGAGAATTTTCACTACTCGCACGGAGAATCTACTTTTGCACCACTTTTTGCTTGAATCTTCGTGTTGCTTGCCAAATCTATACAGGTGCACAAAACACATCATCTCTACCAAATAAACAAAATTCAAAGACTATAAATGTAACTTAAGCAGCCTCAATGTGGTACCTTTCGTCCTACATCACCTAGTATTTTCACTGTAGCTCTGTAAAACTTCTAGGACCATGCATTTACCACTCGAGCGATGGAAAGTTTGCTCGAGCGATCTCCTTGTATTTTGCACTTCAGTCGAGTGATGGAAAGTTCACTCAAGCAGTCTGTTCGAGAAAACACACTTAAAAGTCGATTCAAACACCTTTTTTTCTCACTTTTTCTCTCATTCTCTCACCCATTTCCGAAACCCTAGCCCATAAACACTTGATTCCTCTTGATTTCTACCAACATTCACCTTAGATCTTCAAAGGGGGTTAAAGAACAAGTCTAGATCTAAAGTTCTATGATTATTTTGTCATCTTTTGATGTTTGGAGTTGGGTATTCACCATTTTCCTTCAATCTTTTGTAGGGGGTACTTTTAACTCCTTATATCTTTGATTTGGAATGTGTATGTGGTACTTTCATTATAGTTATATAGATATTTAAAAGTGTGAGAATTGATGTGTTATCTAGTGGATTTAGCTAAAAATGAGGGGTCATTCCTTGTAAATTTCTTAAGGGATTTGTGTTTGGTGTTGACGATTATGTTATGGATGATGAGAATTGACTTTTAAATGCTTTAAAAGCCCTAATTTTTTTTTTAAAACCCTAATTTTCAAAGTTGTTCAACAAGGGGATTTTGGTTCAATTGGCCTTCTAATCATGAATTTGGAGGTATTGACTTGATTATTATGTTGAAACATGAAATGCTGGGAACTTCTTACGAAATCTTGAGATGATGATGGGTATGACTTGAGGAATTAACTTAATTAGAAATGTTTAAATTGTTGGATTGTTGTGAATCAAAATCACCCTAGGGGAAATTGAGATTTGTGAACTCATATATCATATACATGCATTAATTATATTGTGACTTGGAATTGTCAATATTTGGAACATATTGGAAGAGGGTTAAATAGCGTATGAGTCCGGATTATGAGTTGGGTCTTGATTTGAGTTGTGTTATGTATTTGGTACGCGCATAGGGAGTCAAGGTGCCCAATTGCCCTATCTTGTGCTTATTGCTGGATGAATGTAGGAAATGTTTTAGGGTGTCCATGAGCGTCCCATTTTTAGAGTCGGCGAATATGGAAAGCATGATTTTGGGTGTCCATGTGCCAACCGTTTATAGAGTTGGCAAATATGGAGGAATGAGGTGTTGGGTGCACAATGTCCCGCCGTTTCTAGAGTCAACAGATGTAGGATTGTATTTTCTATGTACTTATATGTATGTATTTTCGTACTTGCAGTTTATGGATCTTGTAACTATACATCATAGTGTATTTATACCCCATGATTGTGAAATGAATAAATTAGTCATGAACAATGTTTAATCTGATCTCCAAAGTTTTGCAAAGGAACGAACATGGGTTTTCTCATCTATTGAATTGCGGATCATATATATCTCAGTTAATTATATAATCTGTTAATTGTATTTCCTACTGGGCAATTGCTTACCCCAAAACTAACAACCTTTCAAGGAATGATGTAGACGCGTAACCAAAGTGACTAACATAGAGAAGTAATTGTGGATGAGAGTACATAGGCTCCTTTTTGTGCTAAGTGATGAAGCCATGGACTACTTTTGTGTAGAGTTAGAACTCTATCTTTTGTGCACTCAAGGAAAAATCCTTGAAAGATGTAAACCCTTAAGGCATTTTGTTTGTATCATCTCTTATGCTTTGAACTTGTGATTCATTTGATACCGTGTTTAAACAATGATGTAACCATATTGTAGACGTCCCCGAACGTCCCGGGAGGGAAAATCCCGTTTTGTTCATTGGGCTCACTACAGTTCGGACTCAAATGTCACGGTTCTGAATCTAATCCCGCAGAGTGCAATGCAAGACCGATGAATCACCAAAGAGTCCAAATCCAGCAAATCGTTTTGAAAAACAGATTTTTTAGAAAGAAGTGCCAAACATGGACTGCTTTGCCAGATACAGAGTCGCCACCTAAATATTTTATTTTGGAGAAATTTAGGAAACCCTGACTCGTGCCTAAGGTCACGTGTCCGTCATCACCAAAGTTGCCTTGCCTCGAGAACTTGGGTACGATTGGGGAAGGTCATCTATGATCAAAGATCGGCCTCTACTAACTATGATATCTAGTTTTGAAAACATTATGTGCTCTTATTCTGGTTATTAGCCTAGAATTACTATGTGATGCACACAACACACAAGTATAGACTAGATCGCCTAACTTGGAACAAGCATCGCATATCCATTTGTTTGGAAATGGTTTTGAATTTTGCTACTCGCAAGTAGACTAAAACATGGATTTCAATGAATTATTCCAATTCAAGCAATCCAACCTTCACCCACAGGCATTCAGGCAGTTATATCACATAAGCAATTAGCTCATGGCAAGCATGCTGTCATGTTAACACTCGCATACATGCAAGATGCTAAAGCATAAAACACTCACAGTGTACTCCAAGCCAAAAAGAAAACTAGTTAGAAATCATGCATGATCCTAGTTCATGTTAAATGGCTAATGCATCGCAAGGAAAATGCAATTAGAATAGGCTTGGCTAACGTAAGAATGGCATATGAAATGCAACAACTCGATACACGTATTCAAGTTGGAATTGAAGTACTATGCAATTAGTATGATGCGCCGAGCTCGGTGCATGTAATACAAATGAATGAATGCAAACATGCTAGCATAAGGTATGCTAAATCAAATATGCCCTAAAACTAACCATCGTAAGCAGGTAAATAAAAGGGAGAAAGACGTGGGGTTGGAAGACATGCATCACACACGCACGCTTATTACACAATTACACCCTCTCGAGGGAGGGGCCGAAAGAATAATACAAATTAATTAACTAACAAGCTAATTAAATATTACACAACACTTAACTAATTAAACAGATTAATTAAGCTACTGAAAACAGTAAAGTTGCTTCGGGAAGAGGGAGGAATGCATGCACGTTCGGCTTCGCTCGGAAATCCATCACCATACTCATGCTGCCTCTGTTTACACTGCTCAGTACTTTTGAAAACTTCACAAGTCCTAAGGAAGCTCCAGAATCACTCCCTGAGCATTGTGGTATGTCACCGACCAAGAGATGAGGCCACCGGCCATGGAATTATAGTCACCGACCAAAAGTGGGGCCATCGGCCAACAATACATAGTCGACCCGGCACTGAAGATGGCCGACCGGCCATCTATTCCTGCAGAATCCTGTTTTGCTGCAGCAGAGGACAGACAAGGCATGGCAATGCATTTTCAAAGCAATGTTTGCACAACCACCCTCCCTATCATGTTATGAACTCAAGGGAGTATAGCCCTCGACCCTCGGGCCACCAATCACGCATTTCGATGCATGATGGCCAAAGAGGCCAAGTGTGCATTTTGATGTCAAATGAAATGCACACAAATACATAGAAGAGCCCCAACCTCTATCATGATTGATCAAAAGGTAAGAGATGCAAATATGCACAATGCTATGCAACCTAAACATGCAAGCAAACTAATGCAACATGAGCATGTGAACAAACATGCAAACATGCAAACATGTAACAACATGTCAAACATATGGCAAAATGCAAGCTAACAAGGATGCAAAATGCAACTTAAACATGCAATAACATGCAATGAGCCGAGTACGCAACAACATACAAGGCGAGCATGCAACAACATGCAAAGGATGGACTTACACCAAGATGGACAGCTCTCTAATAGGTCCAAAACAGTGGCCAAAATGCTAAGAACATGAAGGCAAATGCACATACAAACATGCATGCTAATGGTCCAATACTTAAGCATGAAAGGGCAACTTTTAAGAACACTTAAAAGGAAAGGAAAGCATGCAAATGTGACAACATTACATGCCTAAAATGAGGCTAGGAGTGATGCCAAATCACATAAACAAGTCAAGCAGGCATGCGCAAGATTGAAGCCTAAGACTACTCGAGGGACTTTGAACCAAAGCTATACAAAACAAAGAGCATATGGCAAGTATGACCCAAAACAGTCCTAAATCATGCTAAAATGAGCCTAAATCATGCAGTGACCAAAGCCAAAACAAGCCAAAACAAAGGGGTAAAATCATGAGGCATGCAAGGCCATCAAAGAGGTGTACACTACACCTAATACAACCAAACATGGCATGATTTAAGCGACCAAAACAGAGTTATGACATGTCAAGATGAGTCCAAAAAGCCACCTAGATGGCATCCCAAAGGCCTAGACATGATGACATACACAATGCACATTCATGAGGCATAAAACACATACTCTTCAAGGCATGGAATAGGTGATAAATGCAAGTATTCAAGCATACTATATGGACTGAATATCATTAAAAGTGATGCCAAACCACTGAAATGATCCAAGTAGAGCATGCTAGAGGATTCAACACCCAAAGCCTATAAGCTAGATTGCATGGTGGCTATACAAAGCAAGTCACATGTGACCCAAGCAACCAAAATCAGACCTTAAGCATGGTAAAACAAAGCTAAAAGCTTCGCAAAGCTAAGCCAAAACATGTAAGCATGGTGGTCTAAACACAAGGTGCATGTTAAGGCAAGTAAGGGGATTACAAGACAAGTGTATGAAGCATACAAGGCATGTCTAAACCAACTCAAAACAGAGCTATATCATGGCAAAACAACCACAAATACCAGCTAAGACATGGTCAACATGAACTTAATAAAGGTGCTCACATATGAGGCAAATATGACAAGTATTGAAGACAACAAGGAGAGGTGATGGCCCTCTCCTTCTTAGGACCTCAAAACACCATCCCCACCACTGAAATCCCTCTGGATTTCAGTGGTGAGAAGGCCAATACATGGTGGTCCCGGAGCTCACAAAGAAGGGCACAAAAAGAGGCCAAACAAGGCCTAAGAGGGGGTAAACAACCCCAAACACACAAAGTGATCTTAAACAACTATTTTAAGCACTTGAAAATAGAACTTTTATCAGTTATAAGTTAATCTTAAAAATAGATGCAAGATAGGCTAAAAGCTTGTGCAAAAATGAGGAATAAAAGGGTAAGTTCCTTACCCTTGAAGAACCTCTTCAAGAACACCACTCCAGCACCTTCCTTGGATCAAAACCAGCCCAAAAACTCTGAAAACAACTCCTTAGCACCGCAGCAACTAAGGGATAGTGTAACACTAGGTGTTTAAGGGCAAAAGTAAGACAAAAACTCACTTTTGAACACTATTGCACACACAAAGGCAAAGAGAGGGAATTATAGAGATAGATAGATACAAACTTCCTAACCCTAAATTCCAGAACCCCTCTGAAGGGAGAAGGGCCTCCCCTTTTATAGGAATTCAATTCCTAAGCTTCTTGGAGAAGCTAACACAAGGAAGCAAATCTCTCCATACACGTGTATGGAGGGGGTGTAATGTGGATGACAGCTGTGACAGCTGGTATAAAATATCTGCCAAAAGCAGATGAAAAGGGGTCGGCTAGAAAATATGGCCGATTGACCAACAAAAATAGCCGACCGACCAAAAACATTGCCGACCGACCAACACCTTTGGCCGGTAGCAATAAAATAGGGCCGGTGGCCTCAAGACAAGGCCAGTGAGGTGTGGGGATGGCCAACAAGCCATTCCCTGCCCTCAGAGCAAAAACAAAAGTGTTTGGTGCACAACCAAGCACAAAACAAACAAGTCGAGAGGTCTTGAGCAAGGCGCGCGACCGAAACCTCCGAGAACTCAGACGAAACACGAACATGGATGATCACCGAGTGTTCAATCGGTGACGTCCAAGTCTTGAGGACGGTCAAAAATGGGGTGTCTACACATATTAACAGTTCAAGGGAGAAGAGAAGACTTTGATACACGCAACAGATTATTTAAAGTTTTGCATTATCCTTATTTGTCATGATATTCTTGAATTAGCATCATGAATGGCGGTGAAATATCAGGGCGTTATAAAGTGAGAAAGTTGTTGAGATTGGTTGTGACTCGCCTTTTCATCTGCTTCGAAGGTTGTCCATTCAAAAGCATTTTGTTCTTCAGATCTAGGCGTATGTGCGTTAGATCTTGCCTGATTTAAGCTTTCTATGTTTTAGATCGGATAAAAAATATACAGATCTAATGGTTTGGATTAACAAAATATACAAATCTAAGCTTTCTATGATCCTGATTTGGTGGACTCGATGAGGAGGATAATGGTGCTGGTTATGATTATACTGAGTTTGAGGATGAAGACATCAACAAAAGAGTATTGTAAATGGGTTTGAGATCAAATAGAAAGTGGGATATGGAACAATGGTCCTCTAATTGTCATGGTCAATGATTGATCTTTAAGAGACCTACTTGATCGATCGTTGCTTTGCAGTGGCGCCCAAGTCTTAGAGATAAGTTATTGAATGTGAGGGTTGCATTAGAGGGAGAGGAAGAGACAGAGAAAAAGAGAGAGAGTGCCGTAAATATTTGAGATCAAATAGAAAGAGGCATCAACAACCATTGTAGTTTTTCTTACAAATTTGAAACCAAAGAAAATTTTAAAAAAATTGTATTAAGATTGGGCGGAGATTGTCTATAGTCAAGTCTGATAATTTTGTAAGAAAAATTGAACAGATTAGAGAGATGGAGCCTAGATCAGAGAGAGAGAGAGAAAGAGAGCTTGGTCTTGTGTTCTTTATTTTTGACAGATAGATTTAAGGGCAAACTTCACTTTACCCCCATGGTTTAGGCCATGTGTTTACCCTCCTAACGTTTGGAAATGACCACATAACCCGCATGTAGTTTGTGGAGCAAAATGTACCATTTGCTTTTCCGTCAAAGTTAACTGAAAGTGACATTAACATGCTGATTTGATGATTAAGCCATTCTTTAAGACACAAATACCCTTTTCATATCTTTAAATTTACGAAAGAATGCCATTGTTCTTTCGCTTGATTTTTTTTTGATACAGTTCTTTCTCTCTTTATTCTTTCTGTCTAATTTTACTTTTTATTTTTTATATAGATCTTTCTCTCTATTATATACTATCTCTCTTTCTCTTTCCCCTTCTAGTTCTCTCTCTGATATCTCCATACACACATTTTATCTTGTGAATGAACTTTGAATTTGTGAAATTTTTTTTTTGTTCTGTTATACATGGTGTATGTATATATACATGTATGCATATATATATTATATATATATATATGTATATGTATTTATGTATGTATTCAACCTAACACCACCACTAATTTCAATTATTGCATTTTTTTGTATGTAATTTTTAATGGAAAGCATTTCTGTATTTAATATAATGTATCACCATGATTTTTGTATTCAATTTCCACATTTTTTGAATTCAATCTTAATGAAAAGCACACCACTACCATTTTTGTACACAAGGTATTCTTATTAAAAAAAAAAAATCACACACACACAATATGTAAAAATATATATGAATATACTATTAATATACCAAGTTATGTATTTACGAGCGAACTAGTGGGGTGTTCACGACTGTACAACCCACTAGCAAGGGAAGCTATATGGTTATGTATGAATTGAATCTTTAATTACACACAAATCTCATATGGGTCTCAACAAAAAGTTATGTTTCATGGCCTTTTCAAATTTGAACCACCAATCTCCCCCATCTTTACTTTTCCTCTAAAGCCCTCTGCTAATCTTCTTTTTCTCTCTCTAAATTTATCTATTCTCTCTCTAGAATCTACGAAAGGGTTGTACGGGTTGGGGTGGTGAAAGGAAGGCGTTTGAAAATTATTAAGGGTTGTGTTCTCATTAGTGGTTATAATGGATTTTGCTTGTATAATTTAGAATGGAATTTGCTATAGTTGGTATATATATATATATATATATGTAGGTCTAATTCAGAGAGAGAGAGAGAGAGAGAGAGAGAGAGGAGAGGTCATAAAAGTCAATTTCTATGTTCATTTAACATAAGTTAGTGTGCGTTTTGGTCTACAAACCATGTAGGGGTTATGTGGTCATTTCAAAGGTTAGGGGGGTAAACTGCACATTACCCAAACTATAGGGAGGTAAAGTGAAGTTTGCCCTAGATTTAATTTGGTCTTGTGTTCTTCAATTAGTGAAGCCATTTCTCTGCAAATCTCTCTTCTCTTTTCTATCAGTTTTCTAATTCTTCAACAGATAATGTTAAGAAAGAATTTGAACAGATAGATAATTTGAACAGATAGATTTTTTGAACGTATAATTCTAACAGATAGGAATTTTGAACCCATAATTTCAACAAATAGGAATAGATAAATTTTTTGAACAGATAATTTCAACATATATATTTTTGAACAATTTTAACAGATAAATTAAAAAAAATTAAATATAAAAGTGCTAAATTGGACAGAAAATGTCTTCCAAAACAACAAAAGGTACTTTTCACCACAATATTTCTCAAAACGTGTACTTCTCACCAACAAAAAATATTTAGTGGACCCAACGCCTAAAGCAATCCTTATATTAGATTTATCACAAATTTTTTCTTTTTTTAATTACAATATTTTGTATATATACTTTTTTGTTTTTATGTTATGGGAAGTAAGTATTGTTATTAAGAAATAAAAAATGTCAAAATATTTGTAATTTCAATGTATCTTTTCTTTTTACACATTGTAAAATATTTTCATAATATAGTTTATACATATATATATATATATATATATATTTATATAGTCATGTTATGGTATACAACCTCAAAATATTATTAAAATAATATATAACATATGTAAATTATAATATTTGTGGTGTTGATTATCATAAATGTCATAACCAAATCCTTTTCAATAATAAAAAAAAATTGAGAGATAACCAAATATCACAAAAGGTAGAACCAAAGATCTTTTGAATCATAACTAAACTAATGTCATAACTAACATAATTAGGCTTGGTTTGGAAACACAATAAATAAGCCAACTGTTGGCTTATTACCTTATTTCAGTCATATAATCTCTCTATTTTTCTACACATTTTTTTACAATAAAGTCAAAATATAAATTATATGCAAAACAATTCTAAATCATAATTAACACAATAATAAATTATAAGTGAAGTTTCACGAAAATTACATGTGGAATATACAGTACACATAGAATTTCTCATTTTTACTTATGTTTCAAATAAGGAATGTTGGCTTACTCAAACTAAAAAAACATAAAAAAAAAATAAAAAATAAAAAATCATTTTTGAATGATGATGGATGAGGATGATGGAAACCACGTTCCCATCTTGTTTTTCTGAGGAATTTATGCATTAGACAGAGAACCGGCCCCCGCTCCGTATTATGCCCACCTGTCTTCCCTTATCTGATCACATCAGCATCTATTCATAATCATCATCGTCATCTTCTTTTTTTTCTAGTTGTTTCTGCAGAACATCACACTTTCACAAGACATCTGAAAATAACAATCAAATAAAATGAACATATAATTTTTTTTAACAAAAAAAAAAAAAAAATACACTAGTTTTTCTTAAAATTATACAGAATAATAAGAAAATTTACAATTTTAATATAATTATATGAACATTTTTTTAGTAAAAGATTATTTGAGATAATCTAAAAAATTATATATATATTTTTATTTTTGGCGAAAATATGTATAGAAAAATAGATAGGTAGTGTGACCAAGTGCACTTATTTAAAGAATGCTAAACAAACTCTAAAATTAAAGATATTGATATCAATGCAGATAATATAAAAAATATAAAGATACAATAGATAAAAAATATATAATTAAATGTAAAAGATATGGCAATGTTATTTTTTTCTCTATTCATACTACTAATGAACTTCTGATGAAATAAATATCAATTATTATATGAATTAAAATTTTAAAAGAGTACCGTCCAACTTGTAAGATTTATTATAGCTATCCATATTAATACGGAACTTCGTCCACCTTTGAAAGTTAATTTTATCCTTCTATTTTGTTTGGCCTTTATGATTGATGTTTTGTCATTTTGTAGTTTCATTTTGGGAGAATTTACAACACAGTGCTACTTCTAAAAAGTTATTCATGATACAAATTATAATTTTAATAATTAATATTTATAAAAATTATTTATCTGTAATTATTTTTTTAAAATTTAACTTGAACTAAAATTTTCCCTTCATTTTGTAGTTTGATGTGATATTTTTAGCCTTGATGTATGTTATGCAATTGGAAATATCTAGAAACTCTAGAAACCCTAGAAACCCACCCTTTGTGGGTGAGTGATTGCGTGGTAAAGATTAATTTGTTTAATATAGAATCTATGTAAGATTTATATGTAGAATAAATCTAAATTACAATATGAAGATTTTGGATAATTTCTGGTTGATAAGGGTGGGTCGTAATATTACTGTATGTAATTTATGATATTATTACATATTTTGTAGTTAAAAAATTCTTGGATAAAAAAATGTGTAAAATTACTTAAAAAATGCGTGGCACTATCACAAAATATGTAATTTCATTTTTAAATTATAAATTGTCTTAACTCTTACCAAAAAAAAAAAAAACAAGAAGGTAATATTTATCTCAAAAATACATAGCATTTATTACAAAAATATGTAATAAAGTGCATATGACACACCTTTTAAAGGGTGTATACCACAACATTATTCTATTTTGATTGACAAATCAGATGGAGGGACCACATCCTTTGTCACATATGGTGGGAAAATTTATTAAAATTGATTTAATATTATATGTATGCTATTTTTTTCCCAATTTAAATATCATTAGGGTTTGTTTGAGATGTGGGTTAGTTTTTTGACTTTTTGGCTATTTAGCCTGGGGTTAAAAGGCTTTGTTTGAGATGGTTTTTTAGTTTTTTTGACTTTTGTGAGAGAAAAAATGAAATGATTATGATTTGAATGTAACATTTTGTCATATTAACTTTTTAGTCTATTTTGTCGTTTTGTGGCTATTTTAACCCAAACCATTTATGCTAAATGAAGGCTTAATATCTATCAATAAATATATATAGTATTATTTTTTTATTTATGAGATAAGATACAATGAGGTTATTAATAAGATTGTGAGGGATGGAGTTATTCAATAAGATTAGATACAATGATATTACTCATAAGATTGTGAGGGATAAAATTATACTATGAGATTATTGATAAGATTATAAGGGATAAAATTATTAGATGGAATTAAAATTTATGAGATAAAATAAGATGAGATTATTGATAGGATTGAAAGGGATAAAGTTATACTATGAGATTAGATGAAATAAAAATTAGATTGGATATATGCTAAGATCATATATAGGATTGTGAAATATATGATTATAGATAGGATAAATAATTGGCTAGAATGAGTGAGATATATTTGCTTAGGATGAAATAAAAAGATATAATTATTTTTGAGTGTTTGATGAAAAAATTAATAATATGGATATTACCTATGGTATTATTTACTCCTCTTATTTTTGTCTATTTATTTCTTTATACTAGTACTAAAATTATCCAAAGACAGTTGTAGCTAGCTTTTCGTGCTACTCGGAGACATTTAGTCTCCTTGGATACGATAGCCCTACAGTTCGGACTCCTGTGGTTCTGAATCTAGTTTCACAAGTGCAATGTGAAATAAAAAACAAATAAATCCAACAAATCTTTAAAAAATCCATTAATCATCAGAGATGCCAAAAATGGACTGCATTGCCAGATTTCAGAGTCGCCACCTAAATATTTTTGGAAAATTTAGGAAACCCGTGACTCATGCCAAAGGCCATTTGTCCGTCGTAACCAAAATTGTCTCGGTTCGGGAACTTAGGTATGAGAAGGGAATGTCATGAATTGAGCACCCCCCTCACTTGATCAAAGATCGGCTTCTACTAATCATGATGTGATTTTTATCAACATTATATGCTCTTGCTCTGATTTTATTATGCTAACTTACTATGTGAGGCATACAAGTATACACTGTTTCGATTGCTTTGGAAATGACTTGATTTTATGTGAGTTTTGTTAAAAGAGTTTTGAGTGCACATAAAGGGAAAGAAATGAGCTCGTACGTACATTTGATCAAAATCATCCCCAAATGCAAGTAAAATAACATTCATCCACATGCATTCAAACTGTTCATTTCGAATAAGCACGTAGCCTCATGGTAAAATGCTAAGCATGGCAACAATCACACACATGAATATGCTAAAGCAAAAAATACTCACCTAGTACTCCGAGGTAAGCCAAAGGAAAAGAAAGTGATTAGAAAAAAATGCATGACCCTAACAATGCACATGATTAATGCAACGCATACAAGCATGCAACTACTAGGTTCGACTATTTAACATGTCACATGGATTAACTCAAAGTATGCGATAACGCACATATTCAAGAAAATAAGAGATGACAATAATATTCAAGAGTGATGAACCGAACCTTATGTATGCAAAAATGGATACAAAGCATGGCAATGATATGAAACAAAAACATGACACTATATGCAACTATGGTAAACATATAAATAAAAAGGAGAAAGAAATGGGGATTGGAAGACATACAAATATTATAGATTTTCCCTCGCACAAGAGGGTCCGAATGATTATTACAAACACAAATGAATAAACTAAATTAACTAATTATTACAAGTCTAAATGAAAGTAAAGCAACTAATTAATTACATATACGAATCAAAGCTACTAAAGCAGACTTGAACGGGAGGCGAGGAACCGCATGTGTGCAACTGAGAACACCCTCCAGAAACCTCTCTGTTTGCTACCTGAACTTGCTCTACTTACAATCAGAAAATTGTTCTGTTTTGGCCTCAGGATCTACTCTGTTCGGCTGTAAAGCTACCACTATCGTACAAAATGCTTGGCCGGTTGGCCTGATAAGATGGTCAGCCGTATAGAATAATGGCCGGATGGCCACTGCTTTTGAGGAATACCTTGCTGCAACAGAGCTAGAACAGAGCAAGACAAAGTGTTTCGAGGAGATGTTTATCCTCTCTGCCCTTCCCTATCATGAAGATGTTCAAGGGAGGAGTAGGTTCGATTCTCAAATCATCAATCATCACAAATTTGTTGTGTGATGATCTTAGAAACGATAGCACAAGAGTTTAATAAATGCCACAAAAGATAAACAATACCTCCTCCCTATGATGGAGTTACCTCAATGGATGAGGTAGACTTGCCTCATGAATCATCGAACATCACTGAAATAGTATGCGATAATTCTAGAAGCAGTAGATTCAGTATAACGTCCAACTGAACCTAACCAAACTTTATTATCATTTTACCTCTTTTTTACTCCAATTTTATTAGCCTTTTTACTTTACCTTTCCATTTTCTTTATCTTTTCTCCTTTTTTGTTCGAAAGTGATGATTAAGTCCACTAAGTCCAAAGCAAGAAAGATTAACAAGCATGACTTGACTTGAGAAATGAACTCTTCGACCCTTTTTCTATGGGAGAAATTACAAAGGAGGAATCAAACTCATTTACAAGAGATAATGAATTCGGAGTCAAACCCGAAACCGACGATAATGACTCAAAATCCAAACCCGATAATGAGCTATAATGAATCCTTCCTTTATGATTTCGAAGGGTCTAACTAGAAAATTAGTCCCTTAAAATAACACACCGGTGACCGGAGGAGATGTCAAACAAGAGATTGTGCTTAGTATAAGGAAAATGTGATGCCTTGGTAATGAACCTCCGAAGAGATTAAATCATTTAGCACGAGGAACCCCTCCCTTATACCAGAACAATACCTCTCCATTTGATACAACCTTTGATCGAAAGAGTAAATGAAGAGGGAAGGTTACAGAGTATGAATGAAAAGTGGATGACTACAATGACATGAATATATACATGAAAGCTATAAAAATGAAGGAAAAGACTATCAACTCAAACGAATTGGAGACTATGTCCTAAACACACCAAATCTGGGAGGATTTACAACAACACAACTATAGTATTCAAAGCATAACTTAACATATTAAAAAGCACCCAAACAGTACAAAAATAGTGCTAAAAATCAAGTTTATGAGGTGGAAAAAGTGAGCAAAAGTGGAATAACACCAAGGGGTTTCATCTAACCAACAAGCCTAAGGAAGGGTGGCTAACCCCTCCCCTTTTTCTGACTTTGAATCGCATATTTCAGGCCTCAAAACACTTAGAAAACAACAAGTAAATATAAGAAAAAGAGAGAGGAAATACGGTTGAAGAGTTCAAAGATTACCCTTTGAAAGACAAGATGTTTTTCTTAGTTCACAAACCACACTCTTAACACTCTCTAGGATTGAAATTATCTTCAAGAACCTCAGCAAAGGCTTCAAGTTTAAGCTTATAAGGTGTATGTATTGCGTATGTATATTGCAAGAGGGTAGAGAAGATGGTTGGGCAAGCTATAGGCTCTTGGAGAATTTTTCTAACCCAAAACCATGAGGGGGGAGGGGTCTTGTATTTATAGAAAAATAGGTTCTTATGTCAAAAATATTTGTATCAAAGACAGCTGGCCAAAGCATGTGCATGGGAGCAGTTGGTGCCTGTGAAAATATCCGTTACGCTGGACATGGCCAACTGGCCATGAGGAGGTATGAGCGGCCAAATGAAAATGGTCTGCCAACCATTTGCTGGCCAGCTGTTCTCTGAGTAGTCGGGCTAAAAAAAATAAGGTTTTGGTCCAAATGGGGGGCAAGGTTTAGGTTTTAAAGCTTGAAACCGAAACGTTTTGCTGAAGATTTTGAACGATTACAGAGCGTAACATTTCATCATTGATTGTTCAGAGTGTGGCACCCAAGTCTTAAGGGTGGTCAAAATGGGGTGTCTATAGTTGCCCCTCTTTGACAGAGCTCGAACTCATGAAATGATGTGAGTGAATGTCAAAGCCTGAAGATGACCCTTTTGACAAGGCCGTAAGACTTGGGCAAACAAACAAAATGTAAATGTAATTGGTTGAACTCAAAATTAGCTTACATATCCCTTTGCAAGGAATCAAACGCATGTAGTTCAAGTGCAAATTGCAAATGATATGCCCAAGAGTACACTTGGGAACTGAACTTATACGCTTCACGAAGCCGATTATTTTTGAAAATCCATGATCATGCAACACAATGCAATGAGTAATAAATAGATAACAACATATGGATGAAACAAGCCTCACGCCTAGATTAAAACAAGTCCATCCGTGTCTCACTCGGAAATGAGTAAGCAAACATCAATTCTAAACACGTTTCACGTGAAAGGAGGAAAGACGGTGTAACCAACAGGCGTATCTAGTCGTATCTCATACGGAGAGAGGGAAGGTTGTAACTAGGTAAATTAACATTCTGACACCTTTCACGCAAAAGGAGTACAAAGGTAGCGTAACCAACAGGTATATCTAACTGTATCTCATACGGAGAGAGGGAAGGTTAGTCAAACTATGCTTCCCGTAGAAAGGGTAAACAGATGCAAGCCAAACCACGTTTCACGTGGAAAGGGGAAAAGCTCCAAGCCAAACTACGCTTCGCGTAGAAAGGGTGGAGGATGCAAGCCAAACTAAGCTTCGCGCAGAAAGAGTAAAAGCTCCATGCCAAACTACGTTTTTTGCAGAAAGGATGGAGGGTGCAAGCTAAACTACACTTCGTGTAGGAAGGATAAAAACTCCATGCCAAACTATGCTTCGCGCAAAAAAGGTGGAGGGTGTAAGCCAAACTACGCTTTGTGCAGAAAGGGTAAGGGGTACAAGCCAAACTATGCATCACGCAGAAAGGGTAAAAGTTCTATGCAAAACTACGCTTCTCGCAGAAAGGGTAAGGGGTACAAGACAAACTACATTTCGGGCATAAAGGGTAAAAGCTCTATGCCAAACTACGCTTCACGTAGAAAGGGTAAGGGGTACAAGCCAAACTACGCTTCACGTAGAAAGGGTAAAAGCTCCATGCCAAACTACACTTCTCGCAGAAAGGGTAAGGGTTACAAGCCAAACTACGTTTCGAGCATAAAGGGTAAAAGCTCCATGCCAAACTACACTTCACGCAGATAGGGTGGATGAGGGTGCAAACCAAATTATGCTTCGCGCAGAAAGGATTTAACAAGGATGCAAATAACAAGATGATACAGGGAAGATACACATGAGTGTGATACAATTTCTGTGATTTATATGAAATGTGATGTGATGCATGTTCCATGCAATGTAATAAAGTAGATAAACAAAGTGGTGCCATCGGAAGCACCTCATAAGGAACATGGCAGGGAACACCCTACCATGCACAGGGATATGCCATCACATATCCAAAGATTCACATATCCTGAGGAATGGAAACCGCTCGGGAACATGTTTCACATGTCTTGAGATAAGCTTGGGGGACAATAATCCTAATTGCGCTTTGGCCTAAAATGATAGATAGTACAAGGTAATGCATGATGTAAATGGATGTAATGGATGGGATAAACAAAATGGCAATGTACAGGATGATGTCTAGACAGATGCAAAGTAAAGCGGTGCTTTTTGAAAACACCTCACAAAGATCTCTATTCCAACTTTGACTTACAGTTCGGAGGTCCTCAAATGCTTAGAAAAGGATACAACTTGGTCAAGCTTGAGATTGGGGCACTTTCACACTTCGAAGAAATGATAGGACTTGGAACAGCCCATCTGGAATGCAATCTCGAAATTTTCTAAGGCTGAAGCAAACCCAAATAATTCAATTTTCCTTGTTAGGATGAACACGAGACTCTCCATGCACAGAATAAATAAGATCTCAGCATGAACACATCAGGACCACTTGAAGAATCGGCAGGCAAAATAAAGTGGTAGACTGGCAAAAATGTTGGACGACCGGCCACCCAACCTGTTTCGAGGGCAGTTTGGGGTTTTAACACCAGTGGGTCTTTAAACCACAAGTTAAGCCTCATTTTTCATACACCTTGCATCCGAAAATCACCTCCCTCTCTCTTTAGTCTCTCTCTCTCTCTCTCTCTCTAGATTTTCATTTTATTCATGTTACCCAATGACCCACGTAAACTTTATTCACGAAACCCATTTGGCCCTCTTTGTTTTGAGCCGATTGAATTTTGATTTGGTTGAGTTTTTGGGTTTCTCATTGTTTTTTGCTTGTTTCTCATGGGTTTTCCTTGGTTTCCGTGTACTCATCCTGTATTTTCACTTTTTCCTTCGCTTTCTCTCTCATAAGGCTTAGTTTTGGAGTTTTTGGGTTTCTCATTATTATTCACTTTTTCCTTCATTTCTGCCTGACGCAGATGGAAAGGATTCGATAATAGAAGAAGCTGACAGAGCATCAAAGGACATTACTGCGAACATTGCTGCGGAGGAGATTTATCCTCTAGAGCCTGAGCCTGAGCTACCACCCCTGAGGGTGAGGCCATTCGACCTAGTTGCCTACCACCTATGCACGCATGTAATGGCCTACGGCGGGATGTTGCTGTTTGAGGACTTTGCCCCGGGTATGCCCGATGACTTCCTTTTGCGAGAGAGCACCTCGCACCTCTCCCATGACGCTTCTGTGGTAATAAATTTAGCTTCTTTTCATGCATTTGCTTTCTTTGACATTCATTTACAACCCTTTATCTTGCCATGCATCTAACAAATTCTTCTTTCAACATAGGGTGATGCCTATGTCTAGAGAGGTTACGGCATAGTGACTGTGAGAGACTGGTACCAGGAGCTCCCCACTCGAGTCTAAGAGATGGCTGATAAGGCAGGCATCGACCTATTCTGTTCCGGGCTCTCACGGCTCTAGGCGAGCCGGCCCTTGCTCGGCGCCTTGGAGGAGAGGTGGTGGGACTCAACCAACTCCTTTCACTTCTCCATTACCGGAGAGATAACGACGACGCCCTATGGTTTCTCCATGATCACAACGCTACGAGTAAGGGGTGATCCAATATCCTTCGATCTTGACATGGGCCAGTGACGGGCCGCCTGGGTCCATCTTTTGGGAGCACGCCCTCTATTGGATAGGCCATCCATGGTGAGGTACAGCTGGTTCTCTGACCACTTCCACGGAAGCCAGCCAGAGACTGAGGAGTAGATGGAATAGTTGACCCGCAGATTCTTGATCTATCTCCTCGGTACCACCTTGTTTGTGAATAGGTGGAACACCGTGGGCCTGTATCTGTTGAGCTCTTTGGTGGTGTTACCCTCTTTGGTGGGCCTGTAACTAGGGTGGCGCTGTCTTCGTTACCCTGTGTGGCTATATGAGCTCTGATTCCCGCAAGACGGGGAACATGGTTAGAGGCTATCGGAGAGCCTGTAAGGTATACCCTGAACTTCTATTTCAATTTCTGTTTGTAAACCATGCTTTTTGCTTTACATTTTCTGCCTTTATTTTTGTTTGCAACCTGTTAACTCATAAGCTATTCTCTTCTTACAACTCGGGGTATACGTCTACTTTCCCGCTCTTGCCACGGTTTCGAGAGATGAGGTGGCAGCGGCTGTGCCTCACTCGAGGTTGTATGATAGCAGGCGCTATCCTCGCTGCCACAGTGTCACAACCTTCGCCTACTATCTCCGCTTCTTTGATACAGTGATGGCACGTGAGGTAATCTGAAACTCATACCCATTCCATTCCATCTCTACTGATTTCATTCCATACTCTGACAACTGATAACAACTACAAATGTCAATTCTCTGTTTGTAGGTTACATGGCAGCCATGGGTGGTCATGCTTGTAGGGACAAGAGATGAGTACGCTAGGTCTTGGGATACCTCTCAGTTATGGATTCTACTGGAGGGTCCCTTCTGCCAGACCTAGTACCTGGGGTGGCGCTTTGTATGCTAGACCCTGGGCTTATCCGACCCTATTGTTCCTACTCCCCCTCGCCTATCTATGAGCACCTCCAATAGTCTTCTTGTCGAGGCTATCATGTAGTTTATAGCAGGGCAGGATGCTGATCTGTTCTGTAGAGTTGGGAACTACGATGCCTTTATCCGAACCCGCCTTATGCCGCCTCTGTAGATGTACCCTCTGCCAGAGGTGCCACTCGTGCGGCTGAGCTTGATGTTAGAGGGGCTGTTCCTTCCATTCATGTAGCCGGTCTTCCCGTGATCCCGACCACGATCACATACTGGCGGCTGAATGTGACAGCCCACCAGAATCCGATTGAGTACTAGGAGGAGCGCGAGTATATTAGGGACCCCAACGTGTAGCATGCATGAAATTTGTCTTGCAATTTTTATTTCATATTCTCTTTTCTGTATACTAATGTTTAAACTCACTTGTAGGTGTCAGTGGGTTACGTAGACGGCCTCCTTTAGTTTGTCGGCTCCTTAGTCCAGATGGTACGGAGGAGGGAGGCCCTCCTCGCCTACCATGGTCATTAGGTACCTCATTTTTCTCATCTGTCATGCACTGATTTTGTTTTGCCATATTCATACTACTTCTGCACAAAATCATACTGATATTCTGTTTTGTAAACTCTTTTAGTCTTTGCTTGCACCAATGACCTCTGTGGCACATCTTCCAGCTGTGGGGAGGGGAGACAGACGAGCCTTGCACATAGTAAAGGTGAGGGCAGAGGTGCCCAGAGCCGGAGCCGGAGTTAGAGTAGAGACAGCGAGTCCCGAGTGTAGGGGGCTTCTTCGTCCACTAAGAGGAATTTGACTGGCGAAGCTATTGAGACCAGAGACACCGAGGAGATCGTGAGTAAGTACTCTGAGTGTGAGGATGGGGATGATGATTCTGGCTCAGAGTCACATTCTTCTGGTGATAACAGTGTTGACGATGACAGTAATCCCGAGTCTTGTCCTCGAAAGTGGACGAAGAGGGCTTCTCGACACACTTGACTGGGTGGACATTGCTTTTGCACTTTTCTTTTTTCTTTTCTTTTGCTTTATAGTACAAAAATTGTATAGCTTTAGATAGGTTCTCTACTTTTTGCTTTTGAAAACTTGTATTTTCTCTTTTGTAAAAACTATGATTGTGGTTAAACCCTGTAGTTTATAAAAGAAGGAATTTTTGCTTTGCATAGCGTCTCGAGAATGGCACAACACTCGTGTAATAAATGATTGTATTTGAATTTGAAATTGAGAATGATCAAATTTGAATGAGTTCTTAATCGGATACCAAGCCTACAACTGACCAAAATACAGAAAATGACTCAACAAAGAAAAAAAAACCAAAATAAAAACAACCTATATACATCTATTCACACTTGCTAGAAACAAAAGACTCAAAACAAGACTTGAAAACAAAGAGGGCAGACATAATATCGCTGCCAAGCTGTTTGGTCGGTATACTTGGCCGGTCGGCTAATGAAATGTACAGCTAGCAGGTGAAGTAGCCAGCTGGCCAAGACCTGTGGCTGGACAGCTGGCAACAACTGTCAACCACTCACACACCTTTATCTTCTATAAAGGTCTTCTTTTGCTGCTTCTACGATCAAAACATCATCTTCTTGGTAGTTTTCTCTGAAAATGGAGATTTTCCTTGTTGAGAAGCTCAAAGATTGGACAGCCACTTTGGACGACATGGAAAAGGTAAATTTTAACAGCTTCGGCATAAACGCCCTTTTTTCCTCGAGCCACACTTCGCTTTGTTTTCCATTTCTCCACATTGCTGCCTGTTGTTGGGACCTAATTACTCATGTATTTCGCTTCGGATCACAAGAGATATGTCCCACTCTTGAGGAGTTTCAAGTGTTAATGGAGTCCCGGCGCAATGAAAAAATTATGCCTCAACCCCCTTTTGGCCATGCTTGGGCTCTTGAACAGATGTGTGACCTCTCTTTCAACGAGGCTAGGTTTTTGGCTCATGATAGAGAGTTGAACATTCTTGACCTGATTCACCATTTTTCCGATATCGGAAATAGGCGTGATCTTCTTTGGCGAGGTTATTGCCAACATGCTCTCTGCATATGTTTACTCGCTCATTATCTTCTTGCCCCTAGTGGTAGTAGTGTCAGCATTTGATTGATTGAAGTGGCTCAATGCCTCAATGAGGGCCTAAGCTGTATCAGCTTGGTACTGGCCGAAACCTTAATGGGTTTAGATGCTTTCCATCGGTGAGAGACTTCTCGGTTTGCGGGGAGTCCACTACTTCTTCAGGTATTGTTTCCTACCCTCTCTCATTTTTGATTTCTCACATCACTTTTAGCACTCAGTCTCTTTTTTTTTTCTCAAAGCCCTTTCCTTATTTTTTCTCTCAACGCATATCTCTCTATTCTTTAATCTCTCTTATTATTTTATCCCTTCCTAGGTGTGGTTGATAGATAGGCTGAAAGTGGTGGATCCTTGCCTTGAGTATTCGACCAGATTATACTTCTCGCAACTTGTAAGCTTTCCCACAGAGGTGTTATGGTGTGACTGGATGTGCAGTAGATCCGTGACTGACATCGCTTGGCGATGCCCCTGGCTTAACTTGTCCGAGATGAGCTACAGCATGTCTCGCCAGCTAGGGTATACGGTTGATTGACCTTACACCTACTTCCTATTCCGGTTCAGACGCCAGTTTAGGCGTGATCAGATTCATCAAGATGAGGGGGTTGAATACCTTGCTCCATTTCTAGTTCATGCTTTGTACTTGGCTCGATATCTTATTGATTGGACGATGGGAGAGCTTTTGGCCCAGCTGCTAGCTTCAGTTGTGCCCTTTCTGGCGAGTGCTTGGCTTGACTTGAGAATGAGACACATGTTAGGCCATCCTTGGTTGCAAAGACTTCTGCAAGTGCGGGCAAGTGGCAAAGGACTACTACCTGACTCATCTGTGCCCCTAGTTTATTACTTTGACTTTTCTTTTCAAGTTTTTTTATGATGTAAAAGCAACTTTGGTTTAACCTGAGAGTTGGAGGATGTACTTGTGTTGAAATCATTTAATTAAAATTATGAGTACTGAAAAGTTTCCTTTTTGGTCAAAAGAATGGTATGTGTTGCAAAAAGTAAAATTTTCAGAAAATCAACTTCATTAAAAGTTCCAAAACAATTTTCGTGAACAGTCAGCATCAGATACACATGGAATCAATCTTTAAGACGTACAACCCTGAATCAAAAAGATTATAACTACCTATAATTACATTCACCTTTACTGTTGTTCTGCCCTTGCTTCATCTTGCAACTGACCCTTTTGCCAAATGGAGGTAAAACAACCAAGCCAACAAATGGTGAGATGGACTGATCAAACAATTAATAGGACAGTTAAGTTGAAAATGGTTAGGGCCGAACTTCAAGATGAAGTTGCCTACGTATCCCAAAGATGGGAATCCGACCTTATGTAGTTCGGTAAAGGTTCACTCTAGTATTAAATCTTTCCTTTTGCGCTCTAACTTTTGACAAAGCTGCCCTTTCGGGTTTTCAACCTTGCGAGCTCTATTTTTATTATTTTCAATTTTTCATTCTCTAACTTTTGCCTAGGTCACCCTTTCTGGTTTTCGGCCTAACGAGCCTCTCAAGGATAGTATTTCTTCAACTTGTCCGTGTTGATCGATTGCGAGAACTCCAAGCCATCTAAATCCATGAGGATGATTGCTCCTCCTAACCAGATAGATTTGATGATGTAGAGACCAGCCCAATTGAGTCGGAACCTGCCCTTAGGGTCATGGATGGGAGCTCGATTGTCTTTGAGCACCATATCTCCTTCTTTGAGGTTTCTGGACTTGACTTTCTTGTTGAAGGCCTTGGCGATTTTATGCTGATATCCTTGGATGTGATATAACGCTTTCAACCTCCTCTCATCAAACAACATCAATTTTTTGAGCCTATTCTACTGCCAATCCACCACTACTATCTGACACTTGGCCATAATTCTCAGTGATGGCACTTCAATCTCAATCAGCAAAACAATTTCCATCCCGTATACCAAATAGTAGGGGGTTGCCTCTGTAGATGTGCGAATTGACGTTTTATAGCCCCAGAGTACAAAAGGCAGTTTATCTGGCCAGTCCTTGTATGTTTCCACCATCTTTCACAGAATATTCTTGATATTCTTGCTTGCGGCTTCAACGGCTCCATTGGTCTATGGTCTATATGTTGATGACTTATGAAAAGCCATGTTGTATTTCTCAAGCAAATCCACCACCTCGTTTTTGAAGTGTGAGCCATTGTCTGAGATTATCTCATTTGGCACCCCATGCCTATAGATGATGTTGTTGCTGATGAACTTGGCCACATGCGATGCTTTCAACACAGAATACGACCGTGCCTCCATCCATTTGGTGAAATATTCAACTATTACTAAAATGAACTAGTGTCCATTCAAGCCCTTTGGCGAGACCGCTCCAATGACGTCAATTCCCCAGACTGAGAAAGGCCATGGTGAAGTCATATTGTAGAGCTTTGACGACGGGATATTCATGCGATTGTCATGGATTTGACATTTGTGGCATCGCCGAACAAAGTTGATATAATCATTCTCCATGGTTAACTAACAATAACCTTGCCTGAGGATTTTTCTGGCCAGCATCACACCATTCATGTGTGCTCCACATTCTTCTCCGTAGATGGCCTCTATGAGACATTTTGACTGTTCTTCTTCGACACAGAGCTTGTGCATTTCCAGATGCCCTCTTGTGTACAATTTCCACATATGTTGAACTGGACGGCTAGATGTCGTATTTCCCGTTTATCCTTGAGATTTCCCCCTGGTAGATACGTATCCTTCTCCAAGAAGTTCCAAATGTCATGATACCAGGGGTTCTTGTCCTGAACCTCATCTATTGCGGCTATTGTCTCATAAGTAGGCGCATACTTCTGTTCAATGATAATCGAACGCATCTTAACCCTGATCGATATGTCGACCATAGAGGATAGAGTTGCCAATGCATCAACAAACCGATTGTTCTCTCTTAGAAAGTGATAAACTTTCATTTTCTCTTCTTTGATCTTCCAATCTTCATTGGCTTAAGAAACAACCAGGTTCGAGTCTCCAATAACGTCAAACCTTATTGCCCTTAGTTCTAGGGCAGCTTCTAATCTAGCAATACATGCCTTGTACTCTGCTTCATTGTTCGATACTTCGAACCTGAGTTTGAAAGCTAGGGTTATATGGGATTTATCGGGTGCTATAAGCAACAAGCCTATCCCATAACCATATTGATTAGCTGCTCTATCAAAGTACATTTTCCACGTCTTCTCTTCTATCTATAGAATCTCCTCATCTAGGAATAGGTACTCTATTTCTTTCTCTCTTTCCACTGGGGGGCCTGCTAAAAATTTCGCTACAACTTTTCCTTTGACCGACTTGACGTAGTTGAGGTCAAATTCGGAGAGAAGAAGCAATCAACGAGCTAGCATACTCGTAAATGCCGGTTTCTCAAAGAAATATTTAATGGGATCTAATCTCGAAACCAGATTTACAAAATGAGCTAACAGGTAGTGTCTCAACTTCCTAGTGGCCCAAACCAAAGCTAAGCAAGCCTTTTCCAGAGGAGTGTAACGGGTCTCATAATCCAACATCTTTTTACTCAGATAGTAAATGGCCTTTTCCACCTTAGTTTTTGATTCTTGTGCTAGCATGCATCCCATGGTTGACTCTGTTACCGACAAGTACATGATCAGTGGCTTCCTTGGCTCTGGTGGCGACAATATAGGGGGATTCTGAAGGTACCGCTTCACTTGTTCGAAAGCAAATTGACATCGATCGTCCCACTGGAACTTCTTCACCTTTTTCAAGAGACCAAATAGTGGTTCATGAGTCAATGTTAATTTAGAGATAAACCGTCTTATGAATTGCATTTTCTCCAGAAAGTCACGCACCTTCTTTTCATCCTTGGTGGTGGCATTTCTAAAATGGCCTCGATCTTGGATGGATCTACTTTAATTCCCCTCGGTGTAATAAGAAAACCCAGTATTTTCCCTGCAGTCACCCCAAAAGTGAATTTCTATGGGTTCAACCTCAGCCTGTACTCCCTGATCCTCTCAAAGAACTTCTCTAGCACGTTGTAGTGGCCTTCACGCTCTTTGGGTTTTATATTCATGTCATCCACATGCACCTCGACTTCTTTATAGATCATGTCGTGCAGTATTGTGGTTGCAGCCCTCTGATATGTAGCCCCGACGTTCTTCAACCTGAATGGCATGATTCTGTAGTAGTAGGAACCCCATGACATGGTGAACACAGTCTTTTATTTGTCCGCAGGTTCCATCAAGATCTGGTTATACCCCGAAAATCCATCCATAAACGATAACAAGGCATGGCCGACTGTGAAGTCTACCAACTCATCAATGTGTGGCAATGGAAAGTCGTCCTTCAGACTAGCCTTATTCAAATCCCTAAAGTTGACGCAAACTCTGATTCTATCGTCTTTCTTCGAAACTAGAACAATGTTGGCCAACCAAGTCGGATATTCAGACACCATCAAGAATCCTGCATCGATCTGTTTGGTGGCTTCATCTTTAATTTTTAGTGCCTAATCTGGATAGATTCTCTAGAGTTTCTGCTTGACTAGTTGGGCCTCGAGGTCGAGAGGGATCCAGTGCTGTACAATCTCAGGATTGATTCCAGGCTTGTCTTTGTAGGACCATGCAAAAACATCTTTGAAATCTTTTAACAAAGTGATTAAACGCTTGTGTTCCTCTGAAAACGATGTGGAACCATTCTGGACTAAGCGTGGATCTTTCTTAGTACCCACATTAATTGCAATGATCTCATCAAAGCGACTAAGCATGCCTCTCCTCCTCTTGGTCAATCAAAATTTTCAAACCCTGAGGAATTTCTTCCTCTTTGTTTAAGTCAAAATTTTGAAAATCAATATCAGTGTAGCAAACTAAAGGCATAGAGAAGTAAGCAAAGTCTACTGCATTCTTGTTGATAAAGCCAAGGTCCTCAATTACAGTTGACTCAAAAGAAACACTGAGAGAAGACCTAGACAAGACTTTGGCACTCGGGTTACCACCCCCAAAAGTACTAGACTCAAACTCCTTAAACTGACTCGAATCTGACTCCGACTCAACAGACTCAGTGGAATTAGACTCAGGCTCATCAACTGTAACTTTTTCTGCACTTTGCACCATTATAGATCTAGGTGAGTTAGATATTGGTGAACTGAGTAGGCGGAAATGAATGGGTGACTGATGAGTGCTCTGGACTGGTGATAACTGCCTGATACTTCTCCTTTGAACACCTGGCGGGAGAGAGACTAACACTAGCTGACCGTCAATTAGATCTCGGATTTTGCAAAGCCTACTGGCGCGAGTCCACAAAACTTGGGGGATATCAGATCTCTCTGAAGCTATTACTTCAGGACTACCTAGCAAAAGAAATAAAGAAAAATAAAAGCAATAATCAAAAATCGGACAACACTTTAGCCTAAATTTGAATAGATATGATCACAATTGTATGACCATATTCCCTACTGATAAAGCTGAATTCTACCCCCACAAACTGATACCGAACTGGTAATCTGAATTCAAGAACCCCTGTATAGATCCAGAGTATAGCATATAGTAGGTAAAGAGCGCCAAAACAAACCTATGAGGGGGTAGGGTTACCCTATCATAGCTTTGGCATGATCTAGAGTTTTCACTAGTTCAAACAAGCAAGATCACAAAATCCTGAATACAGGTGAGCATCTTGTCCTATGTTGGAACAGTCACTAGGGCTTTACTATATGCACTAGGCCAATTGGTTGAAAGGGTACCTCAGCAAGATTACCTAATATACTTCTCACACCTAACACTGAAAAGTGAAAGGAGGATCAAACAGTACAACGGTAACCTAGATCCAAGGGTTGTGTTCCCAACTTGACATTGCCTACGTCCAACCAGCCTTTTGGCATGCCTCCGGTAAATCGTCCAAGATATCAAATGGCAAACACAGTGACTTAAGAGCACCATGCAAAATGCAATGCAAAGAACATATATATGTCAATAAAATTTCACATCATAAAGTTCGAGTCAAGTTCTTTAAGTCCCTAGCAGAGTCACCAGAAATTGTAGCTAGCTTTTCGTGCTCTTCAGAGGCATTTAGTCTCCTTGGATACGATAGCCCAACAGTTTGGACTCCTATGGTTTTGAATCTGGTTTTACAAGTGCAATGTGAAACGGAAAACAAATTAGAGTCCAAATCTGACAAATCTTTAGAAAATCCATTAATCATCAGAGATGCCAAAAATGGACTACATTGCCAGATTTCAGAGTCGCCACCTAAATACTTTTGGGAAATTTAGGAAACCTGTGACTCGTGCCAAAGGCCACTTGTCCGTTCTAACCAAAGTTGTCTCGGTTCAGGAACTTAGGTATAAGAGAGGAAGGTCATGAATTGAGCGCCCCCTCACCCGATCAAAGTTCGGCCTCTACTAATCATGATGTGATTTTTAGCAACATTATATGCTCTTGTTCTGATTTTATTATGCTAACTTACTATGTGTGACACGTAAGTATAGACTGTTTCACTTACTTTGGAATTGACTTGATTTTATGTGAGTTTTGTTAAGAGAGTTTTGAGTGCACACAAAAGAAAAGAAATGAGCTCGTACGTACATTTAATCAAAATCATTTCCAAATGCAAGTAAAATAACCTTCATCCACAGGCATTCAAACAGATCATTTTGAGTAAGCATATAACCTCGTGGTAAGATGCTAAGCATGACAACAATCACACACATGAATATGTTAAAGCCAAAAATACTCACCTAGTACTCTGAGGGAAGCCAAATAAAAAAAAGAAAGTGATTAGAAAAAATGCGTGGCCCTAACAATGCACATGATTAATGCAACACATATAAGGATGCAACTACTCGGTTCGGCTATTTAACATGCCATATGGATTAACTTAAAGCATGCGATAATGCACGTATTCAAGAAAATGGAAAATGACAATAATATCCAAGAATGATGAATCGAACCTTATGCATGCAAAAATGGATACAAAGCATGGCAATGATATGAAATGAAAACATGACACTATATGCAACAACGGTAAGCATATATATAAAAGGGAGAAAAAAATGGGGTTGGAAGACATATAAATATTACAGATTTTCCCTCACACAAAAGGGTTTGAATGATTATAACAAACACAAATGAATAAAGTAATTAATTAACTAATTATTACAAGTCTGAATGAAAGCAAAGAAACCAATTAATTATATATACAAATCAAAGCTACTAAAGGGGACTTGAACAGAAGGCGAGGAACCACATGTGCGCAACTGAGAATACCCTTCTGAAACCTCTCTGTTTGCTACCAGAACCTGCTCTATTTACAGTTAGAAAATTGTTCTGTTTTGCTGTAAAACTACCACTGCCATACAAAATGCTTGGCAAGCTGGCTTGATAAGATGGTCGGCGATATAGAATAATGGACGTCCGGCCAGTGTTTCTGAGGAGTACCCTGCTGCAACAGAGTTAGAATAGAGCAAGACAGAGTGTTTTCAGGAGATGTTTATCCTCTCTGCCCTTCCCTATCATGAAGATGTTCAACGGAGGAGGAGATTAGATTCTCAAATCATCAATCATCGCAAATTTGTTGTGTGATGATCTTAGAAACGATAGGACAAGAATTTAATAAACGCAACAAAAGATAAACAATACCTTCTCCCTATCATAGAGTTACCTCAAGGGAGGGGGTAGACTTGCCTCATGAATCATCGAATATTACTGCCATATTATGCGATAATTCTAGAAGCAATTGATTCAGTTTAACGTCCAACTGAACCTAACCAAATTTTATTATCTTTTTGCTTATTTTTTACTCCAATTTTATTGGCCTTTTTGCTTTACCTTTCCATTTTCTTTATCTTTTCTTATTTCTTGTCTGAAAGTGATGATTAAGTCCACTAAGTCCAAAGCAAGAAAGATTAACAAGCATGACTTGACCTAAGAAATGAACTCTTCGACCTCTTTTCTACGGGGGAAATTACAAGGGAGGAATCAAACTCATTTACAAGCGCTAATGAATTTGGTGTCAAACCTGAAACGGACGATAATGACTCCAAATTCAAACCCAATAATGAGCTATAATGAATCATTCCTTTATGATTTCCAAGGGTCTAACTAGAAAATTAGTCCCTTAAAAGTAATGCACCGGTGATCGGAGGAGATGTGAAACAAGAGATTGTGCTTAGTATAAGGAAAATGTGATGCCCTGGTAATGAACCTCTGAAGAGATTAAACCATTTAGCATGAGGAACCTCTCTCTTATACCAAGAACAATACCTCTCAATTTGATTCAACCTTTGGTCGAAAGAGCAAAGAAACAAGGAAGGTTGTAGAGGATGAATGAAAAGTGGATGATTACAATGACATGAATATATACATGAAAGTTGTAAAAATGAAGGAAAATACTATCAATTCAAACGGATTGGCGACTATGTCTTAAACACACCAAATCCTGGAGGAGTTACAACAACACAATTATAGTATTCAAAGCATAATTTAACATATTAAAAAGCACTCAAACAACACAAAACCAGTGCTGAAAATCAAGTTTAGGAGGTGGAAAAAGTAGGCAAAAGTGGAATAAAACCAAGGGGTTTCATCTAACCAACAAGCCTAAGGAAGAGTGGCTAACCCGTCTCTTTTTTGTGACTTTAAATCACATATTTCAGGCCTTAAAACACACTAAAAATAGCCAGTAAATACAAGAAAAAGAGAGAGAAAATATGGTTTAAGAGTTCAAAGATTATCCCTTGAAAGAGAGGATGTTCTTCTTAGTTCACAAACCACACTCTTAACACTCTCTAGGATCGAAAATTATATTCAAGAAGAAGGTTGGGCAAGTTATAGGCTTTTGGAGAATTTTTCTAACCCCAAACCATGAGGGAGGGGGGTCTTGTATTTATAGAAAAATAGGTTATTACATCATAAATATCTGTACCAAGGACAGTTGGCCCAAAGCTTGTGCATGGGAGTAGCTGGCAGCTGTCAAAATATCTGCTACACTGAACACAGTCGGCCGGCCATGAGGAGGTACGACCGGCTAAATGAAAATGGCTTGTCGGCCATTTGCTGGCCAGCTATTCTCTGAGTGGTAGGTCTAAAAAAAATAAGGTTTAGGTCCAAAGGGGGTGCAAGGTTTAGGTTTTAAAGCTTGAAACCGAATCATTTTGCTGAAGATTTTGAACGATTGCACAGCGTAACATTTCATTATCGAGTGTTTAGAGTGTGGCGCCCAAGTCTTAAGGATGGTCAAAATGGGGTGTCTACAACAGCGCTTAAATGAAAAAAAGAAAAGAAAAAAAGAGTCCAATCTCAAGCACTGCGTTATCCTACAAATACAAAAACAATCACATTTAGACCAGAACAAGTGGAGGATTCTCTAAATCGGATGTCAAATGGAGTTTAAATTTAAATCACAAATGACAACAAAATTAGATCACTTTAACGTTGCTATTGCCTATACTTATAGTTATCTAAGGAAAAAAATGAAAATTTTAATGACAACCCAATGAGCTATGGTTAAGATTGAAAATGGTATACAAGATATAATAAAATATGTTTAAAATAAGATGCATATATATATATATATAATTATATCAAAATATGTTAAATGTGTATTGAAATTATAAATTTTGTTAGTATTATTTGAAGATTAACCAACACTCATTGAGCGGTTGATACCGTGGCCAAAATATAAATTATATATATATATATATATATATATATATATTATCAAATCAACTATATAAATGTTAATTCAGGTAGGCAGCTCAAGAGGGTGGTAAATTAGGTTTCTAAATAAATTGTTAAAGTAAAATTTAGTCCAAATAATAAATAAATACAAATGCTCAATAATATAAAATAGAGTAATGAAACAAAATGAACAAAGGAAAGAGAAAGCAAATTGAAAGATTTATAGTGGTTTGGCACAACCAGACCAACATCCACTCCTCGAGTTCCTTCTTGAGAATTCTCTACTATTCTTCAAATAGTAACTATACCATTACCTCCACGGATGCTAGTGAACCTTTAAAACAACTGATCAACCCCAATCACTCTAACCAACTAGTTTAGAATCCAGTTCGTAGTCATATCTCACCAAGTGATTTTATCTAAAAAATCACTCACAAAACTCTCTTTTTTACAGGAATAATCAGAGGATAGAAAGCCCCTTTACAATTTTACTTAAATTCTCAACAAATTTTCTCTCAAAAGAAATAATAAATCATTGAAAGTGAACAACATAATATTTGAGAATACTTCAATATCATAGATTTTTCTCTTCTTCACTTTTTATTTTTCTTTAAGCAAAATACTTCTTTTTTAATCAAAAATATATTCATTAGAGAAGGGAGACGCTCCTCATTTGACTTTTGCAGCTCGGATCACATGGAGATGGGCACGCCCAGTTTTTTCTCTTTCAAATTTGTTGGCAAAAGTTTGAAATTATAGCCAAAGGTCATTTTCGATGAATAATAAAATTTGAAATTATAAGTGTTGCTTTTGATGAATAGTAAAATACTGTTTGCACAATAATCTTTGTAACACCCCCAAAATATAACAATAAAACCATCTCACAATATTACCAATTAATAATACATTTCAGAATATGATATCTTTACATTCCCATGATTCCATTTTACAAAGGGTAACACATGCAGTAATACATTCATAATTCCTAACCCTGAATCTATAACATGTTTCGTAAGTAAAAGGTATGAAACAAAAGTTAAGCAGATATATAAATGCCCTAGTGGCTGCATACAACAAAAGTGAGTTTAAACTCAATACAAATAAAGTCGTAGGCTTGTACAAAAATAGATACAACAATAACAAAAATGTAGCTCTTGACTCCTAGTTCTTCCAAGCTACTGCCTTGGCAGAGACATATTATCAGCACCTGGAAATGGTTTTCCACATAGGGTGAGCCAAAGTGTAACAACACTGATATATGATTAGCTAATAAATTGTATTTAAGAATGCTTAATTAGTAATTACGATGAAATTCTGAGTTAATTGCATGTGTTATGTGTTAATTGGGTTTATATTTGTCCATGGCAGGAATATCTGCCTGTATTTCTATTTCAGTATAGGAATTGAAGGTCATATCAACATCTGAACATGAAATTGACTCCGTATATGTGTTATCTAGAATTTTTAGATTTTATGGTAACTTTAATTGAAATTCGATTCAGAACCAAATAAGTAGAATAAATTAATTAGCACTAATGGCAATTAATTAGTATAAGCTTAACAGAGCCTATATAAGCCAAATTGTTGGCTCTACACTTCTAGACTCATCCTTATACAATTACAATTCATCATGTTGATCTCAAACGTGAGAGGAAGAAAGATAGGGAGAGATTGAGATCAAAGAAGAGAGAATTGGAGACTTGGGAATTCAAGGCTTAAGGTAGGAATTCACCCATTTGATTGTGTAATAGAGTTTTTTAGTGCATGAATTCAAGAGAATTAAGCTTAAAGATACAAGAATTAACCTAAAGAAGGAGAAAGGAAGAGCAAATCATACATGCATGTGCATTTAATCATGTTTCGGAGTTGTTTTCAAAGAATTCTCACATTGCATGTTCTTATCTTGGTTTTGTTATAAGAGAGGTCAACATGTTTTGAGCTAAAAATTTGATTATGTTTTGGAAGGCTGAAGTTCATATCAACTCATGCATGTTGTGTTTTCAAAGTTTCAAGTTTGATTTTGATCAATTGGCATGCTTTTATGCCTTAATTTTGCGAAATGATCTTTAATTCATGATGTTTTATAAGTTTACAAGTGTTTTCTCAAGTTTAGGCCCAAAATGATGAGTTTTGATGCATTAGAATTTAGTTTTGGAGCTTAGAAAGCAATCTGGAAATTTCAGAATTCGCACTCTTCACTCGAGCGGTGAAAGTTGCGCTCGAGCGAATAATGCAAGCTCTTGGTAGTTTTGCTGAGTTTGACTGTTGGGTCGAGCGGTAGAAGTTGCGCTAAAGTATAAAATAAGAGCTACCTGTACTTTTGCAGACACGAGCCTTCTCTCAAGCGATCACTCTTATTTTTTAGTCTTGGCTCAAGCAACCAGAAGTTGTGCTTGAGCATAAAATGAGAGCTCTCAGAATTTTTTCAGACCAAGGGGTCTGCTTGAGCTAAGGAAGTTGCATTTGAGCGTGCAGACACCCCATTTTTGACCGCCCTTAAGACTTGGGCACTACTGATCATCTACTTGGTGATGAAAGTTGTGCAGTGCAAGGGTTGATTTTTTTGGCAAGGAGAGAGTCAAATCCCAACTTCATACCCCTTTTGGACCAAAACGATCTTGATCAGAAGATTTTGAGACCTTAAAACCCTCTCTTTCAAAATAGTTTTTGAAAAAGTTCCTACGATGTTCCGACGCTCGCATTTTGTTAAATGCCACGCTTTTCGGTAAACTGAGCAAGGACAAAGTAGAAATGAATGGAAGAGAGATGAAATCTTTGAAAATTCTTTCAAAACACCTTGTTTAGGGGTTTGGAGTTGAAGAAAATGGGAGAGGAGAGAAGAAAACAAGTTGGAGAAGAAGTTCGGCGTGAATCCCGGTAGGATCGAAACTGAGCGTCGTCACCAAAATAGGAATAACTTTTTTCACACTTGGAATTTTGAAGTGAGGCTGCTATCATTGGAAATAAGACTTCAAGGGCTACAATTTAGGCTCAAGAATGACCTGAAAATGATTCCAGATGAAGGAGTTATGTCCATTTGAAGTCGGGCCCAAAAAGCAGATTTTTCTGTCCAACAAGAGGTGGAATTTTATGACCATGAATGGGATTTTTTGGCCAGGTGCCGGCCATGAATGGCCAATGCTGTCCCCATGCTGTTCAAGAGTGACCCCTGCCAGCCATGGATGACCAAGTGCCGGCCAACAATGGTACAGTGCCAGCCACAAATGGCAGAAAGCAGTTTTTGGCAGATATTTTGCTCTAGCTTGCTCCAGCTGTCCCTCTTGAGATATTTTCGACCTAAGGCTCTCTTTTTTCTATATATTGAAGCCTTATATCTCATATTGAAGGGTTAGAGAATTTGAGAATAATTTGGCAAAAGGTTTGGGAGCCTCTCTCTCTAAATCCTCTCTCTAGATTTCACTCTCTCTAAAGATTTTGTGCTTGAAGGCTTGCATACAACCATCTTCAACCTATCAACCCTTAACAAGAGTGGATCATCTTTGGGCCGAGGTAGCTTGGGACTTTCTTTGAGCTCCAAAAGGTGGTTTTGGCTCAAGAAAGGTGGCTGTTCTTGTGCTATGCTTCAAGGGTGAGCATCTCTCTCTTTTAAGCTTCTTTTCATACTTGTTTTTACCACCTTTACAAACTGTTTTTGGCTTGGTTTTGAACTGAAGAAAACTCTGTTTTTCAGTCCTACAAATGGTGGTTTACGCCTATTTTGTGTTAGGGGGTTGTCTCTCCCTTTTGTTCCTTAGCTTGTATAGCTTTTTGTGCCATCTTTCAAAGCCTTTCAAAACAACTTTTCTTGGCCTTTTAACCACTGAAATCCAGAGAATTTTCAGTGGTGAAAACCATGTTTTGAGGTCCAAAATAGGAGGGGGTGGCCTCCCCTCCTTGTGTCTTGTTTACATGTGTTGATGGCTTAACAAATGAGCATGCTTTCCTACCTTTTTGTAGCTTAGTTCAAGCACATTTTTGTGACTTTTTGGACCTGCTATAACTCTTTTTTTGGTTGGTTTGCTCACCTCTTGCATGCTTCTCGTACTTGTAGTGTAATCCTACTTGTTAGCCTTGTATGACTCATGAGTTAGCCTATTATTCTAGCATGTGTTGGCTCCACTCCAACTTGTTTTAGCTACTATTTTGGCATGATTAAACTATGTTTTGACCTGGTTTGGTCACATGAAGCTTGCTTTGTATGCTTGTAGTGCAATTGTGCTAAATTGCCTAACGTGTGCTATTGTTTTGGCCTCTAAGTCTAGCCATTCTTAGCTTATTTCAAGAATGTTTTAGAACTCCATTTAGGTTCTTTTAGGATTGTTTTGGGCTGTCTTGGTCATATGGCTCCTGTTTTGTATAGCTATAGTGCAAAGGCCCTCACTAGTCTTGAGTTTTGAGACCCTTAGCATGCCTTATTTGTGATGTTTGTGTGATATGGCATCATTTGGTATGTAATTTCAGAGCTTATACATGTGTCATGTTCTCACTTCTTTCACTCCTTAAGAGCTTTTAAGAGTTGTGCCTTTATGCCTTGTTTGTGAGCTAATACATGAGCATATCTTTCTTGCCATCTATGCTGCAAATCTAGCATGTTTTTTTGCTACTATTTCTACCTGCCTTAGGTTTGTTTTGAATGGTCAAGGTCATTTGAGCATTGCTTACTATGGTTGTAGCGTAAAGGGCCTTGACTAGCTTTGAGTTTTGAGGCCTTTAACATGTTATGCATGTGATGTTTGCATGGTATGGCACCATTTAGCATGTAATTTTAGTGCATATGGTGTAGTCACACTCTCATATACTTCACCTCTTCATAGCTTTTCAGGGTTGTGTATTATGCCTTGCTTATAGACCAACATGTGTGCATGTTCCTCTAGCATTTTGAGCTTCATTTCCAGCATGTTTAGGACATTGTTTTGGCATGATTAAGCTCTGTTCATAGCTGATCTGGTTGTTTGAGCCTTGTATGGCATGCTTCTAGTGTTGTTTCCTTCACTTGTTTCACTGCTTAGGTCTCTAAACATGTCTTGCATGCATTGCTTATATGACAGAGTCTTGTGCATGCCAATTTATCTTTGAAAGATAACATGTTGTGCATGAGTTGTTTGCATGTTATAATCTTATTTTTTTATGCCAAGATAAGCATGTTGCATGTGTGCATTGCATTGTGTTCAACCGAACGTCATATTGAACACAAGGTGAATTGGCCCATTTCATACTCAAAGTGATGAAAATGAGCCAATTCCTTTTGTCTCCATTGCCTTTGATCATCCATGATGAGGTAGTGGATTTAGAGTCTTGTTTGCATTGCATTTATTGAATGTGTAAAAGATTGGATCTTTGGCCATCAAGCATTGTATGCTTGATTGATGGTTTTGGATCCAATGGTGCCTCTCCCCACGGTACACACATGCTCTAGGGAGACCCTCCATTTCCTCTGTTTTGTGCTCTGTTGCAGTTTGGTGTCACAGCACACCAATGGCCGGCACCCTTTCATTGTTGGCCGGCACCCTCACATCCTTGGCCGGCATAGGCCCACTCTTAGCTGGCAGATGGCCGGCCGGCCACTGGTGCACTCCCCAGCATTGGTTTGGTAAGTTTCAGCAGTAAGTCCTTGAAGACACCCTGCAAACAGAGCCTTTAAAGAGCATTTGGAGAGCTTTTCGGGACGCGAGCCGAGGCATGCATCTCCTAATTTCCAGAAGAGCTGAGGTAGCATTGCTTAATGCATTTTCTTGTTAGTTAGCATGAATTTGTAATTTGATTAATTTGTTAATTAATTAAGTGTTGTAATAATTAAGTAGCTTAGTTTAGCTATTTCTTTATTGATTTGTAATAATTAGTCTAATTGGATTATTAGATTAGTGAAGTAGCTTAGCTGAGAATAGCTTAGCTTTCATTCGGACCCTCCGTCGAGAGGGCAAATGTTGTAATAAGGGTGCGTGCGTGTGTGCTTGTCTTCCAACCCCATGTCTTTCTCCCTTTTACTTATCAGCTTTTGGTGGGTAGATTAGGGCATATGTCAATTAGCATACTTATGCTTTGCATGCGTGCATCATTCATTTGTCTTGCATGCACCGAGCTCGGCGCATCATTCAAACCACATTGTATTTCAATACACTTCTTTGAATACATGTATCAAATGTTGCATTCATATGCCATCTTAGATAGCCGAGCCTACTTAGTTGCATTTTGCATGTGTTGCATTAGGCATTGTTGACATAGCTAGGATCATGCATTGATTACTAACTAGCTTCTGTTTTGGCTTAGAGTACACTGTGAGTGTTTATGCTTTAGCATCCTTGCATGCGTGTAAGTGATTGCCATGACAACATGCTTGCCATGAGGCTATCTGCTTAAGTGATTAACTGCCTGAATGCCTGTGGATGAAGGCTTCATTACTTGAATTGGAACAATTCATCAAAATGTGCGTTTTAAGCCCACTTGGAGTGGCAAAATCATGTTGTTTTAAGCCCACTTGAGGGTGGCAAATCCGCGTTTTAGCCTACCTGCGAGTAGCAACTTCAAACCATTTTCGAAAAACAAACATGAGATGTTTTGTTCCAACTTAAGTGATTTGGTGTATACTGTGCTGTGTGCATCACATAGTAAGCTAGCTAATAATCAAACAAGAACATATGTGTTTTCAAAAACAACATATCATGTTAGTAAAGGCCGATCCTTTGATCGGGCGAGCGGGGGTGCTCATTTCAGGACCTTCCCCTCTTCTACCCAAGTTCCCGAGTTGAGGTAACTTTGGTGGTGACAGACACGTGGCCTTAGGCACGAATCAGGTTTTCCTAAGTTTCCCAAAACAAAATATTTAGGTGGCGACTCTGAAATCTGGCAAACTAGTCTATGTTTGGCGCTTTTGATTAAAATCGATTTTCCAAAACGATTTGCCATATTTGGACTCTTTGGTGATTTATAAGTCTTACATTGCACTTTGTGAGATTAGATTCAAAACCGTGATAGGAGTCCGAACTGTAGTAGCTATGAACCCAATTTGCGCCCTCTCCGAAAGGGGGCTGCGCGGAGGAAGTTCGGGTGGTCTACAGTTTCTGCCGACTCCGCTGGGGATTTAGAGAACTTGACTCGAACTCATGATATGTTGTTTTGTTTACACTTATGTGTTTGTTTGCATTGCATTTGCATTGGTGCGCTTAAGTCACAATGTTTGCCATCTGCTATTCCTGAACGGTTTGCTGGAGGCTTGCTTGGAAAAGCGTGCCATAAGGCTGACCGATTACGGGCTCTACCACGATGGAAACACAAACCTCAGCTTTGCCGATGCACCCTTTTTTACCATTCGACCTAGTTGCATATCGGAAGCCTTAGAGACTGTTCCAAACTAGGACAGGTTGCTTACCCGATTTCAGGATTGTTTGAAACCGCATGCGTACGTAGTGAAACCCTAGTTCCTGACAAAATAGGACAGGGAAATCCTACCCCACCATAGGGGTGTTTTGGCTCTTACTTGCTTGATATGTGCTGTTAGAGTGTATCTCTACAGGCTGTATGTATCAGTTGCAAGTCTGGGTTTCATTCTGAGGATATCAGTTTTCAGACAGAATTTTGGGGCAGAATTCAGTAGAGAGCACAATCATTCAACTATGCTCATATCTATTCTGGTGAAATCAGGCTGAGATGCTATCTGTTTTCTCTTTTGCAAGGTAGTCTTGGAACCATAGCTTCAGAAGGTTCCGATATCACCCGGGTACACTGGACTTGTGTTGATAGACTTTGTCGTCATCGTCACACCAGGCTCTGCAAAGTCTATCGGCACTGGATCAGTGAACTTGGGGGATAATGTGATTATGTGATTGAGAGATGAACCACCTACTGATGGCGCTCAGTTTACTCCAGATGTGGTGGATGGCACACACCGTTTTGAGCATTTGCGAATGCTGTTTACTTTACTTTCTGACTTGGCTATTGGGTTAGTTTTGTTGTGTTGTATTGAGTCAGTCTTTTTGTACTGATTCAGTCGAGTCTGTCTTGTTGTATCGAGTCAGTCCTGTTGTGTTAGAGTCGGGTGATTTCGGGGGTGTTACCTTGGACATCACTTGCTTGTTTTGCGTTTGTCTTTTACACTCTTTCTTTTGAGTCTGTTTCTGCCAGGGAGCCAGTTGTGCCAAAAGATCTGAATGAAATGGCAGTGCTTTTCACCTATTTTTCTGTGTCTTGAAATCATTGCATTGACCTAAGTTTTTCGAAACTTTTTGAAAACTGTGATGAAAACAAAGAGGAAGGAATTCCTTGCGATTTGCAAAAAATTGATCAAATTGAGAGAAAGAGAGGTGTGTTAAGCCCTTAATGAATGAGATCATGTTTGTTAATGTGAGTACTGAGAAGGATCCTGGCTTAGTCCAGATTGGTTCTACACTATCTTTAGCGCGAGCGACTAGTCGCTTTCTTAAAAGATTTCAAAAAATGTTTTGCGTGGTCCTACGAAGACATGCGTGGAATTGATCTTGGGATTGTGCAGCATAGGATCGCTCTCATGCCTCAAGACTTGACCTCTTTGCTTTCAAATCTTGAACCTTGACTCAGAATGTTCAAGCAATCAATCGCAATGTAAGGCTTGTATGGCCAGATTTGAAGCAGCCCATGAACTAGGGGCAGTAAGGTCGTATGACATCCAACGAGGCCTGCCATACTAGATTTGAAGCAGCCCTCGAACTAGGGGCAAGAAGGTCAGATTGATTAAAGGAAGCTTGTAAAGCTAGATCAGAAGTAGCCCTTGAACTAGGGGCAAAAATGTCAGATGCGCTCAAAGAGTCAGAGATGACTCAGTTCTCAAGGTAATGAAGACTGGCAAGAAAGCCAAATTCCAGCAGCTGGATGAAGAAAATTTATTGTTGAAGGACAATCGAGTTCCTATCCATAACACTAGGGGCAACTTCAGCCCCCATTGGATGGACTCCTACATCATCAGCGAACAACAGCCATTCTACTGGATTCAGATGGCTTCGACATCTCAAACTGATCAACATGGACAAGCTAAACTTTTACCCTTGAGAGGCTCGCTGGGCCGAAAACCCGGAAGGGCGACCCAGGCAAAAGTTAGAGCAAAAGAAAAAGAAGAAAAAGAGAAAAGAAAAAAATGAAAAGAAAAAGAAAAGATGAAAAGAAAAAGAAAAGATGAAGAGAAATGAAAAGATGAAAAGAAATGAAAACAAAAGAAAAACAAAGCTCGCAAGGTTGAAAACCCGGAAGGGCAGCCTTAGCAAAAGTTAGAGCGCAAAAGGAGAGCTTCAACACCCGAGTGAACCTCAACCCGGAACTACGTCAGGCCTGATTCCCATGATTGGGATACGTAGGCAACTTCATCTTGAAGTTCGGCCCCAATCCTTTTCAACCTGCTTGGCTCATTCATGTTGATTGGTTTATCCTTGTTCAACTCGGCTATCTTACCCATGTGCGAATTGGCTTGTCTTTGTTCAAATTTGGTTGTCCTATTCCGTTAGAAGATTCAGCTGCAAGACAATTCAAGTTCAGATCTGAGGTTGTGCATCTCGAGAGTAAATTATATGTTGCTTGAGCAGTGGCCGTTTGCAAAAACAATTTTGGGGATTTTTAATGAGGTTGACTAATTCTCTCGAAAATTATTCTATTTTTTCCAAAATTGGATCATTTCTTGGACACAAAAAAGGAAAATTTTCAGTGCTCATAACCTGACTTGCATGATTTCAAATCAGAAAATTGAACAAGCATGTTAATCTAACTCTCATGTTGGTCAAAATTATTTTAGTAGAAAGCCAAAAACAAAAAATGGTCAAAATGATGAACTAGGGGCACAGTTGAGTCAGGTTTTCTGTCTGTTCCTCGTTATCAATGTATTCGCTAGAAAGGGCACAGCTGAAGCTAACAACAAAGGGCCGAAAGCTCTCTTATCCTCCAAGCAGTGAGGTACCAAGCCAGGTGCGAAGCACGAATTGGAAATGGAGCTGGATGCTCGTTTCCCTCATCTAGGATGATCATGCTCAAATTGACGTCTGACCCAGAATGGGAGAGTAGAAAACGCAATGTGTGAGACCAATCAATTGTATGCCTGGCTGGTGGACATGCTGTAACTCACCTTGATTAAGCTAAGCCAAGGGTATCGTCAACCGATGTCAATTGCAGATCTGCTGCACATCCAGTTGTAGCACAACCCCTCTATGGGAAAGTTCACGAGTTGTGAGCAAAAGAAGGAGAATCTAGTAGAATACTAGGGGCAAGAGCCCACAACTTTCTGTTTATCCATCAACCACCCAGGGGAGGGACCAAAAAAATAAGAGAGATTGAAGAATAGAGAGATGTGCGCTGAGAGAAAAAGTGAGGAAAAGGGCTTTTTCAGAAAACTGGAGATTGAGTGCCAGAGTGAGTGAGAATCACAAATGAGAAAGGGTGGGAAACAACCCGAAGAAACAGGCTCATCGTGAACTGAGAGGTCTTCCACTGGTGGTACACATCCGAGTGTTGTGTTTGTTGTTTTTAATTCTTGTTTTGAGTCGTTTCGAGTGTCAATAGATGTGTTTAGATTGTTTTACCTTTGTTTTCCTTCGTTGAGTCATTTTGACAGTGGTCAGTCGTAGGCTGAATACCCGGTTAAGAACTCGTTTCTCAATTTCAAATTCAAAAATAAATTGTTTTGTGCCTAGAGTGCTGTGCCATTCTCCACATTTGTGCAAAACAAGATTTGTTCTTTCATAAAACTGTAGGGTTCAACCCAAGTTATGTAAGAACAATAGAACAAGGACCTATCTGAAGTTATATGGGTTTCGGACTGCAAAGCAAAAGAAAAGAAGGAAAATCGGAGCATCTTAGTGTGTTTCAACTTCAGCAAATTCCGAGATTGCATTTCGGATGTACCTCTTCAAGCCTTGTCAATGCTCCGAAGTATGAGTGTGCCTCTACCTTAAGCTCAAGCTCAAGCTTAAGCCTACTTCAAGCTAGAATGGCGATCAGAAGTGCTCTCCCCAAGCACCATTTCCCTGCCAGAGACATCTTGGTTGTGTTTGCAATGAGTTCCTAGGAAACCAATTGCGACGGTGGAAACTAGAGTTCGAATGGCCCATGCCTAGAACGCAAAGGTTTGGGATTTCCGAGACTAAAGTCTAGTTTAAATACCCAAGGGTGTGTCCCCAGCTTGAAATCTATATGGAAGCCCCATAGGTTGAGGTAGCGGGTATGCGCCTCAATTCTGGATACTGAACCAACCTAGTATGTCACGCCATTAGAGAATAGGGAAAATTGTGAACATAGCCAGGAAGGAAAGGTAGTAACTGCGGTTTGGAAGCACAATCAAAAAGCAGAAGATCCCCAACGGCGTAAGCCACGATATTGCATGTACGGTTCATTTGAAGCTGGTACAAGCAGGCGATATTGGATGTGCGGTTCATTCAGGGAAGTTTCGTTTAAGATTGTTCACTTAGTGTATCTACCACACTTTGTTCATTTAGTGTATTTATCACACTCTCTTCACTTAGTGTATCTATCACCCTTTGTTCATTTAGTGTATCTATCACACTCTCTTCACTTAGTGTATCTATCACACTTTGTTCATTTAGTGTATCTATCACACTTTCTTCACTCAGTGTATCTATCACACTTTGTTCACTTAGTGTATCTATCACACTTTGTTCACCTTTGTGTATCTATCGCACATGCTCACTTTGTGTATCTATCGCACATGTTCATTTTGTGTATCTATCACACTCTGCTCACTTAGTGTATCTATCACACTTTGTTCGTTTAGTGTATCTATCACACTCTCTTCACTTAGTGTATCTATCACACTTTGTTCATTTAGTGTATCTATCACATTCTCTTCACTTAGTGTATCTATCACACTTTGTTCATTTTGTATATCTATCACACATACTCACTTAGTGTATCTATCACACTTTGCTCATTTTGTGTATCTATCACACATACTCACTTGGTGTAACTATCACACTTTGTTCATTTTGTGTATCTATCACACATACTCACTTAGTGTATCTATCACACTTTGCTCACTTAGTGTATCTACCACACTTTGCTCACTTAGTGTATCTACCACACTTTGCTCATCTTGTGTATCTATCACACATGTTCACCATTGTGTATCTATCGCACATGTTCACTTTGTGTATCTATCGCATATGTTCATTTTGTGTATCTATCACACATACTCACTTAGTGTATCTATCACACTTTGTTCACCTTAGTATATCTATCACACTTTGTTCACTTTTTGTATCCATCACTTTGCTCAATTTGTGTATCTATCACACATGCTCGCTTAGTGTATCTATCACACATGCTCACTTTGTGTATCTATCACATGTTCGCTTTGTGTATCTATCACACACGCTCACTTAGTATATGTGTCACACGTTCATTTAGTGTATCTATCACACGTTCGCTTTGTGTATCTATCACACGTTCACTTTGTGTATCTATCACACATGCTCACTTTGTGCATCTATCACACGTTTGCTTTGTGTATCTATCACCCGCTCGCTTAGTGTATCTATCACACTTTGCTCACTTTGTATCTATCACACATGCTCGCTTTGTGTATCTATCACACACGTTCGCCTTAAGTATCTATCACACTTTGTTCACTTTGTGTATCTATCACACTTTGTTCACCTTGTGTATCTATCACACTTTGTTCACCTTGTGTATCTATCACACTTTGTTCATTTAGTGTATCTATCACACATGCTCACTTTGTGCATCCATCACACGTGTTCACTCTATGTATCTATCGCCGTTAATCTCGTATGCCTTGGGCATTGTTGTTCTTTCTCCTCGCGGGTACGACGGGTTAGACCTCTTTTGGTTAAGAGTGTTTGGAATGCTTGTACCACTCCTATTCCTTTCACGTGCAACGCGTTGGGATCTTGTTTGAGACTTCGGGTGTTCCAGATGATCACTTTGGGCCTTCCCTGCGAAAGGTGCAGTGAGGATTGCATAAATTTTCTTACATCCTTTCTGCATGAAATGTAGTTCGGTCTGTAATTCCCACGCGTGGCATGTTTACTTACTTGTTTATGTACGAGTTTACTGTAGCATTTTTTGCATAACATTTACATCTAGATGTTTCTTTACAGCCCTCTTTGCATAATTATAAGTTATGTTCTGCATTGTGCATGTCATTTGCATTTTGCCCCTGCCTGCGGGCGCATCTGTTTTATTGTCTTGTCTGTTTGTCCAAGTCTTCAGCCTTGTCAAAAATGGGTCGTCTCTGGGCTTTAACATTCACTCACGTCATTTCATGACTTTCGAGCTCTGTCAAAGAGGGGCAACTGTAGACACCCCATTTTTGACCGCCCTTAAGACTTGGGCGCTACTGATCATCTACTTGGTGATGAAAGTTGTGCAGTGCAAGGGTTGATTTCTTCGGCAAGAAGAGAGTCAAATCCCAACTACATACCCCTTTTGGACCAAAACAATCTTCATCAAAATATTTTGAGAGCTTCAAACCCTCTCTTTCAAAATAGTTTTTGAAAAAGTTCCTACGATGTTTCGACGCTCGCATTTTGTTAAATGTCGCGCTTTTCGGTAAACTGAGCAAGGACAAAGTAGAAATGAATGGAAGAGAGATGAACTCTTTGAAAAATCTTTCAAAACACCTTGTTTACAAGTTTGGAGTTGAAGAAAATGGGAAAGGAGAGAAGAAAACAAGTTGGAGAAAAAGTTCGGCATGAATCCTGTTAGGATCGAAACTGAGCGGCTTCACCAAAACATTAATAACTTTTTACACACTTGGAATGTTGATGTGACGCTGCCATTATTGGAAAGAAGATTCAAGGGCTAAATTTAGGCTCAAGAATGACCTGAAAATGATTCCAGATGAAGGAGTTATGTCCATCTGAAGTTAGGCCCAAAAAGCAGATTTTTCTGTCCAACCAGAGGTGGAAGTTTATGACCATGAATGGGATTTTTTGGCCAGGTGCTGGCCATGAATGGCCAATGCCATCCCCATGCCGTTCAAGAGTGACCCCTGTCGGCCATGGATGACCAAGTGCCGGCCATCAATGGTACAGTGCTAGCCACAGATGGCAGAAAACAGTTTTGGGCAGATATTTTGCTGTAGCTTGCTCTAGCTATCCCTCTTGAGATATTTTCGACCTAAAGCTCTCCTTTTGCTATATATTGAAGCCTCATATCTCATATTCAAAGGGTTAGAACATTTGAGAACAATTTGGCAAAAGGTTTGGGAGTCTCTCTCTCTAAATCCTCTCTCTAGTTTTCACTCTCTCTAAAGATTTTGTGCTTGAAGGCTTGCATACAACCATCTTCAACCTATCAACCCTTAACAAGAGTGGATCATCTTTGGGGTGAGGTAGCTTGGGACTTTTTTTGAGCTCCAAAAGGTGGTTTTGGCTCAAAAAAGGTGGTTGTTCTTGTGCTATGCTTCAAGGGTGAGCATCTCCATCTTTTAAGCTTGTTTTCATACTTGTTTTTACCACCTTTGCAAACTGTTTTTGTCTTCGTTTTGAACTGAAGAAAACTCTATTTTTCAGTCATAAAAATGGTGGTTTAGGCCTATTTTGTGTTAGGGGCTTGTCTCTCCCTTTTGTTCCATAGCTTGTATAGCTTTTTGTGCCATCTTTCAAAGCCTTTCAAAACAACTTTTCTTGGCCATTTAACCACTGAAATCCAGAGAATTTTTAGTGGTGAAAACCATGTTTTGAGGTCCAAAATAGGAGGAGGTGGCCTCCCCTCCTTGTGTCTTGTTTACATGTGTTGATGGCTTAACATATGAGCATGCTTTCCTACCTTTTTGTAGCTTAGTTCAAGCACATTTTTGTGACTTTTTGGACCTGCCATAACTTTGTTTTTGGCTGGTTTGGTCACCTCTTGCATGCTTCTCGTACTTGTAGTGTAATCCTACTTGTTAGCCTTGCATGACTCATGAGTTAGCCTATTATTCTAGCATGTGTTGGCTCCACTCCAGCTTGTTTTAGCTACTATGTTGGCATGATTAAACTCTGTTTTGAGCTGGTTTGGTCACATGAAGCTTGCTTTGTATGCTTGTAGTGCAATTGTGCTAAATTGCCTAACGTGTGCTATTGTTTTGGCCTCTAAGTCTAGCCATTCTTAGCTTATTTCAAGAATGTTTTAGAACTCCATTTAGGTTCTTTTAGGATTGTTTTGGGCTGTCTTGGTCATATGGCTCCTGTTTTGTATAGCTATAGTGCAAAGGCCCTCACTAGTCTTGAGTTTTGAGACCCTTAGCATGCCTTATTTGTGATGTTTGTGTGATATGGCATCATTTGGTATGTAATTTCAGAGCTTATACATGTGTCATGTTCTCACTTCTTTCACTCCTTAAGAGCTTTTAAGAGTTGTGCCTTTATGCCTTGTTTGTGAGCTAATACATGAGCATATCTTTCTTGCCATCTATGCTGCAAATCTAGCATGTTTTTTTGCTACTATTTCTACCTGCCTTAGGTTGTTTTGAACGGTCAAGGTCATGCATTGCTTACTATGGTTGTAGCGTAAAGGGCCTTGACTAGCTTTGAGTTTTGAGGCCTTTAACATGTTATGCATGTGATGTTTGCATGGTATGGCACCATTTAGCATGTAATTTTAGTGCATATGTGTAGTCACACTCTCATATACTTCACCTCTTCATAGCTTTTCAGGGTTGTGTATTATGCCTTGCTTATAGACCAACATGTGTGCATGTTCCTCTAGCATTTTGAGCTTCATTTCCAGCATGTTTAGGACATTGTTTTGGCATGATTAAGCTCTGTTCATAGCTGATCTGGTTGTTTGAACCTTGTATGGCATGCTTCTAGTGTTGTTTCCTTCACTTGTTTCACTGCTTAGGTCTCTAAACATGTCTTGCATGCATTCATTACATGATAGAGTCTTGTGCATGCCACTTTACCTTTGAAAGATAACATGTTGTGCATGAGTTGTTTGCATGTTATAATCTTATTTTCTCATGCCAAGATAAGCATGTTGCATGTGTGCATTGCATTGTGTTCAACCAGACGTCATATTGAACAAAAGGTGAATTGGTCCATTTCATACTCAAAGTGATGAAAATGGGCCAATTCCCTTTGTTTCCATTGCCTTTGATCATCCATGATGAGGTAGTGGATTTAGAGTCTTGTTTGCATTGCAATTATTGAATGTGTAAAAGATTGGATCTTTGGCCATCAAGCATTGTATGCTTAATTGATGGTTTTGGATCCAATGTTGCCTCTCCCTTGATGTTTTGAAATGATATGGAGTGGCACAGTACACACATGCCCTAGGGAGACCCTCCATTTCCTCTGTTTTGTGCTCTGTTACAGTTTGGTGTCACACCACAGTACTGGCCGGCACCCTTTCATTGTTGGCCGGCACCCTCACATCCTTGGCCGGCAGATGGCGGCAGCAACTCCTCATGGCCGGCAGGCCACTGGTGTACTCCCTAGCATTGGTTTGGTAAGTTTCAGCAGCAAGTCCTTGAAGACACCCTGCAAATAGAGCCTCTAAAGAGCGTTTGGAGAGCTTTTCGGGACGCGAGCCGAGGCATGCATCTCCTAATTTCCAACAGAGTTGAGGTAGCATTGTTTAATGCATTTTCTTGTTAGTTAGCATGAATTTGTAATTTGATTAATTTGTTAATTAATTAAGTGTTGTAATAATTAAGTAGCTTAGTTTAGCTATTTCTTTATTGATTTGTAATAATTAGTCTAATTAGATTATTAGATTAGTTAAGTAGCTTAGCTTTCATTCGGACCCTCCGTCGAGAGGGCAAATGTTGTAATAAGGGTGCGTGCGTGTGTGCATGTCTTCCAATCCCATTTCTTTCTCCCTTTTACTTATCAGCATTCGGTGGGTAGATTAGGGCATATTTCAATTAGCATACTTGTGCTTTGCATGCGTGCATCTTTCATTTGTCTTGCATGTACCGGGCTCGACGCATCATTCAAACCACATTGTATTTCAATACACTTCTTTGAATACATGTATCAAATGTTGCATTCATATGCCATCTTAGATAGCTGAGCCTACTTAGTTGCATTTTGCATGTGTTGCATTAGGCATTGTTGACATAGCTAGGATTATGCATTGATTACTAACTAGCTTCTGTTTTGGCTCGGAGTACACTGTGAGTGTTTATGCTTTAGCATCCTTGCATGCGTGTAAGTGATTGCCATGACAGCATGCTTGCCATGAGGCTATCTGCTTAAGTGATTAACTGCCTGAATACCTGTGGATGAAGTCTTAATTACTTGAATTAGAACAATTCATCAAAATGTGCGTTTTAAGCCCACTTGGAGTGGCAAAATCATGTTGTTTTTAGCCCACTTGAGGGTGGCAAATCCGCGTTTTAGCCTACCTGCGAGTAGCAACTTCAAACCATTTTCGAAAAACAAACATGAGATGTTTTGTTCCAACTTAAGCGATTTGGTCTATACTTGTGTGCTTTGTGCATCACATAGTAAGCTAGCTAATAATCAAACAAGAACATATGTGTTTTCAAAAACAACATATCATGTTAGTAGAGGCCGATCCTTTGATCGGGCGAGCGGGGGTGCTCATTTCAGGACCTTCCCCTCTCGTACCCAAGTTCCTGAGCCGAGATAACTTTGGTGATGACGGACACGTGGACTTAGGCACGAGTCGGGGTTTCCTAAATTTCCCAAAACAAAATATTTACGTGGCGACTCTGAAATCTGGCGAAGCAGTCCATGTTTTGCGCTTTTGATTAAAATCGATTTTCCAAAACGATTTGCCAGATTTGGAGTCTTTGGTGATTTATCAGTCTTACATTGCACTTTGTGAGATTAGATTCAGAACCGTGATAGGAGTCCGAACTGTAGTAGCTATGAACCCAATTCGCGCCCTCTCCGAAAGGGGGCCGCGCGGGGGAAGTTCGGGCGGTCTACAGAGCGTAATGCCCTGTTTTTGAAAATTTAACTAAGTGTTCTAACATACATTTTGATATCCTCATTGCATCTTAGGCATTTCTAAGCCTTAATTAAGACATAATAATGAGGGTAAGGATTAGAAACACACCAAGATAGAAAAGAAATGAGTTAAGTATTTTTTGAGCATGTGTTTCAATGTGTATCTGTTATGTGTTTGTTTAGGTCATGCACCATAGACTGTTTGGTCTGTCTGTTCTGACTGTTATACTACTGGAGCTATCTGTGAGTAATAACTTTGTAAAGATATGTTTAATTATTTTCTAAATGATATGAAATGATCTGTTTTCTAAAACACTATTTTTTGTATGGATGAATGATTGTTTAGATTTTTTAAATGTATTCGTGGCATCCTTAGCATCATGTGATTTCTATTATCTGCTCTGTGTACGTCTCATGTGATCATGGGTCAACTGCTTATGGATCCTTATGAACGTCTCTTGTGGACATGAGTCAACTGCTTACGTCCCATATAAATGGTCAACTGTTTTGTTAGCGCTAATGGATGAACCACGTATGATTATCTGTGATCTCTAAATATGAATATGATGATGAATCTGCTTCTGATCTGAACTCTGAATTCTGAATCTGTTATGGACATCATTAATTAAAACCTTTACTCCGTTATTATTCATTAGGATCTAGCTCACTATATTATTTATGTATGCAGTTGATCAGGTTCGTGACCAGGTTTAGTGATGATTGCTTGGAGATTTTTTTTGTTAGCAAACCACTGCGCCTCCCAAGGAGGTTCCTGAGTTAAAGTGTGGTTATGTTTCTACAAACAAGTTTTTAATTTTTGTCTTCTTCTATTTGTCTGAACAGTTTTTGTACACTCTGTATTTAGGGCTAAGTCCCTTTAATTATATCTATATTGGTGACATAAGGTTAACATAATATGATGTCACATATATGTATATAAGTTTTAAATTTTCTGTCCCATGTATGTCTACACAGCTCTATGGACATTGTATTATGATACTTGCTTCCGTTAGCCCCTTAATTTTGTTTAATCTGTTCAGAGGCCTTCGGTAATCCCAGGATTATTGGCCTGTTACGATGCTAAACCTATAAGGATGGGCTTGGGTCATAACAGAGTGGCATCAGAGCATGTGTTATACTGCACAAACGACTCCATATGAGCTATATGATGCCCTTGAAAAGAATTAAGGACATTACATCTGCATGTGTGAGTGTGTGTGAAATATATGAACATATTTAACCTAAAATGAAACGAAACCGTGAAAAGAATTATTTGTCTATGTTTATTTGTCCTTTGTTTACCTATAGTAAATGGAAAATACAAGACGTGATGGTACAATTGAATCCTCTAAGTCCTGAATGAATCGAATGGAGCAAATGCTTAAAGCTTTAACAGAATCGATGATACAGCAACAAAGACAACAACCTCTACCTCCTCCACCCCCTCCTATTCAAGTAGACTCGGTCAACAATGACATTATTACATTGACTCAGAAGTTCAAATTTACTGAATTAGCTTAGTTTGTTCCATACATGGTAGACACGGACTACAAGAAGGCTCAGAAATTTGAAGGAGGCCTTAATTTGGATGTGTTTGATCGGGTTGGTGTATTGAAATTGCCTAAGTATGTTGATGTGCTTGATCGAGCCTTAATGATAGAAGCTAATTTGGCCTCAATAAAACAAGTGAAAGCTCTAACAATGGAATGGAAATGAAAAAAAATCTGGATTCAAAGGGCCGTTCATTTTCTATGACTAAGAAACAAAATACGGGATCTACTAACAGTTCAAGTCAAAGTAGTGGCTCAGCACCTATTCGTGCTGAATGGGGAAGAAAATATAGGGGTGTATGTCATCGTGTATTTGGTGCTTGTTTCCAGTGTGGCAAGCTTGGCCACTTGGTGAAAGACTGTCACTTTATATCTGAAAATGCCAATTGTCATGTGGCAAGTTCGGCTGGATCCGTTTCTGCACTGAGATCAAATGTGAGAAGCAATATTGGGAACGAAACTTTAAGGCAAGGTTGAGTATTTGTACTCGTGCCTGGTGATGTGCAGAACATTGAATACGTGGTGTCAGATATGCTGCCTATTTGTGCCCAAATGCATATATTTTGATAGATTCAGGATCTATGCACTCGTTTGTGTCATATGCTTTTTCGCAGAAATTGACTAGACCTCTAGAATCTATGAATTATTTGTTATCTATGTCTACACCATCTGGGGGTTCTATGATGTGTGCATATGTATACCCTGCATGTGACATTATGATTGGTGATGTACTATTATATGTTAACTTGATGCCTGTGGCCATTGATCATTTTGACTGTATATTGGGAATGGATTGGTTGACCAAGTATTATGCCACTATCTATTGTGTGAATAAATCTGTTGTGCTCTAGCCAACTGGGTCACCTAAGTTTCTGTTTTGTGGAAGTGGTGTAGTTCCTCCCCCGTATTTGATCTCTTCCATGAAAGTCAATAAACTGTTAAGAAAGGGTTACCGAAGTTATTTGTGTTGCATATTGGCTATGTCTACTGATAGTATGAACATAGAAAATATCCTTGTAGTGAAAGAATTCCCTGATCTGTTTCCTAATGAATTAATTGATAAAGAAATCGAATTCATCATTGATGTAGTGCCAGGAACACAACCAATTTCCAAAACTCCTTACAGAATGTCAACCTCTGAACTAAAGGAATTGAAAGTCCAATTTCAAGAATTGTTAGAGAAGAATTTTATTTGTCTGAGTACTTCACCTTGGGGTTGCTCTAGTCTTGTTTGGTAAAAAGAAAGATGCGTCTTTGAGGCTATGTATCGATTATTGGGAATTGAATAAAGTAACTATGAAGAATAAATACCTCTTGCCTTGAATAGATGATTTGTTTGATTAACTCCAAGGAGCCCAAGTATTTTAAAAAATTGACCTGAGATCCGAGTATCATCAACTTAAGGTTAAGAGAGAAGACATTGAGAAAACAACCTTTCGAACAAGATATGAGCACTATGAGTTTCTGGTGATGCCATTTGGGGTAACTAATGTACCTACACCATTAATGGATCTAATGAATAGGGTGTTCAAACAATTCCTTGATATGTTTGTTATTATGTTTATTGACGATATTTTGATTTATTCTAAAAGCAGGGAAGTACATGAAAGTCATTTGAGAACTGTGCTACAGATTTTGAGGGAAAGAAATTGTATGCAAAACTCTCCAAATGTGAATTCTGGCTGGACAGTGTGACATTTTTGGGGCATGTAATCAACAAGGATGGCATATCCATTGACCCGTTGTAGACACCCCATTTTGACCACCCTTAAGACTTGGGCGCTTCACTCTGAACACTCGAAGATGAAATGTTATGCTATGCAATCGTTTAATTCTTCAGCCAAAGGATTCAATTTTGAGCTTCAAAACATAAACCTTGCACCCTATTTGGACCAAAACCTTATTGTTTCTAGCCCGACCACTCAGAGAACAGCTGGCCAGAAGATGGCTGGCAGGCCATTTTCATTGGAACGGCCGTACATGCTCATGGCCTGCCGGCCATGTTTAGTGTAATATTTTGACAGCTGTCAACTATCCCTTTTACAGATATTTCCGACGCGAGAAGCTATTTTTCTACAAATACAACACCTCTCCTCATGGTTTGGGGTTAGAAAAATTCCCCAAGAACTAAAAACTTGCCCAACCATCTTCTCTACCCTCTTGCAATATAGATACACAATACATACACCTTACAAGCTCAAACTTGAAGCTTTTGATGAGATTCTTGAACACAATTTCAGCTCCTTGAGAGTGTTTAGCTTGTGGTTTGTGAACTAAGAACAACATCCTCTCTTTCAAGAGGTGATCTTTGAACTCTTTAACCATCTTTTCTTTCTCTCTTTTTTCCTGTATTTTCATAGTGATTTTAGAGTTATTTTTAAGCTTAGAATGTAATTAAAACCTTGTTAAAAGTGAGTGAGCTAGCCACCATTTCATTGGCTAGTTCACTTTTTGTGCACCCCTTTGTTTTTCTTTCACGTTTTTACCTTCTTTTCACTTCTTTTGGTTAAATTTCAGTCCCTTTTAGTACTGTTTTTAGGTTGTTTTTGTGTGATATAAATTGAATATGGGCTTATCAAAGGGTCCTAGTCCTCCCCACTACTTGTGCTCTTACTTATTATGCTTTGAATATCATATTTGTGTTGTTGTAAGTCCTCTTGGATTTGGCGTGTTTAGGATATAATCTGTTAAGTTGATCATTTTTGCTTTCCTTGTCTAACTTGAACCTTGTGGTCGTGGGAGGATTAGAGCTTAGGCTTAGCCACCCCGCCATAAGCTTACTTATCTAGTGTAAATTTCTTGCTTTTATATTATTGTTGTCCACCTTGAAGATAGGTAGTAGTTTCCATGTTCAAAGTATTGAAAAACTCTATCATCGATCATTTTCGAAACATGGAAACAGATATCTCATCCTTGTTCCATGAAAAAGAGGAGTTGTCAATAACTTTGGCAAATTGTGTGTTTAAGCTTTGATATATAGCTTGCTTTTTGTTTTTTTTCTTTATTTATTTATTTTTGTCTTTTTTTACTTACTTGCTTTGTTGCTCCTAAAGAGCTTTTTCTTGAGAAGTGTTGAAAACTCTCTTCCAGTTCCACTTTGAAGCATGGAAATGGATGTTTCATCCTTATTCCATGAATAGGTAGATGAGTTGACAACACTTTTGAGTTATTACCTTTTTTCTATTTTGATTGCTCTCTAATCATCATGTACTATCTAGTGACTTGATGATTTGTGAGTTAAGCATGCCTACATCTTCCTTAACTAAGTCCATGATAGAAAGGAGGTAAAGAGCATAACACTTTTTTTTGTGTGTGTTTAGCCAAGTCTTTTCCTTTTGCTTTCAAAGATCAACATGCAACAAATTTACAATGGTTGATGATTTGGGAAGCACACCTACTCCCTCCTTGAAAATCTTCATGATAGGAGGGAGCATGAAGGATGAACAGATTTTGGAAACCCTCTGTCTTGCTTTGTTCTAGTTCTGCTACAACACAGTATTCTCTAGAAATAGTGGCCAACTAGCCATTACTTTGTACGGCCGACGACTTGATCAGGCTGGCTGGCCAAGAGTGTTGTACGACAGTGATAGTTTTATAGCAGAACAGAGCAAATCCTGAGGCCAAAACAGAACTATTTTATGGCTGTAAATAGGGCAAATTCTGGCAGCAAATAGAGAGGTTTCCTGAGGACGTTCTTGGTTGTGCACGTGTGATTCCCGCCTTTCATTTAAGTCCATTCGATTAGCTCCTTTAATTCATATTATGTAATTAATTAGTTGCTTTCATTCGGACTTGTAATAATTAATTGGTTCATTCATTTGTGTTTGTAATAATTAGTTAATTAAGACATTCTGACCCTCTTATGCGAGTGCAAACAGTAATATTTGTATGTTTTCCGACCCCCATTTCTTTATATGCTTACCGTCATTGTATGTAGTATCATATTTTTGTTTCATATCATTGCCATGCTTTGCATCCATTTTTGCATGCATTAAGGTTCGGTTCATCATTTTGAATATCATTGGCATTTCCTACTTACTTGAATACGTGCGCTATTGCATACTTTGAGTTAATCCACATGTTAATAAACCGAACCTGATAGTCGCATTCTTGTATGCATTGCATTAGTCATGTGCATTGTTAGAGTCATGCATTTTTCTAATTATTTTCTTTTTCTTTGACTTACCTTGGAGTACTAGGTGAACATTTTTTGCTTTAGCATATCCATGTATGTGAATGTTGCCATGCTTAGCATCTTACCCTGAGGCTACGTGCTTACTCAGCATGAACTGTTTGAATGCCTATGGATGAAGGTTATTTTACTTGAATTGGGGATGATTTTGATCAAATGTATGTACGAGCTCATTTATTTCTTTTTGAGTTATGTGCACTCAAAACTCTTTTAAAAAAAACAAAAAAATCAAGTCATTTCAAAAGCAAGCGAAACAGTACATACTTGTGTGCTTCGCATAGTAAGTTAGCATAATAAAATCAGAACAGGAGCATATAATGTTGATAAAAATCACATCATGATTAGTAGAGGCCAATCTGTGATTGGGTGAGGGGGTGCCCAATTCATGACCTTCCCTTCTCATACCTATTTCTCGAATCGGGACAACTTTGGTTACGATAGACAAGTGGCCTAATTTCCCAAAAATATTTAGGTAGTGACTTTGAAATCTGGCAATGCAATCCATTTTGGCATATCTGATGATTAATGGATTTTCTAAGACTTGGCAGATTCGGATTCTCATTTGTTTTTTTGTTTCACATTACACTTATGGAACCAGATTCAAAACACGGGAGTCCGAACTCTAGGATTATCGTATCCAAGGAGACTAAAGCCTTTTGAGGAGCATGAAAAGCCAGCTTCAATTTCTAGCGACTCTACTGGGGATTTAGAGAACTTAACTCGGACTTCATGATATGAAATTTTATTGACATATTTATGTTCTTTGCATTGCATTTTGCATGGTGCTCTTAAGTCACTGTGTTGACCATTTGATATCCTAGATGATCTGCAAGATGCTTCCCAAAAGGCTAGTCGGACGTAGGCAATGTCACGTTGGGAACACAACCTCTGGATCCAGGTTACTGCTATACCGCTTGATCCTCCTTTCACTTTTCAGTGTTAGGTGCGAGAGGTATATTAGGTAACCTTGCTGAGGTACCCTTTTGACCAATTGGCCTAGTGCATATGGTAAAGCTCTAGTGACTGTTCCAACATAGGACATGATGCTCGCCCGTATTCAGGATTTTGTGATCCTACTTGTTTGAACTAGTGATACTCTAGATCAACGTCAAAGTTAGGACAGGGTAACCCTACCCCCTCAAGGGGTGTTTTGGCTCTCTTTACCTGCCATGTGCTATACTTTGGATCTATATAGGGGTTCTTGAATTCAAATTACCGATTCGGTATTAGTTTGTGGGGTAGAATTCAGTTTTATCAGTAAAAAATACGGTCATACAGTTGTGATCATATCTGTTACAAATTTCAGCTGAAGTGTTGTATGATTTTTGATTATTTCTTCTTTTTTTTTTTTTCTTTATTTCTTTTGCTAGCTAGTCTTGAAATCATAGCTTCAGAGAGACCTGATATCCCCCAAAGTTTTGTGGATTCGCGCCGGTAGACTTTGCAAAATTCAAGATTAAATTGACGGTCAACTAGTGTTAGTCTCTTTCCTACCAGTTGTTCGAAGGAGAATAACCAGGTGTAATAACGCCCGCGTGGGACCTCGCTACAGTTCGGACTCTCCTTTTTTGTGTTGCGGTTCTAAATCTTGAACCAAAGAGTCCAACTCTGGCAAATCGTTTTGAAGAAAAACAGATTTTTTGAAAAGTAGTGCCAAACATGGACTGCTTTGCCAGATTACAGAGTCGCCACCTAAATATTTTTTAATGGGGGAATTTAGGAAACCCTGACTCGGTGCCGAAGGCCACGTGTCCGTCATCACCAAATGTCTTGGCTCGGGAGCTTGGGTACGATCGGGGAAGGTCAGTTATGAGCACCCCCTTTCGCCCGGTTCCAAGACCGGCCTCTACTAACTGTGATATCCGATTTTGAAAACATTATGTGTTCTTATCCCAATTATTAGCCTAGAATTACTATATTATGCGCACAGCAAAACAAGTATAGACTAGATTGCCTAATTTGGAAATAAGCATTGCATACCCGTTTTCTTTGAAAATGCTTTGGAATTTGCTACTCGTAAGTAGGCTAAAATACGGATTTCAATGAGTTATTCCAACTCAAGCAATCCAACCTCCACCCACAGGCATTCAAACAGTTTATCACATAAGCAACTAGCCACATGGTGAACATGCTGTCATGTTAACATTCACACGCATGCGAGATGCTAAAGCATGGATACTTACATCGTACTCCGTGCCAAAACAATAAACTGGTTAGCTAAATATGCATGACCTAGCTCATGTTAAGATGACTAATGCGACGCATACAGAGTGCAATTAGACAGGCTCGGCTATCCTAAACATGGCATGTGAAATGCACGAGTAACACGTATTCAAGTTAGATTTGAAATACAATGCAGTTTGTATGATGTACCGAGCCCGGTGCATGTCAACAAATGCATGGATGCACGCATGCATTGCATAAGGTATGCTTAAATAAACGTGCCCTAATCTACCATCATAAGCAGGTAAATAAAAGGGAAGAAAGAAGTGGGGGTTGGAAGACATACACACCACTCACCCACACTCATTACAGATTTGCCCTTGCTCGGAGGGACCGAAAGAATAATACAAATGATTAACTACACAAGCTAATTAAATTACAAACCCGTTAAATTAATTAAGCAGATTAATTAATCTAATCAAAGCAATAAACCCCTCGGGGAGAGGGCCGGACGCGGCGCGTATTCGGGACTTGCTCGGAATCGCGCTGCCATGCAAAGTCTGCCTCTGTTTTCCCTGCTTTCCTCCTCTGAAGACTGCCAAAGTCTCAGGACTGCTCCCTTGAATCATGAGAATCACCACCGGCTGAGGGGGAACACCACCGGCTGAAGTATGTGGCCACCGGCACTGAATTCATCCATCAGCCATCAATATACTGCCGGTCGGCACTAAATACTGCCGGCCGGCACTGAATGTCTGCAGAACCTGCAACTCACAGCAGCAGAGGGCAACAACTTGCATGGCAATGCAATTCAAGCAATTTATGCACCAAACACACTCCTTATCATGTTAATGACTCAAAGGAGCATGTGCCTCGATTCTCGGGCCACCAATCACGCATTTCCATGCATGATGGCCCAAGGAACCAAGTATGCAACTTTCATGTCAAATGCATGCAAACCAAACAAACAAAAAGTCCAATCCCCATCACCAATCAAGGGACAAGACATGCATGCAAGATGCATTACAACCTAATCATGTTAGCTAAGGATGCAACATGAGTATGTGAACAAACAATGCAAGCACATAAGCAAACATGAGGTAAGCATACAAGCAAGCAAATGATGGTCTTAAACATGACTTAAGCAACTCTAATTAGGCCTAAAATAATGGCCAAAAATGCCAACAAGAAAGTCTACACACACACACACATGCATATGTTAAGACTTAACACTTAGGCACTAAGCAAACAACCTTCAAGCACACTTGGAAGGGGATATCATGGACACTTAGCATGCATCATAAGCTTTGAAAATCATGTTATAGAAGGTTCCAAACCAACTAAATAAACCAAGTAAAGCATGCAAAAGGCCCAAGCATTCAAGGCTCACCAAAGAGGTAACGAACTATACTTAACACAACCATACATGGCATGCATTAGGCGACCAAAAACAGAGTTTTAACACGTAAAACTAAGTCTAAAAGACCACTTAGATGGCACCTAAGTGGCTCAAGTTCAAAGGCATGCATAATGACCAAAACAAAGGGCATGCAACACATGCTTTCAAAGCAATAAAGAGGCGACTTAGGCAAGCATATGGGCATGCCAAAGGGACTGATATCACATGTTGGGTGGTTCCAAACCACCAAAACAATGCAAGCAACATGTGCTACACATTGACACACTTGAGGCCTACAAGCCCTACAAGCCACAAATGCAAAGGAGCTATACTAAGCATGCCAAAATCAATCCAAACGACTATGGACAGACCTAAAGCATGGCAAAATAAGCACAAAACATTCACAATTCCAAGCCTAAATCATGCTCAAACAAAGGCTAACAACCTAAGGCATGTTAAGGGAATTACAAGGCATTACATGGCAACTATACTAAACATGCATGGAGCACCAAAACCAACTTAACACAAAGTTATAACATGGCAATATAAGCATAAAATACAGCCATGGCATGCTCAACACACACTTGAACATAAGGCTCCCTCAAGAGGCAAAACTTGCCCTTTTCAAGGACATCAAGGAGAGGGGGTGGCCCTCTCCTTCTTGGGACTTCAAAGCATCATCTTCACCACTGAAATCCCTCAAGATTTCAGTGGTGCAGAGACCTCAACACCAAAATCCTGGAGCTCTCACAAAATAGCACAAAATGAGGCCTTTTCAAGGCCTAAGGGTGGTCAAACCCTCCCAAAGCACAAAACACTCTTAACCAACAATAAAGAGGACCAAAAAATAGAACTTTTATGTGTTGATCACCAAGCACAAAAACAGTTCTAAGCTATGTAAAAATGGAGTGCAAAAATGGGGTAAAAAGGGGTAGTTTCTTACCCTTGAAGACCACATTCACAAAGGTTGATGTTGTTGCTTCCTTGAGCTCAAATCCAACCAAAAACTTCAAGAACCAGCCCTTAGAACCTTAGTAACCAAAGGAAGGTGAAACACTAGGTGTTGATGAGCAATAGTAAGTCACAAACACCTAGTGTACAAATAAGAGGGAAGAAGAGAGATGGGATAGATACAAAACTTCTAACCTAAAACCAGAGCTTCTTCTCTGTCTAAAATGTCTAAAAATCCAAACTTTTTTTAACCTTGAGCCAAGAGGAAGAAGCCTTCTCTTATAGGCAACAAAACTTACAAGTTAAGCTAACCAAGAGGCTCATCCCTCCATACACGTGTATGGAGGGGAAACAAATGCTATAAAGCTGTCTGAAAATATCTCCAAAAACAGCTGTAAAGTAGTCAGCAGGGCAAAATGGTCATTTTGCCAAAATTGACTGCCGACCGGCACAATATAGTGCCGATGGCAACACCAACCAGCCGGTGGCCTCTAGCCACTGCCGGTGGTGTGTGGGGATGCCTCACAAGGCATTCCCTACCCCTCCAAGGCAAAGCACAAGTGTTTGGTGCAAAACCAGACACAAACGGTCAAGTTCGGGGATCTTGAGGCAAGGCGCGTAGCCGAGAACTCCGGGAACTCCAAACGAACACGAACATGGATAATCACCGAGTGTTCAAGCAGTGACGTCCAGGTCTTGAGGACGGTCAAAAATAGGGTGTCTACACCAGGCAATTATGACCATTATAGAGCACTTATCAGTCACCCATTTGTTCCCACCCGCTCAGTTCACCAATATCTGACTTGCCAAGATCTATAATGGCGCAAAGTACGGAAGAAGTTATAGCTATGATGACAGCATTCCAACAGGCTGTGCAAGATTAGACCATTGTTGAAATACGACGCCCATCTAGGGCATCAACATCTACCGCACCTCCAGTCCCGGCTTCCCAGCCAAATCTTGATCCACCTCTGCTAGCCGAGAACCTTCAAATTTTGGATCCCTAAGAGGTGTTAGCATAAACTCAGGCTTTCAGGCCTCTGGCATAGCCTCACGGAGGGCTTCCTACTTTTGACATCAATGACATCGTTCCTGCCATGATAAAAATCACCAAGCTAGAGAAAATGCTTAAGAAAACTCAACGCTTCACTTAAATCGCAGATATTGAAGACGGTTACACTGAGGCTTCTGTGAGATTGCCAGAGAAGTTCAAAATGCCACATATTGGCAGATTTTATGAAAGCGGAGATCCTATCATCCACGTCTGTCTCTTCTCAAATATCTTAAAACCAATGGGCTTGACGTAGGCTCAGAAATCGTCATTATTCGAAAGGACCTTATCAGAAGTGGCGGCCACCTGGTATGCCAAACTAGAAGACTCGACTAAGCAGAACTGGAAAGAACTCTCCGTGGGATTTGTTAACCAGTATTTCTACAATACTCAGATGGAAGTAATGATCAGCGAATTGCAGGCAACCTCTCAAAATCTTAAGGAACCCTTTATTGACTTCGTTGCTAGATGGAAGGCAAAGGCAGCCCGAATGACAAATAGGCCTTTAGAAAGGGAACAGGTTCAATTGGTAGTTCAGAACCTTGAACCAGACATGTTATAGAGGATGATAGTCGCACCACTATTCACCTTTGCTGCTTTACATGAATTGGGGGTTCAGATTTAGAGCACTTTCAAGAAGGAAACTATCCAGAGAACAAGTGAACCGCCAAAGAGGTCGTTTACTAGGGTCACCAATGCTAGCAATAGCATTATTTCTAGGATTGTCAAAATCAGTACCATCACCACAACAACCAAGATAGCCAATCCATTCGCTGGCACAACCTCACAAACCACCGGCCTAGCCCGAAACCAATTTAGAACCTTTATTCCTCCTCACATGGGTCAAACTCGTGCTCTCAAGGTCCTGATGGACAAAGGGCATCTTGAGCCCCTTGATCAAAACTAGCCCGAGAGCAGGTAAAAGGAAAAGGAAAAGCGGACGTTGAATCAGGGGAGTGAGACATCAAAGTTGAAGAAAAGTCTGAATGGGAATCCGATAATAGAGAGAAGATTTCGAGGGAACTGAAACACTATTGAGAGGCAGAAATTGAGTCAGCCTCAGAAGAGAAGCGGTGTGCCGACAGAGCATGTACTCAAAGAAGGAAAAAGGAGATCCTTTTAGGAATCTACCTAAACTCACCATATCTATCTAATGGCGGAAGACGTGACATGAACATAATTTGGGTAGAGCCAGATAGTGGTCCAGCGATGACTGCGGAAGAATGGTAGGAGGACAAGGATCTAAGTTGTGCTTGTGCCGATGAAGGGTGGGGGACCAACATCCCTGACAATACATAGTACATGGAAGAGATTAACCACATGACAATAAGCTATTTCAAACCCCCATCCCTTGACCATGGAGAACCCTCTAGAAAAGAGGCTGAGAAGATGAAAGAGAAGGAGATAGAAGAAGATCTGGTGTTAAGCCAACTTAAGAAAATCCGGAAAGATATTTCAATCTGGGGGCTGCTGATGGCTTCTAGGGAACACAGGCAGACATTGTTGGAGGCGCTAAAAAAGGCTAAGTTGCCTATAGACGTCACTCCCGACTAATTGGTGTCTTTGGTCACATCTGGGGATGTTACTCCTTTGTTGTCTTTCACAAACAAAGACCTGTCACCCGAGGGGGCCAACCACAACAAACCTCCGTATGTAACCTTGGAAAGCTAGAAGAAGTGGATCCCGATAGTGTTGGTGGACACCGGGTCGACAATGAAAGTATGTCCAGCACGGACTGCTTATGCCATAGGCTGAAAACTAGCTGATTTCACGCCTACGACTCAAGTCGTCCAAGCTTACGACAATACCAGCCGCAATGTTATGGGAACCTTTAAGAGCCAAATATTGCTTGGTCCATCCAAACTTGAGGTTGAATTCCATGTGATGGATGTGCCAACAACCTTCAATTTACTCTTGGGCAAACCTTAGTCGCACCATATGAAGGCGGTTTCTTCAACAGTACACCAACTGGTGAAGTATCCGTTCAAAGGGGGGATGGCGACTATTTATGGCAATTCTTCAATCCACCCTCCCTCGGGAACCACCACACCCTTGTTAAAAATACTGCATGGAGAAGAGGATGTGTTCCTCTTTGGGTTCACTTTAGCAGACACACAATTAGTGCAAACTATCATAGCTGAGGATGGGGGGGCTATGTGAGCGCCTAATCTATATATATGATGAAAAAGTAGGGACACCTTCCTGGATTGGGACTGGGTAGAAGTGGGAGACAGGGAAATACTGTTGGCAAAGAAGTAAGCCATAACGCCCATACTTTTGGGTTGGGGTATGAGTCAACTACAGAGAATTGGAAGAGGAAAGGAGACGAATTGAAGGAGAGAATTATAGCAAAGAAAGCAGGAAGGCAATTTAAGTTGGTCCACAAGCCGATCAAGGGGACCTTAAAAGGACTCTTTGTCCATAAAGGAGAAGACTTCCCTGTCTGTGGATTCCCAGAACCATAGGTTGAATGGGAAACAAAGATGAGATACCCTAGGTTTGAGATCTTTTTCAATCAGCAGTTGTTAGACAACGAGGATGAGTGGATTGACCCAAGCATCAGTATAGGGCAAGACAGAATTATAAGCTTGGATAGCGATGAAGAGGAACTATTAGGGATAGCATTGACTGACCTCTTGGATTATTCCAATGCCGAGGTTGAGCACGTTAACTTGGGGGGATAGTGTTACTATCTCCGTGATCGGGGATGAACCAGCGACATATTACACCAATCTCATTATGGATGTAGTTGAGGTTCCACGCCTAGTTTGGCAACTCGAGAAGGGCTCTATTGACAGTTCTGAATCGGGTGATAAGCCTGAGTCTGATTTCACTGAGTCTGTTGAATCCGAGTCAGACTTGAGTCAGTCTAAGGAGTTTGAGTCTAGCACTTCCAGGGGTGGTAACCTAGGTGCCAAAGTCTTGTCTAGGTCTTCTGTTAGTTCTTCTTTTGAGTCAACTGTAATGGAGGACCCTGGCTTTATCAATGAGAACGTAGTAGACTTTGCTTACTTCTCTGTGCCATTAGTTTGGTGCACTGATATTGATTTTCAAAATTTTGACTTAAACAAAGATGAAGAAATTCCTCGGACTTTAAAAAACTTGATTAATCAAGAGGAGGAGAGGCATACTTATCCCTGCATGGATGGGTTCATTGTAATTAACGTGGGTATTGAGAAAGATCCACTCTTAGTCCATATTAGTTCCACGTTGTCTTCGTAGGAATGCGAGATTTTAATGGCTTTGTTAGAAGATATCAAAGATGTTTTTGCATGGTCTTATGAAGACATGCCTGGAATCGATCCTGAGATTGTACAGCATAGGATCTCTCTCGACCCCGAGGCCCAACCAGTCAAGCAGAAACTTCGCAGAATCCGTCTAGATTGGGCACTGAAAATTAAAGAAGAAGTCACCAAACAGATCGATGCAAGATTCCTGATGGTATTTGAATATTCGACTTGGTTGGCTAACATCATTCCAGTTCTGAAGAAAGACGGCAGGATCAGAGTTTGCGTCGACTTCAAGGATTTGAATAGGGCTAGTCTGAAGTATGACTTTCCGTTACCACACATTGATGAGTTGGTAGACATCACCGCCAACCATGGCTTGCTATCCATCCAAGATGAAGGCCATCTTAGAAATGCCACCACCAGGGCCTACAATATAACGTCACCATGGCCTTTCTCAGTCTAGGGATTTGATGTCATCGGAGCGGTCTCACCAGAGGGGTTAAATGGACACGAGTTCATTCTAGTGGCAATTGATTACTTTACTAAGTAGGTGGAGGCGCAGTCGTATTCTGTGTTGAAAGTATCGCATGTGGACAAGTTCATCAAGAACAACATCATTTACAGGTATGGAGTGCTAAATGAGATAATATCAGACAATGGTTCACATTTCAAAAAGGAGGAGGTGGATTTTCTTGAGAATTACAACGTGGCTTTTCACAAGTCATCAACATATAGGCCACAGACTAATGGAGCCAATGAAGCCGCAAACAAGAATATGAAGAACATCATGCGAAGACAGTGAAAACCTATAAGGATTGGCCAGATAAACTTCCTTTTGTACTTTGGGGTTATAGAACATCAATTCGAACATCTACAAGAGCAACGCCATACTCTTTGGTATATGGGATGGAAGTTGTTTTGCCAATCAAGATCGAAGTACCGTTGCTGAGAATCATGGTCGAGTGTCAGATAATAGAGGTGGATTGGCAGCATAATAGGTTCGAAAAATTGATGTTGTTTGACGAGAGGAGGTTGAAGGCGTTATATCATATCCAAGGATATCAGCGTAGAATCGCTAGGGCCTTCAACAAGAAAGTCAAATCCAGAAACCTCAAAGAATGAGATATGGTGCTTAAAGACGACCGAGCTCTCATTCATGACCTTAGGGGCAAGTTCCAACCCTATTGGACAGGTGCCTACATCATCAAATCTATCTGCTCAGGAAGAGCCATCATCCTCATGGATTTGGATGGCTTGGAGTTCTCACAACCAATCAACATGAACAAGTTGAAGAAATACTATTCTTGAAAGGCTCGCTTGGCCAAGAACCCTAAAGGGTGACCTAGGCAAAAGTTGGAGAATGAAAAAATTGAAATAAAAAGAAAAATAGAGCTCACAAGGTTGAAAACCTAAAAGGGCGGCTTTGGCAAAAGTTAGACCGCAAAAGGAGAGAGAGTTAATACCCGAGTGAACCTTAACCAAACTACGTAAGGCTTGATTTCCATCTTTGGGATACGTAGGCAACTTCATCCCGAAGTCCGGCCTTAACCATTTTCAACTCAACTATCCTATCCATTGTTTGATCGGTCCATCTCACCATCTATTGGCTTGGTTGTTTTCCCTCCATTTGGCAAAAGGTCCAGCTACAAGATAAAGCAAGGGGCATAACAGTAGTAAAGGTGAATGCAGTTATGATCTTCTTAATTCGGGGTTGTACATCTTAAGGATTGATTCCATATGTATCTGGTATTGACAATTTGCGAAAATTTGTTTTGGAAAGTTTTAATGAAGTGGATTTTCTCAAAATTTTATTTTTTGCAATATAGACCATTCTTTGGACCAAAAAAGGAAAGTTTTCAGTACTCACAACTTTGATTACATGATTTAAACACAAGTACACCCTCAGATTCTCAGGTTGAATCAAAGTTGCTTTTACATCATAAAAACTTGAAAAGAAAGTCAAAGCAATAAACTAAGGGCACAGATAAGTGAGGTAGTAGTCCTCTGCCTCTTGCCTGCACTCTCAGAAATCTCTGCCACCGAGGATGGTCTAAATTGTGTCTCATCCTCAAGCCAAGCCAAGCACTCGCTAGAAAGGGCACAACTGAAGCTAGTAGTAGGGGCCAGAAGCTCTCTCATCCTCCAAGTAGCGAGGTATCGAGCCAAGTGTGAAGTACAAACTGGAAATGAAGCAGGGTATTCCACCCCCTCATCAAGACAGGTTTGATCACACTCAAACTGTGATATCCCTGTTCCGTAATATGTTGATTGGTCTTTAATATGAGTATGATTGTGTGTTTAATATGATTTTGTGTGCCATTATGTGAAAATATGTGGTTTTGAATTTCTATCTGTTCACCGTAGGAATATCTGTTTGACTATCTGCTTTGGAAATTAAATTGAAGGCCTTATCGGCCATAGAAACCGAAATTGGTTGCGCCATTGTGATTGGCATAATTTTTAGAGCCTACGGTGAAGTTTAATTGAAAAATTGATTCGAATCAGATTAAGTTGATTAAATTGGTGAATTGGTGCCCAATTATTTCTTATTATTAAATTGTGGCTAGTGGGAAACTTATATAGGAAGGGCACTATGCACTTAGTCCATATGCTTGAGTTCAAAATCTGATATTGTGCTCTAAAGAAAGGAGGGAGCCGAACGTAGAGAGGGAAGGAGCTCGAAATAGAGATTTTGCTAGGAAACTTTGTGATCTTGGAGCTATACTCAAGAATCAACCATAATTTGTGAGAATTAAGGCTCCTAGGTGAGTAACCCACCCTTGATTCATGTGCTTTGCTTGTAAATTGTAAATTCAAAGTTGAATGATGATAAAGAGCATGAAATGAGTTGTATTTGTTGAATTTAAAGTCATAGAACACATGCATGTAAGGAATTGCTATAAATTTCCATGTTTGAGCACAATGTGTGTGATCCATGTTGAATTTTTGGTTTAAATCCACGTATTTGATCTTCTCTCCACCAATTGGGTTAAGAATAGTGAGTATCTTCCACATGCAAGTGCAAATCATGGAGGTGTAAGTTTGAATATTCGAATTTAATGTGTTGGTGTTAAGTTTGGGTCAATTTGTGACATGCATGTGTTTGATTCATGAAATTGAGCCTCAGAATGTTGAATTTTTGGTGTTCATACCATGCTAGCATATATATATATGAGAAGTTTGAGCTGAAATTAAGTGTTTGGAGCCTTTGGATGTGAAGTTGAAGCTTAAGAACACATTCTGGAAAACCCAGAAAATTTGGTGCCCGCTCGAGCGGGGAAACCGCCGCTAGAGCGTGAAAAACGAGCTCCCAGGATTTTCTGCAGACATGGTGTCCGCTCGAGCGGGGTAGTTGACGCTCGAGCGGGGAGCCATGTAGAGAGGCCTTCCGCTCGAGCGCCAGAATGAACGCTCGAGCGTAAATTTGACGTAACCAGTACTTTTGCAGGCCTCAAGGGTCCGCTCAAGCGGGGAAGTCCACGCTCGAGCGGGGACCCTGTTTTCTGAAATTCTGAAAATGCATTATGTGTTATGTTTTCCGTTCTCTTTCACTTCTAAGCACTCTTAGACATACATTGAGCATTGTAATTGAATTAAAGAGATAAGAATGAAGCCTAAAGAGGAATATGTGAATTAAAGAACAGATTGAATTATTTGTGACCCACATATGTTATATGATATGTAGGGTCAAGCTCCAAGGCAAATCCACAAGCCGATCACTGTGAGTAATATCTAAAATATGTTGTTGTCCAATTGCTACTCCTATGTGAGTTTCGTAAAGTTCATTAATTTGAATGGTGGACAAAGTTTGATATGAAAGTTTGAAAGGCCTAATGGCCAGTTTGATATGAAAGTTTGAAAGGCCTAAAGGCCAGTTTGATACGAAAGTTTGGAAAGGCCAAAGGCCAGTCTGACATGAATGAATTGGGCCCAAGGCCGTTTGATATATATAATGTTCCAATGTACTTTTTTCTTTGATATTATTCACTGGGCTATCGCTCACGCTCATTCATGTGTTTGTAGGTGAGCCAAGAGAGGTCCAACCCCAGCCCCAGTGAAGTCTGTGTGGAACGACAAAGGTTTTGAAGAGTCAGCCCTTCCATCTGACGCACGAGACTCGCCTTTGCCTTTTTGTCATTTTGTTTTATGTTGTCATGTTGGCGAAGTCTTGGAACATGTCTGTATATAGTTCTCATGGGTTAACTTAGTTTGGATGATCCTGTCTGCACAGAATTTTATGGTATTGTATTTTGTTGTGAGTTATTAATGTGCATATGTATAGTTTGTTATGTGTGCCATGTAAGCACAGCTCCATGGACAAAGTTTTCAATTGCTTCCGTTTGGCCCCCATTAACTCTGTTAAAATACGTTTGGTCTGGTTTGAGGCCATATGTAATCTCATGATTACTGGCCGGTTATGTCCTTAACCTACGAGGGCGGGTTCGGGCCATGACAGAGTGGTATCAGAGCACGAGTTAATAACTCACACACTTGTCCAAATGAGCAATAAGCATCTAGAAAAGATCTAGGGTGCATTCATGTGATAAATATGAATCTGAATGCACCAAGAATATGCTTAACTACTAAATGTGAACAACTATGTATTATAAGTTTGTGAACTGCTTGCATTTCAAATTACTTGATTATGTATGCTCTTAAGTATATGCATACCTGTGTATCTTTTGTATAAAGTATAATGCAAGTTTAATCAGATGGTGAGGACAAGAGGTGATGAGATAGAGGAATCTTCTACTGCCAGACTGGACAGAATGGAAAGGTTGATTTAGGAAATGGCAGAGACATTGAGGCAATAGCAAGAGTGGCAACAACAGTGGCAGCAACCACATCCTCCACCTCCACCTCCGGCACCTCCTATGCCAGAAAATCAGAACGATGACCGAATCATAGCTCTCACCAAAGAGTTCAAGAAAATGAAACCACCACAGTTTCATGGTGGATTAGATCCTTTGAAAGCTGAAGCTTGGGTCCTTGGCATCGAAAAACTGTTTGAAGTGTTCCTGTGTTCGGATACACAGAAAGTGCTTCTAGCCACCTTTATGCTAGAAGACAAAGCAAGAAGATGGTGGATGTTAATGCGTGAGAATTACAAAGATGCTGATTGGGCAAAATTTCTAGAAATTTTCTATGACAAGTACTTCCCGCAGTGTGTTCGGGATAGAAAAGTAGCAGAGTTCATGGAACTAAGGCAAGACAGTATGACTGTAGCCGAGTATGAAGCCAAATTCACTGAATTGGCCAGGTTTGCACCACACGTGATTGATACAGACTATAAAAGGGCGAGACATTTTGAAGGCGGGCTTCGAAGCGACATTCTAGAAAGGGTGAATGTCTTGAAGCTGGAAACCTACATTGGGGTACTAGACAGGGCCATAATATCAGAAGCTAATATAGCTAGACAGACTAAGCCAACAACAGAATGGAAAGGCAATAAAAGGCAAGGCTTATTTTCAAAGAAGAAATATACGAAAAAGCAGAATACGAACTCCTCAAATACTTTGAATTCTTCCCAAGACACATCTCCCATGTGCAATGTTTGTAGCAAAAGGCACCGTGGGGTTTGTTACCGTGTGTTAGGGGCCAGTTTTAAATGTGGTAAACAAGGGCATATGGCCCGAGATTGTAATTAGAACAGTGGGAGAATAGCTGCTAGTTCCACTGCATCGACCCCAAAACCAGGAAATACTATGAGACTTGCTACCACCGGGGATACTGTAAGACAAGGAAGAGTTTTTGCGCTTGTTCCGGGCGATACATGAAACGCCAACGCAGTTGTCTCAGGTACCATTTCTATATGTAATCAAGATCCCTTTGTGTTAATTGACTCTGGATCAACACACTCATTTGTAACATGTGCATTTGCATCTAGATTGAGTAGACCTCTAGAATTAATTCCATATCTGCTATGTGTGTCTGCTCCATCTGGGGAATATGTATTATGTGAATCTGTATATCGTTTTTGTGATATGCGTGTTGGGAATGCCATCCTATATGTGGATTTGTTACCCTTAAACTTTAGGCACTTTGATATAATTTTGGGCATGGATTGGTTAACTAAATATTGTGCCACCATTGACTGTGTGACAAAACGGACTGTGTGACAAAACGGGTTATGTTTAGACCACCACAACAAGAGGAAATTGTGTTTGTGGGTAATGGGGTAGTGCCTCCACCTTATTTGATATCTGCAATGAAAGCATGTAAACTGATTAGGAAATGGTGTGAGGGTTATTTGTGCTATGTACTGTCTGAACAATCTGTGAATGTTGAATTGAATGATATCCCTATTGTTAGAGAATTCCCAGATGTGTTTCCAAATGAATTACCAGGGGAATAGGTAGACAGGGAGATAGAGTTCACTATTGAAACTGTATCAGGCACCCAACCTATTTCTAAAGCTCCTTACAGAATGGCTACCGCTGAAATGAAAGAATTGAAGGAACAGTTACAAGACCTGCTTGACAAAGGATTTATCAGACCTAGCACTTCACCATGGGGTGCATCGGTGTTGTTTGTGAAAAAGAAAGATGGAACTCTACGCTTGTGTATCGACTATCAGGAATTGAACAAGGTAACAATAAAGAATAAATATCCCTTACCTTGTATTGATGACCTGTTTGACCAGTTGCAGGGATCACAAGTGTTCTCCAAGATTGATTTGAGATTCGGATATCATCAGTTGAAGGTAAAGACGGAAGACGTTAAGAAAACCGCATTCAGAACGAGGTATGGACATTTTGAGTTTCTTGTTATGCCATTTGGAGTGACTAATGCTCCCACAGCATTTATGGACCTGATGAACCGAATTTTTAAAACTTACCTTGACGAATTTGTTGTGGTTTTTATTGATGACAGTTTGATATACTCTAAAGATAGACTTGAACATGAACAGCATTTGAGAACTGTCCTGCAGATACTTAGGAAAAGGAAATTGTTTGCTAAACTAAAGAAATGTGAGTTTTAGTTAGATGAAGTTGTTTTCTTAGGGCACGTGATCAACAAGGAAGGAATTTCAGTGGACCCGCAGAAAATAGAGGCGATTGTGAATTGGCTTACACCGACAAATGTGAAAGAAGTTCGCAGTTTCATGGGCTTGGCTAGTTATTACAGGAGGTTTGTGAAAGATTTTTCGTAAATAGCTGTGCCTCTTACCCAACACATGACTTAGAGTTGGCCGCAGTTGTTTTTTCTTTGAAAATCTGGCGGTATTACTTATATGGGGCAAAGTGTGAAGTCTACACGGATAACAAAAGTCTGAAATACTTCTTCACGCAGAAGGAGTTGAACATGCAACAGAGGAGATGGCTTGAACTGATAAAAGACTATGATCTTGAGATCCAGTACCATCCCGGGAAAGCCAATACAGTTGCTGATGCCTTGAGCAGAAAATCAACAGGGAGTATGGCTTGTTTGCTTACTGAACAGAAGGAGATTCTGCAAGATTTTGAGAAGTCTGAAATTGAAGTGGTATTGTGTGAACAGGGCGGATTGCTAGCCGCTATCTCAGCCGAACCGGCAATCATTGAAGAAATCAAACAGAAACAGAACGAGGATGAATTCCTCAAGAAAGTGATTGATGAATTTGAGACACGTCCGAAAGCAGAATTCAGCATTGAAAATGAAGTGTTGAGATTTCGAAATTGAATGTTTGTCCCAAATATCCCGGAACTGAAGAAGAGGGTTTTAGATGAAGCCCACAGATCCGTATTTGTTATGCATCCGGGTAACAATAAAATGTATCGGGATCTGAAACAGACCTATTGGTGGCTTAAGATGAAGAAAGAGATTGCAGAGTATGTGTCCAAATGTCTTCAATGTCAGCAAGTTAAGGCTGAACATCAGAAACCGGGCGGTCTATTTCAACCCCTCCCTATTCCTGAATGGAAGTGGGAACATGTGACTATGGATTTCATTGTTGACCTACCTCGGACTTCTCGAGGTATGGATTCTATTTGGATTGTAGTTGATAGACTGACTAAATTTGCACATTTTCTGCCTGTCAAAACTACGTTTAATGCTTACAGATTGGCTACTATTTATGTTGATGAGATTGTCTGTCTACACGGAGTTCTGGTGTCTATTGTGTCGGATAGAGATCCGAAATTTGTGTCTAGATTCTGGAAAAGTTTGCAGGAAGCTATGGGAACAGAACTGAGATTTAGTACTGCATTCCATTCACAGACAGATGGGCAATCAGAACGGACAATTCAGACTTTGGAAGATATGCTTCGAATGTGTGCTTTAGATTTTCAGGGGAGTTGGGAAGAATATTTGCCACTGGCAGAGTTCGCGTACAATAACAGCTTCCACTCCAGCATCGGTATGGCACCATACGAGGCTTTGTATGGTAGAAGGTGTAGATCACCTATTTGTTGGACAGAAGTCGGGGATAGAGCTTTGCTTGGGCCTGAAATTGTGCAAGACACTTCTGAGAAGATCAAAACTATTCGGCAAAGGCTCAAGACAGCTCAGGACCGACAAAAGAATTATGCAGACGTTCAGAGAAGACCTCTTGAGCATGAGGTTGGTGACCATGTGTTCGTCTGTGTTTCTCCGATGAAAGGCCAAATCAGGTTTGGAAAGAAGGGCAAATTGTCGCCCCGTTACATTGGGCCGTTTTAGATTCTAGAAAGGCTTGGCCCAGTGGCCTATAGAGTTGCTTTGCCACCGGGATTCGAACAAATCCATAATGTGTTTCATGTGTCGATGTTGAGGGGTTACCTCAAAGACCCATTTCATGTGATTGATTATCACCGGGTAGCTTTGGATGAGAATATGGAATACGGCGAATGGCCGGAACGAATTGTTGATCGACAAGTGAAACAATTGAGAAGCAAGTCCATCCCAATGGTGAAAGTGGAATGGAAAGAACATTATGGAACGGATGCTACATGGGAAAAAGAGGAGGAAATGCGATTATACTATCCACATCTGTTTCCCGACGAACGTAAATTACGTTTGAGGGACCAAACTTCCTAAAGTGGGGAAGACTGTGATATCCCTGTTCCGTAATATGTTGATTGGTCCTTAATATGAGTATGATTGTGTGTTTAATATGATTTTGTGTGCCATTATGTGAAAATATGTGGTTTTGAATTTCTATCTGTTCACCGTAGGAATATCTGTTTGACAATCTGCTTTGGAAATTAAATTGAAGGCCTTATCGGCCACAGAAATCGAAATTGGTTGCGCCATTGTGATTGGCATAATTTTTAGAGCCTACGGTGAAGTTTAATTGAAAAATTGATTCGGATCAGATTAAGTTGATTAAATTGGTGAATTGGTGCCCAATTATTTCTTATTATTAAATTGTGGCTAGTGGGAAACTTATATAGGAAGGGCACTATGCACTTAGTCCATATACTTGAGTTCAAAATCTGATATTCTGCTCTAAAGAGAGGGGGGAGCTGAACCTAGAGAGGGAAGGAGCTCAAAATAGAGATTTTGCTAGGAAACTTGGTGATCTTGGAGCTATACTCAAGAATCAACCATAATTTGTGAGAATTAAGGTTCCTAGGTGAGTAACCCACCCTTGATTCATGTACTTTGCTTGTAAATTGCAAATTCAAAGTTGAATGATGATAAAGAGCATGAAATGAGTTGTATTTGTTGAATTTAAAGTCATAGAACACATGCATGTAAGGAATTGCTATAAATCTCCATGTTTGAGCACAACGTGTGTGATCCATGTTGAATTTTTGGTTTAAATCCATGTATTTGATCTTCTCTCCACCGATTGAGTTAAGAATAGTGAGTATCTTCCACATGCAAGTGCAAATCATGGAGGTGTAAGTTTGAATATTCAAATTTAATGTGTTGGTGTGAAGTTTGGGTCAATTTGTGACATGCATGTGTTTGATTCATGAAATTGAGCCTCATAATGCTGAATTTTTGGTATTCATACCATGCTAGTATATATATATGAGAAGTTTGAGCTGAAATTATGTGTTTGGAGCCTTTGGATGTGAAGTTGAAGCTCAAGAACACATTCTGGAAAACCCAGAAAATTTGGTGCCCGTTCGAGCGAGGAAACCGCCGCTCGAGCGTGAAAAACGAGCTCCCAGCATTTTCTGCAGACATGGTGTCCGCTCGAGTGGGGCAGTTGACGCTCGAGCGGGGAGCCTTCTAGAGAGGCCTTCCGCTCGAGCGTAAATTTGACATGACCAGTACTTTTGCAGGCCTCAAGGGTCCGTTCGAGCGGGGAAGTCTACGCTGGAGCGGGGACCCTGTTTTTTGAAATTCTGAAAATGCATTCTGTGTTCTGTTTTCCGTTTCCTTTCACTTCTAAGCACTCTTAGGCATACATTGAGCATTGTAATTGAATTAAAGAGATAAGAATGAAGCCTAAAGAGGAATATGTGAATTAAAGAACATATTGAATTATTTGTGACCCACATGTGTTATATGATATGTAGGGTCAAGCTCCAAGGCAAATCCACAAGCCGATCACTGTAAGTAATATCTGAAATATGTTGTTGTCCAATTGCTACTCCTATGTAAGTTTTGTAAAGTTCATTAATTTGAATGGTGGACAAAGTTTGATATGAAAGTTTGAAAGGCCTAAAGGCCAGTTTGATATGAAAATTTGAAAGGCCTAAAGGCCAGTTTGATATGAAAGTTTGAAAGGCCTAAAGGCCAGTTTGATACGAAAGTTTGGAAAGGCCAAAGGACAGTCTGACATGAATGAATTGGGCCCAAGGCCGTCTGATATATAATGTTCCAATGTACTTTTTATTTGATATTATTCACTGGGCTATCGCTCACGCTCATTCATGTGTTTGTAGGTGAGCCAAGAGAGGTCCAACCGCAGCCCCAGTGAAGTCTGTGTAGAACAACAAAGGTTTTGAAGAGTCAGCCCTTCCGTCTGACGCACGAGACTCGCCTTCGCCTTTTTGTCATTTTGTTTTATGTTGCCATGTTGGAGAAGTCTTGGAACATGTTTGTATATAGTTCTCATGGGTTGACTTAGTTTGGATGATCCTGTCTGTACAGAATTTTATGGTACTGTATTTTGTTGTGAGTTTTAATGTGCATATGTATAGTTTGTTATGTGTGCCATGTAAGCACAGCTCCATCGACAAAGTTTTTAATTGCTTCCATTTGGCCCCCATTAACTCTGTTAAAATACGTTTGGTTTAGTTTGAGGCCGTAGGTAATCTCATGATTACTGGCCGGTTATGTCCTTAACCCACGGGGGCGGGTTCGGGCCATGACACAAACTGGCATCTGAACCGGAATGGGAAGTAGAAAACACAGTATGTAAGGCCAATCGACTCTATACCTAGTTGGCGGGACATGCCGTAGCTTATCTCGGACAAGTTAAGCTAAGGGCATCAGCAAACAATGACAGCCACGAATTTGCTGCACATCCAGTCACACCATAATCCTTCTGTGGGAAAGCTCACAAGCTATGGGCGAAAGAAGTAGGATCTAGCCGAATACTCGAGGCAAGAGTCCACCACTCTCTACTTATGCATCAACCACACCTGGGGAGGGATAAAAGATAAGAGAGATTAAAGAGCAGAGAGATGTGTGTTGAGAGTAAAAGTAAGAAAAGGGCTTTGAGAGAAAATAGAGACTGAGTGCCAAAGTGATATGAGAATTCGTAAATGAGAAATGGTGGGAAATAGTACCTGAAGAAGCAGTGGACTCCCCGCAAACTGAGAAGTCTCTCGCTGATGGAAAGCATCTAAACACATTAAGGTTTTGGCTAGTGCCAAGCCTATGCAGATTCAGCACTACTTGAGGCATTGAGCCACTTCAATCAATCTAATGCTGACTCCACTACCACTAGGGGCAAGAAGGTAATGAGCAAGCAAGCATATGCAGAGACCATGTTAGCGATAACCTCGCCAAAGAAGATCACGCCTATTACCAATATCGAAAAAACGGTGAATCAGGCCAAGAATGTTCAACTCCCCATCATGAGCCAAAGACTTAGCCTCGTTGAAAGAGAGGCCACACATTCGTTCAACCGCCTGTGCATGGCTAAAAAGGGGTTGAGGCATAATTTCCTCATTGCACTGGGACTCCATTAACGCTTGAAACTCTTCAAGAGTAGGACTAATCTCTTGTGATCCAAAGAAAAACACGAGTAACCTGATCCCAACAGTGGGCAACAATGTGGAGAAATGGAAAACAAAGTGAAGTGTGGCTCAAGGAAAAAAGAGCATTTATGCTAAAACCATTGAATTCACCTTTTTTATGTCGTCCAAAGTGGTCGTCCAAAGTGGTCGTCCAATCTCTGAGCTTCTCAATAAGGACAGTCTCCATTTTCAGAGAAAACTACCAAAAAGATGATGTCACGTCGAAGAAGCAAAAACATAAGACCTTTATAGAAGATAAGGGTGTATAGGTGGTTGACAGCAGTTGTCCAGCCACAGGTCTTAGCCTGCCGGCCAAGTATGCTAACCAAACTACTTGGCAGCCGTATTATGTCTGCACTCTTTGTTTTCAAGTCTTGTTTTGAGTCTTTTTGTTTCTGGCAAGTGTAAATAAGTTTGTTTGAGTTTTTTTTCCCTAGTTTTTCCTTTGTTGAGTCATTTTTTGTATTTTGGTCATTTGTAGGCTCAATATCCGATTAAGAACTCGTTCAAATGTAATCATTCTGAGTTTCAAATTCAGATACAATCATTTTTTATGCAAGTGTTGTGCCATTCTCGAGATGCTGTGCAAAACAAAAATTTCTTCTTTTATAAAATGCAGGGTTTGACCCCATCATAGTTCTTACAAAAGAGAAAATACAAGTTTTCAAAAACAAAAAAGTAAAGGTCTATCTGAAGCTATACAACGTTCTATACTACCAAAACAAAAGAAAAATAAAAGGAGTCCAAAAGGACTGTTTGCCAGGTCAGGTGCATCGGGAAGCCCTCTTTGTCCTCTTACGAGGATGAGACTCAGGATCACTGTCACCATCAGGACCGCTATCACCAGAACAATGTGACTCCGAGCCAGAATCATCATCCCCATCCTCAGACTTGGTGTGCTCACTCACGATCTCCTCGGTGTCTCTGGTCTCAGTATTCTCGCCAATCAAGGTCCCCTCTGCGGATGAAGAGCCCCTGCACTCGAGACTCGTTGTCTCCACTCTGACTCTGGTTCTGACTTCGGGCATCTCTGCCCTTACCTCTACCTCTACCCTCGCCCCTGCCCTGTGCAGGAGCCCGTCTATCTCTCATCCTCACAGTTGGAGGGGGTGCCACAGGTGTCGGTGGTGCTGGAAAAAGTTTGTAAGAAACAGAGCATCAGTACAGTTGGTTACAAAAATAGTATGAATATAACAAAAGGAAATCAATGCATGCCATATATGAAAATGAGGTACCTGATGACCATGGTAGGCGAGTAAGGATTCCCTTTTTCATACCATGTGGACCAAGGATTCGACCAACTGAAGGAGGCTGTCCACGTAATCCATTGGCACCTACAAGTGAGTTTGAACATCAGTATACAGAAAAGCAAATATGAAATACAAATTACAAAACAAAGTGCATACCCGCTGTACATCGGGGTCCTTGACAAACTCGTGCTCCTCTGAGTGCTCAATCAGAATCTGGTCGGCAACCTCATTTGATCGCCAGTATGTGATCATAGTCTGGATCACGGGAAGACCGGCTACATAAACTGCAGGGGCAGCCCCTCCTACATCAGGCTCAGCCGCACGAGCGACACCTCTAGCAGCGGGTACATTTGTAGCGCCACCTGTGTGAGCTCTAGTTAGAGACAGCATAAGGTGGGTCCGAATGAAGGCAGTGTAGTCCCCAACTCTGCGGAACATATCAGCGTCCTGCCCGTCATGAATTGCATGATAGCGTCGATAGGAAGACTATCGGTTGTCCTTATAAATAGCGGAGGGGAAGCAGGAACAATGGGATCGGGTAGGCCCAGGGTCTAACAAACGAAGCGCTCTCCCAGGTACCAGGTCCTGCAGAAGGGACCCTTTAGCAGGATCCCCAACCAGGAGGTATCCCAGGAACTGGCATACTCGTCCCTCGTCTCGGCGGGCATGACCACCCACTGCTTCCAAGTGACCTACAAATATAGGATGCATAGTTGAAGTTAGTTGTCAGAATACATAATGAAAGCAATATAGATGAAATGGAATGTGTATGAGTTTTAGATTACCTTGCGTATTGTCACTGTATCAAAGAAGCGACGATAGTAGGTGAAAGTGGTGACACTGCTGCGCCGAGGGTACCATCTGCCGTCATACAACCTTGAGTGAGGCACAATTGCCGCCACCTCATCTCTCGGAACTGGGGCAAAAGCAGGAAAGTAAGCATATACCCAGAGCTATAAGAAGAGAACAATTTGTGAGTCAACAGGTTGCAAATAGAAATAAAGGCAGAAAATGCAAAGCAAAAAGTATTGTTTATAACATAATTTGAAATTGAAGTGCAAGACATACCTCCCAAGCTCTCCAATAGTAGCCAACGATGTTCCCTTTCTTGCGACAACCGGAGCTCATGTAGCTATACAGGGTGGTGAGGCCAGTACCACCCCAGTCATGGTAGCGTACTCGCGGCAATACCACCAAGGTGCTCAAAAGATACAAGCCCATGGTGTTCCACCTATTCATAAACAAGGTGGTACCGATGAGATGGATCAGAAATCCGCGAGTGTAATGCTCCATCTGTTGCTTAGTCTCCGGCTGGCTCCCATGAAAGTGGTCGTAAAACCAACTGTACCTCACCATGGATGGCCTATCCAAGGGAAGGCATGCTACAAGCAGATGGACCCAAGCAGTCCACCACAGGCCCATGTCTAGATCAAAGGGGATTGGATCACCCCCTACTCGTAGCCCTATGATCATGGAGAAGTCGTAGGGTGTCATCGTCATCTCCCAAGTAGGTGGAGAAGTGGAAGGAGTTGGTGGTGTCCCACCACATCTCCACTAAGGCGCCGAGCAAAGACCGGCTTGCCTAGTGCCATGAGAGCTCAAAGCAGAGTAGGCCGAAGCCTGCCTCGTCCACCATCTCTCAGACTTGAGCAGGAAGCACTTGGTACTAGTCTCTCGCTGTCACCGCGCCGTAACCCCTCAAAGTGTAGACATCATCCTGTGTTGAAAGAAGAATTTGTTAAATGCATGGCCAGTTAAAAGGTTGAAATGAATATCAAAGCAAGCAAAGTGCATGAAAAAAAAAAGGAATGGTTCTTACCACAGAGGCATCATGAGAGAGGTGCAAGGTGTGCTCTCGCAGGAGGAAGTCCTCAGGCATGCCCCGGGCAAAATCCTCAAACCACAACATCCCACTGGGGGCCATCGCGTGTGTGCGTGGATGGTAAGTGGCTTGGTCAAATGGCTACACCCTGAGTGGTGGTAACTTGGGCTTAGGCTCTGGAGGGTAAATCTCCTCCGCGGCGATGTCAATAGCAATGTCCTCTATCGCCCTGTCAGCCTCCTCTATCATCGGATCCTCCATACCCGTGTCAGGCGGAGGAATAGATACCTCAAAAGGGGCATCAACATGTAAAGTATCATCGGCCATGGAGAATGTGGTGGGTGGTGAGAGAAAATCAAGAAAAATGAGAGAAATAGGGAAAAACCCCAAAACCAAACCCAAGGATAGAGAAAGTGAGAAAAAAATGAAAATGCAAGAATCAGTACACGGAAGCCAAGGAAAACCTATGAAAAACAAACAAAAACAATGACAGATCCAAAAAACTCAACCAAATCAAATTTCAATCGGTTCAAAACGTAGAGGGCCAAAAGGGTTTTATGAATAAAGTTTGCGTGGGTCATTGGGTAACGCGAATAGAATGAATATCTAGAAAGAGAGATAGGAAGTTTTCGGAGGGTGTGTGTGTGTGTTAGAATGAGCCAAAATCATGTTTTAATAAGCCACGGGGTGAAAACCCATAACTACCACCGACTTCGGCACATTTGGCTGGCTGGCTAAACTATTGTACGGCCGACTCATCTTTTGGCCAGCCGACTACTCCAGTGTGTTCTGAGATATTTTTCGGGAAATTTGCCTGTTTTGGGTCATGATTATTCTTGTATTCATCTAAAAAATAGAAAATTAGAATATTTGAGTTTGCTTTAGTTATAGAAAATTCTGAAATTTTGTTCCGGATGTATCATTCTAGGCCCCGTCATTTCTTCGAAGCATGAATGTGTCTCGACCTCGAGTTCAGGCAGGTTTACCCTCTTTTCAACATGTGAAAACCTTTGCTTCAGAGTTTTAAGGTAAAAGTTTCAAAAATAGAAAAAGAAGAGTAGGATCCCTGACAGAACAAGGTTATTCATCACATTTTCCTCCTATGAGATGTTTTCAAAGCCACCAAGTTTTGTTTATCTTTTCTATTATGTTGCATGTTATGTTGCAGGGAATATGCATCGCATTGTATTTCACGTTACTTATAACAATTATCTTGCATTCATATGTAGCGTACATTCTTCTCATTGTATCCACCCTTATCGCTCGATAGTGTGATTTGGCTCCTTTTACCCTCTCTATGTGAAACGTAGTTTGGCTACATCTTGTCTTCTCTATGTGAAACGTGGTTTAGTTTGCATCCTTTTACCTTTTTTGCGCAACGCTTAGTCAGGCTTGCATTTCTCACACCCTTTCTGTGCGAAGCGTAGTTTGGCTTGTAACCCTTAACCCTTTCTACACGAAGCATAGTTTAGCATGGAGCTTTTACCCTTTCTGCGCGAAGCGTAGTTTGGCATGGAGCTTTTATTTCGCTTGTACCCCTTTACCCTTTCTGCACAAAGCGTAGTTTGGCTTACACCCTCCATCTTTTCTGCACGATACGTAGTTTGGCATTGGAGCTTTTACCCTTTCTGCGTGAAGCGTAGTTTGGCTTGTACCCCTTTTACCCTTTTAGCGCGAAACGTGGTTTGGCTTGCATGTGTTCACCCTTTGTACATGAGACGTAGTTTGGCTAACCTTCCCTCTCTCCGTATGAGATACAGTTAGATATGTATGTTAGTTACGCCACCTTTGTACCCCTTTCATGTAAAATGCATTAGGATGTTGATTTACCTGGTTACAACCTTCCCTCTCTCCGTATGAGATACGGTTAGATACGCTTGTTGGTTGTACCACCATTCTCTCATTTTGCGTGAAACGTGTTAGGATGTTGATTTGAAGTTGGCTAACCTTTCATCTCTCCGTATGAGATACGGTTAGATATGCCTGTTGGTTACACCGTCTTTTCTCTTTTCGCGTGAAACGTGTTTAGACTTGTCGTTTGCTTACTCTTTTCTGTGTGAGGCACGGTTGGACTTGTTTTGATTCATGCGTGAGGCTTGTTTCATCCATATGCTGCCATTTATTTATTACTCATTGCAGTGTCTTGCATGATCATGGATTTTCAAAAATAATCAGTTTCGCGAAGCGTGTAAGTCTAGTTTCCAAGTGTATTTTGAGCATGTCGTTTGTATTCTATCCTTGAACTGCGCTAGTTTGATTCCTTGCAAATGGATATGCAGGCAACTTTCGAGCTCAACCACTTGCATTTACATTTTGTTTGTCTGCCTAAGTCTTACAGTCTTGTCAAATGGGTTGTCTTCGGGCTTTGACATTCACTCACATTATGAAATGACTTCGAACTTTGTCAAAGAGAGGCAATTATAGACACCCCATTTTGACCACCCTTAAGACTTGGGTGCTTCACTCTGAACACTTAAAGATGAAATGTTATGCTGTGCAATCATTCGATTCTTCAGCAAAAGGATTTAGTTTTGAGCTTCAAAACCTAAAGCTTGCACCCCCTTTTGACCAAAACCTTATTTTTTCTAACCCGACCACATAGAGAATAGCTGGCCAGATGATGGTCGGTAGGCCATTTTCATTGGGCCAGTCGTACACCCTCATGGCCGGTCGGCCATGCTTAGCGTAGCATATATTTTGACAGTTGCCAGCTGCTCCCATGCACATGCTTTGAACTAGCTATCCCTTTTATAGATATTTCTGATGTGAGAAGCTATTTTTCTATAAATACAACACCACCTCTCATGGTTTGGGGCTAGAAAAATTCCCCAAGAGCCAAAAGCTTGCCCAACCATCTTCTCTACCCTCTTGCAATATAGATACACAATACATATACCTTACAAGCTCAAACTTGAAGCTTTTGTTGAGATTCTTGAGCACAATTTCAGCTCCTTGAGAGTGTTTAGCTTGTGGTTCGTGAATTAAGAACAACATCCTCTCTTTCAAGAGGTGATCTTTGAACTCTTTAACCATCTTTTCTCTCTCTTTTTTCTTGTGTTTTCACAGGGATTTCAGACTTGTTTCTAAGCTTAAAATGTAATTAAAATCTTGTTAAAAGTGAGTGAGCTAGCCACCCTTTCATTGGCTAGTTCACTAAGGACAACAATCTTGTTTTTCTTTTATTTTTCACCTTCTTTTCACTTCTTTTGGTTAAATTTTAGTCCCTTTTAACACTGTTTTTAGGTTGTTTTTGTGTGATATAAATTGAATATGGGCTTATCAAAGGGTCCTAGTCCTCTCCACTACTTGTGCTCTTACTTATTATGCTTTGAATATCATATTTGTGTTGTTGTAAGTCCTCTCGGATTTGGCATGTTTAGGATGTAGCGGCCAATCCGTTGAGTTGATCATTTTTTCTTTCCTTATATAACTTGGAACCTTGTGGTCATGGGAATATTAGAGCTTAGGCTTAGCCACCCACTACAAGTTTACTTATCTAGTGTGAATTTCTTGCTTTCATGTTATTGTTGTCCACCTTGAAGCTAGGTAGTAGTTTCCATGTTCAGAGTGTTGAAAAACTCTCTTATCTATCATTTTCGAAACATGGAAACGAATATCTCATCCTTGTTCCATGAAAAAGTGAGTTGTCAACAACTTTGGCAAGTTGTGTGTTTAAGCCTTGATAGATAGCTTCTTCTTCTTCTTCTTCTTCTTTTTTTGTCTATTTTTTCCTTACTTGCTTTGTTGCTCCTAAAGAGCTCTTTCTTGAGAAGTGTTAAAAACTCTCTTCTAGTTCCACTTCGAAGCATGGAAATGGATGTTTTATCCTTATTATGAGTAGGGAGATGAGTTGACAACACTTTTGAGTTATTACCTTTTTTCCATTTTGATTGCTCTATGATCATCATGTACTATCTTATGACTTGATGATTTGTGAGTTAAGCATGCCTACCTCTTCCATGATTAAGTTCATGATAGGAAGGAGGTAAGGAGCATAGCACTTTTTTTGTGTGCTTAGCCAAGTCTTTTCCTTTGGCTTTCAAAGATCATCATGCAACAAATTTGCAATAGTTAATGATTTGGAAAGCAAACCTACTCACTCTTTGAAAATCCTCATGACAGGAGGGAGCAGGAAGGATGAATAGCTTTTTGAAACCCTCTGTCTTGCTCTATTCCAGTTTTATTGTAGTAAGGTATTCTCCAGAAACAGTGGCCGCTGACCATATTACTCTGTACGGCCGACCAGTTGATCAGGCTAGCTGACCAAGAGTGTTGTACGGCAGCGGTAGTTTTACAACAGAACAAAGGAAATCTTGAGGCCAAAACATAACTATTTTTTGGCTGTAAACAGGGCAGGTTCTGGCAGCAAACAGAGAGGTTTCCAGAGGAAGTCCTTGGTTGTACGCATGCGATTCCCCGCCTTTCATTTAAGTCCATTCAATTAGCTCCTTTAATTCATAGTATGTAATTAATTAGCTGCTTTCATTTGGGCTTGTAATAATTAATTGGTTCATTCATTTGTGTTTGTAATAATTAGTTAATTAGGACATTCGAACCCTCTTGTGCGAGGGTAAACTTGTAATATTTGTATGTCTTCCAACCCCCATTTCTTTCTCCCTTTTGTTTATATGCTTGCCATGGTTGTATGTAGCATCATATTTTTGTTTCATATCATTGCCATGCTTTGCATCCATTTTTGCATGTATTAAGGTTCGGTTCATCATTTTGAATATCATTGTCATTTCCTACTTACTTGAATACGTGCGCTACCGCATACTTTGAGTTAATCCACATGTTAATAACCTGAAACCTAATAGTCACATTCTTGTATGCGTTGCATTAGTCATGTGCATTGTCAGAGTTATGCATTTTTCTAATTGTTTTCTTTTTCTTTGACTTACCTCGGAGTACTAGGTGAGTGTTTTTGGCTTTAGCATATTCATGCGTGTGATTGTTGTCATGCTTAGCATCTTAACATGAGGCAACGTGCTTACTCGAAATGAACTATTTGAATGCCTGTGAATGAAGGTTATTTTACTTGCATTGGGATGATTTTGATCAAATGTACGTACAAGCTCACACTACTACAAAAATAGTTAAAGATCACACTTTGACAAAAAAAAAAGATCTCACTTTTATTGGAAGTGTGATAAAAAAAATTATATTGATATTTTAATCACACTTAATTTGATTGAGTGTGATAATATTTATTTTTTATGTCACTTTTCAATTAAGTGTGATTATATATATATTTTTTAATCACACCTTCTAATTAAAAGTGTGATTATATATACACTACTACTTTTTAATCACACTTTTTAAACAAGTGTGATTATATATATATTTTTTAATCACACATTCTAATTAAAGTGTGATTGTTTATATATTTTTTAATCACACCTTTTAATTAAAGTGTGATTATATATATACTACTACTTTTTAATCACACTTTTTAAACAAGTGTGATTATATATATATTTTTTAATCACACATTCTAATTAAAGTGTGATTATTTATATATTTTTTAATCACACCTTTTAATTAAAGTGTGATTGTATATACACTACTACTTTTTAATCACACTTTTTAAGTAAGTGTGATTATATATATATTTTTAATCACACATTCTAATTAAAGTGTGATTATTTATATATTTTTTAATCGCACCTTTTAATTAAAGTGTGATTATATATGCACTACTACTTTTTAATCACACTTTTTAAGTAAGTGTGATTATATATATATATATATATTTTAATCACAGATTCTAATTAAAGTGTGATTATTTATATATTTTTTAATCACTTTTTGAGACGGTACGACTTGCTGTCTTGCAAAAAAAAAAATGTGACTTTTTGAGACGGTACAACTTGCCGTCGCGAAAAATATGCCTTTTTGAGACGGCACAATTTGTCGTCGCAAAAAAATGTGACTTTTTGAGACTTCATATATATAGTTACAAAATGGTTTAAATAAATGCAATGGTATTTTTCTATCATAAAATTTTTTTTGAAAAAAACGACGTCGTCTTACTCTTTTAATATAACATTTCTCTTTTCATTCATTTTTTCATCTTCTGTCTCTCTATCTCTATCTCTATCTCTGTCTCTCTTCTCTTTCTCTCTCTCACTCATCACTCTTCTATGTCTGTCTATCTGTCTCTCTCTTTCTCTCTGTCTCTGTCTCTCTTCTTTCTCTCTCTCTCACGCATCACTCTTCTCTGTTTGTCTGTATGTCTCTCTTTCTTTATATCTCTGTCTCTATCTCTCTTCTCTTTCTCTCTCTCACTCATCACTCTTCTCTGTCTGTCTGTCTCTTCTTTCTCTGTGTCTCTCGCTCATCTCTCTTCTCTCTCTGTCTCTCTCTCGTTTATCTCTTTTCGCTATTTTTTTCTCTCTCTTTCTCTCTCTTTGTCTGTCTCTCGAACATCTTTTGTTTCTCTCTTTTTTTCTCTCTCTCTATCTCTCTGTCTCTCTCGTTTATCTCTCTTCTCTCTCTCTCTCTCTCTCTCTCTCTTTTTTTTCTATGTCTCTCTCTCGTCAATCTCTTTTGCTTTCTTTCTCTCTCTTTTTGTTTATCTCTTGCTCATCTCTTGTTTCTCTCTCTTTTTCTGTCTCACTCTCTCTCTATCTTTTTCTCTCTTTGTCTATCTTTATCTCTTTCTCTCTCTGTCTCTGTCTCTCTCTTTCTTTCTCCCTTATTGTGTTCGCCTTGCTCACTCTCTCCCTCATCTCTTCTCTATTTATTGAGCTCCCTCTCGATTTATCGATCCAACCATGTTTGGGACCCCCAGTGGGTGGTGACCCCCAGCACCCCCACCTCCACATGGGGGGCTGTGAGAGCAAGAGTGAAAATAAATAAATAAATAAATTTTTTTGAACCAATCAGAAAACAGTGGGGGTGGTGGGGGTCACTCCCACTGGGGGTCTAGGGCATTTTTCTTATCGATCCACTACAAGAAAATGCACTTTTAACGACCACTTTGTCTCTTTCTCGCTCATCACTTTGTCTCTGTCTCTCTATCTCTCTTCTCTATCTATCTCTCACTCATCTCTCCTCTCACCACCCATCTCCTCTACCACATTTACCATATTGCAAATGCCATTCCACTACCACCACTACTACCACTGTTGCCACTCCACCTCTACGATTACCATTATTACCATTATCGCCACCACTCCACTACCACCACTACTACCACACTACAACAAAACTGAGCTTTTACGGCTCCACATTAACGACATACACTAAATGCAAGCCGTGGTTTTTCACTTTTACGACTTGTTTTTTTTGCATGTCGTAAATAGTTTCCCAACCACGACGTCTCTATTGTGTTGGCCGTAAATGGTAATAATGATGATTTTTTTACGACTTGCAATATTAGCCGTAAATAATAAAACTTTCTACGACGTGCATTTGGCATGCTGTTAATACATCAACTATACATGACATGCATACACCAGCCGTTAAAAATATTGAACATTTCACAGCGCACAAAAAGTTAGCCGTTAAAAATATTACACTTTTTACGGCGCACAAAAAGTCAGTTGTTAAAAAGTACACTTTTCACGACACGCATATACTTGCCATTAAAAATATTTTACATTTCACGACATGCAATTTTTGTCATGAATAGTATGATCAAAATAAAAATAGGCACCAAAATAAAAATTTTGAGCGCCAAATGCCAAAAAAAATAAAATTCAAAAACTCCAACTCTTCAACCCCAAAACCAGAAACCTAACCTTCTACTCATCATCATCAAAAACCCTTATAACTCTTCAAACCCATACACGGTTACACTTCCTCTCTCTCCCCTCTGCCTCTGACGCCACCGCCACTGCCACTGCCACTGCTACTATGACTGCCGAGCCGCCGCCATCACCTCCGTTACCGACCTCTCTCTCGCTCTTCTCGGCCTGTTGCTTTAGGACATCGATTTGCTTCCGGGGGCTTACTTCTCTCTACATTCTTTCTCTCTCTCCATCTTCTCTTTTCCGTACTAGATTGACGATGGTATCCCTGCCCTTTACTCCTTTTCCATGGCCGCCACCGTCTTCACCCTCACATCCACTGCACACCACCACCGTCTTCACCATCTTCGTGCCATTCTCGAATGACGATATGAGATATGAAGGCTTCAAATCTGTTGGATTTATGGTAGATCTAAGATGTGAAGGCTCTTTCTCCGCTGCTACAACCACCGAGATGAACGATGGAGGCCAAATCTGTGTTTGATTTTTGTTGGTTCATGATCTATGTTCAAAGTTATATATATATGTAAAGCTTCAGTGATTTCTATATGTGTGTGTGTAATTGGGTATCTGATTGTTGTTTGATTTGGTTGTATCAGCCAAATTGTGCACCAAACCTGTTCGAGGAAAGTCCTCTATGAAAATTCTTTATTATCTATCTAGGTTGGGAGCTTTTTAAAGATGTATGTTGTGAAAAGAGATGGGCTTCAAGTGACTCTACATTTCAATAAGATCATTGCCCGTTTCAAGAAGCTCAAGGGCGTCACCACCAGCCAACTCGGTGAATTGGCCGCTGAAACTGCTGCCACCATGATTGGTAACCATCCCGACTATGCTTCTGTGAGTTCCACTTCTTTTCTGTTATGGGTTTCCATCAATTTACCTATTTCTGCTTCCTTACTTCAATTAATCTTCTCAATTTGTTCATAACCAGTTTGATATGTGCCCTTCAATTTCTGATTTTAGGTTTTGGGTTTGGTTTTTTGGTGTTTTGTGGTTATGGGTTTGCTTTCTATTTGTGTATTTTTCTTATTTATTTTGTTTTCGGTGTTTTTGTTTTTTAAAAATTGTTTTTCAGATTTGGGAAATGTTGGCTGTACTTAAGGTGGTTGCTGATGCATCCCAATATACACACACACACATATAGATATAATATTTATTCCATTTCCTCTCATGAAGGTTTTCTTTCAACTTGTGAGGCTTGAGGAGCTTCCCTCCTTTATGGGTAGCAAATTTTTGCCTTGTCTCTCTCTGTTTGGTTACATAAAAAATTGGCACTCTGTTTGGGAATTTAGTAAAGAAAAGAAATGAAAAGAACTGATTAGATAAGTTAGAAGAGAAAAGAAAAGAAATTGTTTGCATAAATAAGAGAGAAAAGAAAAGAAGTTGTTTGACTAGTTTTGATTGAATTTCTTCAAATGATTTATGTTGAAAATGACAATAATCCCATGCTAGGATTTCTCTATTTGCTAGATCTGATTTAGACTGAGGTATCTTACCTTCGTTGTCTTTTGTTTCTCTTCGACTTCATTAGCCTCGCACATATGATTGGAAACGACACATAATTACTAGATATAAGGAAATATACTGTTCTTTGGCAAATATCAGCCCATACATTAAGGCTTGGTCCTGATGATTACTGCAGTTCTAGTGAATACCCCAAATTAATAGAAGATAGGTTAAAATAATATAAGGATTTTGTGCAGTATATATGAAAATGCTCAAAGCATTGTGAGGTGCATTTTTCCTAGATTGATGCCCCTATTATTAACAAGCTGGTTGTAGTGATTGTTGTGAGTGCTATTTTAATTGGAATGCGCATCATGGTAGTTACTAATTTGGAGTCCATTTACTTGCTAATGCAGGAAATTTCAAGAGAAAATAGCTTGTCCATTACATAAAAAATGGTTAGATCTTTATGATACTTGAGGTAACCTTACTCATCTATGTTTCTCTCTATGTATGTACATATATTTAATTGTGTGGATGAGTAATATGTCATGTATATATATGTGTGTGTGTGTGTTTCTGAAGATGAATTGTTGTGTTGTGTTTGTTCAATTGACCTGATCTACATTTTGAGTTTATGAAGATGGTTGGAATTGATTTTGGCTTAGTGCTGATATAGGTATATTTTGGGAAAACCTATAATTTGAGACATAGACACCAAGAGAAGGCTTCTCTTTATAATAGTATATATGGATAGGTATATAATATTAAATTGTTTAGCATAAGCCCATTTATCATGGTAATATGAACCTAAGCACCTGGATTGGGAATTTGGGGTGGAACTGATATGGATTAAGCAAATCCTACTCTAAATTTATTTCTGTTTCTTGTATGATATGAACTAATTTCAATGATGCTAATGCTAGAAAGTTCTATTTATGGACCTGGTATGAGTTAGTCACAGCTGATGATGGAAATGCAACATCAAATAGCAAAGAATTTGTTCATCGGCCCTATTTGCTGATGTTATCCCCTGGACCTGGAAAATGATGTACAGTCCTGAGACTAATTTCATTCAAAACAAGAATGTTTCCCTTTATTGTTCTTAGACAATAGCAGTATGAACACTTCTTATGAATCTTAGTCATAATTTAACAGTAACATACATTAGACTGGTACATTTTCTATTATGGTTAAAATTGTTGTATGACAAATTTCTAGAATTGAATATAAGACTCACCTTGTTTTTGTCTCATTGTTAAATTTGAACAAATAATATTTCTATGTACTCTCAGCCTCAATTCATCATATTTACAAGTAGAAAGAGAACTTGTAATTTAAGTTGCCAATGATTGAGGAAAACATTGTTGGTAGAGCTAGCTATCTTCTGCTCTTCATGTTTATGCAATCTATAATTATTCTATTTGTCAGGTATTTGTGCTAAATTTAATTGAATTACTTGATGCAGGTTTTGGTTGTAGGAGGTGGTGATGGTGGAGTTCTTAGGGAAATCTCTCGCCACAATATTGTTATATAATTCCTAACGCCATAATTAAGTGATCCCATAGTTAAGCTTGAAGTTGCTCTTAAGGTAATTGAAACTCTTGTTGCAAATTACTGATCTGCCATAGAGATAGGTCACTAACATAGTTTTATTTTGATTATTTTAAGCTAAACTAACACATTTAAGTGCATTAAATTTTCAAGTCAAGTTTGATATATGTTTTTGCAGATTTTGTTGAGGGAATAGTTGATACGATCGAGCGGTTGATGTTGGGAGCTAAAGATTATGTTGCTCTTCTTCTTCTTTTTTTGAAGACTTGAATTTTTTAGTACAGTGTATTTAAAGATGGTTAATGGATAATGTCTATTATAAATTTAATTAATTTGTTAATTTTGTTATTTTTCATTTACAAAAAATTGGTTGGTGCTTGTAATTGATTTTTTGTTGTAGCAAACTCATATATGATTTTTTTTAATAAATAATTATTTGCGACAGTAAAACAATGGTCGCTAAAAGTGTTTTTATTTTTTTATTTTTTTTTTGCGACGGCAAAATAGCTGTCGCAAAAAGTCTTTTGCGATTGTATTTTTATTATTTGCGATGGCATGTGACGGTCACAAAAAGTATTTTTTTTAGTAGTGAATGTTATTAATCACACTTAAAAGATGTGATGTAAATATTTTTAATCACACTTAAAAGGTGTGATCTAAATGTTATTAATCACACTTAAAAAGTGTGATTAAAAATGACTCTTTTTAATCACACTTCCAAAGATCACACTTAAAAGGTGTGATCTAAATACTTTTAATCACACTTAAAAGGTGTGATCTAAATACTTTTAATCACACTTAAAAAGTGTGATTAAAAATGACCACTTTTAATCACACTCCCAAAGATCACACTTTAATAAAACTTAAAAAGTGTGATTAAATAACATACATCACACCAAAAAAATGTGATCTTTATCTGTTTTTGTAGTAGTGTCATTTCTTTCCTTTTGAGTTGTGTGCACTCAAAACTCTTTTAAAAATCACATAAAATCATGTCATTTCCAAAGCAAGCGAAACAGTCTATACTTGTGTGCCGTACATAGTAAGTTAGCATAACAAAAGCAGAACAAGAGCATATAATGTTGATAAAAATCACATCATGATTAGTAGAGGCCGATCTTTGATCAAGTGAGGGGGGTGCTCAATTCACGACCTTCCCCTCTCATACCTAAGTTCTCGAACCGAGACAACTTCGGTTACGACGGAGAAGTGGCCTTTGGCTTGAGTCACAGGTTTTCTAAATTTTTCAAAAATATTTAAGTGGCGACTCTGAAATCTGGCAATGTGGTACATTTTTGGCATCTTTGATGATTAATGGATTTTCTAGGACTTGCCGGATTTGGACTCTTATTTTTTTTTCTGTTTCACATTGAACTTGTGGAACCAGATTCAGAACCTCGAGAGCCTGAACTGTAGGGTTATCATATCAGAGGAGACTAAACCCCTTCGAGGAGCACGAAAAGGCAGCTACACCAGCAAAAAATTGAAGCCATTGTGAACTGGCTAAGAGCAACAAATGTATCAGAAGTTAGACATTTTATGGGTCTTGCTGGTTACTACCGTAGATTTTTTAAAGACTTCTCCAAACTTGCCATACCATTGACATAGTTGACATAGAAAAATGTATCGTTTGATTGAAATAATCAAAGAGAATCTGCCTTTCAAGAATTAAAGACCAGATTAGTGACTGCAACAATTTTGACTCTACCTAATGGTATAGATGGGTTTCAAGTTTACAGTGACACTTCATACAAAGGCTTGAGATGTGTACTAATCCAAAATGGTAAGGTAATTGCGTATGCTTCATGATAACTTTGCCCACATGAGAAGAATTATCCAACCCATGACCTTGAACTTGCAGCTGTGGTTTTTGCTTTGAAAATTGGCGCCATTATCTGTATGTAGTGACTTGTGAAGTGTATACTGATCATAAAAGTCTGAAATATTTCTTTACTCAAAAAGAATTAAACGTGAGACAAAGAAGACAAAGAAGATGGCTCGAGTGGATTAAAGATTATGACTTGTAGATTTTGTACCATCCGGGAAAGGCAAATACAGTTGCCGATGCTTTAAGCCGAAAATCCATTGGAAATTTATCATGTTTGCTCACTGGCCAGAAAGAGTTGTTGTGCGAGTTGGAAATAAACGAATTTGAAATTGTGTTGCATGAACAAGGTGGAGTTCTAGCCGCTCTCTCTACACAACCAGTTATCATTAAGGAAGATAAAGAAAAATAACTACAAGATGAATTTTTTAAGAATATTGTTGATGAAATTGAATCAAAACCAAGGCCGGGATTTGTGCATGAAAATAATGTGTTGAAATTTCAGGGTAGGCTTTGTGTACTGGATTGTTTTGACCTGAGAAAGCGTATTATGACTAAGGCCCACAATTCTAAATTTGCTATGCATTCGGGAAACACGAAGATGTATCATGATTTCAAACAGAATTTTTGGTGGCCTGGAATGAAGAAGTGTGTTGCTAATTTTGTAGCTAGATGTTTGCACTGCAAACAAGTGAAAGCTGAACATCAACGACCTGCCAGACTGCTTCAGCCGCTTCCAATACCAGAATAGAAATGGGAGCATATCACAATGGACTTTATTGTCGGTCTACCTTGCTCTTCAAGAGGTATGGATTCTATTTTGGTCATTATTGATCGTTTAACTAAGTCTGCTCATTTTCTGCCTATGAAAACTTTTTATAATGCGGACAAGTTGGCTAATATTTATGTGAATGAAATTGTGAGATTACACGGGGTGCTAGTGTCTATTGTATCTGATAGAGATCCCAAGTTTACTTTAAGATTCTGGCAGAGTTTGCAACAAGCTTTGGGAACTGAATTGAGATTGAGTAGTGCTTATCACCCACAGACAGATGGCCAATCTGAACGGACCATTCAAATCCTGGAAGATATGCTAAGAATGTGTGTGCTAGATTTCCAAGGAAATTGGGAAACTTACTTACTATTAGCCAAATTTTTGTAATAGCTACCACTCAAGCATTGGTATGGCTCCTTATGAAGCTTTGTATGGTAGGAAGTGCTGATCTCCTATTTGTAGGGCCGAAGTAGGAGAAAGACCGTTATTGGGACCTGAACTTGTGCCAGAGACGACTGAGAAAGTGAAACTGATTCATCAACGTTTGAAAACTGCACAAAGTCGTCAAAAGAGTTATGCGGATGTCCGGAGGAGAGACAGAGAATATGAAATCGGTGATCACGTGTTTATCAAAGTAACTCTAATGAAAGGGCAAACTCGATTTGGGGTTAAAGGGAAGTTGGCACCATGGTATACTGGGCCGTATGAAATTATTAAGAAAATTAATCCAGTGACGTATCAAGTGGCCATACCGCCAGTGATGGAGCAAATGCATAATGTTTTTCATGTTTCAATGCTCCGAGATTATTTACGAGACCCGCATCATGTTATTGAGCCAACACATGTACTTCTAAAAGTTAACTACACATATGAAGAATGGCCGATCCAGATTGTGAATCGCCGGATCAAGAGATTGAGAAATAAAGAAATTCCGCTAGTGAAGGTAGATTGGCAAAATCATGAAGGAACGTATTCAACTTGGGAGATCGACCCTGATTTGTTTCTTCTGGATCCGACATTCTTCCAAAATGAAAGTAATTCAAGTTTGGAGGACCAAACTCTTTGAGAGGGGAAGACTGTAACAACCCCGGCCTGTGATTAGCTAATAAACCTTACTTAAGAATACTTTATCAATAATTACGATGAAATTCTGAGTTAATTTCATGTGCTATGTGTTAATTGGGTTTATATCTATCCATGGTAGAAATATATGTTTGTATTTTTGTTTCAGTATGCGAATTGAAGGCCTTATTGGCATCTGAATATGAATGTGACTACATATATGTGTTATCTAGAATTTTTAGAATTTTATGGTAACTTTAATTGAAATTCGATTTGGAACCAAATAATTAGAATAAATTAATTAGCACTAATGGAAATTAATTAGTATAAGCTTAATAGAGCCTATATAGGGCTAATTGTTGGCTCTACACTTCTAGACTCATCCTTATACACTTACAATTCATCATTTTGAGGTCAAACGTGAGAGGAAGAAAGAAAAGGAGAGATTGAGATCAAAGAAGAGAGAATTGAAGGAAACTTTGTGAGATTAGAAAGATCTTGGAAGATTAAGCTTCTACACTTAAGAATTCAAGGCTTAAGGTAGGAATTCACCCTTTTGATTGTGTAATAGAGTTGTTTAATGCATGAATTCAAGAGAATTAAGCTAAGAGATACAAGAATAAGCTAAAGAAGTAGAAAAGAAGAGCAAATCACACATGCATGTGCATTTAATCATGTTTTGGAGTTGTTTTCAAAGAGTTCTCACATTGCATGTTCTTATCTTGGTTTTGTTATAAGAGGTCAACATGTTTTGAGCTAAAAATTTCATTTGATCATGTTTTGGAAGGTTGAAGTTCATATCAACTCATGCATGTTGTGTTTTCAAAGATTCAAGTTTGATTTTGATCAATTGGCATGCTTTTGGGCCTTAATTTTGCGAAATGATCTTTAATTCATGATGTTTTATAAGTTTGCAAGTGTTTTCTCGAGTTTTGGTCCAAAAGGATGAGTTTTGATGCATTGGAATTTAGTTTTGGAGCTTAGAGAGCAATTTGGAAATTCCAGAATTCGCACTCTTCGCTTGAGTGGTGAAAGTTGGGCTCGAGCGAAGAATGCAAGCTCTCAATAGTTTTGTAGAGTTTAAGGGTTGGCTCAAGCGGTAGAAGTTGCGCTTGAGCGTAAAATAAGAGCTCCTAGTACTTTTGCAGACATGAGCCTTCACTCAAGCGATAGAACCTAAGCTCGAGCGATCACTCTCATTTTTTAGCCTTGGCTTGAGCGACTAGAAGTTGCGCTCGAGCGTAAAATAAGAGCTCTCAGAAGTTTTTTAGACCAAGGGGTCTGCTCGAACGAACTGTCTTGTTTTTGAAAATTTAACTAAGTGTTCCAACGTGCATTTTGACATCCTTATTGGATCTTAGCATTCCTAAGCCTTAATTAAGACATAATAATGAGGGTAAGGATTAGAAACACACCAAGATAGAAAATAAATGAGTTGAGTGTTTTCCGAGCATATGTTTCAATGTGTATCCACTATGTGTTTGTTTAGGTCATGCGCCATAGACTATCTAATCCGTCTGTTCTGACTGTTCTGCTACTATGTGTTTGAGCAATGCTTATATGACAGGATTAATCATGCCATATAAAGAGTTCACATTCAGAGTTCTTCTATATACAGGTCCAAGTCATATCGATATATATGTAAGTTCACAACCCAAAATTTACATATTAACTAAGTGTTCAACAAAAGCCACCAAAGGCTTAACTAAAATGTGGCATCAAAGAACTCTTCAAAAGGACAAAATGCTCCAATTTTGGAGGCTTAGCAAAACAGGGTCCCACAAAAGTTTCCTGAAGCTGACCTAGGGTTGACCTCCGAGCTGAGCACTTTCATAAAGATATATAAATATAGAGTGAATGAAGCTCATTGAATAATAGTAAAGTAAAGAGAATCCAATGAAGATGTTTGAATTAAATAAGAGCATGTGATGTAAACCCAATATTTTTCCAAGGTATAATATTTAGAGCATTCAACATAATCACATTAAGCATAACGTTATTCATAATCACATTTTCAGAACGGCCTTAGGCCCACTTATTGCGGAATGACTTCAGGCCTACATGTAACAGAACGGCCTCGGGCCCAGTCACGTGTTAATAGAACAGCCTTGGGCCCACATATAACAGAACGGCCTTGGTCCAATCATAATAATAGAATGGCCTTAAGCCCTACATAATAACAAAACAGCCTCGGGCCCAATCATAATAACAGAACGACCTCAGGCCCAATCATAATAATAGAATGGCCGCAAGCCCAACGTTATAATATAAACTGAACGACCTCGGGTCCATTTCATATGCCATTACGATCCAACGTTCAATCATCTCCAAAAAAACATCAGTTGTATAAAACATGTCAAAGTACATAAACATAACATATCGTTACTCTACTATTACTCACAGTGGTTTTCCATAAATGGTTGACCGGTCTTTAAATCTTGACCTGCAATCACAATACACACAACACAACATATCGAAACATATAATTACTTTGTTGATCAAATTTAATTCTCTTAATCTTTTCTTAATCAAATAAATCGATCCCTTACTTTGCTCTTTAACCAATTATTTATGTTAGTTCTAAACTTATTAGTTCTCAATGGGTCATAATCCGTGTCTAGGAAAATAAGAAGAAACTAAAGGAAATTGGGTTAGGAGAGGAAATAGCATGAAACGGTTAGAAAGAAAGTGAACAGCCTTCACTAATTTGAACATATCTATTTGTTTACTTTAAATTTAAATGTACAATTACCACCATTGGAAACTAGACTTCCGGGGCTTGAATTTAGGCTCAAGAATCACTTAAAATGGACTTCGAATGAGAGAGATATGCCCATTTGAAGTTGGACTGAAATAGGGGAGTTCGCACGTGCGGGAGAGCCAACGCGCGTGAGCGAGCATGTGCAATTATTTCAGAATACAAAATGTTGCTGGAAAGAGACTTCCACACATGCAGGAAGCCCCACTGCATGTGCGGCTCTGGGCAAAATTCTGCTGCCGAAAATATCTGTTGGTTCTAACACTTGCTCTTCCATTTTTCAAGCTAGGTTTCAACTCAAATCACTCAAAAACATGTAAAACTAATAGAAAACATGAGATTATGATTGTTTTAAATCAAACATAAAAAATACAATGAATCTTCAAGCAAGAAAGATCAAAATCCTTGTTTTTGTTCTTTTTCAAACTTTTCAAAACTTCTTCTTTCAAATTCACAAAGATCTTCATTTCTTATATAATTTAATGAGTTCAAACCACACAAACCCTCAAGATTAAGTCTCAACTTCTCACAATCAACTTCATTTTATACAAATCAAGGCCCAAAACCTTTCAAACCATGTTGAATTAAACAATTCTAACTTCAATGAAGATCATGATTTCAAAGCAAAGCTAAAATTCCATTTACAAGATCAAAGACTTGAAGTCAAAACAAAATCAAAAGCTATGCATGTAATGAGTTCTAATTCCAAAAATCCATGGAGAAAGTCCTTTGAAATCTCTATGAATCTTAGAAATCATGCAAGAAGACAAGTTATAAACATGAATCTTAGGAAATCATGCTATGTTCTTGTCTTATGTTGCAAAATACATGTAAAAGCCTTCATAAAATTCATTGATCTAACTCTTAATTCATGATCTTGAAGGTTTGAGAGTCAAAATCTTACCTAGAATCTTCATAACCACTTAATCTTGCATAATCTTGATGTATTCTAGCTTGATCTTGAGCCTCTTCTTCCATCTCTTCCTTTCTCTCTCTATTTCTCTCTACTTTTCCTCTCTTGGATTACACTCCAGATTTTTCCACTCACCAAATGAGAGGAGATGAGTTCAAAAAGGGGCTTATATCACAGAAATATCTATATTTAGCTAAGACACTTGCCAAACACGCCTTAACGAATCAGACTGAATCAATTTTCAATTAAACTTCCCACATGGCCCTAAAAATTCCCTCTAGCATATCCATGTACTCAATTTCGGTTTTCGAACCCATTAAAGTCGTCAATTTCAACTTATTTAAGGGTTTGGCTTAAATAAATCTAATTAATTCATTACGAATCAAATTTTTACAAAACTTCATATTATAGTCTAAAAATCATGCTAATCATAATTGTAAAGTCAATTTCGGTTTATAGCACCTCTAAGGATTTCAATTTGCAGTCCAAAAGTCGTAATTTCAACAGATTTTCTAATAATCAATTGACACATTTAAACATGGAATTTCACATCAAACATATAATCACACAAATAATGAGAGAATTAGAGTATAAGAAGCATATGTGAGATTCGAGTTATTACACTCTTCCCTTCTTTAGGAAGTTTGGTCCCTCAAACATGTCTTGGTCTCATAGCATTATCCAATCAAATAAAAGTTCTACCAAATCCAAGCAAACAACGTTCTGCCCCGTCATTCGCAACCAGAATTCCATTCCAACAATCTTAATCCGCTTAGGCCTATAGTCAACAGTTTCACTATTACATATGTTATACAGTTTCCATTTGGAACATCCCAAACAGTTATGAGCTTCGTAATCTAGGCAATAGAAATAAATATGATAACTGTCATTCCAAGCAAAAGTCTATCCATCTAAAAGGAAAGTCAGAAATCAAATTCAGATTATACTGGATTTGGCATCATATTTCGAGGTTTAAGTAGTCATAACGGTATAGGTGCTTTCCTGGGGTAAGTATAAATATCCTTCCTTAAAAGCATTTCCTCCTATTAACTCATAACTCGATTCCTATCCCTTTTTATCATTTCAGTTTTCCTATGTTCAGATAATTCTTCCTGTTCTACTGTGACTTTCATTGACCCATCACAATATTTCACCAAAGTCTTAGTTCCAGATGTACATGACATCTCCATAACATAGTCTATTTAGTTAGTTCATTCACATGCAGTTCAAAATGAGTGAGTCGGTACATTTCCCATGGGTGGCACATAAGTAAATGATTAATATAGGTGGCGTAATTCATCTTTTAAGACACACATGCTCTGTGATGACAAAAAGAGGTAAGTTCTCAAATTTATAAAGTTCATCACGTTTTCACAAAGTATTCAAAATATAAAATTCAGTTCCTTGGTTCACAAAATCATATTAGCTATTATATCATTTCAAAGTCAGATTTCATAGTGCTAGACTAGGATAGTAAACAAATTCCCAAACCGATCTTAGTAGTCTATCGAATCTCATAAACTAGTGTGTATGCCATTCTTTTATTCCGTATAAACAAGTGATAGAAAGCAAATTCACAATCAATAACATTAGGCCCTTACCAGATTTCAAGAGAAGCCAACATGCATAACTTCTTGTCACAACCATTCATAACACGTTCCAATGTCCCGTTATTGCCAACATAATTCAAAGTGTCATGCATAACAGTTCATATCAAAATGTCTATACACAGTGTAAAGAACTGACCCAACAAAGGAGCAAAATTGTAAGTCCAAATCTTTCCATAGCAAGGGTGATCTATCAATAAATTTGATTTAGAGCATCGCATATAAAATCTTATTCCAACAAGAAATCACAGGAGGACTCCACAATTAAAGTTCAATCAATCTATGTAACAGCTGATAGTGAACACATTCATATTGTCATAGTTTCCCATAGACAATCATTAAGCAAACGTAGCAATACTTACTACATGATAACAAAGCCATTTCACCCCCATCTATTCAACAGATTTAATTCGATAATTTCTCAAGCTTCAGAAGTTTATCCGTAATTCCCAAGAATATTTCAAAGGCCAACGTCAATTCCTTCATGTTCAATACATTCACAAGTCTACTATTAGCCCTCTAGCAATGCTCAACAACAAAAGTTCATTTGCCATCTCATTTCCAACTACATCGTAAGGCCCCTAACCTTTGTAAAACCTATTAAGTCTTTTTAATTATTTAAAGACCCTCCAATCCTTATTTGTCTTCAATACTAGTTATAAAATCGAGCATGTGCACCGACCGAAAACTCGGAAACCCTGATTGAACTCGGAACTCATGAACCATTTCTAAAACCCTAATAATAATTAAATTAATTTTCTAAGTATGTTTTCCATACAAGAAACCCTAGGTTTCCGATTCTCAGTACAATTCACCGTTTAATTCAAAATAGAGAAACTTTAACCAAATTAAATTTTCAGACCTTAAATAAATTAAATACTACACTTAATTGAATGTTCAAATTCATAAATTAAGATCTTGGCCCTCGTATTCTTCTTGAATCACATGTTGACCCCAAACTAGTAACCATTACATATATATATATATATATATATGTTTACACTTGTACCTTTACACTTTTTTATACACCAAATTTTGCAATTTCCAACATTTGTACACAAGAAAAAATAAATTAATACCCTCATATCAGCCCACATGGCCAGTGTAGACACCCCATTTTTGACCGGCCTCAAGACTTGGACGTCACCGTTTGAACACTCAGTGATTATCCATGTTGGTGTTCGTTTGGAGTTCCCGGAGGTCTCGGCTACGTGCCCTACCTCAGGATCCCTGAACTCGACCTTTTTGTGTCTGGTTTTGCACCAAACACCTGTGTTTTGTCTTGAAGGGCAGGGAATGGCTTGTTGGCCATCCCCACACACCACCGGCCCTTCCCTACCATCACCGGCCGCATATGTATACCGCCGGCACTGTTTTGTTAAAATAATTGGCCGGTCGGCACTATATGTTGCCGACCGGAACCTTTTTGTGCCGATGATCCCTTTGGCTGGCCGGTGTGCACCCTTTGAACCCCTGAGGCATGGTGCATGCCAGCTGTGCCAGCTGGAATGCACCATCACATTCCCCCGTGCATAAGTGTGACCACTTTGCACCTTTGCACCCTTTAAGCTTCTAGAAGCTTGAACCTTTGGCCAAGCTTCTTGGAGAAACTTGGCCAGCTGTCTTAGCTTCTCCAAGAAGCCAAGACCCTTTTGCACCCTTTGCCCCTTTTAGTTAGCTTCTTGAAGAAGCCTTGAGCCTTGATTTGTGCCTATATAAGCTCCCCTCCTCTCCCTTTGAGAGGGGTTAGCCATTTTTGATCAAAAACCAGAGCTTGTGTATCTATATATCTGCCATATATCTCTATCCCTCTACATTTTCCCTCTCTCTCCTCTTGTGTGTGTGTTTTTAGGCCTAAAAGTGTGGTTTTGCCTTACTTTTGCACCAATACACACACCATTACACCCTAGCTCGAGATTGAGAGACTTGGAGGGTTGTTTGTTGAGTTTTTGGACTGGTTTTGATCAATAGAGGAGGGCTGCACCACCTGTTCTTCAAGTGTTCTTCAAGGGTGAGCACTTTACTTTAGATTCCCCATTTTTGCAACAAGTTTTTACCTATCTTGCTTTGTGTTTTGAGCTTTGTATATAACTGAAAAAAGTCTTAGATTTTCTTGCTTTTGAACTTTCATTAAGGTCACTTTGTGGTTTGAGTGCAAACTCACCCTCTTAGGCCTTATTTTGGTCCTTTTGGTGCCTTTTCTTGAGGCTTGGTTTACTTGGGTGTTTTGGTCTTCTCACCACTGAAAACTAGTGAGTTTTTAGTGGTGAGGAAGGTGGTTTATAGTCTTGTGTAGGGGAGGGACACCCCTCTCCCCTTTGTCCCTCTTTTGCCTTTGTTTTTGGCCTAAAGATTAGCATGTGTGAGTACTTGCATTTGGCTTCATTTCAGAGTTTATTTGGGTGTTTTGGAACATGTTTTACCTCTGTCTAATGGTGTTTGTTGGCCTCTTTCACGCATATTATACTTGCTTAGCATTCCTCTATTTGGCATAGAAATGCATCTTGTGATTAGGCCATGATTCTTGCATATATTAGCTTAACTCCATGAAGATATTAGCCTAATTTTGTCATGTGTAAGGGCTGTGAGCCACTGATTTTGCCATGTTTGGCATGCTTGATGTGGTTGTTGTGCATTTTGGGCTTGCAAACCTTGAGTGTTTTGGCCTCTAGCATGCTCACCTTAGTCCATCCTCATGATTTGGCATCATTTAGGATCATATTTTAGTCCATAAATCATGTTTGTATGTTTGCATATGTGACCTATTTCATACTTTGAGGATGTGTCCTTTTATGCCTAGGAATAGGCCTTATGCATACTTGTATGTTCTAGGCATTTGGGTTGCCATATCAAGGTGTGTGTGTGTATTTTTGCATGCTAGAAATCTGTTTTTGGTGGTCTAATACATGCTATGAATAGTCATGTTGGTGGTAGTGAAAAGCCCCTTGTTTATGCCTTGGTTTTGGGCCCATTTGCTTGCATGTTTGCATGAATATTGGTCCATCATTTTGGGCATTTGTCGCCACTGTTTTGGGGAGGTTTGAGGTCTGTCCCATTATGGTTTAAGTCTACTATTACATGCTTGAATCATGTTTGTTGCATGCTTGATTAGCAAAGCCTTGTTATATGCTAGTTCTTTTACAAGAATTGTCAATGTTTGCATTATACTTTGCCTCTTGCATGCCTAGCATTGCGCACTTGCCATAGCATGTTGCATTGCATTTGGTGTCTTGCACTTCATGTCATGTTGCATCATTTGAGCCATGTTGTATACATGCATTCCATGTCTTGGTTTGGGGTGTCAAACCAAGTGTAAGGGTTGAGAGGAGTTCACACTACAAGTGGTGCAACTTGTCTCAACTCTTGGTCACTAAGGCCCTTGATCTATACATGATAGGGTCTTGGTCTCATTTGTGTGTTGCATGCATATTGACATTGAAATGCAATCTTGGTTCCTTAAGCTATCATGCACCAAGATGCATAATTGATGGCCCAAGAACCAAGAGCCATGCTTCCTTGAGTCCCTTGCATGATAGGAAGCATTGGCCATGCTTACATATGCTCAAAATCCCATACCATGCACTGCCTGTCTGCTGTTGCTGTCAAAACTGTCTTCTGCAGGAATTTTATGCCGACCGGCAGTATAGAGTGCCGACCGGCACTATATGGGTGGCCGATAACATCCTAAGCAGCCGATGGAAATTTTAGCTAGCCGGTGGGCACTTCCTCCAGCCGGTGGTGTACAGAAGGATACAAGGAAGGTTTTCTGGGACTTTGGCAATTTTTGGAGAGACAGGGCAGTAAAAACAGAAGCAGCAGTGGCATGGTACGGGTTTCCCGGGCAAGTCGGATCCGAGCATGCATCATTCGCGTATCCCGAGGCGGGAGGCCGTGGCCTCCTTTCTTTTTGCATTTATTTACTAAGTAATTAGGAATTTTGTAATAATTTATTTATTCATTATTTGGACTGTATATTCTTTTGGCCCCTCCGAGTGAGGGCGTATTTGTAATAAGTGTGTGTGAGTGTGTGTATGTCTTCCAATCCCCATTTCTTTCTTCCCTTTTATTTACCCGCTTACGATGGTAGATTAGGGCATATTTAAATTAGCATACAGTATGATAGCATGCGTGCATCCATACATTTGTCTTACATGCACCGGGCTTGGTACATCACGCTAACTGCATTGTATTTCAATTTCCAAATTGAATACTTGTTACTTGTAGCATTTCACATGCCATGCTTAGGATAGCCGAGCCTGTCTAGATTACACCATTGCATACGGTGCATTAGTCACTCTAACACGAACTAGGGCATGCATGTTTGCTAACTAGTTTATTGTTTTGGCACGGAGTACTAGGTGAGTTTTTACGCTTTAGCATATCGCATGCGTGTGAATGTTAACATGACAGTATGATTACCATGTGGCTAAATGCTTATATGAGATAAACTGTTTGAATGCCTGTGGGTGGAGGTTGGATTGCTTGAAGTTGGAAAAACTCGTTGAAATCCGTGTTTTAGCCTACTTGCGAGTAGCAAATTCCGAAACGCTTTCAAAACAAACGGATATGCAATGTTCATTTCCAAATTAGGCAATCTAGTCTATACTTGTTTGCTGTGCGCATAACATAGTAATTCTAGGCTAATAATTGGTATAAGAACACATAACGTTTTCAAAATCGGATATCACGGTTAGTAGAGGCCGGTCTTCGGACCGGGCGAAAGGGGGTGCTCATAGCTGACCTTCCCCGATCGTACCCAAGCTCCTGAGCCAAGACCACTTTGGTGATGACGGACACGTGGCCTTCGGCACCGAGTCAGGGTTTCCTAAATTTCCCATTTTAAAATATTTAGGTGGCGACTCTGTATCTGGCAAAGCAGTCCATGTTTGGCACTTCTTTCTCAAAAATCTGTTTTCTTAAAACGATTTGCCAGAGTTGGACTCTTTGGTTCAGATTACGAACCGACACAAATCGAGTCCGAACTGTAACCCCGTTGAGGTCCCCTCGCGGGCATGTTACAGCCAGCCACCCTAGAGGAACCCTTTGTTGTGTGCTTTTTGGGACAAGAATCCTTGATTTCATGAAGAATTTTGACTAAATCCCCAAATCATGGAGATATGCTTATACTAACTTTCAATCTAGTTCTACCTTGACCAAACTAGGACTAAATCATGTTCCAAGTTATAATTAATCTTCTTAATCAACCTCTATTTCATTTCATTCCAACCAATTACAAATTCTTCCATCCAATTCCAACCAAGGGCTTTTTAGACTTTCAACCACAATTTTTTTTCTTCTATAAATAGGACCTCTCCCCTAGCATTTTTGCACATAAAACACACTCACACACTGCACATTTCAGCTGAGGGAGAGAAAAAGAAAGGAAGAGAGCTTTGGTGGTAGCACAATGGAAAAAGAGAATAAATTGTGCAAACACTTCACTAGGCAATCAAGTAAGCCACAACACAACTTTCTCTTTTATTTTCCTTTTTCAAATACATGTTATTAGAGGTTTTATATAATATTTTCAGATGTGTTGTAATGGTGTTCATGTGTTCAAAGTGGATGAATTGGGCTTCAATCATTCTTCTACTCATATTTCCTCTTAATAGATGCAAAACTACATTTTCTTCCAATGTCTCACATTTTTTTTAAAAGCATACCATCACTTTAAAAATCTGAGTTATTGATACTTATTTAGTATATCTTCATCATAAAAAAAGTGAAAAATTTCCCTTGGTTGGCCTCTTTTCTCACAAATCTTCTTATTTTGAGTATTGTGCATGAAAAATCTATTTTATAGCCAACTTTCGAAAATTGTAGGAAAATGTAGACAAATCTTCTGGACCTCAATTTTATGTCAACATCTTCCCTAAAGAGTTATATTTCAATTAAAATTGGTTTCATTAAAAAAGAGTGAGCGGATTGAAAGAAAATCCGATTTTCATAACGGTCGACAAATCTTGACAGCGCTAGAGTGTTTCTTAAATAACTAAAAATCTAGAAAAGCTATTCCATTTCTGAAACATGTTCTAAAAACTAGATTAAATTCTCTACAAACCATAGGAAGGCCGAGTTTGGGAAAAATCTGAAATAGCCCTTTTAATTTTAATCTTTATTTGTTACTAATTTGAAAATTTAGTTTTGCATGGGTATTTTATGCTCTCGTGTTCATGAATATGCTTATTAGTACATGATCATGTCTGGGTATGATATTGAATGTGTTATGGTTATGTGCCTTATCTTCTTCAATTGATGATGCTCATGCTTATGTGGATATTACTATCTTGTTAAGTTATTCTAACGTTAATTTAAGACATCTAACTCAATAGAAACCTTAATTGGGGTGGTATTGGGTTTTTGATCACTTGAATAATGAAGAGATGATAATGTGTTATGTATGGATTGATGGGATGTGCTCTCTAATTAAAGGTTAAGTCTTGCACAAGAGGTTATCATGTAAACCCTAGAATAGAACGGACGTATTCAGACTCTTTGTGATGGTTTGATTAGTGAGATAAGGTTGGGTCCAGATGGGACATTTAGGAGGATAAAACTTTTTTGGAAGGATAAGGTTGGATTCAGGGTGATAAAACCTTTTTCTTTTCGTTGTCCCTTTTGGGCCCTGCGGTTGGCGCTACGCGGTATATAACCATTGGTAGGCATCCGAGGTAAGTTCTGCAACAAAGCAGCAAAAGGGGGAGTTTCGAATAGTCTGATGTCCAATTCTTGTGGTTGGGAGGATGAAATCTCTTTGGGGGATTTCTAGAATACTAACCACTAACATTATAACCTTTGTTATTTATTTGAATGACATGTTCCTTTCCTTTATTATTGAAATTGCTATTATTGACTTGAATATCATGCTTCACTACTTGCTTGCTATAAATATGATGGTGTATTGGATTGGGAAAAATGGACGGGGTGTGTTTGCGTTTATTGGGCATTCAAAGCTCATCGCATTTCATGCCAGGCATTAAAGACTATTAGACCAATTAAAGGCAAAGCTGAAGCATTTGAGGACGTATGGCTACCCTAGGAGGATTAGAAACTAGTTTGTAGACGTGTTTTGAGATTGTAAGTGGTAGATCCCATGTTGTATTTAAGACATGATTTTGTAATTATTATATATCTATACAAATCTTTTATATTACCTATTTCTAAGGCGGTTGGACATTGAAGGGGGCTATATTGACTCCTCCGACCTTCCTGGGATCTTACTTGGTTATTAACCAAAGGACTCATTAGTGACGTTTCCTATTTTGTAATCTTAGATAAACCTTGTATTTATTGTTAATATATTATCTGAGATTCCTGATTTTTGAGGTGTCACATACATAGTGAGTAGTCCACAGTACACAGTTCAAGTTCATAGTTCTAATAAGCCTCTGAGTTTAGTCAACATGTTCCCAAGTTTTATCGAATCAAAGAGTGTTCAATTTTCATACTCACTGCCACATAACCATTTTTGTACATAATCTACAACAATTGTTTCATTATTCCAGTTAAAACTCTCACCGTTCATTCATTAGCAACAACTCTCACAGTTCTAAAATTCATGTCCATGTTAAATCATAATCATATCACTAGGTATCATAGTAAATCGCCAAATACAGGGCGAGGACTAATCAACAAATTCTTCATATCCACATGGTCAAACATTTCCATAGTATAGGTAACTTGTCAATTAGTAGAGGGTTAAGAGTATGCACTATGTAGGGTTCTATCTCATCAAGTCGAATATCATTTCACATTAGTAATATCAAAGTGGAAAACATAGATTCATGATCCAATCATCGTATTAACAATTCATGTCATGCCAAACGTTATATGTGCTTTCCCCAAATCAAATTTTTTTTTTTCACACATACATTTCGCATATAAAGAAGATAGTACCTGCGTCAATTGTCTCAGCATTTTCTGGCACTAGGGTATAGACCCTTCCTCATCTCATATTCGCATAAATGATAAGATCAGAATCATACATGTAGTTACATAACCTTCATATTCATGTTGAAACGATAATCATACTTCTACATGTATTCCACATAGTTCATATCCAATATCAGAAGTAACATAACACAAGTGCATATAACTTTCATTCTCATAGTTTCCATTCTCATTTCATTTCAAACATACTCACACAGTCCATATCATTTTTTCTTTCTATTGTCCGTTCTCAACAGAACATTAATAAGCATAGGGAAAACTCTTACAGTTCTCACATTGTTCAACTCATGTCAAATTTATTCCTTGTTCCTGCTAGCACTGATAACCATAGGCCAATAATTCTTTACCATTTTCATAGATTTCAATTCAATTCAAATACATTCCTTTCAATTCACATGCGTTCATTTCATTTCATTTTAGATATATTCACAAAAGTTCACATAATCATGTTTATAACAGTCCACACATGCCAATACAATGTATTCACATGCCAATGCAATGTCCCTAAGTCTTTTCTAGCACACCCTACAGCTCATATGGACATGTGTGCGAGGGAGTAACTCGTGCTCTGATACCAACTGTCACGACCCAAACCTACCCCTAAAGGTTTAGGCCATGATCGGCTTGCATTTAGGCCTCAAACAAAAATTCAAAATATTTAAATCATATTGGGGCCTAAAGCGAAAGCAAAAATAAATAACAGAACGTCCATTAAGCAGTGCTTATATGCCAGGATTACTCATGCCATATAAAGAGTTCACATTCACAGTTCTTCTATATACAGGCCCAAGTCATATCGATATATATATATATATATATAAAAGTTCACAACCCAAAATTTACATATTAACTAAGTTTTCAACAAAAGCCACCAAATACTTAACTAAAATGTGGCATCAGGGAACTCTTCAAAAGGACCAAAAGGCTCCAATTTTGGAGGCTTAGCAAAACAAGTCCCACAAAAGTTTCCTGAAGCTGACCTAGGGCTGACCTCCGAGCTAAGCACCTACATAAAGATACATAAATACAGAGTGAGCGAAGCTCAGTGAATAATAGTAAAGTAAAGAGAATCCAATGAAGTGGTTTGAATTAAATAAGAGTATGTGATGTAAACCCAATATTTTTCCAAGGTACAATGTTTAGAGCATTCATCATAGTCACGTTAAGCATAGCGTTATTCATAATCACATTTTCAAAACAATCTCAGGCCCACTTATTGCGGAACGGCTTCGGGCCCACATGTAACATAACGGCCTCGGGCGTAATCACGTGTTAATAGAACAGCATCAGGCCCACATATGACAGAACGGCCTCGGGCCTAATCACATGGTAACAGAATGGCCTCGGGCCCAATCACATGGTAATAGAAGGGCCTTAGGCCCAATCACATTGTAACAGAATGGCCTCGGGCCCAATCATAATAACAGAATGGCCTCGGGCCCAATCATAATAACAGAATGGCCTCAGGCCCAATCATAATAACAGAACAGCCTCGGGTTCAATCATAATAGCAGAACAGCCTCGGGCTCAATCATAATAACAAAACGGCCACAAGCCCAATCATAATAATAGAACGGCCTCAGGCCCAATCATAATAATAGAACGGCCTCAGGCCTGACATAATTACAAAAACTAAACGACCTCGGGTCCATTTCATATGCCATTGTGATCCAACGTTCAATCATCTTCAATAAAGCATAAGTTGTATAAAACATGTCAAAGTAGATAAACATAACATAACATATAAGCATAACATATCGTTACACTACTATGACTCACAGTGGTTTTCCATAAATGGTTAACTGGTCCTCAAATCTTGACCTGCAATCACAATACACGTAGCACAATATATCGAAACATATAATTACTCTCTTGATCAAATTTACTTCTCTTAATCTTTTCTTAATCAAATAAATTGATCCCTTACTTTGCTCTTTACCCAATTATTTATGTTGGTTCTAAACTTATTAGTTCTTAATGGTTCATAATCCGTGTCTAGGAAAATAGGAAGAAACAAAAGGAAACTAGGTTAGAAGAGGAAATAGCATGAAACAGTTAGAAAAAAAGTGAATAGCCTTCACTAATTTAAAAATATCTATTTGTGTACTTTGAATTTAAATGTGGGACTTCCACCATTGGAAACTAGACTTCCGAAGCTTGAATTTAGGCTCAAGAATCACTTAAAATGGAGTCAGAAGACAAAATGTTGTGGAAAGAGACTTCCGTACGTGTGAGAAGCCCCACCGCACGTGTGGCACTGGGCAAAATTCTGCTGCCGAAAATATCTATTAGTTCTAACACTTGCGCTTACATTTTTCAAGCTAGGTTTTAACTCGAATCCCTCAAAAACATGTAAAACTAATAGAAAACATGAGATTATGATTGTTTTCTAAATCAAACATAAAAAATACAATGAATCTTCAAGCAAGAAAGATCAAAATCCCTGTTTTAGTTCTTTTTCAAACTTTTCAAAACTTCTTTCAAATTCACAAAGATCTTCATTTCATATATAATTTAATGAGTTCAAACCATACAAACCCTCAAGATTGAGGCTCAACTTCTCACAATCAACTTCATTTTATACAAATCAAGGCCCAAAACCTTTCAAACCATGTTGAATTAAACAATTCTAACTTCACTGAAGATCATGATTTCAAAGCAAAGCCAAAATTCCATTTAAAAGCTCAAAGACTTGAAGTCAAGAACAATATCAAAAGCTATGCATGTGATGAGTTCTAATGCCCAAAATCCATGGAGAAAGTTGTGATAACCCTATTCCGTATTATGCTAATTGATCTTAATTATGATTGTGATTATGTGTTTAATATGATTTTGAGTGCCATTTATATGATTATATGTGGTTTTGAATTTCTATCTGTTCACCGTAGTAAAATTTGTTCAACTTACTATTATGAACTGAAATTGAAGGCCTTATCGACCACAGAAACCAAAATTGATTACACCATTGTGATTAGCATAATTTTTAGAGCCTACGGTGAAATTTAATTAGAAATTGATTCGGATCAAAATAATTAGATTCAGAATGATTAAATTATGATTAATTACTTAGCCTTAATCAAACTTGATTAGTCCAACATATATAAGTGGCCTATTTACATTTTTGAGCATTGTTTTGAGCTCATTTCTCTCCTTTGGCTAATATTACACTCTAGAGAGAGTGAGAGTGCTGAATTTAGAGAGAGAGAGGGCACTCAAGATAGAGAATTGATTAAGGAGCTGGGTGATCTTGAAGATTAACTCAAGATTTAACTATATTTGTGAAGATTGGAGCTCCTAGGTGAGTAAATTCATGAGTTTGAGTTTGTAATTTTGTGAATTCAAAATTAAATGGTAATTAAGAACATGAATTGAATTGATTATGATGAAATTGAAGTTGGTATGTACATGCATGAAGGGAATCGCGAAGAATTTGCATAATCTAACATGTAGCATGTTAATTATGAGAAATTGAGTGTTGAATCATACATGCAAGCATGGTTTTGTTGAGCTTCATGAGTATAAACATCACTTGTGCCATTTGAAATGGTATTGAAGTCTAATCATGAAGCTATTTGAAGTTATGGAGTTTGGTTATATGTATATTGAAGTTTAATCATGAAGCTATGTGTTTTGTTGAGATGATTTGAGAATTAAATCATGATTTTGAACAATTGGCCTCATATTGCTTATGTCCTCATGATATATGATGTGTTCCATGTTTTTGAACCAAGAACACGAGTTTTGGGCTTTTGAATGTTAAGTTTGAGCTTCAAGAACAATTCTGGAAATTCTAGAATTTGGCATGTCCGCTCGAGCGGGGAAAGCGCTGCTTGAGCGTAAAATGTTAGTTCCCAGAACTTTTGCAGGCATTGATGTCTGCTCGAGCAGGGAGAGTCATGCTCGAGCGTCAGTCACATGTTTCGACTCTCAGCTCGAGTGTCCAAAGTTATGCTCGAGCGCAAAAATGAGGCAACCAGTACTTTTGCAGACCAAATGGGTCCGCTCGAGCGTCAGAAACTGCGCTCGAGTGGGGAGCCCTGTTTCTGAAACTTTGAAAGGATGTTTTGTGCTTCATTTTCTGTTCCCTTTCATTTCTAAGCACTGTTCGGCATGCATTAAGCATTATAAATGGCTGTAGAAGATAAGAAAGAGGCCTAAGAAGAATATGTGAATTAAGAACGGATTGAATCGTTTGTGACCCATATGTGTTATGTAATGTGTATGGTCGAGCTCAAGGGCAAATCCACCAGCCGAATACTGTGAGTAATATCTTAGTAAAGATATTTGAAGTATGTCATTTGTCCAATTGTTTACTTTTATTCGAGTTTCATGAGTTTGTTAATTTGAAAGGTAGACAACGTTCGTCATGCTGAATGATTAGGCCAAAGGCCGTTTGACATGAATGATTGGGACAAAGGCCGTTGGATATGAATGATTGGGCCAGAGGCCATTTGATATGAATGAATTGGGCCCGAGGTTGTTGGTTAAAAACAAGTGGGCCAAAGGCTATTTGATATGTTCAGGCTCGAAGCCGTGTAACGCACCATTCGGAAACATGAATGGGTCTAAGACCCTTTGATATATCTGTTTCGAATTTCATTCATGTACTCTCTTTATTTGATACTATTCACTGGGCTTTCGCTTACTCTCATTCATGTGTCTGTAGGTGAGCCAAGAGATATCCAAACGCAGGCTCAGTGAAGTATGTGAGGAACAGTCAAAGTTTTGAGGAGTCAGCCCAAAAAATCTCACGCATGAGACTTGTTTTACCCTTTTGTTCTTTTGTTATAATTTTGCTATGTTGCTGACAATGTTGAATCACCTTTGTACACATATGCTTTGAGTTTGGTTGACTAAGACTTGAATGATCCTGTGTGTATGGAACCTTAAACTATTTCCTTTTTGGTGTGGGTTATTAATGAGTATATTTTTGTGATGTTTTGATGTGCCATGTAAGCACAGCTTTACGGACAATTTTTTTTTTTTTTTTTTGCTTCTATTTTGGCCCCTTAACTCTGATGAAATATGTTTTATTTGGTTTGAGGCCGTAGGTAATCCCTTGATTACTGGCCAGTTATGACCTTAATCCATAGGGGCGGGTTCGGGTTATGGAAAAAGTCCCTTGAAATCTTTATGAATCTAGGAAATTATGCAAGAAGACAAGTTATAAACATGAATTTTAGGAAATCATGCTATGCTCTTACCTTATGTCGCAAAATACATGTAAAAGCCTTCATAAAATTCATAATTCTAACTCTTAATTCATGATCTTCAAGGTTTGAGAGGTAAAATCTTACCTAGAATCTTCATAACTACTTAGTGGGTGTTTGGGAAGTTGTTATTTTAGTAGGCTAAAATTTTTGTGTTTGGAAAGATAGTTGGATTTTTTTGTAATTGGATGCGATGTTTGTGAGAAAAAAAATGAAATGATTATGGGTTTGATGTGACATTTTGTCTTATTGGCTATTTTAACATATTTTGTCTTTTTGTGAATTTTAGCCCAAAAAGCCAAAAAATAGCCTTTGCCAAACACTCCCTTAATCTTGAATAATCTTAATGTATTCTAGCTTAATCTTGAGCCTCTTCTTTTATCTCTTCCTTTCTGTATTTCTCTCTACTCTTCCTCTCTTGGATGACCCTCCAGAATTTTCCACTCACCAAATGAGAGGAGATGAGTTCAAAAAGGGACTTATATCACATAAAAATATATATTTAGCTAAGACACTTGCCAAACACACCTTAGCAAATCAACTAAATCAATTTTCAATTAAACTTTCTAAATGGCTCTAAAAATTCCACCAGCATATCCATGTACTTAATTTTGGTTTCTAAACCCATTAAAGTCGTCAATTTCAGCTTACTTAAGGGTTTGGCTTAAATAAATCTAATTAATTCATTACGAATCAAATTTTTACAAAACTTCATATTATAGTCTAAAAATCATGCTAATCATAATTGTGAAGTCAATTTCGGTTTATCGCACCTCTAAGTCTTTCAATTTGCAATCCAAAAATCGTAATTTCAACAGATTTTCTTATAATCGACAAATACAATCTCATAAGCACATAATTCACACATTTAAACATGGAATTTCACATCAAACATATAATCACACAGATAATGAGGGAATTAGAGTTTAAGCAGCATATGAGAAAGTCGGGTTATTGCACTTTGATTGTATCTATATTGGTGACGTAATGCTAACGTAATATGACGTCACATATATGTATATAAGTTTTAAAATTTCTGTCTCATGTATGTCTACATAGCTCTATGGACATTGTATTATGATATTTGCTTCCGCTAGCCCATTAATTTTGTTTAATCTGTTCAGAGGTCTTCGGTAATCCTAGGATTACTGGCTGGTTACAATGCTAAACCTATAAGGGCGGGTTTGGATCGTGACACAAAGCCCAGTAGAGATACTTTATCACAGTGTATAAATCTTAACAAAGTTATAAGCTGAATGTATATGTAATGCTCGTGTCAATTCATTTTATATCTTTTTCCAAAACCATACAATGTCAAGTTTATATCATAGTTCATGAAATCATTTGTTTTACAATAGAAAATAGGGCAGTGGATACAGCACTGGGAATAATTAGGATATGTTTGCGGGTAGGCTACATGCACTACTAATTTTCATTTTTACCGGTACTAACTGGAAGGCTCGGTACCTATCTGCGTGAGTTTTTAGACTTTCACTAAGGACACACATGCCAACTTAATACCACAACTACACTCTCTACCCAGATTCACCAAGGTATTCACCCATTTTCCTCAAAACAATAAGCATTTTCAATGTGTTTAATATGTTACAATGCTCAATGCAAATGGATGAGAAATCAGCTTCAATTCACCTAATTCTCATCCAATTTCTACAACAATCATAGCTATCCTCCACCGATAGCCAATAACAGATATCTCTAACCAAATAAATAATTTTCAATAAAGATATACTTCCAACATTTCAAGATATGAGTGATAATTGATATCCAACTCCACCACCATCATCATCATCGTTCCAATTTCACAAAACCAACATCAATTTCATTTTTTCTTTACAAAATCAAATATTCACAATTTAGGGCATAATCCCTTTCTTTAAAAAATCAACTCCAAGGATAAAAATCCACAATTTCATCGCAACTCAACCACATTTACAGACCCATATTCATATTCAAGAACCCATATTCATTTCCCTACCTCAAAGTAAAAGACATGAATAGAGGATGGGTAGAATTCGACGACGACCAAAACACTAGATGCTCCAATCAAAACGAAGCCCTCGACGTGCTCTATCTTTTACTTCAAAGGGCGAGGGTTGAGAAACTACTAGATCGAAGTGTATTTGATGTTGAAAGATGATTTCTAGAGAGAAAGGGATAATATCTAAGGTTTTTGAAATGTTTAGAGAGAGAGAGAGAGATGAAAAAGTAACTCAAAAAGTGACTTTTCAAAATTGATATACGCACAGACCGCTCGAGTGACCAAAACACCACTCGAGTGAAGAACATCACCCTCCCAATACTTCTGCGAGCCTGCAAAAGTACTAAGAATTCTAAAACATTGCTTGAGCGCAAGAAGGACTGCTCGAGCCATGACTGCTCGACCGTAAGAAACATCACTCAAGCGAAGAATGCCATACTCCCAGTAGTTTTGCAGACCTGGAAAAGTACTTGAAGTTCTCAAAGTTCACTCGAGCGCAAGAAAAGTTCGCATAAGCGTTCACGCCAAAATCTGGCCAGCAACAGTTTTGAAAAAAACTAACTCCCAACTTGTTTCCAACGCAACCAAGACACTCCAATAACCAACTCAACAAGGAATGAGACAAAAGAAGACATGAAGAACCATGAAGAAAAGAAAGCCCGGATCCAAAACAATGAACGGGTCGGGTTCAAACTAGAATCGTTATAATTTTTTATTAAAAAAAATATGTGATGTACAGTAAACTTACTATTTATATATCAACATTATGCACAGTAACTTACAATATATTCAAAGAATGAATAGTGCACAACTTATCATGAATAGTTATTTATCTTATTTAATGAATATTACTCTTATATGCATCACGTTAATATGTTACAAACAAAAACATACCTTTGCAAATAATTATATCGAATTTTGTGTCTAATATATAAAGAGTAAATATTAAATAAATTCATAATTTGACCAAAATAATTTATACATCATCAAATTTAAACCACAGGATTAATAATTTTCCCTTTTTGATGATGGCACTACATGCATAGATTTGACACAAAATTAAAATCATCCAAATATCATTTGAATTTTTGCAACATCAAATATTTGATAATTAAGATTCAAATTCATATTTTTCTCCCCCCTCCCCCCCTTTGACATCATCAAAATAAAATATTGATATATGCACTATAGAGAATGAAAAGTTTATGTGCCCAAAACGAAAATCATATGAACACATTTGATCAATTTTTTAGAGATATAGCAAATAATATAGTATTTCCTATTTGTCCCCATGATCATTGTTGAAATTTGTTATTGTCGGCGTTTAAAATAAAAAAAAAAAAAAATAAAAAATAAAAATAAAAAGCAACGCCTAAGATGTTGACTAACACAAGATTTGAGCAGATATGTATCGATTATTATATTTGTGGTGTGTATAAAAACTGACATAGATGATGCGTAGAGATACGAATCCTTCAAGTGTTCTTAGTAAAAAAAACTATAAAAATTGTTTACAATTTGTGTAATCATGCCATTCCTCACCTTGTCCATCAATGGTTCTGACTTAAATGAGGTGCCTGAGATTTAGGTAAATGAAGGGTTACCCATAGCGCATTCGCATGCTATTCCTGTAACTAAGAGTCCTAGTATATTTGGTAATCATAATGATACAGATGCTAGTACTCAGGTGATGACTGCGGTTTCCAAAATGGGTCATCGACTACACGCAATAATCCAAGAGAATCAACGATTAAAAGAAGAGGTAATCTATTGAAAACAACAACGTATTGAAACTCATCAAGCGAAGATAAGTCTAGAAGTAAAAATTCACAGTTGGAGAATGTGGTGCAATATTATGCAACCGTTATAATGTCAAGACTCACAAAGATCGAAAATAGGGAGGTTCAAGTTCGGGAGGCTCATGAAAAGCTATTAAGAAAATTTAAACACAAAAAGTCTGTGAAGCCTTCTCAAGAGTCATATGTAATCTAGAAATATTTTCTCCATTTGAAATAAAAATGCAAGTATTTTTTTTTCTTTGTCAAAAACTTCTCCTCTTTCGATATAAAAAGAATTTTCGGTGCAAATAAGAAGTAAGAAAAAAAAACATTCCTTTGATAATTTTATAAAACTCCCCCTGAAGTTATGCATATAATCAAAATATAAAAACTTCCCTTAAGAGTGTGCTTCCTTATTTGTTTCAATCTCAAAATATCACATAATTGGAGTCTCTCCCTGAAGTAATGCACAAAAAAAAGAATTATACATATGATATAAATTTAAAGAAATTGATTACCAATTTATAATACCAAGGGCCATTAGGATCTGTCCTAACACAACTACAGAGAGTGCATTAGCATAAAAAGAAAAAAGACACATGAAACCTACTTCATACCAGGTAGAAGCAGTTAGTATAAAAGAAAAAGAAAATTGTAGCAAAAAAAAACCATAAAAGAAATATTACACATTGCAAAAACAAATTTAGCATTTTGATAGGGAAACGATGCTGGTGGATGTGAGAATCGATGACGAAGATGAAGATCAACGACGATGGTGAAGATCTGTGATGGATTTTGTGTTGATCGAACATGATGGTGAATATCGGTGATAGATTTTGTGTAGATCGAAGATGGATTTGGATGGATGATGGTGGTGATGAATGTGGTATCAGAGAATGGGAGAGAGAGAGAGAGAGAGAGAAAATTATAAAGAAAATGACGACATAAAAATGTTAGAGTTTATTTTGACTTTAAGATTACTATTACTTCATTTCTGTTGTGACTTAAAAAAAATATCAATCATAATACAAGTCATTCATAGTCATACATTTTATAAGAGGTGATCATATCAAACATGCATTTGACAAGAAGTGCATAATCAAATTTTTAGATTTTTCAAAATATAGAAAATAGCATAATATATATGTCAGACTTAATCTTGTGTAAAACAAAAATATGGCCAAAATCAACAAGATAGCCGGTGGAAATGACCTAGAAGAGAGAGAGAGAGAAGAGAGAGAGAGAGAGAGAGTTAAGGCTTTGTTTGTAAAGCCACAAAAAGTGTTTTTCAAGCACAAGTTTTTCAACAAAAAACACAGTATAAATATCACATAGGAGTATTCATCATACCAAGTTTAGTTCTAATATAACAAAATTGTTTTTCATTAAAAGGCTTGGTAAATATGTTAGCTAATTGATGATGTGTCGGCACAAATTCGAGTTCAATATCACCTTTGAGTACATGATCTCTTAGAAAATAATGCCTTATTTCAATGTTTTTAGTGCATGAGTGCTTAATAGGATTTTTAGATAGGTTAATGGCACTTGTATTGTCACATTTATAAGTATATGATCATAGCAAAGTCCAAAATCTTGAAATTGTTGCTCTATCTAAAGCAACTGTGCACAACAACTAGCAGCGGCATTGTATTTTGCTTCAATGATTGACAGAGCCATTGAGTTTTATTTCTTATAAAACTAAGAAGTGAGTGGGACAAGTGCCACTAGTGCTTTTACAGTCAAGTCTACATCTTGCAAAGTTGACATCCAAGTAATCAAAAAGTTCAAAAGTGGTTCCCTTAGGATACCATAAACCCAAATTTGGAGTGTCAACAAGATATTGAAAATATGTTTTGACTGTTTTGATGTGCGACTCTTTAGATACGATTGAAAACGTGCACACATACATACACTAAATATTATGTCGAGTCTATTAGTAGTAAGATAAAGTAATGAACCGATCATCCGTCGATATTTCTTTTCATCTACTAGTTTGCCTTGCTCATCTGTATCAATTTTGATTGATGTGCTCATTGGAGTTACTGCAGGCTTTGATGAATCTATTTCAAACCTTTTGAGTAAATCCTTGATGTATTTTGCTTGATTTAAATGTATCACATCCTTGGTTTGTTTAATTTGTAGTCCAATGAAGTAATTTAACTTCCCATCATACTCATTTCGAATTTGCCCTGCATATCCTTAGTAATCTCTTTGCACAAATTTTCATTAGTAGTGCCGAAAATAATATCATCATCATAAATTTGAACAATTAGCATATCCTCCTTTTTTATTTTTATAAAAAGAGTTGTATCTATTTTTCCTTGAGAAAAACCTTCATCAACTAGAAAATTAATCAATCTTTCATACTATGCTCTAGAGCTTGTTTTAACCCATATAAAGTTTTTGAAAGTTTGAAAACATGATCCAGGTGTTTATGATTTTCAAAATTGAGAGGTTCATAAACTTTCTCTGAAATATATTAATTTAAAAAAATTCTCTTAACATCCATTTGATATAATTTAAAATCTTTAAAACACACAAAAGCAAGTAACATTATAATAGCTTTGAGTTTAGCAACTGGTGCAAAAGTTGTATTTAAATTAATGCCCTTTCTTATTATAACATTGGGCTGCCAATCTAGCTTTGTTTCGAGTAACAACTCCGGATTCATCAATTTTATTTCAAAAAACTCATTTTATACCAATAATAGGATGATCATTAGGTCATGAGTTCAAAAACCAAACTGCATTTCCTTCAAACTGATTTAGTTCTTCTTGAATTGTTAAAATCTAATTTTCATCATTTTCAGCTTCTAAAAAAGATTTTGATTCAATTTGTGAAACAAAATGCTAAATACCATAAATATTTCTAATTGAGGAGCGATTTTTTATACCTTTCGTTGCATCACCTATGATAAGATCTTTAGGATGACCATGGGTGTACTTGCATTCTTTTGGTAGCTTTGATTCGTTTTTTGGACGGGTATATTTTTCTTGAAGATTTTCCATTGTGATTTCTTCTCTATGTTTAGGAGATGGATTTCCTTCATTTTTTGTTATGTAAATGCTCTCTGTTCTTGGATATGTTTCTGCAGTATCATCGCTTACAGGATTCTTGGAAAAAACATTGTTAGATTCATCAAAAGTAATGTGTACAGATTCTTCAACAAGTAAAGTTTTTTGTGTTGAGAATAACCAAGAAATACAACTTCATCCGATTTACCATCAAATTTTTCTAAGTTATCTTTATTGTTATTTAATACAAAGCATTTACAACTAAAAGCACGCAAGTGACTAACATTAAGTTTTGTACTTTTCCAAAATTCATATAGGATTTTCTTAAGAATAAGTCTAATCATAGCACGGTTTACAACATATCATGCAGTGTTACTGACTTCAATCCAAAAATATTTAAGTAAATTATTCTCACAAAGCATAGTATAGGCCATTTCTTCAAGAGTTTTCTTTTTTCTTTCAACCACATCATTTTGTTGAGGAGTTCTAGGAATAGAGAAATTATGGTCAATACCAAGCTCATTACAATACAAAATAAAGTCATCATTATCAAACTCTCTACCACGATCACTTCTAACACCACAAATATTAAGATTTTTTTATTTTTCATTTTGAATCATTTTACAAATTTTTAAAAATGCAGAAAAAGTTTCATTTTTGTGTGCTAAAAATAACACATATGTATATCTAGTATAATTACCAAAACAAAAGCATACGATTTTCCTCCTAAACCTAAAGTTCTAGATGGTCCAAACAAATCAATATGCAAGAGTTGAAGCAGTTTAATTTTTTTCAAATCTCAAAAAAAAATTACCCAACTTTTTTTTATTACAATTACTTTTCATCTTATATAGTACACTGTACATTTGCTCAATATTAATGATATGTACTTGTTAAATATTAATGATAACGAATACGTTTGACCTAGTGATTGTGTAGCACCTTCCGTTTTTTTAAAACATGAATGAAAGCATTTGACATAGTGGTTGTGTAGCACCTTTGTTTTTTTTGCTTTTTATTTTTTGGTTTTTTTTTTTTTTTATCAGCAAATAAAAGACTTTATTGATGAAATCCAATCGAGCAAACATGATGTAACAACCCTAGATTGCAAATCATAATTATGTTTAATTAATTATGTGATTATTAGTAATTGCGTTATAAGCCATGTGATTAGTTGTGAATTATCTGTCTGAGTTGATTAATTGTGCATATCTGTTTGAAATGAATAATTATTTGTTTTAATTTCTATTTAGAATTTGAAATTGAGGACTGAAATGATTTCGGAAACTGAAAGTGACTACAGGAATAAACTAATTAGAAATTTTAGAATCATATGGAAAATTTTATTAAAAAGTGATTCAGTTTAATTAATTAAGTTATGTTTGGTTGGCCTAATGTTCTGATTGAGGTAGTAAGCCATCCTAACTATAAATAATGGCCCTTAAGGTCATTTGAGCTCAATTTTGACCCTTTTGAGACCAAAATGTAGAGAGAGAGAGAGAGAGAGAGAGAGAGGAGAAGAAGAGAAAGAAGAAGAGCAAAGGAGGTTAGGGCCAAATCTTCAACAAATCAACCAACAAAGGTAAGGATTCTTCTCTAATTTCAAGAATTTGAGATGATACACTCATAAATCTATGGAATTTAAGTTTAATTAGGAAGAAATCAAGCTTGATTGGTACTGTTGTGGTGTAGTATACATGAAAGAACAAGATAAGAAAGAAATTGTAAGAATTGAATTCATAACACCACAAGCATGGAATTAACTCATGGAAATCTTGTTATACATTTGAAATCTTGCATGGTTCTTCAAATTTGGGGGAAAAACCCCATGGATTATGAGATTGGAACTCAAGTATGCATGGTTTATAATTTTATACTTTAACTTCAAAGTTTGATCTTTTGCATAGAAACTTGGGTTTGTTTTGAAGTTATGATTTTTGTTTAAAGTTAGTGTAGACACCCCATTTTTTACCGTCCTCGAGACTTGGACATCGTTGTGTGAACACTCGATGATTTTGTATGCTCGTGTTTATGTTGAGTGCCTGAAGATCTTGGCAGAGCACCTCGTTTTTTAGCTGTTGAACCTTGTCTGTTTTGTGCTTGGTTGTAGACCAAGAGCTTGTTGTTTCAAGTCTCGAGGAGAGGGTGGCCTGTCGGCCAACCCCACAGCCTATCTGCCATGGCTTGTGCCTGCCGGCCATCAGTTGTGGCCAGTCGGCCACATGTGGTGGCCGACGACCATTTTTCTCCTTTTTCAGATATTTGTTTGCTAGCTGTGCTAACTGTTCTTCACTGAAGTGCATCTCCATACACGTGTATGGTAGGATGATTTCAAGCCTTAATCGTGTTTTTCTATATATAGGGGTGCTCTCCCCCATTTGGAGGGGTTAGAAAATTTGGATCAAATTTCTTTCTCTCTCTCTCTCTCTCTCTCTCTCCCTCTTCTTGTTTTATGCCTTAAACTCTAGTTTCTCTACACCTTTGCACATAGAGCCTTAACCAAACTTGACCACCTTGGAGCCTAGTTTGAGCTTCTGAAGGAGGCTTGCGCTTGAAATTGTAGCTGTTTTGTGCTGTGCTTCAAAGGTGGAGAACTTACCTCATTTAAGCTTATTGTGCACACTTGTTTTGCCATCCTTTTATACTGTTTTTAAGCTGGTTTTCAACTACAAAAAAACTCTAGTTTTTTAGGCTTAACATGATAGTTTGAGGCTATTTTGTGTTACGGGGTGAGCCACCCTTCTTGTTGCTTAATTATGTGAGCTTTTGTGCCATCTTTCAAGGCTTTCAAGTCAAAATTTTTGGGCCTTTAAACCACTGAAATTCAGAGTTATTTTAGTGGTAAAAGCCTTATTTTGAAGTCCAAAATTGGAGGGGGTAGCCTCCCCTCTTTGTGTCTTGTTTGCATGCCTAGATAGCTTAACATGTGAGCATGTTTTTCTAGCATTTTGTACCTTCATCTCAGCATGTCTTTGCTACTGTTTTGACTGGTTTCAGCTCTGTTTTGAGCCAGTTTGGTCCTTTAAGGCTTATCCTTTGCGGCTTGGATTGTGTGGTTGTAGTGTAAAGAGGCTTCACTAGCTTAATATTTTAGGCTTTTTAGCATGAATTGCATGAGTTGCTTGCATGTTTTAGTGTCACTTTGCACTCCATTTCAGCACTGAAATCTTCCTCTATTCTTCACTCTTTCATTTATTTTGAAAGTGGCTTTGAACCCCTTATTGGCTTGAGTGTGAAATGGAGACATTCATGCTTAATGGTTTAATTCCTTCAGGAGTTCATTATCAACAACATGAGGTCTCTTTCATGCTCAAGACACTTGTGGTTTAAGCCTACTTTTAATTAGCGGACACTCACCTTGGACTTAATCAATTAAAGAATGGATTGGTAAGCTAAAATCAGTAAACAAAAATGGACAAGTAAAAGAGGCAAGATAAAGCATCTTTCATGTTGCATTGCATGTGTTCGGATCAGACATTAATTCAAACATGAGGCAAATGGGATGTTTCATACTCAAAAGTGATGAAATGTGCCATTTTCCTTGGTCACCATTACCCTTGATCATGCATGATAGGGTGATGGTTTTGTTGAGTCTTGTTTTGCACTCATTAAGCTTGTACAAGCTTGGTTCTTTGGCCATCATGCATGAAAATTGCTTGGTTAATTGCTTGAGAGCCAAGAGCTACACTTCTTTGAGCTTGTGTGATGATAAGGAGGGTAGCAGTACATACACTCCTTGAGAATACACTGCTTTGCCTCTGTTTGCTCTCTGTTGCAGCAAAAAAAAAAAAAAAAAGAAGTTCAGGAAAGGGGTGGCCGACCGGCCACCAGAAGTAGCCGACCGACCACCAATGGTAGTCGACAGCCACCATTGGTAGCCGACCGGCCATCCTTGAAGGAAGTTTTTCAGTGTGCTCCTAAAGGGGATCAGAAGTGTTCTGGAAGTTGGTGCAATTTTCAGTGTTCAAACAAGTACAAACAGAGGTGTCCGATGGCAAGGTGGTGGATTTTCGGGAGGAAGCCAACCAAGCATGCATGCATCCCTTGCCCTCGAGGCCATTTAATTGCTTTAATTAGTTAGCGTAGCTAATTATTCAATTCAAGTGTTGTACTTAATTAGTTAGTGTAACTAGTTATTCAATTTCGATTTGTTGTAATTAATTAGCTTAGGATAAGTTAGTTAATTAGTTTTGATTGTGTTGTAATAGTTAGCTTAATTAGCGTAGCTAGTTAGTTAGCTTTATTGATTCGGACCCTCCTTCGCGAGGGCATAATGTTGTAATAAGTGTGCGTGCATGTGTGTATGTCTTCTAACCCCACATCTTTCTCCCTTTTATTTAACTGCTTTTGATGGTTAGATTAGGGACATATTTCGATTAGCATACTTTATGCCTGCATGTTTGCATCCATTCATTTGTCTTGCATGCACCGAGGCTCGGCGCATCATTCAAACCGCATTGCAATTTCAATACTTCCTTGAATACGTGTTTCAAAGCATGCTATCAACGTGTTGCAAATACCATAATTAAGTAGCTGAGCCTATTTAGTTACATCATTGCATGCACTGCATTAGTCATTTAACATAGTTAGGATCATGCATCTTCTAACTATCTTTTGTTTTGGCTTGGAATACTCAGTGAGTTTTATGCTTTAGCATACTTGCATAAGTGTGATTGCCATATTGCCATGATTCGCATGCTTGCCATGAGGCTATGTGCTTAAATGCTGAACTGCTTGAATGCCTGTGGATGAAGGCTTGTTGTTTGAATTGGAATGATTCAACGAATGCACGTTTTAATCCCACTGTAGACACCTCATTTTTGACCGACCTTAAGACTCAGATGTCATCGTTTGTGCACATGATGATTGTGCATGTTTGTGCTCATTTTGAGTGTCCGAAGTTCTCGGCTGAGTGCTATGTCTTTGAGCCTCTTAACACTCTGTGTTTTGGCCTTGTTTTAGGGCCAAACCTTGATGCCTCTTGCCTAGGGGGGGGGGGGAAGGCCTTGCCGGCCACTTTTCTCCTTTGTAGGCCACTTGCACTGGTCGGTCGGTTAGGGGAGGTGGCCGAGTGGCCACCTGAAGTGGCCGACAGCCAATTTTCTCCTTTTTCAGATATTTTCAGATCTTTTGAGCCAGCTATTAAGCACTGAGGCTCATCCTTCATACACATGTATAGAGGGATGAAGCAAGTTTTTTGCTTGCTTGCTCTATATAAGGGGAGGTCCCTCCCCCTATTTGAGGGTTCTGAAAATTTAGAAGCAAATTTTCACACTCTCTTTCTCTCTCTCTATATATATATTGCTTGAAAGTGAGTTTTCTTTGCATTTTTGCACACAACCCCTTAGCCAAACACCACCACTTTGGAGCTGAGGTTCTTAAAGGTTTTGTTTGGGCTCAAAAAGTTGGTTTTAGCTCAGAGTTGGAGTTAGTTTGCTGCTGTGCTTCAAGGGTAAGCATTTACCCCTTTAAAGCTTGTTTTTGTAAACTAGTTTGGGCCACCCTTGCATACTTTTTTGGCCTAGTTGTCAACTACAAAAACTTCTATTTTTAAGTGTTAAAAATGGTAGTTTGAGCCCTTTTTGAAGTTAGGGGTGGTCCACCCTCCTTTGTTGCTTATTTGCTAAGCTTTGTGCCATCTTTTAAAGCTTTTGAAACAACCTTTTCTTGGCCTTTTAACCACTAAATTCCAGGAGAATTTCAGTGGTAGAAACCTAGTTTTGAGGTCCCAAATAGAATGGGGTGGTCCCCTTTCCTAATGTCTTGTTTGCATGTGTTGATGGCCTAGTAGTTGAGCATGTTTTTCTACCATCTCATGGCTTGTTCTCAGCATGTTTGTGGCCTTATTTTAACATGTTATAACTCTATTTTTGGCTGGTTTGGTCAATTCTTGCTTGCTTCTTACACTTGTAGTGCAATCTTGTTCACTAGCCTAGTGTGCTTGATGTTTTAGCCTATCATTCTAGCATGTGTTGGCTCCACTCCAGCATGTTTTTGGCCTTTCTTTGACATGCTTAAACTCTGTTTTGAGTGGTCTTGGTCCCTTGAGACTTTCTTTGTATGGCTATAGTGCAAATGGCCTTGACTAGCTTTGAGTTTCAAGGTCTTTAACATGCTATGCTTGTGATGTTTGCATGTCATAGCATCATTTCACACATGATTTTAGTACATGTAGCCTTGTCACACTCTCATATATTCCACTCTTTCATCACGCTTGAGTGGTGTGCTTTATGCCTTGTGTATGAGTCAATACATGAACATGATTTTCTTGCTTTTCATGCTACCATCTTAGCTCATTTTTGCCACTGTTTTGGCATGGTTAAGGTCTGTTCATAGCTGGTTTGGTTGTTTGAGCTTGATAATGCATGCTTCTAGTGTAATACACTTCACTAGCTTTGATGCTCATGGCCCTTAACATGTTGTGCATATGTTGGTTGCATGTTTTAGCATTACTTGTCATGCCATTCAGCACTGAATATCTGCCACCTCCCTCATTTCTTCATTCTTTCTTTTGCTCTGAGGGCTTATGGGCCTTAAGGTTGTGTTTAAGCATGAGTTAGAGTTTGTGCTCAAATGGCTTTAACCCTCTTATGAGGGTTCCTCCTAGTCAAAGGCATGAACTCTCTCATGTCTTAAACCATTCTTTGGTTGATCACCCTCTCATTAGAGGACAATCACATTGGACAAATCAAGTAAAGAATGGCTTGGTAATGTAAAATGAGTAAACAAAATCAACCAAGTAAAACATGTGCAAGATAAGCATTTGTGTTGCATTGCATGTGTTTGGATCGGACGGTAATCCAAACACAAGAAATGTGGGACGTTTCATACTTGAAATGATGAAACGTATCGCATTTCTTGGTCGCCAACACCCTTGATCATGCATGATGGGGTGAAGGCTCTTTGTGTATTGTTTGTGTATTCACTAAGCTTGTACAAGCTTGGTTCTTCGGCCATCATGCATTGAGATGCTTGGTTGGTGGCTTGAGAGCCGAGTGCCACACTTCTTTGAGCTTGAGATAAAATGAGGAGAGTGGCAGTGCATACATTTTCTTGCAAATACATTGTTGTGCCTCTATTGTTCTCTGTTGCAGCAAAACCAGAAGTCTGGGGAAGCAGGTAGCCGGCCGGCCACTTTCACTAGCCAACCGGCCAGTTGAGGTGGCCAGCAGGCCGACTGGCCACCAATCCATTTTGGTGCAGAAAAGGTCCTGTTTTGGAGCAGAAGCAGTGTGGAGGTTGGTTCAATGTTTAGAAACCAAGGCAAGTGTAAACAGAGGCAATTAACGACAAAGCAATGGATTTCCGAGCGAACGCCAATCAAGCATGCATGTCTCCCTCGCCCACGAGGCCATTTCATTGTTTTAATTAGCTTAGTGTAGCTAATTATTCAATTTGTGTTGTAATATTGTAATTGGCTTAGCATAGCTATTTGTTTCAATTTGGTTTGTAATAATTAATTAGCTAGAATAGTTAATTAATTGGTTTGTAATAATCAGCTTAGCTTAGCATAGCTAGTTAGCTTATTTATTCAGACCCTCCTTTGAGAGGCCGCAATGTTGTAATAAGGGTGCGTGTGTGTGTGCATGTCTTCCAACCCCATGTCTTTCTCCCTTTTATTTAACCGCTTTTGATGGTTAGTTTAGGGCATATTTCGATTAGCATACCTTATGCTTGCATGTTTGCTTCATTCAAACTGCATCGTATTTCAATACTTATTTGAATACGTGTTTCAAAGCATGTCATCAAAGTGTTGCATTCATATGCCATCTTAGATAGCCGATCCTATTAGTTGCATTATTGCATGTGTTGCATTAGGCATCTTGTATAGTTAGGATCATGCATGATTTCTAACTAGCTTTTGTTTAGGCTCGGAGTACACTGTAAGTGTTACGCTTTAGCATACTTGCACGAGTGTGAGTGTTGCCATGATAGCATGCTTGCCATGAGGCTATTTGCTTACTTGATTAACTGCATGAGTGCCTGTGGGTGGAGGCTTGATTGCCTGAATTGGAACAACTCAATGATTGTGAGTTTTAAGCCCACTTTGCGGAATGACAAAATCATGTTTTCAAGCCCACTTGAGGATGGCAAATCCGCGCTTTAGCCCACTTGAGGGTGGCATTTTCAAACCATTTTCAAAACCAAAAGTGAGTTGTTTTGTTCCAATTCTCGTGATTGAGTCTATACTTGTATGCTATGCGCATCACATAGTAAAGTTAGCTAATAATCAGAATAAAAACACATGAGGTTTATAAAACAACATATCATGGTAGTAGAGGCCGATCCTTTGATCGGGCGAGCGGGGGTGCTCATTTCAGGACCTTCCCCTTTCGTACCCAAGTTCCTAAGCCGAGGCAACTTTGGTGATGACGGACACGTGGCCTTTGGCACGAGTCATGGTTTCCTAAATTTCTCAAAAATAAAATATTTAGGTGGCGACTCTGTAATCTGGCAAAGCAGTCCATGCTTAGCGCTTTTTCATTCAAAATTGATTTTCCAAAACCAATTGCTAGATTTGGACTCTTTGGTGTTTATCAGTCTCATATTGCACTTTGTGAGATTAGATTCAGAACTGTGACAGGAGTCCGAACTATAGTAAGACCAATTCGCGCCTCTCCGAAAGGGGGGCGCGCGAAGAAAGTCGAGTCTACACCCACTTTGTTGTGGAAAATCATGTTTTAAGCCCACTTGAGGTGGCAAATCCGCATCTTTAAGCCCATTTGAGGGTGGCAAATTCAAACCATTTTCGAAAGCAAACATGAGTTGAGTTGTTCCAATTCTTGCGATTTTAGTCTATACTTGCTTATGCGCATCACACAGTAAAGTTAGCTAATAACCGGAATAAGAAGACATGATGTTTATAAAACATTATATCATAATTAGTAGAGGCCGATCTTTGATCAGGCGAGCAGGGGTGCTCATTTCAGGACCTTTCCCTCTCGTACCCAAGTTCTCGAGTCGAGGCAACTTTGGTGATGATGGACACGTGGCCTTTGGTACGAGTCAGGGTTTCCTAAATTTCTCCAAAATAAAATATTTAGGTGGCAACTCTGTAATCTGGCAAAGCAATCCAATTTTGGGATTATTTGATTTAAAATATGATTTTCCAAAAAGATTTGCCGAATTTGGACTCTTTGGTGTTTATCAGTTTCACATTGCACTTCTGAGACTAGATTAAGAACTGCGGGAGTCTGAACTATGAGACCTTTTCAATCCCTTTCCGAAAGGCGGGGGTGTGAAAAAAGGTGAGCCCACAGTTTATGATGAAATCAAGTTGTTTTTTAGAGTTTTGAGTCTTGATATGCATGGATTTGGAGTTAGATTCTGAAGAGTTTGAGTTCCAATTTAAGAACAGATTTTTGGACTGCATTTTTGCCCAGACTGCACGTTCAGCCCAAGGCCCCGCATGTGCGGCCAACTTCCCCTGTTCCACATTGTGTTTTGCAAAAATTGCATGTGCAGGCGCACGTGCGGTGGTTGTTCCGCAGGTGCGGCTAAGGCTTCTGCACATACGGTTTTTAGGGTGGTCCCGGATTTGTTTTCTTTCTGTTTTTCTACCTTCCGGGCCTTCGTTTGCATGGTTTTCACACGTATTTCACACACATGTGCATTTCATGAACTCAAAAGAAATGAAAAAGAACAAATGGGAATAACAAAATAGGTTTAAGAATCGATTGAATGAATCGAATACGGATTGAGAAATTATTGTGCTATGAATGTTTGTGTTTGTAGGTCAAGACTTGGAGACCGAGCAACCGGTTCTGGAAGCCCACTGTGAGTAACGTTATTGTAAAGATATGTTCATATGAATTGTATTTGAAATGTTATTTGATAAATTATGATTTTTGAAATGATATTTTGTTTGAGTGAACAAATGTCCTATTTTGAATCTACTATTGCATCTAAAGACAGTCCCAAGTCATGGGAAACAACATGTTAATGCGGGTCCATGACATATATGTGATTATGAGATCTCGTTAGCCACTTGACAAAGTGGTGATGTGTTTAATCAGTATCCGGAACCGATTACTCTAGTCAGAAGACGATATGACATGTTCTGTTTGATATACCATTATTATGTTCAGATATGAGAATGTTTATGATATATTTTGTTTTATGTTTATGAAATATTTGGAATTCATTCACTAACCTCTTTACTTTAATGTTATTCACTAGGGTTTAGCTTACTATGTGTATATATATGTATATGTGGGCAACATAAAGGTCAAGCCTAGATGAACACCATTAGATGAGCCACCGCTTGAAGCCTTTTGAAGTTTTCGTGCCTCCAAGTTTAGGCTAGGTCTAGAAGACTGTTGTCAAGTTGGTGACCTTGATGTTGAGTTTTTGACATGTATACATGTATATGAAAGTTTTTGTACATAATATTATGGATGTATTGTACAGTGGGTAAATTAATACTTTTATACATCTGAGTTTGTTCATATAGAATCATAGCTCATTGGACTACTTGTTGCATACTTATGTATTAAGCTTCCGCTTGCTCCGATAATTATGATTTGTACAAGAAGGCCTTTGGTAATTGATGTTGGCCGAAAGGTACCACATTGAGGCCACTTAAGTTACAGTTTTAGTCTTTCAATTTTATTTATTTGGTGGAGATGATGTGTTTCATGCACTTGTACAGATTTGGCAGGAAATATGAAACTTCAATCAAAAGGAGCGCGAAAGCAGATTCCCCGTGCGAGACGTGAAAAATCCGCGCTAGCCAAACTACCGCACGAGCGGCCCATATGGGCGCACGAGCGTCCAACCTAGGGACGCGTGCACTAAATTTTTGGTCTGTTTTGCTCCGAATAAAAGACAGAAAATTAGCCAAACCTAGGGTTCGAAAATTTAATTCAGAATAGAGGGAGGCTAGGGTTCCAAGGAGGGGATATTCTACCAAAGCTTGAAGGATACTTCCATGGAGGTTTCTTCCTCATCTTCTTCCTCTTTCGACTCCTCCATGAGTGGCTAGTCGTATTTTCTAGGGTTTTGATGAAACCCTAGCCATGTAATGGAATTTTTCATGAGCTTTAATTGTAAATTGGTTTGAATGAATGTATGGATGTTTTAGAAGTTTTTAATAATTGTTTCGTTCATCTCTTCAAGCATTTTACTCTCTGTGATTGTTTAATTCTTTCCATACATTAGTATTCTTTGTGTTTGTATTCAAAGTACGAGACGAGTCATGCTATGAGAGACGGGTCATTTTGCTAACATAGTTTAGAGCAAACAATTCGTACTACTCGGGATGATTCGTGCCTGTACATTGAATGCAACAACCCTCTTGATCAATATTTCAAACTTGTAGTTGTGAAATATTGGGTAGTTCAAACCAAATTACGATTGGTGGTTGATGTTAAGTCTCATTCATGTGGTTAGTGGTGAATTCTCTACCCTAGGATTTTTTCCCGAAAATTAATATCTCAAACCCTAATTTTAATTGTCAATATGATTCTTCAATTTTATTTAATTACTGTTGAGGTTTAAAATCAATCTTATCTTTTTAATCAAAATTAATTTAGGAATTTTGCGATTGAATTAATCTAATTTCACATTTGTCCCTATGGATCAATACTTGGACTTGCCATTATTCTGATAGAATTTGGTATAGTTTAGTGATTATTTTTGGTGTGTTCAACGACACATCAAATTTTGGCGCCGTTGCCAGGGACTTCTGGCGAAATTAGTTAATTTAAAGTTACATTCTTATTTTAATTTTTAGTTTAGGATTTTATGCTTTTGTGTTGCTAAGTGTGCAGAGCGTTTGAAATTGGAGCTATCACCGAAGTGCAAGCGGAGCGTAGCCGAGCTTTAAAAAAATATATAAAAAAACCGCAGTACTAAAGTGAGTAAACATAAGCAAACACTCACAAGCAAAGTACCAAAGTGCTAAAACGAAAGTCAAAGCTCAAATAGAGGTTAGAGACAATGTCTACATGTCAAGCATCCGCAAGACGAGTAAAGCGTTTTCGTTGAACCGCTGTGAGTATTTCTCCTTTAGCATTCTGCTTTCATAACTTAGTGCACAGAGTCGAACTTTTTGTGTGTGTATGGGTAGTGTATGCACGGGCGCCGTTCTTGTCGCCCTGAATTGTGGAGTTTGGACCTTGAACTAGAAAGGACTCTTAGGAGACTTAGGGCTTCTGCCCATGTTCCTAGGCTTGAGTATTCATATTCATACATTGAGCCATTAGAGATGGCAGATCCAGATGTCTTGAATGTTTCTAACCGGAGCCTTAAGGATTATTTGACACCTACTGCATATACATCACCATCATGCATCCAATTACCCAACACCACTGCTGCTCATTATGAGATTAAGTCCAGCACCATACAAATGCTCCCATTATTCCATGGACTAACTCATGATGATCCTTATAGGCATTTGAATGAATTTCTGGAAATTTGCTCGACAGTGAGGATCCAGAATTTCACAAATGAGGCCTTAATGTTGCGATTGTTTCCATTCTCATTAAAAGATAAAGCCAAACACTGGCTAAATTCTTTACCTGCTAATTCAATCACAACTTGGGACCAATTACAACAACGGTTCTTGGAGAAGTACTTTCCCATAGGTAAAACCAGCCAACTTAGGCGAGCCATCACAAACTTTGCTCAAATGGATGGCGAGCAATTCCATGAGACGTGGGAAAGACTTCGAGACCTTCTCCAACAGTGTCCCAACCACCAAGTGCCTGATTGGCAACTTGTTCAAACATTCTATTATGGCTTAACGGAGCCACACTGCCAAATGGTTGATTTATCCTGTGGTGGGACATTCATGTCTAAAAATGATGCCGAGGCATGGCAATTGTTTGAGAACCTAAGTGATAATTCCCTTCACCATGCCTCCGCCGCCCGGCAAGTCCGGCAACCAGTAGTTGGAGCCCCGAAAAGATGGGGCATTTATGAGGTCGGGCAAAACCTAGAGTTAGCCCAACAAGTAGAGGCACTGTCCCACAAAATGGACCAATTATTAGCTGCGGGACATGTCCCTACCCAGCAAGATCAGCCTCAATTCTGTGAGGCATGTATTATATGTGCGAGCCCTGCTCATGACTTGAGTGAGTGCCCTTCGGCATCACAATTGCCGGAGTTAGTCCAAGAGCATGTGAATGCGGCTCAAGGATTCTCCAACCCGGGTAATGATCCATACTCCAACACATACAATCCGGGATGGAGAAATCACTCTAATTTCTCTTGGAGACCCCCTTCACAAGGCACTTCTTACAATCCTCCACCACCAAGGAAAAATTTCTATAATTTTGCCAACCAATCATCCTACCAACCACCGCAACCTTATCGACCCCCACAACCGTACCGGCAACCACAACCCCCGCCTGTTCCTCAGGGCAACTCTGCCTTTGAGACTCAGGTGTTGGAAGTTCTCTCAGAACTTAAGGGGTTAGCACCGGTAGTTCACTCCCACACTCACTTTATTGCCAAGCTAGAGACCCAATTGGGTTAAATGGCTAACAACATGAATCGGAGAGAGGAGGGAAAATTACCAAGTCAAACTGTGGCCAACCCTAAGGGACAATACGGGGCAGAGAGTTCGGGTGGGAATGGAAAGCACCATGAGCAGATGCAAGCAGTGATTAGTTTGAGAAGTGGAAAGGAGTTAGAGCCCAGTCAGTTGCGTCTGATGCAACTAGAGTTAAGAAGGGTGACCACGGTGGTACACCCAACGAGAGTAAGGGTGAGGGGGAAACACTTAAGAGGGATGACTTAGTCCCTAAGACTTCACATGAGCCCAAGGCACCATATGTGCCTAAGGCACCCTTTCCCCAATGCCTTGATACACCGTCCCCTTTTAATAAGAAGGCGGCATCTATGGAGGCAATGATGGAGGTCTTTAAATAGGTAAAAATCAACCTCCCCTTGTTGGAGGCGATTAAGCAAGTACCCTCCTATGCCAAATTTCTGAAGGACCTTTGTACGCAAAAGCGTAAATCAAGGACACATGTGTCCCAAAAGGTCCTACTCACGGAGCAAGTAAGCTCCATCTTGTTGAATGACACACCTCTTAAGCTTAAGGACCCTGGTGCCCCAACCATTGCATGCATTATAGGGGACCATTTCATTGATAGGACCTTGTTAGATTTAGGGGCTAGTGTCAATTTGTTGCCGTACTCTGTGTATGAGGAATTTGGGCTTGGCGAGTTGAAGCCCACTACTGTTACTCTTCAGTTGGCTGACCGGTTCCTGAAAGTGCCACGTGGCATGATTGAGGATGTGCTAGTGAAGGTCGATAGGTTTTACTTTCCTGTTGACTTTTTGGTTTTAGATATGGAACCGATAGCTAGTTCTAGGAAACAAATCCTGATGATCTTAGGTCGACCTTTCTTGGCTACGGCCAATGCATGCATTAATTGTCGGGCCGGGGTTATGGAAGTTTCATTTGGTAACATGCAAGTGAAACTTAATGTTTTCCAAGCATCCCAACAACCTCATGAGAGAGAGGAGTGCTTATTAGTGGATGTTGTGGATGAGATTGTGGAGGAGGCTTTGCTCTCCATTCTTGTAGAGGACCCTTTAGAGGCTTGTCTAGCTCATTTTGGGTTTGAAAATTTTGATATTGATGGGTCAGTTGAGGAGGTGAATGTCTTGTTTAATTCTTCTTCTACACCGGATTTTCCTCCGTGGAAAGCCCGGTTTGAGTCACTTCCTCCTCTGTCGAGAAAGCCTGCCATACCATCTTTGGTCACACCATCTACACTTGAGTTGAAGCCACTCCCAGCCACACTCAAGTATGCATTTTTAGGGCCCCAAGATACTTTACCAGTCATCATTGCATCTGACTTGACTGCAGAGCAGGAGAGTTAGTTGATGAGTGTTCTCGTGGCACATCGGAATGCTATAGGGTGGTCAGTGGCTAATTTGAAAGGGATAGATCCCTCCGTGTGCATGCATTATATACACCTTGAGGAGGACACCAAACCTTCTCGCGAAATGCAACGGAGACTTAATCCTAATATGAAAGAGGTGGTGAAAAAGGAGGTATTGAAATTGTTGGATGCGGGTATTATATACCCCATCTCGGATAGCAAGTGGGTGAGTCCCACACAAGTGGTGCCCAAGAAATCGGGCATCACCGTTGTTGAGAATGAGAGAGGAGAGTTAGTCCCCACACGAACCACTACTGGGTGGCGAGTGTGTATTGATTATAGGAGACTGAATTCCTCGACTAGGACGGATCATTTTCCCTTACCTTTCATTGACCAGATCCTAGAGCGGTTAGTGGGGCAGGGTTTCTATTGTTTTCTTGATGGTTATTCGGGATATAATCAAGTCCCGGTGTACCCTGCTGACCAGGAAAAGACCACATTCACATGCCCTTTTGGCACTTTTGCTTACAGGTGCATGCCCTTTGGGCTATGTAATGCACCGGCGACTTTTCAACGGTGTATGATGGCCATTTTCTCCGATATGGTGGAGAAATTCTTAGAGGTTTTCATGGATGATTTTTCGGTGTTTGGACCGTCTTTTGAGGAATGCCTTAGGAATTTGACTAGAGTGTTGGAACGATGCACTGAGGCAAACCTAATTTTGAGTTGGGAAAAGAGCCATTTTATGGTTCGTGAGGGTATAGTGTTAGGACACATTGTGTCCCCTCGAGGTATAGAGGCAGACAAGGCTAAGGTTGACCTCATTGCAGGCCTTCCTCCACCTAATTCCATGCGTCAAATTAGGTCTTTCTTAGGGCATGCAGGTTTTTACCGTAGGTTCATTAAAGACTTTAGTAAGATATCATGTCCTTTGTGCAGTTTATTGGTTAACGACGCGCCTTTTATCTTTGATGAGGCATGCTTGAAGGCATTTGAAACACTGAGAATGGCCCTGACCACCGCCCTAATCATGAAATCACCAGATTGGTCACTTCCATTTGAAATCATGTGTGATGCCTCCGATTATGCTGTCAGGGCTGTGTTGGGCCAAAGGGTCAATAAGGCACCATTTGCTATATACTATGCTAGTCGCACTCTCTTGGATGCACAATTGAATTACATTACCACCGAGAAAGAGTTGCTAGCTGTGGTCTTTGCCTTAGACAAATTCTGGTCTTATCTCCTAGGTTCCAAGGTCATAGTCTTCACTGATCATGCCGCTTTGCGGTATTTACTATCAAAGAAAGTGACCAAACCTAGGTTAATTAGATGGATTTTGTTGCTCCAAGAATTTGACCTAGAGATCCGAGATAAGAAGGGATCTGAGAATGTTGTGGCGGATCACCTCTCCCGAATCGTTGTTGAGTATACTAGTGACCCTCTTATTTTGCATGATTTGTTTCCGGACGAACAACTCTTTAAGCTGTCACAAGCGAGCCCCCCGTGGTTTGCACATATTGTGAATTACTTGGCCATTGGGCAAATTCTGCAGAATTGGTCTAAGCAAGACAAAGACTGATTCTTTTCGTAGGTCAGGTATTACTTTTGGGAGGATCCGGAGTTGTTTAAATATTGCTCCGACCAAGTGATCCGACGGTTTGTGCCGGAGAGTGAGGTGCATAGCATTCTTACATTTTGTCATTCTTCTGCACGTGGCGGTCATTTTATGGGCATAAAACGGCCGCCAAGATTTTACAGTGCGGGTTTTATTGGCCCACAATTTTTAAAGATGCCCATCAATTTTGTAGAACTTGTTTGCGCTGTCAGCAAATAGGTTCGATGTCTCAGCGTGACATGATGCCAATGTCCCCTATTCTTGTGGTAGAAATATTTGATGTTTGGGGGATTGATTTTATGGGACCTTTCCCGTCGTCGTTCGGTTTTGAGTATATTCTCTTGGCAGTAGATTATGTGTCTAAGTGGGTGGAGGCGATAGCTACCCGAACAAACGATCATAGAGTTGCAATCAAATTCTTGCATGAAAACATCTTTAGTCGTTTTGGGTTTCCTAGAGCCATAATAAGTGATCAGGGTACGCATTTTTGTAACCGGTTCTTTGAGTCGGTAGTCAAGAAATACTTTATCACTCATAAAGTTGGCACTCCATACCACCCTCAAACTAGTGGCCAAGTAGAAGTCTCAAATAAGGAGGTAAAGCACATAATAGAGAAAACGGTGAGGCCAGATAGGAAAGATTGGTCACAACGGTTAATTGATGCATTATGGGCTTACCGCACTGCTTATAAGACACCCATTGGGATGTCACCATATAGAGCGGTGTTTGGCAAAGCTTGCCATCTCCCGGTTGAATTTGAGTACCGAGCATTGTGGGCCATAAAGAAGTTTAACTTCGATATGGCCGCAGCTGAACTCAACCGGAAATTGCAACTCAATGAGCTGGAGGAAATCCGGAGTGATGCATATGAGAGTTTGAGAGTTTTTAAAGCTCGGACTAAAGAATTCCATGACAAGCACATTAATAGAAAATCCTTTGAACCCGGCCAAAAAGTGTGGCTTTTTAACTCAAAATTGAGACTCTTTCCGGGTAAGCTAAGATCAAGATGGGATGGCCCCTTTGTGGTTGTTGAGGCATTTATTCATGGCGCCGTTGAGGTGCGAGATCCAAAGACTGGCCACACTTTCAAAGTGAATGGCCAAAGATTGAAACCAT